>JARNME010000029.1:25316366-25916366 GCA_030179655.1 Scaptomyza flava | reverse complement strand
TTGGTGACTCTAGCTCGAAGTTTGTAAAAGGTGGGGAAAGAGGGGCTGGGGGTGGTATGGGTGGGTGTGGCATCTAAAGTTTTGCTGCAGATCTTTGTGACATGTCAATTGCTATCTTCATACCAAATTTGGTGACTCTAGCTCGAAAATTGTAAAAAGTGGGGAAAGGGGGGCTGAGGGCGGTATGGGTGGGCGTGGCATCCAAAGTTTTGCTGCAGATCCTTGTGGAATGTCAATTGCTACCTTCCTTCCAAATTTGGTGACTCTAGCTCAAAGTTTGTAAAAAATTTGGTAGTTCTAGCTGTAAGGATGTGCGAAATATGTGGATTTATCGGTTTTGAGTTATCGTATTTATCGATTTGCCAGCCCCCAGTTATCGTAGAACCCCCATCTTGACACTTTGATTTACTATCCCATAGATAAAGAGAATTGGAAAGTTTCAAGTCTCTAGCTTGAAGGGTGTGGAAAAAACTTGCATACATACGGACGGACAGACGGACAGACACCATGACGGACATTGCACAGTGAAGCGGCAGTCTTCTCTCTATGCCACCGGAGCTCTTCAATTTTACTAGTCAAATTAGTAACTTAATCAAATGGAAAACAGGTTTTCGTGGTTTTTGCATGGTATTGAATATTTTATAGTGCCAAAAACATTAAAAACATGTATTGTCATCTGAAACTCATCTGTGGTGAAAATTTCAGAGCTCTAGCTAGTCGGGAACTTGGTGAAAATTTGATTACAAGAATCCAGTACAAACAAACAAACAAACAGACAGCCAGACAGACAAGTTAAGTTAAATAAAAGCATGTAAAAAGCTGCAAGGGCCTGCAGGTCGTAATAAAAGGCATAGAACCTGATGTAACACCAGGAGAAATAAAACAGGCGCTGCAGGAGAAAGGATTTCGAGCAAAAACCGCCATAAACATCTTAAGCAGGAACAGAATGCCGCAACCACTTTTTAAAATAGAACTTGAACCAGAAACGAAGATGCTTAAAAAAAACGAGGTGCACCCAATATACAAACTTCAGCTTTTACTTCACCGAAGAATCACCGTAGAAGAACCGCACAAACGAAACGGTTCGGTACAATGTATGAACTGCCAAGAGTACGGCCATACAAAAGCCTACTGTACACTGCGCTCGGTATGCGTATACTGTGCATAACTCCGCAAGTTACCCAGTACGTAAAGACTCTAGCAAAAAATTTTGCAACAACTGCGAAGGCAAGCACACAGCCAACTACAGAGGCTGCCAAGTCTACAAGGAACATAAAAACCGTACCCATCAGCGCGTTACCACTGCACGGTGTTGAATTTGACCCGTTTCCGTGGCCAAAACTCATTTTTCGCGAGTATTCAAATTTCCGTTTTCTCAACGTTACCATGTTAAGAAATGATAAAAACGCAATGTTACATACCTAAAATGTCAACTTAACAGTTTAGTATTAAAATAACAGCTGTTAAAGTCAGCTGTTGCTAGCGAACAACACGTGCTGTCTTAAAGGTTAACTTTGCGGTGCAATTTGAAATTGGCATATCTCTGAAAAAAAATCATTAAATAATCAAATTCAAAATGAATATTAATTCTTCAGGTTAGTACTATGTGTTGATACTAATATGTTGCGTGTTTCGTTCGTATTTTGTATATTTAGCAAGTGGTGTCCCCTAGTCACTTTTGGAAAGAAAGTTGAACTTTGCCAAGAGTTTAAAAACAAATTTCAAATTATTTCAGTGAGTGTCTATATACATGTTGTAGAGTTGTCAATTCTGAATTCAGAACTAGTAACCACATTGTGCGCTTTTTGCGCCTTTTTGCGTTATTTGATTTATTAGATAGCAACATCTTAATCAGCAATGCAGATCTGCTAGAAGTGTGGCGTAACAAAATGCTATATACACTTTTATTAGTGACAAAATTGATGGCAGCGTTTTGGAAGAAAATCATCGTTATTTAAAAGATAAAATCCGAAATTTTTCTGCAAATTTATCGCGAAATTGGCAAAAATGCTGTAGGAAGGTGGAAAGGTTCAAAAAGACATATTCAAATTGGATGGAAGGTTATATGAGCCTTAATTTAACTAGAGAAGAAGCCAAAAGAGAGGAAATAAAAAAACCAGTTGGACGTCCAAAAATGACATTCAATATAAAAGGTAGAAGAGCTCAAAGAAGGCAAGCAGCCGACCTCTCCGCGGGACAAAAACATAACGCAAGATTACTGACTCAAGCGGCAAGCATAGCTGCTCGTAGGCGCGTTTTGGGAAAAGATGTCCCTGAAAGTTGACCAACCAAAACAAGGAGGATTCGGAAGCACAAATGTTGGAAATACAGCACGCCGTGCATTCAGCGAATATGAAGCTTTCGCAGAAATAACTGGCGTCGATACACAGCTTATTTTAAACATGAGGAATATACTTATATCGTTATCCTGTCAGCTGCCAATAAATGCCGAAAAATTTGAAGAACTTTGCCATCAAACTGGTCACCTAATAATTGACAAATATCCATGGCTACCAATGACAGCGACGGTCCACAAGATTCTTGTCCACTCAAGAGTTATATTGGAAAACACTGTTCTTCCAGTCGGTTATTTTGGTGAAGAAGCAGCTGAATCCAGAAATAAAATATATAAATCCGACAGACTACACCATGCAAGGAAAAACAGCCGAATTAACAACCTTACAGACGTTTTTCACAGAGCAATGGATACTTCCGACCCCATAATGTCATCCTTAAATTTAAAAAGGCGGATTGTGAAGTTGAATCTGCAGATGAGTCTGCAAATGATATCGACGCAAGGGAAGACGACAATACATATTTTTTTTATAATAATAATGAAATTGATGAAGTTGAAAATGAATACATAAAATAATACAACAAAAATAAATTAATACATAAAATAATACAACAAAAAAAATTTTTCTTATTGAACAAACTCTATAATTATTATGCAATCTGGACCAAATTTGCAGGATACATTTGAAATAGGACATTCATCCTGTGTTCCAAAATTGGGGTCTCTAACTTTATAATTGCTTTAAATTTTCGTTTTTTTCCGATTTCTGTGGGCGGAGGGGGGCGTTGACACGCCCACTTTTCTAAAATACCTTCCTATAGTCATAACCATCATTATACAAGAAACCTGCAGTGAAAAATCTTGTTAATTTCAAAAATTTTAATTTTGGCCACGAAAACGGGTCAAATTCAACATAGTGCACTGTACACTCGCAACACGCACCGACTACCTTCAGCCCATAGAAACACAACCCAGACGTCTTCTTTTCATCTGCAGCCAGATCCTCACTTGGCCCCGAGTTCTCAACCAATAACGCAACTTATGCAAGCGCCCTAAGATCTGGACTGGCTCTTCCTGTCTCTAACACACCGTACTTACAACCAAAACAAGTGAGCACAAACGCTGCACAGGAGCAGCTACAAAGCAACCTCAAAGCACTCATATGTACCCTGCAGCAGAGCATGAACGAGTTCATGTCATTCATGATAACAACTATGCAGGAACTAATGCGTAATCAAAATCTCTTGATACAAATGCTTGTATCTAACAGTCAAAATAATCAATGGCTGAGATACGAATATCTACGTGGAACGCTAATGGCGTCTCACAGCATAAACTTGAATAAGCTCAATTCCTACTCGATAAGCACATCGACGTAATGCTACTTTCCGAAACACACCTTATAAACAAATATAACTTTAACATAAGTGGATACTTATTCTATGGTACAAATCATCCCGATGGTAAAGCACACGGTGGAACTCGTATTTTGATCAGAAGCCGCCTCAAGCACCACTACTATAAAGAGTTTGCTGAAAACTTTCTACAGGCCACATCTCTAAAAATACATTTGGACAGTGGGAACCAACTTACTCTTGCCGCTGTATACTGCCCTCCGCTATACCATATCTGAAGACCAATTTATTAAATTTTTTAACTCACTAGGAGAATGCTTTATTGCAGCAGGAGACTACAATGCCAAGCACACACACTGGGGATCTCGTCTAGTGAATCCAAAAGGAAAGCAGCTCTACAATGCAATTATAAAAGCTAACAACAAGCTCGACCACGTTTCTCCTGGCAGACCAACATACTGGCCGACAGATCCCAAAAAACTACGCGTTTTGATTGACTTTGCAGTTACCAAAAACATTTCGCGTAGACTGATAAGTGCAGAGTGCCTTTCGGATCTTTCATCCGATCACTCGCCAGTCCTAATAAATCTGCAACGACACCCTGAATTCATAAATGGACCCGGTAAGTTAACTTCACATAAAACTAACTGGCTCAGATACAAAAATATATAAGCTCACACATTGAGCTTAAGCCACGTCTCGTTGATGTAGCTGACATTGATAGTTTTGTTAACACTCTGGAGACGGTCTTCGTCGCCGCAGTTCGTACCGCTACGCCTCAAACACCAAAAACAATACACAACCAAAGGACAACAAATCTACAAATTGAACAGCTCGTTCTTGAAAAGCGGCGCTTACGACGTGACTGGCAATCGAACAGATCGACATCGGCAAAGCAAAAACCAAAGCATTAAAAATCGAGGACGAGCGCGCTCAACGCCGTTACATCGAGCATTTATCAACCACCAGAACAAAAAACTCATTGTGGAGAGCTCACCCAACTCTAAGCTCACCAACAGAAACAGTAATGCCTATAAGAAACTTCGCAGGCGGCTGGGCTCGCAGCGATGAAGAAAGAGCTAACACATTTGCTACTCATCTCCAAAAAGTGTTCCAACCTAACCCTGCAACAAATACGTTTGCACTACCGACTGCTTCAAACTGCTCTGAACTGAATTGGTTAGAATCATTAAAGAGCAACTGAACCCAAAAAAATCTCCATGCGGTGACCAAATAACCCCAAAAATGATTATTGAGCTTCCTTACTGTGCGATCTGCATAATTGCCCAGCTCTTCAATACTATCACCAAACTTGGCCACTATCCAGACAGATGGAAAAAGTCAATCATCATTGTGATAGCAAAGCCTGGAAAAGATCACACAGTTCTCACGTCGTATAGACCTATAAGCTTATTACCGTGTCTATCAAAACTTTTTGAAAAATGTTTTCTGTCCCGGATAAATCCATTCCTGAATCTTCATAACATTATCCCGTCAAACCAATTTGGCTTTCGTGAAAAGCACGGAACAATTGAGCAGGTTAACAGAATAACATCAGAGATACGAAGCGCGTTCGAAAATAGAGAATACTACACTGCAATATTTCTGGATGTTTCTCAGGCATTCGACAAAGTTTGGTTGGAAGGTCTAATGCATAAGATCAGAACAATGCTCCCCAACAACACAAATAAGCTGCTTAAGTCGTACCTCTACGACAGGAAGTTCGCAGTAAGATGTAACAATGCAATGTCTGACGAACACAGTATCGAAGCTGGTGTTCCACAGGGCAGCGTACTTGGACCAACACTGTACGTGCTTTTCAGAGCAGACATCCCAATAAGCAACCGATTGACAACATCTACCTTTGCTGATGATACAGCTATTCTCAGCCGCTCCAGATGCCCAATACAAGCAACAGTGCAACTAGCCCTTCATCTGGTCAACGTTGAAAAATGGTTATCAGATTGGCGAATTAAGGTAAACGAACAAAAATGTAAGCAAGTAACTTTCACCCTTAACAGGCAAGATTGTCTACCGCTCCCGTTAAACAACACCACACTTCCAAAAGCAAACGATGTAACGTATCTGGGCGTACACTTAGACAGCAACAGCAGCATTGACATTGTCCAGAGAGCCTAGTCAAAAATCTTGAGAACCATTACCGGGGCACCTTGGTATGTTCGAAACGAAAACATTCATAAAGACTTAAACATCTTAACAGCCAAGGAGGAAATAGCGGAACAAAAAGTGAAATATTTTAGTAAGCTCTCATCGCACACAAATCATCTCGCGAGAGGTCTCACAAGGCTGCGCTGCCGATCCCGTCTTCGTCGCAACGACTTACCAACCCAGAGATGATTTTTAGGGACGCACACTCAGAATACAGTCAAAAAAGAAAATGAACTGTTAGCTAAGATTTGTATACTTATTGTTAGTTTTCTAATTCACTAGAAAAGACTCAATAAATAAGCCCAGCAATTTAAAAAAAAAAAAATCAAAGTCAGTATGTGCACAAAATAGGGAATTCACTCGATTCTCAAAAACGAAATGAATATTGCAACACACAGGAGCAACACCCCTTTTCAGTGCTCTTTTCTTTCGCAGACGTTTAGTGAAAGTATTTTGGGGTTAATTTTTTCAACCACTCTTCTGACGAAATCGTCGGCTGAATTAAAATCGTTTCAAAGCTCGATACACTGGTGTAAAAGGGTTCAAAACAAAACTCTAATAGAAGTGTTTTCAGTGTGACCCCTGATGATATAAATATCTTTAGTACAACTTATTCTAAAACACCTTACTTTAAGAAGCTTTTTGTTCGTTCGGTATTTTTTTCTGTAGCGACAAATTAATCAATATGACTTTGTCTAAAGAAATCTTGTCGAAAAGCAAGAAGATAGTTAAAAAGAAGTGTACAGAGAAATGTGACAAATATGGCGTTGTAAAATTGTAATATGCAGGATGAGACAGTAGGTAATTGTAACTCACACATATATTAAAAGGGGAATGTTGAGAAAAATGCAAACGTGTTCAGGTTTTCTGATTAGACAACAGAACAAAACAAAACAAAACGAATGCAACTGGAAGTCAACGAGTAAAGAAGGGAGATTTTCATTCGTAACGTGACACAGCCCTTAGCTGCAGTGGTGGGCGATACAAAGGCCCCTTATGCGAAAAAGATAAGCTAAGATATTGAACATTTCGCATCCGAGGTCCCAGGTGCAGCGATTATTGTGGCTTAAGGGGCGGCTAGAAGCAGATTTATACTGCATGCCGCATGTGTTTAAGTGGCGTTGCCACTTCAATTTCAGCATTAAACGTGGAACTGCCGCCTACAAATATTGTTGCAGGCAACAAAGGAAGCAATGCGGCACGTAAAAACACACAACATTTGGTCACAATCCGTACGTAATCGCCAAGAGTACAAGATTTATATAATTACTCAGGGAAAGCAAGTAAAGCGTTGTAGTCGGGAGCAACCGAATGTGAAATACTCTTATACCATTATTGAAATATTTGGTAAATAGTTTGGGGCCTTCCAAAATTTTATTATGCCTATCTGTGGAGTACTTCACCAGCTATCTTTCCAACATATTTCGTGACTTTCGCTTTAAAGGTGTGGAAAATATAGCCATTTCCGTTTTAAAGCTTAGTACGCAAGAACTAGAAATATTTCTAATTGTGTCAAACTCCATATAAAAAAAACGCTAGAAATAATTTCTGGACATAATTTCTAGAGACATTTCTAATGAGTATATGCAGCAGCTAGAAATGTATACTCAAAAAATGTTGAGAGTTGCCACATCGATTACATTGAAGTGGATCGTGTGGATGGCATTTCTGCTAGAAAAAATGAGCAGCACATCATTTCTAGGCACAAGTGTGCCCGTATTACTCTTTTACCTTTTTGTTTTGCCAGTTTTTTTTTGCGTTTTTGGGATTTTTCCGGTTTTTTTAAGGGGCACACAGGGTCTTAGGATACACATTAGTAATAATGTGTAAATTTCTATCAGAAATAATTCTAGTTCCTGCGTACTAAGCTTAAGAAAGAAGGGAGGCTGGGGTGGGCGTGCCCAGCTATTTTTAATGTAGGTATTTTTTTACCTCAACAACTACCATATTTTTTTTATTTTGCTGGTCTTCATTTTTTAATCTTTTCTTAGAAAACTAACAATAAGTAAGACCCCTTTTACACGTTGAAGTTTTTGCGTCAGCAGCATTCGTTTGTAGGCAAAGGGTGTAGAGGGGTTACAGCTGCAAGCAATGCTTCATGACTTGTGAAGCAATGATTTATTTTTCTCATTTTGCTTTGCCTGATTCCGATGGCATGTAAACACAGAGTTGCACAGTGTTTGATCTGAATAATAAAGTTATCGATACGAAATATCGCACAAGCAAATATTAGCGCCAATAGTAAATACATTGTTTTGGTTAAGAAATTATTAGTAGAAATGTTCACTGAATCCATTTTATTTACTTGTTACTTCTTAAATAAATTACAGCAAACGCTCGATAACGTGATGCGTTTAAAACGTGAACTCATCAAAACGTGAACAACATTTTTTGTGCATTGACTATTCTAAAACGTGAACAAGGCGAGAAAGCTCTATAACATGAACAATAAACTTTTCAATGTTTACATTGAGCTCAAATAATTTTTTCATTTTTTCTCGCCACAAAACTCACTCAAAAGTCAACAGCAGACTAAAGAATCGCGCAAATTTTCACTTTTCTACAATCTGTACAAAAATTCTAAAATGAGGATATTGATGTTGACATTGCGGATAATGATGTTGAACATAAGGACGAATAGAGTAGAATAGCCAAGAAGGCATCGATCAAAATGATTTGAGTATTAGAGTATTAGAAAAGCAGAAAACTCAAAAGAAAAACATAGTGCCGCGCAGTTAATTTTGGCTATGCCAAGAATATGATACCCTTCACACAGCCAAATCAATGCTCCCCCCTCTTATTTATGTTTCTGTGCAGTTGTTAATTTTTCGCTCCTATTTTTACTCTTGAGCGTCATTTACTTGTTCGTGTGCGACAACAAGTGCACAACGGGAAAACAATTGATAGTACGATATGGTCAATTTGTATGGTGGCTATGTCGTAGAATGCTCCGATCGGGATGAAATTTCATAGTGAAAAAAGCCGACATGATCTAAGCAATCTGTGAAAGTTTCATCAAGATCGGTTCAGCAGTTTGGCCGGAGATCGTGTTGAAACAGACAGACGGATGGAAATAATTACAGATTTTTTTAACTAAAAGTTTTCTTAAATTTCTTTAAAGATTTAATAAAATGTGAATTTATATGAGTGAATATTGCATTTATTTGTATTTTACACTATTTTGGCATTCGAAAACGTGAACACTTTCGTCAACGTGAACTGCCTTGGTTTTAATTAGGTCACGTTATCGAGCGTTTGCTGTATATGTTAACAAATAAAACAATCGATGGCAAAGATATATGTTTATCGACCATCAATTTAAATCAGAGTTGCATTTACAAAGAAAATGCTGCATGAAAATGCGACCAGATTTGCGAAGATGTTTTAAAACAGAATGAAAAAAAACTTCATGAAAAAACTTCATCGTGTAAAAGGGGTCTAAGTTATACAAATCTTATTAGTAACTAAGACCCCATTTACACGCTGAAGTTTTTTCACGAAGTTTTTTTTTTCATTCTGTTTTAAAACTTCTTCGGAATCCAGGTCGCATTTACACGCTGAAGTTTTTCAGTGAATTTTTTCTTTGAAAATGCAACTCTGGTTTAAATTTATGGTCGATAAACATACACAGTTAACACCAGTTCAATTAATTCTTTCTTCCATAACATTTCTATTAATAATTTATAAACCACAACAATATATTTACTATTTGCGCTAATATTTGCTTGCGCGATATTTCGTATCAATAACTTTATTTTTCACATCAAACACTGTGCAACTCTGTGTTTACATTCTATCGGAATAAGGCAAAGCAAAATAAGAAGAAAAATTCTCGACTTAACAAGTAGTGAATTTTTGCTTGAATTTTTACACCTCTACTCCCCTTGCCTTCAAACAAAAGATTCAGAGAGAAAATTCACGAAAAAACTTCAGCGTGTAAATGGGATCTAAGTCGTTACGACGAAGACAAGGTCGGCTGCGCAGCCTTGAAAGATGATTCGAGTGCGATGAGAGCTGGCAAAGGTATTTTCCATTTTGTTCCGCTATAGCCTCAATGATCTTTTTAAGGCTTTGATATCAGGCGCCTGCGAGGTTTTTTTTAGGCAACGAGCAGTTTAATTTGTAGATTTGTCTTTTTTTGGTTGTATATTGTTTTTACAGTTTGAGGCGGACTCCAGAGTGTTAACAAGGTATCACTGCCAGCTTCATCTTCGAGACGTGGCTTAAGTTCAATGTGTGAGCTAAGCTAACTAACCGGGTCGATTTATGGATTTTGGGTGTCGTAGAGGATTTATTAGAACAGGCGAGTGATCGGATGATAGATCCGAAAGACCCGCTTATCAGATTACGCGAGATATTTTGGTAACTGCAAAGGCATGTCGGGTAGGTTTTTGGGATCTGTCGGCCAGTATGTTGGTTTTCCAGAGTAAAGTGGTCAAACTTGTTGTTTGCTTTTACAATAACATAATAGAAAAGGACTTTTGGAGTCACAAGGCGAGATCTCCAGTGTGCGTGCTTGGCATTAGATGAGGGCACGGGCCGGGCTTCTATCGAGTACCCGTGGGCACCCGCGGGTAACCGTGGGTACGGGCTGAAAATCATACTTCGGGTTGGGTGCGGGCGGATGTGGGTAGTAAATATATTGGTTAATATTCTGGTAAATACTTAAAAGTTTCCTTTTTTGTAACTTTGTGAACAAACCCTCCGTTTAAAGAGTTACGTTTTTTATCAGAAGAACGAAAAGATCATGTTTTAGAAACAGTGAAATGCATGATGATTAAATACCGCGAAACGTTAAAAGACAATATTGATAACTCGCAGAATGAAAACTCTTCGCCAAACACGAGTCACGAGTTTCAAGAGTTTTTTGACACGCATCTACCAAAAAAACTGAAACTTGACAAAAATGCCATTGATTTAGAAATATAAAATATATATCTTGTTTTTTGTACAAAAATATTTAATTTTATTTAATAAAAATAAAAAATTAAGTTTTTGAAAAAAGTTATACATTTTTCGGGCGGGCAGGTTGGGTTCGGGTATGATATTTTTATACTCGATACCGAAGGTAACTAGTATATTGGTTTTGTGCAATGTCCGTCATGGTGTCTGTCCGTCTGTCCATCTGTCCGTCCGTATGTATGCAAGTTTTTTCCACACCCTTCAAGCTAGAGACTTGAAACTTTCCAATTCTCGTTATCTATGGGATAGTAAATTAAAGTGTCAAGATGGGGGTTCTACGATAACTGGGGGGCTGGCAAATCGATAAATTCGATAACTCAAAACCGATAAATCCACATATTTCGCACATCCTTACAGCTAGAACTACCAAATTTAGTAAGAAGATAGCTACTAGCAACCCCCAAAAAACTGCATCAATAATTTTGGAGCCACGCCCCCCCATTCCGCCCCCAGCCCCCCCGAATTTTAAAGTCAAAAAAGCATATATCTCCCTCAGTTTTTGAGCTATAGCCACCAAATTTGGTGCCAAGATAGGTGATGATGACCCCCTAAAAACTGCATCAAAAGTTTGGATGCCACGCCCACCGACACTGCCCTAGCTACCCCCATCCACCCCAACGCTTCGTCAAAAACGGGAATGCGTGTATCTTCCAGAGTTGTGGAGCTAGAGCTTCCAAATTTGGTGGGAAGATAGCTAGTAGCGATCCCCACAAAACTGCATCGAAGTTTTGGAGCCGCGCCCACCCATTCCGCCCCCAGCCCCCCCGCATTTTGAAATCAGAAATGGCTATATCTCCCAAAGTTTTTGAGCTAGAGCCACCAAATTTGGTGCCAAGATAGGTGATGATGACCCCCTAAAAACTGCATCAAAAGTTTGGATGCCACGCCCACCGATCCTACCCTAGCCGCCCCCATCCACCCCAACGCTTCGTCAAAAACGGGAATGTCTTGGCACCAAATTTGGTGGCTATAGCTCAAAAACTGAGGGAGATATATGCTTTTTTGACTTTAAAATTCGGGGGGGCTGGGGGCGGAATGGGGGGGCGTGGCTCCAAAATTATTGATGCAGTTTTTTGGGGGTTGCTAGTAGCTATCTTCTTACCAAATTTGGTAGTTCTAGCTGTAAGGATGTGCGAAATATGTGGACTTATCGGTTTTGAGTTATCGAATTTATCGATTTGCCAGCCCCCCAGTTATCGTAGAACCCCCATCTTGACACTTTAATTTACT
This sequence comes from Scaptomyza flava, assembly GCA_030179655.1. Taxonomy (NCBI): domain Eukaryota; kingdom Metazoa; phylum Arthropoda; class Insecta; order Diptera; family Drosophilidae; genus Scaptomyza; species Scaptomyza flava. The sequence goes on along the minus strand of JARNME010000029.1, from coordinate 25,904,354 downwards.
ATCCCATAGATAAAGAGAATTGGAAAGTTTCAAGTCTCTAGCTTGAAGGGTGTGGAAAAAACTTGCATACATACGGACGGACAGACGGACAGACGGACAGACACCATGACGGACATTGCACAAAACCAATATACTAGTTACCTTCGGTATCGAGTATAAAAATACCAGAAAATTGGTTGTATTGTGCAACACGTTATCACTTTTGCATAATTTTTGTACACTGAAATTGTTGCAAAGTTGCAACTATATTAAATCATAGACAGGGGTCTTGCAAAAAGTGCTAACTTGATTCTGTACAAATTGTTGTTGGGATGACCTTTGCAACACAAAGCGAACACCCCAATTGTAATGCTTACCACAAAGCTTACCCCAAAGTAATTTTTCTTTTAAATATAATACTTTTATCAATTAATTGATTCATAATTATTAATGATGTTTATTTTTTTCGTTCAAACTAAAACTCAATATGATCGAGGGATTTTATGTTTGACTCCATAAAACAAACTGTACTGCGGAAAGCTTTGTGGTTGCATTACAAAGACGTTCAATAATACGGGGGCGTGCAATAACGCCTGATCGCGATGTGAAATAACACCTGCACCATGCGGAAAAAAAATAATTCACCCGCTCTTTATCCGTACTGTCGGCAAAAAATCACATATACGAAAAAATTATTCAAAAACAAGTAAGAAGGCTCTAGTCGGGAGAGCCCGACTAGAAGATACCCTGAACCCAGTTGCAATAAATATATTTAATTTATATAAGACTTTGGTATACTGGCTTAGCTTCCATCGATTAAGTTCAATATCTCTGGTGTTTCTCAACGGATTTGGACGAAATTTTCAGAAAAGTTCTATCATTATCCATTACTTCAACCCTCATTTTTAGATTTTCCAAATTCGATATTTTATTGTTATCGATATTATGTGTATATCGGAAACCAGAATAGTTATCGATAATTTGAAGCAAACTTGTTCTGCTCATGGTATAGGAGAACTTAAATACAAAATCTGAAGTCTCTAGCTCTTGTAGTCTCTGAGATCCACGCGTTCATACAGACGGACAGACGGACAGAAATACGGACAGACGGACATGGCTATATCGTCTCGGCTGTTGATGCTGATTAAGAATATATATACTTTATAGGGTCGGAGATGCTTCCTTCTGCCTGTTACATACTTTTGCACAAAACCATTATACCCTTATTTACCCATTTTATGGGTTAAGGGTATAAAAAAATAATATATGTATTAAGCATTTGGAATGTCAAAAATTTATTTTTTTGTCAATGATTCATGCTTATATTAAAAATAAAATAAAATAAACTGAAATATCGTTATTTACAATTTGGTTGCTTTTAATATTAAACATTTTTAGTAATACAAATCATTTAAAATGTCGCAGGCAAAAATTTTTGCCTGCGGCGCTTTTTTTATAGCACGCCTCAGTCTTTTGCGCGCCCATATTTTCCCTACATACAAATTCTCGGATTACACCATTAATGATTTCGAGAATCAAAACAAGTTGTTAAAAAACAAAAAAAAATTATTTGTCGGAACTCACAACAGCTTGTTCAACAACATTGGCACTCTTTTTCTACCGACGTAATTGCTTAGAAAAATATTATAAATAATCGCAAATAATGCTAAAACTATATATAACTATATAAAATAGACTATCTCGATAACCAAGCGAGTTATCGATAACATAATTCTTCATATTTTCGTCTTACTTTTTCGAGTTCTACAAGAATCAATCTTCAGACCTTGTCGCCGGAGTAATCGTAGACGTGCCACGATCTACATACCTAGTTTAAATGTAAAACAACTAAAAATGAATTAAATAAAAAAGTGCAATAACGCCTGCAAGGCGTTATCGCAATTTTAGAAATGCAATAACGCCTGCAGGCGTTATTGCACTAGGCGTTATTGCATGCACCCCAATAATACAAGTAAATAGTCTAGCACAGATGCCGTACAAAACTGTTGAGTTTCTTTTAAGCGAAAAAAATAAAAACCAATTATAATCATTACTTATTCCTGAGGTTTTGTTTTTTATAATTATTATGGTCTAAGTTTTATAAAACTACTCAAATAAAATCATTATCCTTGAAGAAAAACGTACAAAATTAGAGATATTTAAATCATATAAAAATCAAACAAGTGGAAACGTTGCAGTCGGACGCAACCGACTGCGGCATACTCGATACCAGTATTAAAATAGGTAAAAAGAGGCCTGATTGTAAAGGGGTACGGATGGGGCAGGGCTGTACGCTGCCTTAAAGATTCTCCGATGCAGATGGGGATGCCGCCAACTATCTTCCTTCCAAATTTGGTGACTCTAGCTCAAAGTTTGTAAGAGCTGTGGAAAGGGGGGCTGGGGGCGGTATGGGTGGGTGTGGCATCCAAATTTTTGCTGCAGATCTTTGTGGAATGTCAATTGCTGTCTTCATACCAAATTTGGTGACTCTAGCCCGAAAATTGTAAAAGGTGGGCAAAGGGGGGCTGGGGGCGGTATGGGTGGGCGTGGTATCCAAAGTTTTGATGCAGATCTGTGTGGAATGTCAATTGCTATCTTCATATCAAATTTGGTGACTCTAGCAAAATGTTTGTAAAAGGTGGGGAAAGGGGGCGAAATAGGTAGGTGTTGCTCCAAAACTTTGATGAAGATTTTTGGGGGTCGTTGCCCGCTATCTTCCTACTAAATTTGGTGGCTCTAGCCTCACAACTCCGGAAGATACACCATTCCCGTTTTTGACGAAGCGTTGGGGCGGATGGGGGCGGCTAGGGCAGTATTGGTGGGCGTGACATCCAAACTTTTGATGCAGTTTTTGGGGGGTCATCATCACTTATCTTGGCATCAAATTTGGTGGCTATATCTCAAAAACTGTGGGAGATATAGACTTTTATGACTTTAAAATGCGGGGGGGCTGGGGGCGGAATGGATGGGCGTGGCTCCAAAATTCTTGATGCAGTTTTTTGGGAGTTGATAGTAGCTATCTTCATACCAAATTTGGTAGCTCTAGCTGTAAGGATGTGCGAAATATGTGGATTTATCGGTTTTGAGTTATCGAATTTATCGATTTGCCAGCCCCCCAGTTATACGCTTTCTTGCATTACATATGTAATCGATAGTTTAAAAAAGTTTATACAATAAAAAAAAAACATAAAAAAGTTTAAATAATACAAAATATTAATAAAAAAAAGTATTTCTCGGTCGGAGTTCGAATCCACGACCTTCGGCTTTCAAGCGGCAGTCTTTGTTCAATGCCACCAGGGCTTGTCAACTGTACCAGTAAAATTAGTAAGTTAACCAAAAAGGAAAAGGGTTTTTCGTGGTTTTTACATATTTTATCGTGCCAAAAATTTTAAAAACATGTATTGTCATCTGAAACACACCTTTGGTGAACATTTCAGAGCTCTAGCTAGTCGGGAACTTGGTGAAAATTTGATTACAAGTATCCGGTACAGACAGACAAGTCAAGTTTAATAAAAGCGTGTAAAAAGCATAGGAAACAAATGGAAACTTTGCATTCGGACGCAGCTGACTGCGGTATACCTGTTCAAAAACGGGTAAAAAGGGGTCTCATTGCAAAGGGGTACAGATGCGGCAAGGTTGTACGCTGCCTTCAAACATTTTCTGATGCAGATGAGGATGACACCAGCTATATTGTATACCGAGGCAGTGGGGTGTGGGGCATAGTTTGGTGCCTGGCATCCATAATTTTTCCTTCAGATCTTTGTGGGATGTCACCAGCAATCTTCCTACCAAATTTCGTGACTTTAGCTCATTTACTATGAGAGGATAAACGCATTCCCGTTTTTAACGAGACGGTGGGCGGCTAGGGTGGTAAGAGTTGGCGTGGCATCCTAAGTTTTCATACAGTTTTTTGGGGGACGTCATCATCTATGCTGTCACAAAATTTGGTAGGTCTAGCTCAAAAAAATGGAAAGCCCCAGCCCCCCGCCTTTTGAAATCAGAAATGGCTATATCTCCCACAGTTTTTTAGCTAGAGCCACCAAATTTAGTGCCAAGAAAGGTGATGATGACCCCCCCAAAAACTGCATCAAAAGTTTGAATGCCACGCCCACAAATACTGCCCTAGCCGCCCCCATCCACCCCAACGCTTCGTCAAAAACGGGAATGCGTGTATCTTCCAGAGTTGTGGAGCTACAGCCGCCAAATTTGGTATGAAGATAACTGGCAACGACCCCAAAAATCTGCATCAAAGTTTTGGAGCCACACCCACCCATTTCGCCCCCCTTTCCCCACCTTTTACAAACTTTTAGCTAGAGTTACCAAATTTTACATGAAGATAGCAATTGACATTCCACATAGATCTGCATCAAAACTTTGAATGCCACGCCCACCCATACCGCCCCCAGCCCCCTTTCGCTACTTCTTACAATTTTCGAGCTAGAGTCACCAAATTTGGTATGAAGATAGCAATTGACATTCCACACAGATCTGCATCAAAACTTTGGATGCCACGCCCACCCATACCACCCGCATCCCCCCTTTCCCAACTTCTTAAAATTTTCGCGCTAGAGTCACCAACCTTGGTACGAAGATAGCAATTGACATTCCACAAAGTTCTGCATCAAAAATTTGGGTGCCACGCCCACCCACACTGCCCACAGCCCCCCTTTCCCTACCTTTTAGAAACTTCGAGCTAGAGTCACCAAATTTGGTATGAAGATAGCAATTGACATTCCACAAAGATCTGCATCAAAATTTTGGATGCCACACCCACCAAATCCGCCCCCAGCCCCCTTTCCCCACCCTTTACAAACTTTTAGCTAGAGTCACCAAATTTGGTATGAAGATAGTTGGTTGCATCCCCATCTGCATCGGAAAATCTGTAAGGCAGCTTACACCCCTGCCGCATCCGTACCCCTTTGCAATCAGGCTTCTTTTTACCGGTTTAAATACTGGTATCGAGTATGCCGCATTCGGTTGCGTCCGACTGCAACGTTTCCACTTGTTTTTTTTTTTTTTTTAATTCATTAAATAACGAATGCACACAGCAAATGAGGTTTGTCAGATTTTCAGTTCCAAAGCAAGGTCATACAAAGTGGCATATAAAGGAAGATTTGGAATTATGAATGTTTGTGGTTATTGTAGCTGATATTTGTGTGTGTGTGTGTGTATTTAAAGATAATTATCAAACGGCACACAAATGCGACAGAATTAAGTTGGGAAACAGATATCCTCGTGATCTAAGCATTTGACAATGGCTTTTTGCGCAAAGTTTTTTCTCTCTCTGTCTTCCTCGACAAACCTCCCTTGCTTTCTTATCAGCAAACAAAAAATATGACTTTAATGAAACTAAGGAAATGAAAATGCTGCAGTTGAGATTATAAATGATTTTGATTACCTCACACAGAACCAAGATAGTCTTTTATATACTTAACCGATCACTGAGAACACAAAATAACACAAGTTAAATTCTTTTATTCTTTCTTATTCTTTTTTTTGGGCTATTTATTGTGTAAACATTTTTTTCGAGACTTTTTACCAAATTTGTTTCAAAGGACTGAAATTTCTAAAAACACTTCCAACGTTACCTCGTAAGTTAAGAGATGAAATAGTGTTCAAAATTTCAAAACGATCGGTTACAGTAGTTTAGAACTATGTGATTGAAAGCAGTTCTACTTTTTTCCGAGACGATTCCAAATGAATGGCTGTCATTGCCGTATTAGTATTTATTCATTAATATTTGACACAATATTCTTTGAATGATATACTTTGATATATGTACCTTCAGTAACCATAAGCAGATTTAAACTGTGTCGTAAAGAACAACAATAAATATGTGCTAAATCCAATGCTAATACGTTTTTTGCTTTTAATTCAAATTAAATTTATGACACCCTTATTCAACAAAAAGTATTTTATTTGTACGGGTTTTATAAAACACAATATTGTCCTTATCAAATGTAAATGCTTATTTAATAGAGGTACAATAAAATCGAGTTTAAGATGGAACGAAGTAAGCCAATCAGCTGATGTTGTGAAGGAAGCGAGCGTAAAATATCGTATAGCAGTGGTCTTTAACATGCTATAATTTTGGTTTTAATGATTATTTTTTTTTTATTTTTGCATTTTTTGAAAAACATAAAAATCAACTAAAACTCCATACTTAAATCTCAGAATTGGTGCTATCAGAAAAGTCACAACAAATTTTCATATTTCAACAATACTAAGCGTGCTAATTAACAAAAGCATTTAAGCAGTTTTCTTTCTTTTTGAGCTGAAGCTAAAGAATGTGGTGATGTGGTGTTTATGAGTATTCGGCGTTATTCTTAATGTTTTAATTAGTCGAACAGTTACCCAACACAGGCTTTGCATTTAATTAGATCGCTAAAAACAATTGCTAAGCGGAATCAAAACTCAACAAAACGACGCCAACTATTCGTGTACTGGAGAAGGACGCTGATGACTGCCTGACGCTTAAGACTCAAATTCTCAAGCTGGTGGTCAAGCTTAGTCCCCACGTTAATGCAATAAAATCCAAAGCAAGATGGGAAACTGTTACTTACATTGGTTTTTTGACGCGAAAAAACTAAAATGCAAGAACGTAGATGTTAATGAATTACACAACAAATTTTTATATTTCAATATTCCTGTATTCACGAATAATCCGTTTATCCTGTGTTGTTCAAAAATTTAGCTAATCTTTGTCAATTTATGTGAGTTAATCCCTCTGATGTCGTATATTCGTTACTTAAAGTTTCGTCTAGTGCTATTGTACTGGATGACATAAGCACGAATTTCATAAATTACTCATACCAAACACACAATTAGGGTATTCAGTAGCTATGCTATGTGCGTAAAGTACTAAAGTGTTATATGAAAGCTTAAAACATACACACAGAAGCATTTTTAACACAGCAAACATGCCTCTGGGTATGTTTGCAACTATTGTACTATATGTGTTATTGAGTAGCTGCTTTCGAGATTATTGAATTAGTGAAATTAGGTCACACTAGGCGAGTTTTGGTTGTAAAAATAAGTAAATTTTATTAATTATTAATTTAAAAGACTAAACTGATGTTTTTAAAAGTGGCAGAAGCCATTTTAAAATAGAAAAGGAAAATGGATAACATACACTACGCTGCTAACTCTTCTTAGCTATAGAAAATTTTTGACACGGTAAACCACGAGTTTCTTCTGACAAAGCTTAACAAAATGTAAATTTTTTGGCGAACGGCTATGAATATGATGTCCTCTTACTTAAACTATAGAAAACAAGCCGTTGTAGCTTAAAAATTTTTAACAGTCTCATGTGGACCCTCATGGGTCGATATTGTGACCGATGCTCGTTAATGATCTGCCAAGTGCCCTATCCAAATGTGAAGTCTATATGTATGCTGTAGTGAGTCTTTCGCATATTAAAATTAATGTATTAATTGTAATTTGCAATGATGAAATGTAATGTGTAAGTGTGTGGACTGAGGAAAATGGTTTGTGTATTTATCCGTCAAAACCTACAAAAAGTACCTGAAAATCGACTAACTAATCAAGCTAAGAACAGATGATTTCGACTTTTTAGATAAGGGTGAAAGTCTGGTCATTACTTTTGATAAAACCTTGTCTTGGAACGACCAGGTGAATAAAGCAGAAGGAAATACTTATGTTGTTCTGAAACAAGTGTCGTTTACGCAAAAACATTTGACGGTAAACATCAGGACAATGATCGAATTCTGTTTCTTAAGATTGAAATTTTTGGCAAATGCGATTTAGCTAGCCTAAACAATATTGAACAATATTTTTTGTTTAAAAAGAACCGATCGACTGCGCATATGAGCTACAGTGAATCACATTAATATTCGGTTTTTTTTTTTCAACTTCAAACGCGAATACAATACATAAAACTAACAATAATCAAAAATGTAAAAATAGTAGATTAAAGCTTGTTAAATTACCTTTTCATAGATATATATATATATATATATCTAGATTCATTGAAAACTAATACAGAAAATATGCATAAAACAAAAATAAGTCCAAAATTTGCGCCACATTAATATTCGGTTTTTTTTTTTTTGTACAAGTACAAAATATTTATTTTATCTATGAAAAAAACTTAATCTAACATTTGGATTGATACCAATTATAATGTATGGTATCGCATAGGCATTTTGTTACAGTACAGGGTGTAGATGTGGTGATTGGGGTGCCTTTTCCAAGATTTTTGGGCAGTTGTATAACAACCCAGACTCCATTCTATAGGCGTTATGCTTTGGGTTATTGCCCTGATATAACTTGAACGAGTTGCCAATACCAATTATCTTCACCGAAGGCTTCAAATTTTCGTTCCAAATTTTCAAATAATGGTCTTAGTTTATTTTGTCATCAATAAAAATAACATTCCCGCTCCTTTTGTGGAAATGGGGCCTGAACCAATACACTACGCCCGCCGTGTTTTGCGGTTGATCTTAAGTGATTCTTCTGCAGCTCAGTATCCGGCTTCCGCAGCAGGGCAATAACCCAAAGCATAACGCCTATAAAATGGAGTCTGGGTCTTGGAAAAGGCACCCCAATTACCACATCTACATCCTGTTGAAAATTTGTGGAGTGAGTTGGTCCGCAGTGTGCACAAAACGCCAATATCGTCCTTATCCGTATTAGAAGAACGGCTTCAGGAAGAATGGGGTTATACTGGGCATGAATATACCCAAAAAATTATAAAAACTGTGCCAAAATGCCTAGACGATACCATACAATATAATGGGTATCAATCCAAATATTAGATTAAGTTTTTTTCATAGATGAAATATATATTTGTTACTTGTACAAAAAAACAAGTGGAAACGTTGCAGTCGGACGCAACCGACTGCGGTATACTCGATACCAGTATTAAAACCGGCAAAAACAGGCCTGATTGCAAAGGGTAGCGGGTGCGGCTGGGGTGTACGCTATCTTAAAGATTTTCTGATGCAGATGGGCATGTAACCAGCTATCTTCATACCAAATTTGGTGACTCTAGCTCAAAGTTTGTGAAAGTTGTGGATGTGGCATTCAAATTTGTGATGCAGATCTTTGTGGAATGTCAATTGCTATTTTCATACCAAATTTGGTGACTCTAGCTCGAAAATTGTACAAATTGGAGAAAGGGAGGCTGGGGGCGGTATGGGTGGGCGTGGCATCCAAATTTTTGATCCAAATCTATGTGGGATGTCAATTGCTATCTTAATACCAAATTTGGTGACTTTTGCTCAAAGTTTGTAAATAATGTGGAAAGGGGGTGGAATAAGGGGGCGTGGCTCCAAATGCAGATATCTGGGGGTCGTTGCCAGCTATCTTCCTACCAAATTTGGTGGCTCTAGCTCCACAACTCTGGAAGATACACGCATTCCCGTTTTTGACGAAGCGTTGGAGTGGATGGGGGCGGCTAGGGCAGTATTGGTATGCGTGGCATCCAAACTTTTGATGCAGTTTTTGGGGGGTCATCATCACCTATCTTGGCACCAAATTTGGTGGCTATAGCTGTAAAACTGTGGGAGATATAGGCTTTTCTGATTTCAAAATGCGGTGGGGCTGGGGGCGGAATGGGTGGGCGTGGCTCCAAAACTTTGATGCAGTTTGTTGGGGGTTGCTAGTAGCTATCTTCTTACCAAATTTGGTAGTTCTAGCTGTAAGGATGTGCGAAATATGTGGATTTATCGGTTTTGAGTTATCGAATTTATCGATTTGCCAGCCCCCCAGTTATCGTAGAACCCCCATCTTGACACTTTAATTTGCTATCCCATAGATAAAAAGAATTGGAAAGTTTCAAGTCTCTAGCTTGAAGGGTGTGGAAAAAAGTTGCGAACATACAGACGGACGGACGGACAGACGGACGGACACCATGACGGACATTGCACAAATCCAATATACTCTTTACCTTCGGTATCGAGTATAAAAACCGAATATTAATGTGGCGCAAATTTTGGATTTTTTTTTGTTTTTTGCATATTTTCTGTATTAGTTTTCAATAAAATCTAGATATATGTATATATCTCTATGAAAAGGTAATTTAACAAGCTTTAATCTAACATTTTTACATTTTTGATTATTGTTAGTTTTATGTATTGTATTCGCGTTTGAAGTTGAAAAAAAAAAACCGAATATTTATGTGATTCACTGTATTTTGGTCTAGATCATTCATTCATCATTCAAATCATTCTGCTCTTCCAAAATAAATTTAAACATCTAAAGAATTACTACGTCACAAAGACTAAACAAACTTGTTAGTCCAAGATCCAAGCTTGCCTGCTCTGCACATATAGTAGCACTAACAGAAACATGGTTAAAACCCGATATTTCTGATTATTCCGTTTTTCCTTCAAAATATAACTTGTACAGATGCGATCGTGCCTCCCGCAAGGGGGGTGGTGTTCTAATTGCTGTTGACTCTTGTTTTTCCTCTGAACAGATTCATTCTCATGATCTTCCGGACATAGAGTTTTTTTGTGTTAAAATATTGTTAAACAGCCGTTCACTTTTTATTACTTGTTCTTATATTCCTCCTCATTCTGATACTAACATTTACTCATCCCATCTTAGTGCCCTGCAACTTGTTTCGTCATTGTTGACAGATATGGATAGTCTGATAGTGGTTGGTGATTTTAATCTGCCACATGTTGTATGGTCTGTGAATGACACATCCTCGGCGGTATTACCAGTCACTTCTGATGCTTTTATCGATGGGCTACTGGAGTTAGGCCTATCGCAAGTTAATAGAGTGCATAACTTTAGTGGTAGAATGTTGGACTTAATATTTATTTCGGACTCCGATTGCAGTAATGCTAGTAGAATACCCCCTCTAGTGCTTCCGGAAGATATCTACCATCCAACCTTAGAACTATCCATCGAAATTCTTAACCCTATTTCAGTATCTAATAATACTTTAAAAACACGTTGCTTTCGTAAAACTAACTTTACTAAATTAAATTATCTTCTTCAACATACTAATTGGTCTCGCCTTTATTCTTGTAGTGATATAGAAGCTGCCATTGCCATATTTTATGGGACATTGAATTCGCTTTTGGATATTTCTGATCCCCTCACTTGTTCTTCAAGTGATAATAAACCACCTTGGTTTACGAGGGAACTATCCAAATTGAAAAACGCGAAGACAAGATCATATGAAAAATTTAAAAAATCGGGAACCACTTTAGATTTATCTTCGTATTTAGTAGCAAAATCGAGTTTTCTTTCTGTTAACACATTTTGTTATAATAATTATTTTAATCGTTGTAGACTAAACGTGACCCTAAACAGTTTTATAAATTTGTTAACTCTAAACGTAAGTCTTCTTGCTTGCCGTCTTCAGTATACCTTGATAATATAAAAGCAAGTTCTGATCAGGCAGTAGCCGATCTATTTGCTGAGTATTTTCAATCAGTATATTCAACGAATTTACATAGTTGCAGTAATTCCTATCCTTTTCAAGTTCAATCGTCAAATTGCATATATATCCCAGTTATAACTGAGTGTACGCTTCTAAGTGACCTTAACTCTATCAAACCAGGCTATCTGCCTGGTCCTGATGGAGTGCCAGGTTGTATACTTACATACTGTGCGGATTGACTTTGTAAACCCTTACTTAAATTATTTAACTTGTCGGTTGACTCAACAGTGTTTCCTGCTATAAAGAAGGAATCTTTTATCATTCCACCCCATAAAAATTCTTCTAAGTCTAACGTTTAAAATTATAGGGGCATATCCAAGTTGTCCGCCATTCCTAAAGTCTTTGAAAAATTTTATGTTCTCAACTGCAACACACATGAAGTTCAATTATATAAATGCAAACTGACGTTGTTTATACCGATTTTAGTAAGGCATTTGATTCTGTAAGTCATTCTCTGTTGCTTTAAAAATTAAATATAATTAGATTTCCATCAAAACTCGTATTGTGGCTTTTGGAGTACTTATGTGGACGAACACAAAAAGTAGTTTTTAAATCGTCGGTATCTAAACCTATTTTTGTTACCTATGGTGTTCCCCAGGGTAGTCACCTTGGACCTTTGCTATTGAATCTGTTTATTAACGATCTTCCAGCTTTTATTACTAACTCCTATGTATATATGTTTGCTGATGATGTGAAGCTATGTTTCACATATAATGATGCTTCTTTTTGTAACTTGCTACAGTCGGGTTTGGGTGCATTGTCGGTCTGGTGTCGTTTTAACTTACTTTATTTAAATTGTTCTAAATGTAAAGTTATGTCGTTTTGTAGAAGTACCCCTCATACTGCTCACTACTTGATGCTTGATGCTTCACCACTTGACCGCGTGTTTGAAATTAATGATTTAGGCATTATTCTTGATCCTAAATTAAAGTTTGACCTTCATATTTTGTCCATGGTCAATAAGGCCATTTATGGCTTCACCAAGCGGTGGTCGAAAGAGTTTAATAATCCCAACACCACTAAAACGCTTTATGCATCCCTAGTTCGTCCTATCCTGGAGTATAGATCTTGTGTGTGGTCCCCACAATACTCGATTCACCAGGATAGAATTGAATCTGTGCAGAAGAAATTTTTTCTATTTGCCCTTAAGAGTTTTAACTGGGTTCCTGGAGTTGACTTACCCCCGTATTCAAGTAGACTCCTTTTGATAAATCTTCCCTCCCTGTTAAACCGTAGAACTATGCATGGAGTATTATTAATTACTAACCTACTTAAAGGTGAAATCGACTCATCAGTTCTTTGAGTCAAATTAAATTTAATGTCCCAATTAGTTTTTCTGACTATAACAAACTTTATTCTCTTGTCTCCTTGGAGGCCTCAACTCCAGTACTAACAAGATCGACCCCTTTTACACGATGAAGTTTTTGCGTCTGAAGCATTCGTTTGTAGGCAAAGGGTGTAGAGGGGGTTACAGCTGCAAGCAATGCTTCATGACTTGTGAAGCAATGATTTATTTTTCTCATTTTGCTTTGCCTTATTCTGATTGCATGTAAACACAGAGTTGCACAGTGTTTGATGTGAATAATAAAGTTATCGATACGAAATATCGCACAAGCAAATATTAGCGCCAATAGTAAATACATTTGGGGTGTTCAACAGCTCCGTTTCATCGTTTCATGTTTCAAACTTGAAACGATTAGCTCGTGAACGGTATTTTGAGTGTCAATGCGTTTCATGTTTGTGCAGTCAGCTGTTGTTTGTTTACCTTTCTTATTCTTCAATTTTTGTCACTGTGGCTGTTTACCGCGGTTATACTTTATTTATAAAAAAACGCCATTTAAAAGTGCTAAAGATATGTTATGCGATGCTTTAGCAAAGCAAGTAATTAGAGAAATAGAGGATATTGAAGGTGAGAAGAGCTCGTTGTTTGAATTAATTGCTCAATTACATGCTTTTAACATTTGGCGGCCATTAGTCATATGTGTTCATACTTTTTTGCACAAAAATGCACCAAATCTACTAAAAAGTACTGAACATCGACAGCAAATATCGAATAAATATCGTGCTCTTCTCATCTTTACTTTGTTGAAACTTGAAACACTTTTTGTATACATAGGCTGGGGTGTTTCGACGTTTCAAGAAATTTTCTTTGCATGTTGTTGTTGTGAGACGTTTCAACTTTGAAACGTGAAACGATGAAACGAGCTGTTGAACACCCCAATTGTTTTGGTTAAGAAATTATTAGTAGAAATGTTCACTGAATCCTTTTTATTTACTTGTTTCTTCTTAAATCAATTATATAATAACAAATAAAACAATCGGTGGCATAGATGTATGTATAAATTTAAATCAGAGTTGCATTTACAAAGAAAATGCTTCATGAAAAAACTTTATCGTGTAAATGCGACCAGATTTGCGAAGATGTTTTAAAACAGAATGAAAAAAAAAAACTTCATGAAAAAACTTCATCGTGTAAAAGGGGTCTAACGCTGGTCTGATTGGGGTTTTCTGGGTTTTTCCCAATCCTCGCAACAAATGTGGGACTACTCAATTTTTTATTGAATTTCCCAGAGCTTTAACGTTAACTTTTACTTATATTTTCAGATTTATATATTATTCTATATTTTACATAATTTAATTATTTTAACTATTTTTTAATTTAACTTAATTTTGATTTAATTTTAATGTCAGCTGCTCTTAGCTGACAATAGATAATTAAATAAATAAATAAAGAAAAAGATGTTAAAAGCGCACCTTAGTACACAATAGAAAATGAATTATTGAATCATATAAAAAATATATAAAAATTATTATTGATAGAAGTAAATTACTAACTGTAATATGAATAATAGAAATTGATAACAATAATAATTTTTATAATTCTATTGGGGCCCGAAAAGGTCCCTATTAGGCAATAGGAAGGTGTGGACTTCAATTTAACGCGTAACTATCGGAATAGAAACAAAGCCATCATATCCGATAGTCCAGCAGCAATAATGGCCCTAAGTACGACAAAAATAAGCTAAAAAGAAGTTCGTGAGGTACGAACTCAGGGAACACACAATAAGCTAACTTTAAGATAGGTCCCGGGTGATTATAATATAGCAGGGAACGAAGAGGCAGATTAGCAAACCAAGATTTGGTGCAGAGAAACTCCTTCGAGGGCCTGTACGCCGTACTGTGGCGTAGGGAGAAGCACTTAACGGCAGAAAATAAGAAACGAAGAGAGACTTTTGATGAAAAAGAGCTGGGCAAGGACACCTGGATTCCGGCAAGCCAAATGACGTATGGGTAGCTACATTAAAAAACGGTAGAAACAGACGTAGAATACCCACCGGTCTACTCTCAGGACACTGTAGACTAAGAGGTCACCTAATTAAGCTAGGAATAGCCTGTACCGACATGGACGAAGAATCCTCTTTGCACGTTATAGCAGAGTGCGTAACCCAGCAAGTAAAAAAAGTAGTTTTTATGGAAAACATATCATCCAAATTAGGGATTTCGAAATTATCAACTATCAAAAATACTTGCTTTAATGCAGGACGTAGAATGGAGCTGGTTGAGCAGCAATAGAGCCGTTAAGTTGCAGTGCATTAATTTCCAAACGTAATCGTAATACGCTGCTTCATATCAACTATTAACAAAAAATCAAAACCAACTTTATGGCCCCAAATAAGTAAAAGTTGACGCACGGCGCATAACCGAGTGCTCACTGTAGCAGCTGCTGAGAGAAGTGTACATTTTAATGTGTAAGTACTATGTATTTATGTACTTTAACAAACCCTCTGCAGTTCATTGAAATGTGAAGCTTTTTAGAGTTTAACGATAAAAAAAAAGGAGCGAAACATAATGGGAGTTTAAGTCGAAAAAACAAAACAGTCAATGCTTAAAATCGCGTCACTTTTTCATTGTATATAGCTGTTTGTTTTCGTTTTGTTTCTTTTGTTTTGGCTTTTGATATTCGCGTTTTTTTTTATGCACAGCTCCAGTACGCCGCTCCAGCTTTGCGCTTTGTCATACTTTTTATTTTAAAGTGTGTGATTGAGTGTGAAGGAGTAGGAAATAATCGAGTTGCATAAGATGGACGGAGGGATGAGATCTTTATTAAGACATCAATGCATCTCAAAATGTATTAATAGAGCTCTTTATTTAATTACTATTTATTAGTACTCTTTCAAATATACTATAATTTTTTCTACAAATAAATTGAACTTTTTTTTTTTTTCCTATTTGCAGTGATAAAATGTGTGTCGAACGGGATCATTTGAACCAAAAAGTGTTAATAAATTTAACTAAATAACAACAAAAACTTATCTTTCATCGAAGGAATGAAAAATATACGCATTTTTGAAAAAATCACGTACAGTTATTGTTAAAAGTTAGATTTAAAAGCCAAAAACTGACATTTTATTTTTACATCAAATGATTAAATTCAAGATTTTTATATACTATACATAAAATAAAATTTGAAATAGCTTGGTTCAGTAGTTTTCGAGTACATTGGATTACCGATTCCACAAATTTGCATATCGTTTAAAGTTTAAATTAAATAAAATTGTAAGGACGTACTCTCAAATGGTTGTATATACTTCAAAAATATGGAAAAAATTTGTTGGTTCAATCTTATAAGTAAGAATGATTAAGCAATAACCAAAAATGTAACACATTTAATGTTCTGTAAGAACAGAAAGCGTGACTAGGTCTACCCTGATCCCTATTCCTTACGCCTACAGTCGTTGTTTGTATGCATGTGTGGGTGTGGGCTCGCTTAAACATAAAGTGCAAGCAATTCTACGCTACCAATTCGATGTATCTCAACCGATTTAACTGACAAATTTTGGGAAAGCTCTTAAGCTTATTTTTACCAATCATTCCAAAGTTAATCGGTGTTTTGTATCATTTTAAAAGAAAACCTAACCAGTCGACCAACTACTCTTAGAGATTTTCAAAATCATATCAATTTTTTTTATGATTTCGTCGTTTTTTTTTTTTTTTCATTACTGTCTGACCAATTATAATAAACTTTACTCTTAAACTATAAAAATAATAGTTACATTTGCCTAAATAACTAGACTAACTTACGGTTTTTTGCTTAGCCAAATTTGAGGCTATTTGATATTTTTGTTTTCAAAATGGAACGCTGCTTTGTATAAAGACTTATTTCATTTAAAGTATTTAGCAAAATTTGGATATAACTTCTATTTAAAACATAAAGGATGTGTGATAGAGCATGAAAATGTGACAACAGCCGGTGAATACACGGTATACTCGTAGATGTTATACCCAATAATTGTTTAATTGACTTCAGTTTGAGTGCATGTATTTATATTTTGTTTACTTTTATTTTTCATTGTTTCATTGAACATTTTGCAATCATTGCGCTGTCATTTTAATTGACTGTTTCGATTATTTTGAGGCCTGCTTGCGTGGCACGTCATGGATATTGGCCAATTGGCAGCGGCTATCTTATGCCATTTATCTCTCAATAAGCTTGCCAAGTGAAAGTTTGTTTTTGGTTTTTGCTTCTGACGGAAAGTTTATTGGCTTAGCACATTGTTGTTGCTTAAAACCGATGCTGGGCAACAGTGTTGTTGGTTTACACATATGTATATAGATTTGTACAGGTCGATTCTGCTGATCGGAAAACAAACGCCAATAAGCCTGCTACCGTTATGAACCAGTATGAAAAAAAAACTTTGAAAAACACTGCAAAGAATTCATTTATTTGTGCTGTCTAATAAGAAGATAAGCGCGAAAGCGTTAAAAAAAAACGAGCACGAGCAGAGAGTATTCGGCATTCAGAAGATAGCAGCAACAGGTCGAATGTAAATCTATGATAAATATATAGTAACTACATAAATTTCTGTGGCTACTGACTAGCAGAAATAATAATAATATATGAACCTTTATTTTATTTTTTAATTATCGAACTTGCTGTTTGGGTGGATACCACCTTAAAGTGACACACTAGGATTGAGCTACGCAACTTCAGCTGTTAATATTATCAGACAAGGCGACTGGCTTATCTTTTATACGCTTGCACACATATTTACACAAACCGTTGGCAACATTCTTAGATTTGCTGCAATGCGATAATTTTTTTTATATGCATTCGATGTTCAGCGAAAGGGCCTCACCTTTTTGTATAACAGCGTCGAAGACGGGTAAATCCGTTAAGCCAGCAAAGCAGTTTTTGTTGTCTTATTGTTTTCTTGTTATTTTCGGCTAATTATTTCCACATCTGCAGGCAAAAACAGAGTTGTGCTCTCTCTAGTTGTGGTTAGTCGGTGTCGATGTTGCCGCCTCGACTTTACTCTTTTCACACACTCACTTGAACATATATGTACATGCGCTTTTGTTGGAATTAAGCTAAATAACACAAAAGAGAAAGAACATGCAGTATTGCGATTACAAATAATACTTGAAGCCTTCTGCTGTGCTTTGATTTCACTGCTTTAAAATTTATATTTCTTTGAATTTCACTTTTAAACTGCGATTCACTTGAAGCCGCCTGGCGTCACGCCCACCTTACACAAGCGCACCAGTGATTTAAGAATAACGAACGATGTGTGTACCTGTGACTTTTCTCAAGTTTTATATCAAAATAAAAAGTAAAATGCATAAAGCCTTTCTTTGATGTGTAAATTCTCAGTCACACACGCACACACTTGACAAATGATAGAAAAAATATTTAGACACAATGTCGCTCATCCCTAGATGCCACTGCAAATAGCTCAATTGCTTCTTCTGCACTAATATTTTCCACTTATTGTTGGCTCGGAACTTGCACTCTAATATACAATTAATAGAACTAATGTTTTAAGTACTAGATTCACACATAATCAATGCACTTTATTAAATACCAAAGATAAAGGAAAAATTCACGGCCAATGCAACCGTGCACTATAGAAAGAAAACCCGACACGACTGTTGTGTGTGGCTGCATTTCGTAATCAGTAAAATCCTCTAGCAGCAATGTGGTGGCATTTTAACGTTGATACGTTTTTTAATTGGTTATGTACAAAAAAAAATAAAATAAAAATACTAAAATGGTTTAACATTTGCGTAAGGTTGCGCATATATGTACATATTTTAGCGACCGAAATTGATAAACAGAATTCAAAATGTTTTACATATTCTAAAATGTTTTCAAATAATGAACACACATTTTGTCATATTATTGTTTATTCATTGATTTTATTTAATTTTAGCATACAATAAGTTTTTTTATTTTTATTAATTTATTGTTTGTGAAATCGCAATAGTTCTTTCATAATTTTTATCGTTCAACTTCGGCAAATATATGTATGTACTATGTATACATTTTAACACGCACGTTCGCTTACGAGGTTACGACGAACATATATGTATATAAAAATCAACTAAATATAAGTACAAGTTAATAAATCAACATTAAAAAATCCGTAAATGTATAGTTTTATAAAACACAGCTGGTAATGGTAAATAATTGCAATCTAATCCTGAAAATGAAATTATCCGCCGCCAGCCGATTTCTAGGGCCAATTGATGTGTAGTACACAATTTAAAGAGGGATCGCAGCTTTACAATATATCAAAAAACATATAAAGGAATTTTTTTTAGATATATATTTACTTCCGAATTAACTAACCTCATGTGTGTGTGAGTTTTAGCTGTTGCCTTTTGATCGTTTCAACTTAAAATTTAGAACTACAAATTTTGCGTTCGAAAAAAAAAAATAATCGATCGATAATAGAACCGATATGAAAATAGCGAGATTGAAGCTTCGATTATAAAGATAGAACTATTTTGTATCTATAGTATAAATATGTATCTGTATAACTATGTCCATAATAAATTTAATGCATTTCCCCAATCATTCGAAATGCATATTTCCAATTGCCTACACCACCCCACAAAATGTATATGTGTATATATAGTACATGCTTCTTGAATCTCGCTTGCTTTAGGTACCATGTTCGCTGCTGGTTCTGTGCTTAATAGTATTTTGTGTTAGAAGCGGCTGGATAGAAAATACAGTATAGCCGCCAGAGCAACACAACCGACTGGCAGAGCACGACGGTAAAGCATTGGATGGTTAAAGGTCATCAGTTGCTTGTGACGAAGTTTTTCAATTTCATTGCGTAATTCCAGATTGCTAATCTCGGACTGCTCCAGGCGTTCCTTGTACACAATAAGCTCCTCCTCGCGCTCCACTTGCGCATCGTTCATATTGGTTAGCTCTTCTTGCCAGCTGCTAAGCTCGCCATCAGCATTTGGCATCAGCACGGATTTAGCGAGATCATTTGTAGCTTTATCATCAGCGTTATTCGGATCGCGCTGCTTCTGCAGATGTTGCAATTCATGTTTAAGCGTTTGCATTTCCTCTTCCATTGCATGAATTTCACTGGTCAATGTTGCTGATTTCTGCTTGTACGACATACATTCTTCGTGCAGCATATCCAATGCATGCTCTTGCGACAACTCTTCATCAGCGCTGCTGATATCGTTACGCATTAATGTCTGCTGTGTTTCGAGTTTATTGTGTGATTCCTCGATCGCCACCTCCTCAATGCCATTTAGACATTGGTGCTGTGGAGATTTGTGTATAAACTCATCGCTGGCAGCATGAGCTAAACATGCCTCCTGTTGTTTGAGGCCCGCTGGAATTGGCGGTGCCGATGCCTCAAACGATTGTGATTTGTCCTCGTCATCACCAGAATCGTCAGCATTGTCGTATATGGCTTTTAATACATCGCCGCCGTCAGCGCCTTTGAGGTCCGAATTTTTAAACCACTTTATGAATGTGTCTTTGCGCACAACCTTGCGCTTCGAATCGAATTCATCCTTCTGTTGCCGCTTGCTCTTTTTGCTCTGTGAATTGCATTAAAAGTCATATAATTGAAAGTTAAGGTTAATAAGAATTACACTAACCGATTTTTGTTTGCTGGGCGTCGTCTCTGGCTGCCTGTTGTCGAGCACCTCGAACGTTTCGCTCTGTTCCACTTGATGTTCGCCGATTTTAACAGCGCCATTTTTATGATCACCACCTTCACCGATCTCCTTTTCGTCATCCGCAACGTCATTGTTGTCATCGTTATTATAGTACACGTCGTCGTCGTCATCGTTTTCATCATCATCATCGTCCCCGATTGCCTCATTTAGTTGCTCCAGCGCCTGTTGCTGCTGCATCGCCTGTTCGCTGTCATAATCAGCGATTTTGTGCTGCAGCTGCTCCAGCTGTTGGCGCATTTGGTCCATTTCGATCTCCTGCTCTTTGAGATGCCCCATTCGTTGCTCCTCTTCCTCTTTAGCCTCTTGCTGCTGGCGTAGCGTTTCCTGCTTGTATTCCGTATATTCTTGTTGCAGCTGCTCCAAGCGCAAGTTGAAATCCTGCAACGTTTGCTTCGACGTCAATATCTGGGCGCGCAATATGCCGCACTCGTTGTCGGATGTCGTGTACGCCAATTCCATCTTGGAAAGCATTTGCATCGCATCGCACCGATCCTGATAAACCTTGCGTAGTGCCTCTTTGGCCGTAAGCTGATACGTGGTCTTATCCTCTAGCAGCTTTACAATCTGCCATAAAAATAATTTACATCTTAGCAAATCGAAATTTGTTTTGTGCAATTGATAATGCTGTTATAAAAAAAATTAAAAATTCTAATAATTTAACTTGGGTATTTAGATGCTAAGATAAATTTTTCACACTGTACATAGTGAGCACTCTCTAGTGAGCTGTTCCCCAGGTCAAAGACAATGAACAGATGTGTGGTATATATATCAACTTAAATCTTAATCTGTTTTAGACAACGAAAACAACCATGCCCTCACTGGCATTCGAACCCACAACTGTGATCTTGGTACGTTGGGCCCTATTTATGAGACTCAACGCAGACGACAAGTTTAATTTTCTCAGTGTGACCCTAATTCAGTAATCTCAAAAATTAGCAGCACCAACAGCGGTTATTGACAATATTTTTAACATTTTGGCAACCATTCTCGACTTCTGACTTTATCACAAATACGACTAT
This sequence comes from Scaptomyza flava, assembly GCA_030179655.1. Classification (NCBI taxonomy): domain Eukaryota; kingdom Metazoa; phylum Arthropoda; class Insecta; order Diptera; family Drosophilidae; genus Scaptomyza; species Scaptomyza flava. Next base: position 25,882,943 of record JARNME010000029.1, on the reverse strand, counting down.
TTTTTAAAGTTTAGTGTGATAAACTTTTCTGCAGCGTTTATGTTGCACTTACGACACATCACTTAATCGCATATCACATCATAACTTCTGAGACTTTTATTTTTGTGTTCTGTATGTCCGAATCAGAGTAAAACAGGGTCTTTAAGCAGCTGAAAGCTAGCAAAGGCAAAAATTTCCATAAACATGCATTAAGTAAACATAATTGTAAATAAGTTACACGACTGATGAAAACGGCATAATTACAAATGAGTAGAAAGCTCACCTCATTACGTAATGCATTTTCTGGCACATTTTTTTCCATCATCTGTAGCTTTTTTTCGAGCAGATTGATCTTGTGCAGCAACTGATCCTCGGTGATCATGCTCTCCCAGCACTTGGTAGAGTTTTTGCGCGTCGAATCGAGCACACCCTGCAAATTGCTTAGTTTGGCTTTCAGCATTTTTTCGCGCTGTGATGCCTCCTGTAGAAATGCATTTAATCGTTGGATTTCATCATAGCTAATTCGATTCGGTCCTGCAAGTTGCAGCTGCTCTGACTCAATTGAGATCGCCTCGCGGCCATCTGGCAGGAACAGTGTGACACGTGCAATGATGCAGCCATGTACCTCCTGGCGCGAATTCTCAATGACCTCGACGCCAAACTTGACGGTGTCACCATAATGCAGCTCGGCCGGTTCACTGCCCAGTTTGTTATCGTTAATGAAAGTGCCATTGCTCGATTTGGTATCTTTAACCCAAAAGTGGCCATCGGGTGTGTACCAGAGCACTGCATGATTACGCGATAGCACCTTGCAATCAAATATGGCATTGCCTTCGCTCGCCTTGCTCTTGGCTATCAGGCGTCCAACTTTACACTCCTGACCCGGTGCTAGCAATATGTTGCGCGTCTCGAATTTATGCGATTTACCCTCGCATTGCAGGACAATCTTTGCTTCTGTGCCCGGCGATGACAAGTGATCCTGTGTACTGTTGTTGAGCAGAGCCGTAGCTGCCTCATTATTATTTGGCGGCAATTGTAAAGCACCCATCGAGGAGTTAAACAGATTGCTGCATGTCGTTGCATTATTGGCATTTAGTACCGAATTGATAGCCATATGCAATTGCACCTGATGTTGTGCTAGATGACCCTACAATTACCAATGTGTTGCAATTAAGTAAATAATACATAATAAAGTAAATAATAAAGTGGTAATTATTTACCTGCAATGTGTTCGTATTGGAATCACAGGTCTCTGTTGCAATCGTAGTATTATTATTCTCCTGATTTTCAAGATTGTCATTTGCGTCGTTACAGTTTATATTGCTTATGTTGTTCTGCTCTGTCGGCTGCTCACATGTCTCCATTTCGTGTTTTTCGCGCAGCAGCAATAGCTGCTCCTGCTCGGCCTTTTTGTTAAGCTCCATTTTATTGTGAGCCTTTTTATTGAGACGCTGCTGCTGACGCTTGGATAATTCATCCACAGTCGCAACGGAGCCGGGTCTAGCTGTAAGTTCTTGGTCGCTCGTTACGCTTGTAATGACGTTACTTACAGCAGGTACACCTGCAACTGCAACTGCAACTTGTGCTGTTGCCGGCGATATTGTAACTGTCGTTGCTGCTGTGGCTGCTGCTGCTGAGTCAGGCTTCTGTTTGTCATCCTTATTACTCTGCCATTCGCTGCCAGCCAAGACCATAACTGCAATATGTAAAAATTACCAGAGACAGTCGACATACAGTTTAATATATAAATCAGGGAAAAAAATTTACGTAGAGCTGGAGAGATAAAAATTTGTTTAAATGTTACGAAATTTGTTTGTTTTGCACACACACTAAAACGAAAACGATCCAAATGTATAGGGCTGAAAATTGTCGAAATTTAAGTCAAGGACAGAAAGATTTCATTTTAAATCGAAGTAACCAAACCAAAATAATTTTATATGTATTATAAATTAACTTTTAACTTGAGTATCAATTAAAAATATTATTTTTTAATATGTAGTAACACAAAAATAATTTATATATATATTTATACATATTGCATTCTTTTTTTTTTTAACAATTTAAAATTGGAAATTGAAAAATAAAACCCAATGCATTTCAAGTGAATTACACTGTTAATTGGAGAACTATATACGAATCGCACAATTTATGAATATATTTTGTTCTTTCTAAAACCGATTTGTTAAGGGCTGGCAGCATAATTCATTCTGTTTATACACTTGTGTTGTTTGTTTTTTTTTTTATTTTTTTCTGTTTAATAATGCTTAGAAGAAGCCAGAAGAAAGGAACACATACTTCAGAGTGCAGCGAATAAATGTTTGGAATAAAAATAGATTTTGAAAATAGTATAATTGAAAAAGCGGGCAACAAATGCGAGTACTTGTGTGTGCGTGTGAGTTTGTGGGTAAGAGGCCGCCGAAAAACAGTTTGATTGTGTGTAAGCAATTGGGACGCGACTACTCAACTTTGGAACGCGCAACAAAAAATAAGAGAACTGACAAGCTGAAAAATATGTATGCATGAATAGACATACGTAAATATGTAAATACACTATCATAGACATATACATATGTGCGTGCAATATATTGAATAGTAGTGCAATAAACTGCGTGAGACAAGATATTTACAGAAGCAACAAAAATAGTAGTCGGAACCCGTAAACTTTGTAGAGTTGCCCCTTACCTTGCAGCAAAAGTACCAAGTGAAGATAGCAGGCCCATGGCCACAACGATAATAAAAACAGCTAGGGATGTATATGGCAACTAAAGTTGGACAGGTCGTGTTGTTTTTGTAACTGCTGCTGCAGGGCGTCGGTGGGAGTAGAGGGCAAGCTGCAAACAATGCGATTCATTTGTTGTTGTTGATGGCATGGAGCAGCGCCCAACAAGTATGATCAGCGCTGCTCCGTCAACTGTACGTGTGCCTGCTTGTGAGTGCAAATGTGTCTGTCACTGCTGCACTTACAGCAACAATAACAACCAAATACAGCTGCAGACACTGAGCACGAGTTCAATGTGTATTGGGAGCAACGAAGGGCGAGGGCGGCCTGGAGGGGTAGCACTCTGTGTCGTTAATTGTACTTATTTAAAATTTTTTGTTGCTTTATTTCCTTTTTCACTTATGTATGAAAATTGATACACAAATTTAGCACTAGCTGACGCTTAATTGAATTTAATTACAATTTGCTTGTGTGTCGTTGACATTATGAGAATTTACCGTTCTGCTGCTATCTGTTCGTTTGCTTTGGCTTATGTATTCGCGCAAAAGCCAAGAAAAAAAAACACGCAAACACAATTCTCAGTTTTTCGATTGTTTGTATTTTAAAACACATAACAAATTAATTATTATGAATAAACCAAGCAACGTTAAGAACTCACCTTGGTTTTTATGTTGTTTTTGTTTATCAATTTAGCAACGCAGCGAAAGCGAGTAATATTTGCGATAATTGTTTTCAGTTCTCAAACCAAACCTCTTCCCTGGCTGTGTGTGCTAGACACGCTACAACTGGCTATTGTGAGTTGTCACTACACGCTTGCTTTGATTAAACAAGCCTATAATTGCAAGGTATGATAACTTCTTGAACGTAAAGAAAAATAAGCACTGCCAATAAAATTTAAGAATACACAAACTTGTCAATAAATATTGTATACCTTTTGCAGTTGCTAGACATCTGATTAGTCGCAGCGTGCAAAGCTGACAAAAATTGAGCAGATCTATCAAAGTCAGATTTCGTTATCGATAACACGCAATGTTTTCTGTTATTTTTAACATGTACAGATATACAAAGCAACGAGTAAATACCTCTGTATTCCTTTCTGTTAGGTATATACTCGTTGTAGACAAAGAAAGCGCAAAACAGTAAGTGCCTAACATGTTATCAATTTATTTTCTTTGCTTAATTTAATTGAAAACTTTTAAATTTATCAAAATTATAAAAACCAGCACGCACTTGCCGACCTCCGAAGAATCGACCATTTAAATCCACAACAGCTGTAAAGTAAAGAAAATGTTATTTTAAATGATTACAAAATAAAATGTTTACACACCTTTAATAGCACTCTCAATGCGTTTAAATTCCACAAAAATCTTGACAGCATCTTCGGGTACTGTGCCGAATGCCTCGTGTATGATGACGCTGTTAACCTCTCCATACTTTGTATTACACTCATCCTTAACCTCGGGCTCAAGTTCCTCATCAACATCGCCTGGGCCGACCATGTTGCGCAGTAGCACAACTTTACTGGGCGTTTTCATAATCTCAGTTATGGTGGGCTCTGGTTCACTAGCTACTGCAGGTGTTACGCTTTGTGGCAAGGGGGGCGGTGGCATAACAGCAGTAGCAGTTGCCGCCGGATTGGGACTCGATAAAGCGGGCGCTGCATGGGCAGCCGGGAATTGGGACGGTAATGGTGGTGACGAGGGTGCCGCTAGTGGCGGCAAGAATACATCCTTTTCGTGAATGATACGACCACCGCGCTTGGACGTCTTCTCCACTTGCAGTGCCACGGACATACCCTGCTCCGATTTACCCAATCCCTGACCATCTTTAAAACCATATTTGGCCATTATCTTTGCCGCAACTGAGCTAGCCGAATATGGTATGGTTACATTTGATGCACCATCGCCATTGTCAATGGATAGTGATGGAGGTGGTGCTATCGCTGCACCACCACCCTGCTTGGCCACCGACCCAGGTGCTGGCGGGCTATATCTGTCCTCATCACTCTGACGCTGGCCAAAGCCGCTAAATTTCATCGCTGGTGGCGAGTTGTCTTGATTGTTGTGCTGTTCCCTACGTCCCATGCGGTTCCTTTTGCTCCGATCTCGCTCCCTGTCCCGATCACGTTCCTCGCGGCTGACGTTGCCACCTCCTCCGACGGTGCCACTGTTGCTTCGTGATTTGTCATTGCTCTTTGATTTATCCTTAAGTTTCTCATACTCATTGGGCCACTGTGGATCGTACTCATCCACAAAATCCCAATCATCCGTTTTAATGCTCTCCAACACTGGTGCCGGAGCTACTGTGGTGCTGGTAATAATGGGCTTAACTGTTGTGACAGCCACGGGCACAAAGTTGTCCGAATCTGTGTTTCGTCTAGCGCGCAAGTTAACCACTGGCGTCATGAGCTTTAGTTTCATTAATATGATACCTTAGTAGAAATATATGCGCAGGTTATTAGTATATGTGCCCCTTACCGGTTTCTTAATTTGATCCTTTGTCTTAGGTTTGGGTAGTTGAGCTTTTTTTACTGCCAGCTGGGTTTGCAACATTTTAATGCCCGATGACCAACCATCCATTTGGCTGGCTCGGGGCTTAGCATCTATATCATCGTACAAATCCATTTAAAAAAAGGAAGTTTTACCACTTATCAACAATAATAAATACAACTTTTAGGTTTTCTATTTGGAGCAGACATTGTCCAGTGTTCCACAAGCAAGTTATTAGTAACATTTCACAGCACTGCAGTCTTCCCGTAACATATGTCATACTACGTTATGTTACGTGACTGTTGGACATACGTAGCGCACGTAGTACGTTGCTCGTTAATTTATGTTATTTGTTAATGTTTACTAAAAAAAAATGGGTAATGAAGGCAGCAAATTTAAAGGGCTTATAATTGACAAAAACGCTGTTGAAGTCAATGACTTTTGGGCGCTTTACAATGCTGAATCTCCAACAACATGCAACGAAGAGGGCGGCGGTGGCAAATTGCTCTCCCTATTCAAAGGCGAAGTTCTAGTAAAGGGACAACTTTGGGCAGCCCAGGGGCCAATGGAGCGTGCCATAAAGGTGGGTGGATGCTCGGAAAAATATTCAATATTAAATACCATATTTCTATGTACAGAACCTGATGATCTATCGGCATCCTTATATACTAAAATATATGTCAACTTGGGATCAGTTCGGTCAGAAACATTTGGCCACGGAACGTGTCCGACCACTTAGTGATGTACTTGCCCAACAAAGCGATATACAAGTATGCCTTGGATTGCGCACCATTCTGTGTAGTCTAATTTTTCTGATTGAAAAGGCCCATGCCAGACATTTAAATGTTTGCACGCAATCCATCTACGTGACGGATAAGGGCAGCTGGCGATTGGCCGGATTTGAATACGTGTGGAAAGCAAATGAGCTGAACAAACAGCTAATTGAGATGGCGCATAGCTTTCGCCAAACGCTAGCCATCGATCCGAATGAAAACAACAATCAGCTGGCACTTGAACAATTTGCATTTGCTGCGCTTTGCGAACAAATTCTAACCAAATGCGGCGAATCTGCTGCCATACCACATGTAATGGAATTTCGCGATTATTGCAGCACCCACCTAAAGCATCAGAGTATCGAGTTACGTCCAAAATTATCTGCTGTGCTTTTGCATCCGTATTTCAATCATGAATTCGTTCTTATACATTCATTTTTGTTTGAGTTGCCGCTTAAATCTGTTTCGGAGCGTCAACAATTCTTTAGCAGTTTAATTGAGAGGCTGCGTTGCTTCGATGAGCAGATCGTCGCTTCCCAGCTGGCGAGCGATCTGCTCTCTCGCATGGTTCTACTTGATCCCACCGCTCAACACTGCGTTACGCCATTTGTGCTGCGAACCAAGACGGAAAATGGATGCACTGCTCCACTATTCTCACCGCAAACATATGTGAAGCATCTGTTGCCACATGTATTAAAAATGTTTCGACTACGTGACGCACAAATTCGCCTTATATTGCTAGACTATTTCATGGAATATGTGCGTCTACTTAGTGATGAGCAATTGCTAGTTGAAGTACTGCCACATTTACAGCTTGGCATGAATGATACCAACGACATCCTGGTTGCCAAAACGTTACGTTCACTTGCTGATCTGGTGCCAATTCTGGGTGCAGCCACTGTACTTGGTGGTGATCGTAGGCGTTGCTTCTCAGATGGTCGCCCTCATGCCGCTGTCTCAACAGACAGCAGCGCCGAGTGGACAGAGCCGCGTTCCATAACACCGCTCATGAATGGTAGTGCCATTGATGCAGTGGATTATATGGTCTCTGGTAGTCCGCTGCCAGTGGACAGCAACGTGGCATCAATGCCATTGCGTTTGAGTCCCGATGGAGGCGAGGATGACAAAAGCATCATCAATTTGAGTGAGAAACCACTGGAGAACATCTCCGATAGCTCCATTAGCAGCGCAGCTCAGGAGCAGACGCTGGTGAATAATAATAATCATGATGACGTTGAAGAGGAATTGTGGTCGGATTGGGAAAACACCGATGAACTACAGCGTCTGCATGTTAAACAACAACAACAGGACGCCACTTTGGATGATAAAAATCTGAGCAATGTGGAAACCACAAGCAGCACCTCGACACAAGCCACACAGCCCTCCTCTGCCGATTCCTTTCGCACCGCATGCTCATCCACAATGCAAGCTCTCCCACCTCCTTCCAATCGCCAGGTTCTGGATGATCTCAGTACTCTAGACATTCAAGTGCAATTGACGACGCCATCGAATAGCTTCGAACCGGCTGAATATGATTTTTTTAAGGACATGGAGCCAGTAATTCAGACAAAACCAGCAACAACAGCAGCAGTAACAACAACTACATCATTAACTGGAGAAATTGTACAAATCGATGCGAGTCGCTTTGCACCTGCTTTGACCAACTTGAATGGTCAGGAAACGGCAGATCAGGGCTGGGGTCACGATGATGAAGACGAAGAGAGCGACGTCGTTTGGGGTACAACTTCCACAACAGTTTCTTAGTTTTTCCAATATGTTGTAAATATATATGTATACAGTATTCTATTAATCCAATCTAGTTTTATTTACTCGCCGAATATTGTTTCAAGCACTGCTAGTATGCAGCTACAGAAAACCTTTGAATCAAAAAACACAGAAAATCGCGTCGATCTCACTCACGAATACATACATACATACATATATACATGCAATGAATGTACACGTACTGTCTACCGATATACAGCGTGTATTGGTTTTATGCAATGACCGCCATGTTTTGTAAGTCTGTCCTTTCCTCTTTCTGACCGACCGTACGAACGAGCGTTTCTTGGACACTCTTAAAACTTGGATGATACGTACACTAATGCAGCCCTCCGCACTTTAAAAATGGGATCAAATGCCTTCGAGAAATGGTTATTCCTGTAGCTGACACATTTTTGAAGCTTAAGTGACCAAAATTGGTTGGACGATAGCTTATTAATTAATTAAAAAATTTGTTCATCAAAATTGGCATTCCACCCGTTTTAATACTGGTATAAGAGTATTTCGGTCAGTTGCGTTTGTGTTTTTGTGTTGATAAAACGCATCATATATAAATAATAATAATATTAATATAAATAATAATAATATATAATAATAATCCTTGATAGAAAAGGGTTGCTCCACTTCCCTTATGAAGGAATGTGCTTTGTTGTCTCGTCGAATTCTTTGCAGACAGGTTTTTTCCGCTTTTGAAGACAGGTTTATTTTCTGGCCAGTAAGGTAGGCGATCAACCAGCATCCGGTTACCCTCTCATTTTAGCTTCATAAATCCCGTTGTCAATGGCCCAATGGCATGAACCTCGACTCCAATAATGCTGGGCCGCTAACCGATTCTGGTGTTGGGTCCTGTGATCCCCTTACCGACCGTTTGATCAGTTTTTGATCCGCCAGTTAACCACTGCAGGCTTCTAAGATCACTGCAGGGTTCGTCATTATGGCTGACATGACCGACATCATAAGTCAGTAATTTACTTGCAAGTTGAGTTCTTAGAAGACTTTCTGGCGGCGGCTTGGATATGTGCGTAAAGCACTCGTCGGTGATACACAAACGAGCCGTTGCAGTTTTCTGCATTTTGAAAATGCCATTTTCGAATGGTCGCGACCTGCTGCATTTGGGCCACCCCTGAAGAGCAGCTTAGGTCATAATGCACTTTGTCATCATGCAGGAATTGGAGTCTAGACACCACGTTTTACTAAAGAGAGTTACGTCCAGTTGAGCCGCGTATCTAGAACATCTCGATTTTGCTAGGCAAATTGTATTTTTTTTGCAAAGGTTGAGTGGATTTACGTGCTAATACACCGGATGCACCGCTGTCATAAAAAATTAAGATGAGAGGCTGAAAAAATCAGATTAAAGTAGTTGAAGGCTTTGACAATAATGATAAAAATTCGTAATGAATATATTTATATTACATTTTTAAAATGTTAACTAGATACGCAATATTATAATCTAGATAAGCAATATTATATTTGAATTGTTAGCTATAATTTTTGGATAAGTTTAGATACATAAGTTTGTCAAGTACTCTAATTTAAAAATACTTCTTTTTGTGGCACTAGAAAATAGTCAATAAATAAATAAAATTTGAGACACCTTACTAAACATTTCCTTCATCAATATATCTAGCATTGGCAACACATTGTTCTGTTTATTAACAGCCATAGATGATCGGCTGATCACGATGTGTAAGTCCCTAACTTGGTGTTCCAACTCCGCAATTGCCACAATGATGTGTCCAGCGATGTAAGCGTATCACAACAACTCTGTATGCTCTGTGTAGGGAGCCTATTATGAATAATATTTATCTTTCCCAATTAACTCCGATATTATTTTGATTAGGGAAAGAAAACAGGAGGAGATTTAAAGGTAATGATTATATTGGCTTTGTTCACCGTCCGTTATGATCTCTGTTTGTTCATAAGTCCGTCTTTCTGTTCGTAGGAACTTTTTTCGACACCCTTATAGCTAGAGACTTGCAACATTCAAATATGTTAGTATATTAGAAAGATGTTATCAGTAATTTAATTACCGTAAGCGTGCTTCCGAAGTTCGTGTGACAAATTAAATATGTATGTGCATATAAATATTTGATGCGCCACCAATAAGAATGATGTTCAACATCATTTGGTGTTCATTATCAATTGAAACAACGACTAAAAGATACCCTGAACCCAGTTGTAGTAGCTTCAATCGATTAAATTCGATATCTCCGGTGTTTCTTAACCGATTTGGACGAAATTTTCAGAAAAGTTATATTTTTACCCATTATTCAACCCTCATTTTTAGATTTTCCAAGTTCGATATTTTTTTGTTATCGATTCCATGTGTATGTCGGAAACCAGAATAGTTATCAATAAATTGAAGCAAACTTGTTCTGGTCATGGTATAGGAGAACTTATATACAAAATCTGAAGTCTCTAGCTCTTGTAGTCTCTGAGATCCACGCGTTCATACAGACGGACAGACAGACAGACGGACAGACGGACATGGCTATATCGTCTCGGCTGTTGATGCTGATCAAGAATATATATTCTTTAGGGGTCGGAGATGCATCCTTCTGCCTGTTACATACTTTTGCACAAAACCATTATACCCTTTTTACCCATTTTATGGGTTAAGGGTATAAAAAGTTTCCAATAAATTTAGAAGCGTGAGAGCCTTACACCTAGTGATCTGTTCAATTAAATAATGAAATCATTTACTATCCTGTCACTTGTCTGTTTGGCAATTGCCGCCTAGGCGGAACTGCAAGGCAGTCGGACGAGAAAGCTATAACTTCTAATGGGCGGAATACATAATTTTGAGGTATATATGACGAAGAATTTATTGGCTTGCAAAAACTACGCGATCTAATTTTTTTGAAGGACACAAATGATTTTTATATTGGCAGCGAGTATGATATATATCCAGTGCAAAAAATTGCCAACTTGTCCGGAGCTGGGCGAGATTCGCTATTTTACAATGCCGACATGAAATTTAACACATACGATTCTGACAATGATAGCTCCAGAGATAATTGTGGGATACATTAACCTAAACTATACTCGATACCGAAGGTAAAGAGTACATTGGGGTTGTCAGTCAGTATGAACGCAAGTTTTTTCGACACCCGTAAAGCTAGAGATTAAAACTTTGCAAATATCTTTTTGGAGCCACGCCCACTCATTCCACCCCCAGCCTCCCCGCACAGTGTATCGCAAACGTCTGCATATTCCACAGTTTTTGAGCTAGAGCCATCAAATTTGGCGCCAAGATAGGTGATGACGTCCCCCAAGCCTGCATTAAATCTTCGGATGCCACGGCCACACATACTGCCCCAAGCCCCCCCCCCCCTCCCACTTTGTAAAAACTGGTATGCGTATAAGTTTTTGAGCTGAAGTCACCATATTTGGTAGGAATATAGCTGGTGGCATCCCCATCTGCATCAAAGAATCATTGAAGGCTGTGTACAGCCCCGCTGCATCCGTACCCTTTTGCACTCAGGTCTCGTTTTTATCCCTTTTTAAAAAGCTATCGAGTAGGCGTCTATTTGAATGGTGCATATAGCGAAGCCTTGACACGTAAAGGAATGTGCTTGCGTGGAAGTACCATTTCCATTAAAACAGTGAATATTTTGGTGTAACGTATTAACGCTTGTATAAATTGTTTTATAACAATAAATTGAGGTCGCCAAGTTCTCTTGAACGTAAACAAATAAGTTTTTAAATACACTTAACCCCATTAGGAAGAATGTAGTCCAGAGATAGCTCAACTAAGAGATACCCTAATCTCACAATTTTACGAGTACTGCATAATTATATCTCTTAGTTAGTTATCTCTACAAGACTCTTCTTACTTGGTTTTACATTACCTCTAAAAGAAAAACTTGGGTTACATTATCATGCAGTTCATACGTTTTGGTCTCGTTTATAAAGCATTTCGTTTTGGATTGTAGGTAAACGTGATAAAAAGATTATGCGAATTTTCAGAGTCAGTAAAATTACCTAAGCAATATTGATATCTTGTTTACCGATTGCATCTTGAAGATCTACATAGCTCTGTGCTCTTAACTGTTTATGATTATTGCGAATATAATTAATTGATCTCATTTTGAATTTTTTTAGGATATCTACCAAAAATTGACTTAATAATGATCATAATAAGCCAAGATATTTTATTGTTTTATCCGAATAATTGATTAGATCTGATACATTCTTTCTAAGTTCTTTTTCCGTCAATGGATCATGTTGAGGAATTTTATCTCTATAACCTTTCTCTTTTTTAAGTTAAGTTGCAGTTTGGAAATTCATAATGGTACTTTATTTAAGTACCAAACCAACAACAACCACCTCGAATTGGTTATTTACTCTGTCCGTTTGTATGAAAGCGTCAATCTCGAAGATTATAAGAGGTACACTGATAGAAATAATCTAGAATTTCGTACTTAAAACCTCTATATTTTGAAGTTGATTTCTCACTAAGTGCGGAATTACTGAATCTGAGAATGTAGTTCTTGATTAAAGTATGGTTTCTTAAGTTCGTTTGTTTTTTGTTTAAGTTCTCATTAAACTTGAAATAAGTTCTTCTTCTTGAGTTTTTCAAATGTAAGTTCATAAAATAAATTATTTTATCGTGTTCCAAGAATTTGTGTGCTTGACAATACTTGATTTTATTAATTCCTAAAACTCTAAGATAGTTTCATAGCACAGCTAGAGCATTTAAAAAGCAACAATTTGTTCTATCACTTCTATTATTGAAAAAAAAAAAATAACGTGATATTTCTTTAAAAACCCCCCCTCCCTCTCCCCCCCAAGTCAGATTTGGAAAGATTTAACTTGACTCCCTCCCCCCCTTGAACACCACACGTAATTTATGGACGACCCCTTACATGGTGGGATCGCCACGGCCCGTATTACTCGTCTAAATATGTGCTGATGATGGAGCGAGCAAAAAGTGTTTTGTTTGAAACAACTTAATTGGACATGCAAATATATATATGAACGAGGAATTCTCAGAAAGAACCACATTAAACGGCTCACCTTTTAATATTGTTGGGAGTAGGCCACTTAATCAAACCAATAAACCAATATACTCTGAAACCAATCTAAGTATTAACAAAATTTTAAACATATTTATATTTGTAATAAAATTCTGTACGCTGTGGGCGGCGAATTATTTTATGTACTATTTGTATATTTTAATGCAATTTGCTTTAATAATTTTTAAAATGTTTTTCATGTTCTTTTGCATGCATTTGTTTTGTATTTTTTTTTTTCAATGTTTTCGTTTAAAACTATTCTTGTAAAATTTTTAAATGTGTATTTCGTTTTATGTTTAGCAAAAATGCTGTATTTACGCAAAACCATTCTAAAATGTATTTTTTGTATATCATTTGACTATATATGACTTATCAACATTTAAACGAACAAAACTGAGGCTCAAACGGTCTGAGGATCAAACAGGCCAAAAGAAAAAAAAAACGCAAACAGTTTAAAAAATAATGAAATAAAAACACAAAACAAGTTTTAACTATTTACTCAGGTTTTGATTTTATTTTGCTTAAATTTAAAAAAAGTATTTACGCAATAATTTGTTGATTCTTTGCTTTGCAGCATCATTATCATGCTCAACTTAATCAATGATCTTAGTAATCGTAATTACATTATTTAATTTAAATAAGATCAGCTGAAGTTTTTTTTTGTTTTTTCTTTATTCTTACGAGTTTTTTTTATGTTTCTACTCAAACGCATTCAAAAATCGGTGCGCTAAATGTTTATTGTTAAAAGTATTTACTGCACACTGCTGCGCTCTTTATACATGATGCAGGTGCGGAGAAGGGGCGGTAGCCGGGCTGGGAGTGTAGCTGAATCCAGAGACGCTAAGCGATATAAATATAGGAGCTTGCAAACTGACTTAATGGAGGGGGAAAATTGTAGAAAGTTAAATGTGTTGCACAATTTTGCATAACTTTTTCATAGTTTTTTTTTTCTCACAATCTAGGAAAGAAAATCCTTATAAAAAAAATATAAAAAACAATTAAACATTTATATAAAAAAGCATATGTTTTTACATGCATTTTCCGAACAAGTAGTATCTCAGAATCATACTTCATTTTACTTCCTTTTTACTTATGCTTACGGCCTGCTTACTATTCAGCTTCTTACACAAGATCTCTCATTGAGTTTATTAAATGGATTTATGTATGTACTATATAGTGTTTTTAGGTGCGCGATTTTGTTGGATGAGTGTTTGCTCTGGTATGTAGTATGAATATTGTATGCTATTGAATTTTATTGTAGTAATGGATTGGTTTTCTTTTAGACAGCCGACGCATCTGCATCACAACAACGCACCATTCAAATTAGCTCCTTGTCTTCTAAGTACTTGTATTCAAAGGTGAAGCCCTCCTTTTTGCGCTGGCTCCATTTCTCATAATCAAAGTAGATGTACGTACCCTAAAAGAAAAAATGTATTGTGTTTCGATATTTTAACATTTTGGCAACAATGCAATGATTTGCTTTTGTTAAAGTGCCCTCCAGGCAAGTGCTGAACGTTCCAACGTCTTCTGCCACCAGCGGAAGGGTTTTAAGAATACATTAAAAAAAATATATATATCCACACTTATTCGAAAAAAAAACAAATTTCGTGAAAATGTCGGGACACAAATGGACACAAAATTTTTTGGGTCTATCGGGATGGGAAAAGCGAATTTGATTTCGGGACGGGATGGGATGGGAAGCAATTTCTTTCCCGATCCCATCTCTAGTTCAGAGTATTATAACTGAAACAAGTAAGAAGGCTCTAGTCGGGAGAGCCCGACTAGAAGATACCCTGAACCCAGTTGCAATAAATATATTTAGTTTATATAAGACTTTGGTATACTGACTTAGCTTCAATCGATTAAATTCGATATCTCCGGTGTTTCTCAACCGATTTGGACGAAATTTTTAGAAAAGTTCTATCATTACCCATTACTTCAACCCTAATTTTTAGATTTTCCAAATTCGATATTTTTGTTATCGATATCATGTGTATATGGGAAACCAGAATAGTTATCAATAAATTGAAGCAAACTTGTTCTGGTCATGGTATAGGAGAACTTATATACAAAATCTGAAGTCTCTAGCTCTTGTAGTCTCTGAGATCCACGCGTTCATACAGACGGACAGACGGACATGGCTATATCGTCTCGGCTGTTGATGCTGATCAAGAATATATACACTTTATGGGGTCGGAGATGCTTCCTTCTGCCTGTTACATACTTTTGCACAAAACCATTATACCCTTATTTACCCATTTTATGGGTTAAGGGTATAAAAACGGGTTCAAATTGTTGTTGTTGCGACAGACGGGGTGCAGTGAAATTTGTTGTCGTTGGATTAATTGCTTTAATCTATTTTTTATACCCTTAACCCATAAAATGGGTAAATAAGGGTATAATGGTTTTGTGCAAAAGTATGTAACAGGCAGAAGGAAGCATCTCCGACCCTATAAAGTATATATATTCTTGATCAGCATCAACAGCCGAGACGATATAGCCATGTTCGTCTGTCCGTCTGTATGAACGCGTGGATCTCAGAGACTACAGGAGCTAGAGACTTCTGATTTTGTATTTAAGCTCTCCTATACCATGAGCAGAACAAGTTTGCTTCAAATTATCGATAACTATTCTGGTTTCCGATATACACATAATATCGATAACAATAAAATATCGAATTTGGAAAATCTAAAACTGAGGGTTGAAGTAATGGATAATGATAGAACTTTTCTGAAAATTTCGTCCAAATCGGTTCAGAAACACCGGAGATATTGAACTTAATCGATGGAAGCTAAGCCAGTATACCAAAGTCTTATATAAATTAAATATATTTATTGCAACTGGGTTCAGGGTATCTTCTAGTCGGGCTCTCCCGACTAGAGCCTTCTTACTTGTTTTTTTTTCGTTTTCGCAGCCCATTACATAAAATACAGGTAAACCAAAAACAATTGTCTTTGTTTGGTTTTGTTCGTTAAAAGCAAGCATATGTTTGCGCGGAACTCTAGTTAGTATACTATATCTAAGACATACATTTTAAACAATTTATTGTTGAGATTTTTGTGTTAAGGAAGCCAAAGTAGATGAAAAACATTAACTGGAGGGGCTGACGCAAAAATGAAATGGCATAGCCTCATATCCCCGACGACAAATCTTCGCCTAGTACATTTTGTTGGAGATATGACGTGTTTAAACGACATACCTCCGCGCGGAGTAATGACGCTCAGAAACGACTTATCTCCGCGCGGAGGTATTTCATTTGTGGAACGGCGGACACATTTTAATTGTGCCTATTTAAATATCATCTGGTATGCTCACCTGTTCGTAATCATCATTGATAATCTTAGGCTCCTCGTGTCTTTGAAACCACATCATGTATTTGGTGTGGAACCGCCAGCTTTGCTTTTTAAGCGCTTTAGCGGCGAGATACTGCGCCTTGGAGCCCTCCATATAGTAGAAAACAAAAAAGAGCGTCTCCGTAGATAGTCGCTGATAGAATTCAACGGTATCGTAGATGGGCAGCTGTGCCTTAGGATTGGGGACGAAAATTGTATAAGCTATAGCCATGTAGGATTACATATCATCCAATTTATACCTGACTCACCTGGGGATAGTGCGCTGGCGTTTGCACTGGTGAGCGATGAAAATATGTTTGCAGCTTTTCTGTATCAATGGGCTGTGGCAGGTGATAATACGCGGCTTCCATCATCTGGAATTGCAGTTGTTGCTCCTTTTGTAGCGGCGTTGGACCCAACGGCGTTACACCCAGCAGTGGAGGTATGTGCGCCTCAGTTGTTGGCATCAGCTGCTGCTGTTGTGGTTGTTGCTGCTGCTGTTGCTGCGTTGGATGCGTTTTAGCATTGGCTGCCACAACGACACCACCACTACCGTTTGTCGGCTGACCGGCAGCATTTGCCATACTCATTAGTCCACTGCCAGTTGTAGGACCATTACTCGCAGCAGCAACAATTGTTCCAATCGCTGCAACTGCTGCATTTTGTTGTTGTTGCTGCTGCTGCTGCTGTTGAGCTGCTGCAGCCGTCGCTTGCTGTTGTTGAAGCTGCTGTTGTTGAAGCTGCTGTTGTTGTTGGTTGGCAGTTGTTTCAGTGCTGAAATGCTGTTGCAGTAACGATTGCTGCGCTGCTTGCTGCTGCGCCTTTTGTTGTTGTTGTTGCTGCTGTCTCGTGTCAATATTAGTTGTCTGTTGCTGATTAAGGGAATTGGGCTCGATCACAGACCGATTTATGGCTTCCTGTGCCATGGTTTTCAATGATATTGCATCGACAGCATTGCTGTTGTTGTTGCTGCTGCTATTGCTGCTGCTGCTGCTACTACTGAGTGAGACCGGCAAGCCTGAAAGAGGGACAAAGCACGTGCAAAGACTTTTATTTGACTGCAAATAACAATAAATAATTTTAAAAATATTTTTAATGGAATAAGATATACAGGCACACTAAGAAAATTTTATTTTTTATTTTGTTTCTACTCTAAAAATACTCGTATCTCGATTCTGTTTGAAGTCATTTCAATTTGCCTATTTAGCCTTTATTTGTAGTTTTTATATACAAATTCAGAGCATAAAAGAAGAGTGAAAGGACCAGACAGAATACCAAAGAGCGGTAACTACAGTCTTTCAATCTTTCTTAAAGAGTTGAAAAAATTTGATTGATATACATAGCTTAACAAGATGACTTTACAAGAGCTAGTTTTCTAAGCAAATTTTTAAAAATAAACGCTATCTGATATGATACCAAAATAAGCAAATATGCTTAAAATGAATGGGATGACTTTTAGTACAAATGGGTTACAAGATAAATAAATAAATGAATTTTGTATTAAGTTTTGCCTTTTTAAGATTACCGTTTTGCAAATGTGAGGAATTTGTTTGAAGATTGGATAGTTGCGCCGCCTGTTGCTGCTGTTGTTGTTGGGCCTGTGCGCCGGCGCTCACAATGGCTGCAACCGTTGGCGCTGTCACTTGCTGTTGTAGCAGCACAGGTCCGTTTTCCATTAGTGCTAATTATAACAAACAAAAAAGCCAAGTTGAGTGCATTATTATACTATATTATTAAATTTTATATATTTTTAAATAAATTAAGGCGCTTGAACTGGGACAACCTACATGTGTTGTGTTTAGCTACCGCTGCAAATGCAATTGTTGGTGTCGCTTGAATCACAGTTTGGCCTTGAATGTTGTTGCTGCTGCTGCTCGCCGAAGCTACTGCTGCGGCTGCCGCCGCTGCTGTTGCTGCTGTGTTTAACGACACAGCAATGCTAGACGCATTTAGACCAGGCGTTGGGGCATGTGGCTGCACGGCAGGATTGTGACCACTGGCAGCGACAGTGCTGCTACTACTACTACTGCTGATGTTGTTTATGTTGTTGTTGTTGCTGCTGCTGTTGTTGTTGTTCTGTGTCCCGCTGGATGCCAAAACGGAAGCGACCGTCGGTAGTTGTTGCTGCTGGTTTTTGCTGGGCGTTGAGCTCATAATCTTATTGACTTGCGCTGCTTAAGAAAAAAAGTTTTAAAATTACGCAATAAATGTTGTAAATATAAATATGATTTAAGTTTTGAGTACTTACTATCACTACCCGTGGGCGCTTTTGTTGTGGCACGCACTGGCGTCGGCTTGATTGGTTGTTGAGGTTGCTGCTGCAATCAGATGTATACATATTTATATATATATTAATACAAACTGTTTACATTTAATAACGCGATTTCTATAGATAAACAAATATAAAAGAGATCTAGGAAAGGGTGCCTGATCAAGAGATATCTTCATAATTTTATGCAATATCGATATTTTCAATATTTTATCTGCATAATCTATAAGAATATATACTTATTAACTTTGAGGCATTAAGCTCTGAAAACTATATCATAACTTCTGTATATATGGAACCAATATGTTGACTTCAAATTGCCAGCTAAATAATGAAGTATATATATATATATATATATAAATACATAATTAATTTTACCTTGGCTTTGCTGCTGTTACCACTGCTTTCACTGCTTTTGTTGCGCTTCTCACCACCTGTTGTCGCCTCGGTGGACGTTGTCGCTGAGGATGAAGCTGCACTGGTATCGCTCGCATAACCCACATTATTTCCATTCGATTGTTGTACGGCTGCGGCAGCGGCTGCAGCCGCTACAGCTTGCAAATGCTGGAACTGAGCTGCGCTGGCGGCACTGGTACCACTGCCAGCGCTGCTGCTGCCTACCGTCGCTACCTGTTGCTGTGCGGATGAGGATGACGAAGTGGGTAACACCTGTTGCACTGTTACTGGCGATTGGGATGGACTGCCGCCGGAGGTGACGCTGCTGGGCGAGCCGCTAGTTTCGTTGCTGTTGTTACTGTCCGTTGTGGCCGTACCGCTCAGTTCCACTTCATCAAGCCCGATAATGTCGTCATAAATGAACTCGTTTTCCTCAAAGTCCGGCTCTTGCGATGAATCAATATAGTATTCGACGTCGTCCTTTATTTTGTTCACCTGTTCGGCTTCGACGCCATCGTTGTCTAGCAGTCGCAACAGTGTTTCCAGTTTTGTTATATGGAATTTATGTCGATCTAATTTACTCCGCAAATCATCCATGCGCTCTTGTTTATCGCGATCCAGACGTTTCTTTTTGCCCGCCAACAGAGACTCAATTTCACTTTCGTACTGATCTATCTGAATTTGCAGAGTACTAATTGAACTGGTTAACCAATTGCGCGCATGATCTTTTATTCGTTGCGCTGGATCCATTTTTTGTGCGGCACCCAAACCTTCCTTGGAATACGCTTTTGTTTTTGTCTCGCGCTCCACCACTTTAAAGCGTTCCATTTGCTGTAGGAGAATGGCAAAATGAATATTAATTTTGAGTTCTATCAACTTTAATGTTTTGTTCACTGTTTTTTTTTTTTTTTTTTTTTTTTCAATGTTAACTATCATCATAAAGCTTTTAACTTATTGATAAAAATCGTAATGTTGCTATTTTGAATCAAATTATAGTGTTAATTATAAAAAGACAATTTTGTTCACAACTTATGGCTGTGAGTAAGAAACTTACCGTTTCAATGAGCCTTCGATTCTCCAGAAGCGCACTTTTATCCTTGATCTCAGCGGATGCAATCCATGATTTGATTTGATCTCGTAACCTTTGCAGCTTCTTAATTTCCTTTTTGAGATCCGCTTCATATTTCTCCTGCAGATGCTTTTGCTGCAATGTTACAAAATTGGGAAATGTAAATTAAAGGCCAAAATACAAACAAGGATGCTATTAGGTAAATTACCTTCTGGTTAGTGTTTGTTGCATTGTGTACCTTTTTCCAAATATCCTCAAACGTTTCCACGCCCTCACCTACCTTTTTTAAACATCGATCAATTTCGCCTATCGAGAGGATTATCCAAAATTAGTATATTAACATACACACAAATGTATTTGATGGAATTGTGCTTGCCTTGCAATTTTCTCGTCGCAGCCATGGCTATGTGTGCTCTTGTTGTTTCTGATGGTGCAAATAGTCAGACATAGTCCGCTGCAAGCTGTCGAGGTTGTTAAGTTATATCACCTTCCCACAACGCAATCGCCACTTGTGACCGACCAGTAGTCGGCAATGGCGTCTGCAACAGTAAAATGGATCAACGTAAATTATGCATTAATTGCGCGCACAAACAGACACTCGCAAAGCTCGCACCTCAGCCTCGACGTTTGCCGGGGCATCGGGGTTTTGTGACAGAAATGTCTATGAGGTTGAGGAGAGGCCTAAAAAGTTCGCTGAGTTACAGCCGGTTGTTTTATTTACCTCAGATCCAAGCAGATACACCAAATTAAATGGAGTAACACTCTCTGCTTCTTCGACTTCTTTGCTTTTGCTTGCACTGATGTGTTGCCTGTGTGTGTACGAGTGTTTGTGTGGGATACCTTCGGGCCGTCGGAGTTCGATTTTTTTTTTTTTTTTGCTAAGCCTTTTTGGGCCAACGCAACGTGGCAGCTGTGCTGGGGTTTCTTTTATATGGTTAGGAAGAGCATTAAATTTATGAGCTTGTACTTAAATATATAGATTTATGCAATTTATACATTCAAATAAATACGCTTAATGATTTTTCGCTTGCTTTTTGTTCGCTTCTTCTTCTTCGCACATTTCAAGATGGCGTCTGGTCAAAAGCTATCGAATATATAGGATTGCCCCAACAACTCCGATAGTTCACACGACCCTGGTAAGTAGAAGTATAGCACTCAGCTATATTCACTAAACATTTTATTTCAAGATTAAAGTTGCTTGATATATTTTTTTTCTTAATTTGTTTATTTTATTTGCGCTCCGTGCATTATGTTAGGTAATGGGGAAAATAGTATAAGAATGCCCGTTTAGATCGAGTAACTCTGAAATTCGTTTCTACATTAAAACGGGTAGCGAGCGCCATGCGCACGCTTGCAATACATTTTATGTTAAATAACTTCTTTTAAAATTTCTGCATATCCATGTAATGAATATGTTGCAAATAGTTACGTTTGTTATTTGTTTTTGGTTTTTAGTTATACTTAGTTGTGCTGCCTATCACATAAGTTTAATGCATTATCCTCTGCCCAAGCGAGCAGTGTAAGCTTTTTTTTTAATTGAAACTAAAATCTATTCATATTTAAAATTGCTTCCTTGCAGATGCTGTTGTTGCTGTAGCTGCTCTGCGGAATCCGAATCATTGACAACATCACTTTCGTTCAGCTGGTAAGGAGGAACTGTCATACAGTTTCGAATAAAGCTACACACACACTGCACATATTGTGCCGGATATTTGGTAAAGATTTTCACATGCTCAGCATCCTCAAAACAAACCGACGACACATCGATACCCTGATCGCGTCGCAATCTTATGAAATTTTCAACATCACGATAGGGTATAACAACATCGCCTTTGGAGTAGAGAAATAGCTGCGGATATTTGTTAGTTTCATTCTTTAGCTCACAAAATGGACTTGCATGCAAAGGCATGCTTGACTTGACAAACAAATTCTTAAAGGCCACAAAAGATTCCTACAAAAACAAAAGAAATTATATTTAACATAATATTATAAGAAATTATATAAATAATGCTTGTTATTTGCCTTACCTCAACAAACCACATAATGCTTAAAGTCAGTGTAATGGCAAGTGCTGTTAAGCAATTGCAGCGCTTCTCCTTGCCATATATAGCGGTTATGGCACGATATAAGCCAAGCATACGACGCTCCCCAGGTGCCGAATCAAAGATAACGCCACGCACCTTTAATGGTGATTTGTGTTTTCTCACCGCTAGATTGATGTGCTGATAAAGATAGGCACCACCGTTGGAGAAGATGTGAAAGATTAGTGGATGCGCATCAAAATTCATGTCCTGTATCAGCTTCAGAATCTTCTCGCCAATCGGAATCATTTCACTGCGCTTCCAAAACAGCGTATCAACTGGCGCCGTATAGCGAACAGTTATGAGGCTGTAACAAATATTAAATTATACTTGCAATCTTAAAAACCATTTTATAAGAGGGTTTAGTTATTTTTTTACCATTAAATTGAGGGAATATCGAAAATGAAAATGCTGGTTACCTGATTTTCCCAACTAGTTTAAATGGATCTTTATACTCTGGTACCAAAAATATAGGCATATCAACAGGAAGATATTACCGCTGTTACTTACCCTCGCTCCTCGTAGATTTTAGAATACTTCATCAGATAGCGATCTTGGCAACCTGCCCAGCCCAATAGCATTACAATTGGCACATTATTGTGCTCCTCATTGCCACTGATAAGCACAAATTCGTTATCGGCAGCTGGTTTTGGAAACTTGATAAAATATTCGAGAGTATCTTCGCGTTCCTGCAACTGCTGTTGTTGTTGGTGTCGTCTCGGCTGGGGCTCCTGCTGCTGCTGCCGTCCATTTTTACTACTACTGGCTACAATGCCGGTCGTTCCATCATAGTTCTGATAATCTCTATCAAGGTTGTTCGCTGTCAGGCCATATGGATGTGGTGTGGATGACGATGACGCCGACGACATTTTAGCATTGACAATATTTTGAAAATTTTAAACTTTATATTTGGATATTTTGGAATTTTTTCTGTGCTAGTTTTGTTCACTACTTGTAGTTTTGACAACAATTATTTTGCCTCGTTACGCAAAAGCCTGCTAGTTGACAGGAAATATGTATGTATGATGTGACTTGGGTTGGCCGTTGCCTTAAAACTTTGACTGTATATTGATTTTGTGCGCCGGATATGGTAACGTTTGTTAAGTAAAAATACCAACGTTTCTGCAGCTGGACATTTTTTTTTTTTATCAACTCATTGATTTTTTCGGCTAAGCAGCTTGACCTTCTAAGCAAGAAAATGCTTTTGCCACTGCTGCTGCTGGATCCTTATGCAGCGTTAACATGCCGCATTCCAATGCGGCTACCATCAAAGTTCCAGCGCGCTGCTATTGACTAAGGTAGTGAGGCTTTGGGTTGGACATGCGCAATGCTCAATCAGAAAATGATTTTGATGCCTCCGATTATTATAAATCTTGATCGTTGGTGTGTTTTTTACGTAAATTTATGCATACAAATATAATATTTAACAGAATTGAAAGCCCTTGAAACTACAACAAACAAATTTATTTCTTATATTATTGCATACATTTTGATTTGAAACTGTTCAATTTCGAACTTTTAAAAGTTCGCGCGTCCCATCAACGAGTATTACATAGACAGAGCGGAAATCAGAGCCAGCCACTTAAAGAGGAAATGTTCTGACTTTACTATAGCTCGTGGGGAAATAAATTGGCTCTCTGGCTTGTCAACTTATTCTTCGAACTCGTTGAAAATCAGCTGGGGCAAGTGAAGTGGCATCAAAATGGTGTCGGCCACCATTGCTTAGGCTTTGGTTTTGATTGCAAGGTGCCCGATGCGTGTGCCAAAAACCAGATGTTGACTTATTTAATTTCTCTTGTTGTCACAAAACTTGGGTTTTCAAACTTAAGACTTTTGCCTTAATCTACTTTCTGCTGCCCAAGATGTTATCTCTGTTTTATATGTTAACTTATATTTTGGCAATCAGGAAGAGGATTATTTATTAATAAAACAAGTTGTGTATGACTTAATATACTAACACTTGATATAGTGCGTTTTGTATTTAACTATATAAAATAAAATATATTTATATTAATGTTATATATATAAGAGATTTCATTGTCTTTAATTGAATATTGCTTTGCCTATTTTGACCTTAGCTGTGTTTCGCAGCCAACTGAAGCTCTTTTGCCAACGGCAACTTAACAGCTTAACTGAGCTAAGAAAAATATTGCAAGTTCACTCAAAAATTAGATACATACATAATAAATATAATCAAATATTATAAATATATTTATATACATACACAAGTACATGTACATATATTAGATATAATTATAAAGAATATAGCCGCCCACCAACTCAATTAAATAAACATGCAATATTAACGTTATTTTGCTCATTGCTTATTAAAACTCTATGAAAATAAATAAAATTGCTTTATTATTAAAAAGAAAAACCTAATAAAATTTAGGTTTGAACTACTCGTTGGCTCTGAACCATATACATACCAACTTGTTGATACCGCTCCACAGAGGACATACATTTTGGAAGCTTATAGCACTCACTATCGTTATTAAAGACTTCTGGATTTGTGCTGATTCCACCCATTTTAAAATATACTTAAAATAACTGTTTAAATGTGCAAGCACTAACTAAACAGCAGTCTAAGGTATGTGTGTTAAGATAGCAACGGAACTTGGTTCATGATTGGAACCAATAACAAACTTTAGTTTTTTTTATTTTTTTAGCAGAAAATCAAATACATTTTGAAGCAGAATTGTTAACAAGTGAATTATTTATTGTTTTTATGTAACGTTTGGCATATTTAAGGTTTTAAAATGGGCAACACAAGTGATTAAAAATCAAATTTCCACATTATGTTAAGATTTTAATAAAAATCGCTTTGCCAGTTTTTGAGTAATTTGCGAGAGTGCAGCTACCTTGGTACTAGCGCCATGCAAAATGACCGGTAAAACATCTCAAGCTTTAATATTTTTTCTCAGAGAAAATGACCCTAAATGAGGAGTATACCAAATTAAATCTACATGCTGAAGAGAAGTTGTTAGAATTAAATTATGAAAGATCGATCAGCTAGTTCTAATTTTTAATTTAATTTATTGTTAATTAACCTCAAACAGTTCGTGTAACAGGCCTATCGAGCTTGTAGTTCCTTCGTAAACTGAACTGTTGCTCAACAGAGAGATGGCTGATATGGCGGTGGTTCCATGCATTTGTTCACAGCTGAACAGCTGACTGGTGCATAATTTTGTTGCTAACTTTTAATTTTTTTTTCAAGAGAACGGCCCAAGTTGCGCGGTAGTTGAGGATAGGGGCTTGCTTTTCTCATTATTTTGCCGCTTAAATCATCGAAATCGATCAGCAAGTTTTTGAGAAAACTGCATTTATGTATATTTATTATTATATGTAAAACATATGTACATACATTGTTATGTATATATTTGAAAAAATAGGCCAGATTAATAAAAAAGTAAAGTTGAAATAATGGATTTGTAAACGCAATTTTGGTGACCGATACGATAATACCGTATACTAAAAAGAAAAATAACTTCACAATACAAAAATTAATGAAAATTTTTTTAAATTTATTTATTCACTGTATTACTTGCAGATTTGGGGTAATTATTTCTCTTGCAAGCAATATTTCGTTTGATCAGGCCACTACGCGCACATCTACCGAAATGCATATGGCCACCAAGGATACCTGCACATATCAAAGGGGTTTTTCGGACCACATCCATCATTTGCTTGTGAATAACTATGAAGAGTTGTGTGCACATATAATATCTGTCTTAAATGGTACGATGTCCAAGACTAAGTTCTGATGAGTAAGTTATAGGTATTTTAAATGGTTTTTATTTCAAATTCTTTATGACATTACTTACGCTTAAGTTGTGCTTTGTGGCACTCCAGAATGTCTTCGCTTTTTAAGCGCTTTGCAGATTGAGTCCATTGATAGCTCAAAATGTCTTCACTTTGACGAGGTAAGAGTTTAGGATTTAAGTTTAAAAGCATGTAAATACTGTCCTACAGCTACCCAAACCAACGAACTTTATGCATAATATTATCCAGGAAGAAACTGTCTTTTTTTTTAACATAAAGTTATTAGTTTCATAGAAGAGGTTTCAAATCTTATTACCAACCTTATAGCTGAAGATTTAAAAGCTGGAAAGTATATTCAAACAGAACGCGGTCCATCATTGATTCGATAATCAGTAACATTCACATGAATAGTTTTACCAATTGCTAATTGTTGGCATTTTTTAGGACAAATAAAATCCGGTCATAATCAACTTTATTAAATGTATTATTTGCAGATTTGGGGTAGTTATTTTTCTTGCGAGTAATAGTTCTTTGGAGCACGAAAATGTTTGCTGCCCGTAACAGACGTTGTGTAGATCTTTCTGTATTTACTATTAATTTAATAACACAAATTAAAATTTTTTCGTCTTGTGATTCCTTAGATTATTTTCAGTTGTGTATGTATTCGATTTATAAAAAGATTCGGAGACTACTATGCTGACATAAATTTTCTAAATATACTTACAATTCATGAAATACAACCAATTGAGGCACATAAGCTTATAGCTTCCATATTAACTCTGCGCTTATCAATGTGTCGCAGTGTTAGTGTTTTTTTGCTACACAGCTTGATTAGATTAAACTGTGGATTTCGACGGCATACCATCTTACCTTTGAAGCTATAGTTACTTTAATAAAATGTTAAGTTACTTACATTTTTAAAGTAATAAACCATCACCTCATCCTACTGCCCCATCTTAATCAACAGTTTTTGTACTGTTGTTAAAGTATTCCAAACAACGTTTTCACTTGTTTTCGCATGCGCTAGAATGAAAACTGAACTTTATCTTTTTCTATAAATGCAGTTGGAACTTTCACTGAAGTTTTATATTTCTCTTGGCCAAAAAATAGCTTTAAATTTCAATTTGCCCTGTGGCAAATTCAAAGGAGACAATCAAACCGAGCTCATGGCTTATTTGTTTGGGCGCGTCGGAAAATGTGTGCATTATAAAATTTCGCATAAATGTTCATATTTTCAACCCACAGAAATAAAAAGAAATAAACTGTAAAAGAAAGAAAGTGATGTGATTTTTTATTAAGCCCCTCGTAGTGACGACAGCTAAATGTGATAAAAATAACCAATTCAAGATGCAAGAATTTATGACTACCACAAAGAAACAATTATCGGGAAAATCAGCTTTTACACTCAATATAAGTATAATAAGTAAAGAACCTGAATTATCCATAAGCTTTTAAATAAACTTTATTAAGTGTCGAGCAAAAGCGAAAAACAGAGCTAAAAAAAAATTGAAAATGTGTTTGTGTCTGAGCTGATCATCATCGACAGAAAGTCTTTTCTCTCATAGTGTCCGTCAAGCAGTGTTTTTTATACCCTGAACCCATATAATGGGTAAAAAGGGTATAATGGTTTTGTGCAAAAGTATGTAATAGGCAGAAGGAAGCATCTCCGACCCCATTAAGTATCTATATTCTTGATCAGCATCAACAGCCGAGCCGATATAGCCATGTCTGTCTGTCCGTCCGTCTGTCTGTCTGTCCGTCTGTCCGTCTGTATAAACGCGTGGATCTCAGAGACTACAAGAGCTAGAGACTTCACATTTTGTATATAAGTTCTCCTATACCATAAGCTGAACAAGTTTGTTTAAAATTATCGATAGATGTTCTGGTTTCCGATATACAAATGAAATCGACTAAAAAAAATTTGGATAATATAAAAACGGGGTTTAAAATAATGGGTAACGATAGAACTTTTCTGAAAATTTCGTTCTACTTGTTACATTTTATTTCGGCTAGCTTCCATAAGCCTGTGTGTGTGTGCCTCTATGGCTGCATGTGCAGATTTAAATGCATGCGTAGCATTTGCATAGTCATACATTGATCTGCATCAACATTTATGAATTTCGGCAAATCCAAAACAAGCTGAAGAAAATTAAAATAAATGCAATTTTATTTACTTTAAATTTGTTGCTAAAGTTAAATTATATTATGCACATCATTTTATTTTTGTGATCACATCTTCAAAAACTGTTGTGAGTTTTATAATTATGTTCTGTCGGCCATTGAAAGTTACATTATCCCAAATAGATATCAGATGCAAACAGGCAATATTTACATTAAAATTTGGTTTATATTTGTACACATACATACTTCCAAGATAGTCGAATTTCAGTTTTAGCTGCTTGGTCCACCAAAAACCCTGACTTTGTGTCTACAACACAAGCACACAATTTTTTCAATAAAATATCAAAAATCACTACAAACTGCATATATACATATAATTAAATCGTTGGAGTAGCGTTTATTTAAAACAAGTAAGAAGGCTCGAGTCGGGTAAGGCCCGACTAGAAGATACCCTGAACCCAGTTGCAATAAATATATTTAATTTATATAAGACTTTGGTATACTGGCTTAGCTTCCATCGATTAAGTTCAATATCTCCGGTGTTTCTCAACCGATTTGGACGAAATTTTCAGAAAAGTTCTATCATTATCCATTACTTCAACCCTCATTTTTAGATTTTCCAAATTCGATATTTTATTGTTATCGATATTATGTTATATCGGAAACCAGAATAGTTATCGATAATTTGAAGCAAACTTGTTCTGCTCATGGTATAGGAGAACTTAAATACAAAATCAGAAGTCTCTAGCTCTTGTAGTCTCTGAGATCCACGCGTTCATACAGACAGACAGACGGACAGACGGACAGACGGACAGACAGACGGACAGACAGACATGGCTATATCGTCTCGGCTGTTGATGCTGATCAAGAATATATATACTTTATAGGGTCGGAGATGCTTCCTTCTGCCTGTTACATACTTTTGCACAAAACCATTATACCCTTATTTACCCATTTTATGGGTTAAGGGTATAAAAATATAAAATATCTTTATTAAACATATAAAATAGAACTCAACTTTAGCTAGCGTTTAGATTTTTGAAGAAACCTCGTTTTGTAACTTATTCCTTTGTTTAAATTATATATACTCAACTCTCTCGAGTAGACTTATTCTGAGGAGTCGTAAACTGGGGTTTTGCTCAAGGATCAAATTACAATGGACTTTGCTCATCTAATTCTTAAAGTGGCGTGATCGATTTTAATGGCTTTGTTTTTCGGGTGGCGTGATCGAATTTAATACCTTTGCTATTTTTTAGGGTGCATAGTTTTAGTGTTGTTTATTCTGTTCGCCGGATGTACGTGGTTATGCTGAGTGTGACCTAATTATCTATGGTTCTATTACAAGAAGCCAAAATCATAAATGTGCTTGCTTAAGATTATACGTATGTTTACTCAACTGGACAATGCTTGTGCATTGTTCTTGTTATTTTATGTGGGGTGAGGTTGGCATAGAAGTTCAAGTGCAACAACTGAATATGTCATTATATATATATATATATATATATATATATATATATATATATATATATATATCATAGCTGTGGAGCATTTAGTTTTGGAAATGCAGAAGAGTGCCTCCTGTATTGCAGCGGTCGCGGCTAGAAACACACTGCAATGATCAGTAAGGCTGAAGGATTTACTGATGGGTAGCTCTTTGCAATACACACCTCCCCCTACCCGGTAGTCTAGCTTTGGGCCATCAGTTTAAATCCTTATTGAGTCTTTCGGCCCTGGCGTGCCGGAGCACCAAACGTCCCTTGTGGGGATGAGTGTATGGAATCAGGTTTTGGGAAATTCTTGAGGACAACAATGGTGCGTGTTTGAGGGTATGAGTGAATTTTCCGCAAGAATATTAGAGTGTCCGTAAGTCTGTTCGGAGCACTGCTTTGTTTCCCTCATGCGTAGAGTAGAGAGAGTAACTACTAATTTCCCCATCATGTCTATTGGTAGAAGATCTCCAGTCATGCGTAACCAGGTCGGGGTTACTTAACTGGAAGAGTTTGAAGATCCTTTCGGGATACTCGGGCTTGGCGGAAACCCAAACTCTTGCTTGGTCTTGGTCGACTGAGCACGTCTTTCCAGTCCACTGCCTCTAACCTCGCACCGGGATAGACCTCTCCCAGAAGTGCAACAGCTTTTTTGTATAGCTCTGCGGATATCTTGTCCTCGCAGGTTATGTCTTTAATATTGCTCTGATGCCATGTTATACGAAACAAGCGTAAGTTCGAGCACGACGAGCTTGTTAAATCGGAGATGGCTCGCATCGAAAACACAAAAAGGCGGATGGAAGCCAATTTCTATACAAAAATTATAATTAACTTAATTATTTTAATAAATAATATTTAATATTTTGCCAATACTTGGAAGAATGTCATATTAATTAAATCAATTTTAATTCAATAAAAGCATTTTCTTTTTATTAGAAATTAGAAATTGAACTTTTTGATTTCATCAGCTGCCAGGAAACAGTGCCGGTTGAGTTAAAATATTTTGTTAGCTCGTCGCTGACGATTCTGGGCTCTTTCGCGCTCCTATTGCCCGCTGCTGCAAAGCCTGTTAAGGGCTGCATAAAGCGCCACTCTCCTGGCGTGAACAATACCACATCCGACCTCTCACTATCCATTCCATTTACATAATCTCTTTCTTAGGCTTTCAGACAATTTTGTAGAATGCAAGCCGCATAAACAAGCTTTTCTACATTTTCAGCGCTCAGGTTGATTGTGGTTTGCAGTATTCGAAAACGATTTGACAAAATGCCGAACGCATTTTCAACAACTCTGCGTGCTCTGCCCAAGCGGTAGTTGAAAGTTTTATTTTCATTGCACGTTCTTTGCCGATGAGGTTTCATCAACCACCTTTGCAGCTTGAATGCTTCATCGGCAAAAATTACATATGGAAATTTTTTGCTATTTTCTTCCAATTCTGCATCGGGTGGAATGTTAAGTTAATTTTGTTCACACGGATGCGGCGTTTGCTCCTCCGTTGCAACCGATGTCAACATACAAAAAGTTGTAATTGGCATCTACAAGTGCAAGCAAAACAATGTTGTTAAAGCCTTTAAAGTTAAAATAATCTTTTGTCGTCTTGGGCAACTGAGAAGTATATGAAATTTAACATCTTAAATTTAATCTCCAGCTATTGAACTTATAAAAGCTTCAACACCTTCCTGAATAATTAAAGTTATCGCAGGGACAGATACCCGAAATGCACACGAAAGACTCCGAAAAGAATCACCAGTGGCCAATAACCGCAGCGTCATAAGCAGTCTCGCTTCTACTGAAATCGCTTGCCTCATTATAGTATCCTGCTTTTGAATTTTGCATCGCAGTTTTCCCAAAAGATGGTGAAAATTAGATGGGGACATTCTACTGAAGTTGTGAAAAGTTTCCAAATCCTCTTATTGAAACTCCTTCATTACCAATGCGGCTATGTCCTTCCCCTGGTCGCGACGCATGAGTCAAAATCTGCTCCAGACAGTGCCTGGTTTATTTTTTATACCCTTCACATGTGAAACAGGGTATATTGAGTTTGTCATGAATCTGTAACGCCTTAAAGGAATGATGGGAATGATGGAAATGATCAGGACGAGCTCAGAAATTGATTTCCGTCCGTCCGTCTGTCCGTCTGTCTGTTTCAACACGATTTCTGGCCAAACGGCTGAACCGATCTTGATGAAACTTTCACAGATTGCTTAGATCATGTCGGGTTTGTTCACTATGAAATTTCATCCCGATCGGAGCATTCTACGATGTAGCCACCATACAAATTTATATTTATTTATCGTACTATCAATTGTTTTCTCTGTAGTGCACTTTCAAGTACCTATGTACATGTCAAATTGTTGTTATCGCACACGAACAAGTAAATGACGCTCAAGAGTAAAAATATTAGCGAAAAATTACCAACAACTGCACAGAAACATTAATAAGAGGTGGGAGCATTGATTTGACTGTGTGAAGGGTATCATAGTCTTGGCATAGCCAAATTAACTATGTGGCACTATGTTTTTCTTTCACTTTCACAGCTCGGGCAGGGGGGGGTTGATAGTAGCTATCTTCTTACTAAATTTGGTAGTTCTAGCTGTAAGGATGTGCGAAATATGTGGATTTATCGGTTTTGAGCTATCGAATTTATCGATTTGCCAGCCCCCCAGTTATCGTAGAACCCCAATCTTGACACTTTCATTTACTATCCCATAGATAAAGAGAATTGCAAAGTTTCAAGTCTTTAGCTTGAAGGGTGTGGAAAAAAGTTTCGAACATACAGACGGACGGACACCATGACGGACATTGCACAAACTCAATATACTCTTTACCTTCGGTATCGAGTATAAAAATGTAAAACTGGTAGATTAAAGCTTGTAAAATTACCTTTTCATAGAGGTATATGCAAAGAAGTTTTATTCAAAACTAATAAAAAAAAATATGCATAAACAAAAAAAAGGTCAAAACTTGCGCAACATTAATATATATAATAACTTTATATATAATAAACGATGTATAGATATGTATAATAGATAGATATCATTAAAAAACTAAAACTATGTATTTTCAACAGCTGTTGTATTTAGTCTAATTTAATTATAACAAAAACAAACACAATTTTAAATTAAAAGAAAGTTTGTTTTATATTTTTATGTTTTATATATATATACGAAATCATCGAAATCAGCTATAAAAACGTATTTATTCCATTTATTATTTATTTGGCGCTTTTAAATAATAATAAATTCTTTAATATATTTTCTGGTAATGTAATTAAACTAAGTTTGACTAAAAAGTTTTTTTGTGCGCTAAAGTTCCACATGCGTCAACGTCTCTTGAAGAACCTCAGCTGTTTTGCTGTCCTCTTTTTTCAACGCTTCTGCAAGCAAAATTAAAAAAAAAAAGTTCATAATTTTTTTTTTTTTTTGTATTATTCCATTATTTACAACAATGAAAATACTGCAGATTGCACTTGCTCTTGTACGAATTATTCACAGAATAAGTTAAACACTGTCTGTCCAATTTTGACGATTGGAGCTTATAATGACTTCATAATCAAATCTTCTAACTGCTTGGTGTCAAATTCGGGCCTTTGGGCGACCTGCGTCGTTGAGTTCAACCAGTACTCGGAAGCGGCTATGTAGATTGCCACCGCTCCACCGACAATATATGCAATATGTGTGGAACTTTGAAAGATTACGCAGGTGGCAATGCACATGCCAAAGTATGTAAGCAACCGTGTGATGTTAACATACGAGTCACGTTGCTCCGACGAAAGATCTTTGTGTTTTGTGGAAAAACGGGCAAGAAATTTAACAGTTGTTTAAAAGCAGCATTGACCATTCGAGCATATATGTTACTCACCCTGACATCTGCCTTCCTTTAATTTATAGCCATCGGCGCACATCTTGCACATATCTGGTCCATCGCCATCACAGCCGTTACACGAACGATCGCACTCCAAACACGTAAAAGAGCCTTCATTGTTAACGCAAAACTGTTGCGGTCGGCAGGTGCGATCCTGTCGATCCAAGCACTCGTTTATGTCCACACAACCGCTTTCAGTGTCCATGCGCCAACCATTGTTGCACTTGCGACAACTCTTCGGACCAGCACCGTTGCAGCCACCGTCACCGCAAGCGACATGACACGATGTGCAGAGAAGTTTTGTAGCATCACGAAACGTTTCATAATGATGCTCATCGCAGTCGTTGCAATTTGTGCCAGTGTAGCCATTATCACACAGACAATGACCGTTACCCTTGCGGGTACCACTTCCCTTGCATTTGCCTTTAAGAAAATTTTTTTTAGATCGTTATAAAACAAAAATCTATGCTAAAAATGTAAATTCACACCGTTATTGCTGCAGTCCGTACACGGCGTGCAAGTTGGTCCATATGTGTTTGAAGGACAGCAAACTTTAAGCTGTTCAATGCACAGCCAGGAATGTAAGTCTGGCTCTTCGTCCTGCTTGTGTGTAAACCAGTCTTCAATAAGCGACTCATGGTCGTTGCTTAACATGTGGCAATGGTCCTGTCCCCGTTTTACCTCCGTGCACAGTTGCTCCTGAATTTCAACGAACCGCACCTCACTGTTTTTATATGCACGCATTTTCTCCTGCTCCCAGGCGGCGTCCCCGCCGGCATGCTTGCCTCGTTTTGTTTTGTCAAGTCCCAAATTGAAAGATTCTACGAGTACGGTGCAAGCTTTGCAAGGTGGCAGTTTTGTAGACTTATCCTTTTGTTTCTGTGGGTCATCAACAGCTAGAACAAGTGTTAAAAGTGACAGCACAAAAAACAATTTTTTTAAAAGCATATTATTGGTTTCGTTCTTTTAGGTTTACGTGGCATTTAGGGATGATTATGTTAATCCTCACAGCAACGTATACAGCTGTGGGCTTCCAAAAATCTTAACATTTTGCAAAATGTTATAATTAGCGTGGTCTTATAAGTTTCTGTAAAAGGTAACCCATGGCACTGAGCAGAAAATTAAATTAATTAGGAAGGATTAAATTAATTAATTTTCTGCTGTGCCCATAGATTAAGTTGCTAGTTGTATTCATAGACTGATAATGTCATAAGACTGGAAATAAGAGTTGGAATATTATGCTAACTAAAAGTAGAGCGAACACGTAAGGAATCAAGAAATAGCCAGTATCATCATTTGCTTTCCCATGTAACTCGCTACACACAAACTGGTGCGAAGTCGGCCATAATTTTTAAGCTTTTTGTTTTGGTTGTGATTGCAAAGTGTGCGATGCGTATGGCATAATTAGCTGTTGACGCACTTCATCTGTGCACGCATCCGCTCTTAAGTTGCGAGAATGTGAGTTAACATAAAATTCCAGCGCTTATTTCCTGTCTTGTTACATTATTAGACTATGATGCAAATAATGATTACTTCTGGTAGAGAACATTTCGATTATATGTTAAGTTGACAGAGAAATGACACAAAAAATAAATGGCGGGAGTTGTATGGCGTGGGACAATACCTATGTAGAACCGGCAGCAGTTTGCAAATTTTTCTGTGCCTAAACGATTTGACAAAAAAAAAAAAAAAAAATTAAATTTTTGTGATAGTATTTTATAAATTAAATTGTTTTAAAAAGAAGATATAGCAAAATGAATATCACAGCACCGCCACCTGATGTCCTACAAACAGCAGGAAATATGCTCGAATCTTACGACTTTCGAGACAGAAATAAGCCGGAACTTTTTGAGGTATGTACATAATTAGCGTTATTAGGCGTTTTATTTTTATTTATCTTATGGTACACCCACTAACGTTGTATTTTGTTTAGTTAACAGGCATCAGTCAGCATGGGAGGGCAACAATGAGCGGCCTCAATGACTACGATTACCAGACGTTGGCACAATTGACCTCCAGTGACACACATAACCTACAACAACTGCGTACCCTGACTAGATCTGGGATACCCAATGAGGTCCTAGAGCATTTCGAGAGTAAATATTGTGAAGCGCTTACGCTTAAAGAAAAATAAAATTTTTAAATTATATATCCTGCAGATATCAAATGCTATTGTAAGATGGGTCTGTTACCAGAAATTGGACGAGCCTGGCTAGCACTTGATTCCGATTTATATATATGGACATATGAGAACGCCCGAGATGTCGCCTACTACGACGGCTTAAATAAAATAATTCTTTGCGTTGGCCTCGTCAATCCAAGGCCCGGTGTCTTGGTGGACGCTGTCAAGCACCTACTATTCTTATCGACACCCTCGGAAGTGGTCGTTTTGGGTGTCACATTTGAGAAGCAGCTTAATTCCAGAGACGGAATGCAGCTTATGAGAAAACCTCTATTCATTCTTGGCACAGACAATGGACCAATTAATGACATCCAGGGCAGTGCCGATGGACGCATTTTCTTGGGAGCACGCGATGGTTGTCTATATGAATTTGACTATCATTCCGAATCGAGCTGGTTTGGAAAGCGTTGTAAAAAGATCAATCATTCGCAAGGCATTGCTTCCTATATAGTGCCAAGTTTTTTGAAAGTATTTTCGGTAATTAGATCTTAAAATTTTTTTTTTTTCAAATTCAATGCATTGATATTTAATATTTATACATATATATTTAATATAGGAGCCGGATCCTATCATTAAAATTGACATTGACAATAGCCGCAAGCTGCTTTATGTGCTCACTGAGAAGAGTTCGATCGAAGCATGGTATATTGGCAAAAACACCTCGGAAGTACGAAGATTAGGAAGGATATCGCAAAATGATATTGCCATACAAGCAATTAGCTTGATCAAGTCAGTATGCAAAATAGCCTGAAATAAAAACATATCAACCTTTATTTATTATTATTATAGAACTGTGGATCCATCCATTTTTAAGAACGTAAAAGCTATTTGTCCACTCACTACAAATGATTCCAACGTTTTACACCTGATGGCTGTCACGCAGTGCGGTGTGCGCCTTTATTTTTCAACCACAAAATTAAATGGGCAGCATCAACAACTAAATTGCATGACAGACAATTTTGGCAATGGTCAGCCTAACCCAACGATCCCAATGATGCAAGCTGATACCGAAACACCAAGGGGCATTTATTTGATGCATGTGCGACTGCCGCCTGGTTATACACCAAACGCAACGACGAATAAACCGAAGCAAGTGCATAATGCATACCATAATGAAAGTACTATGCTAATGGTTAGCACGCAGCAGCAGGAACAGGATTTACTATGGTCAATTAGTTCGGCGCCTTTTACAAACTTTTCATACCTGGTTGAATCAACGGCATTGGAGGGCCTTGATGGCATCGTCTGGAGCATGGCTGAAGTTTTTAATCCAATTGTGGCTAAAACAACTTCAATGTTATTTCATGCTCGCACTTCACGGAAAGTCGTTATGCTTACCAATCAGGGTACTCATATTGTCGAGTTACTCAAATCGGCACATATATTGGAGCAGCTGCTTGTAGCGTGCAAGGGACCGCATCACGAGGCGATTAAAATGTTTTTTCAAACCCAAACGGAAAGGGAGGCATGCGTTACTGCGTTGCTACTAGCAACATCGAATGAGTTTTGCGACAGCGAGATTTCCATGTGGGCCACTCAAGCATTTATGCTTTACGGCGGCGAACCGTGCTATCAACAACATTATATTAATGCAAGCAATCGTACTTTGCCTAACAATATCGTTGGTCACCCAAATGCAGGCGGGTCTGGCAAAGATCGAATGCCGCCCATGTACATGTCAACACCAATGCCAAATATAGCAAGCATGGGGGGGATGAGTGCTCCATACAATCAGCCAATAAGTCCAAGTAAGTAACATAAATAATGATTTACTTTGTTCAACGCCAGCTTATAACCTTTTAAAAAAATTTCAGTTCCACAACCATCCAGTCAACAACAAAACCCCATTATGCCGAATAGTGAAAATACTATCCCATTAATATATTCAGCCAAACATGATGGTCTGTATATATATGTGTCGCGTATGTTGCGCTCCGTTTGGCAAACACATTGCGTGGATAAGAATCTGTGTTCAAATCTCACACAAAGCAACTGTGCTATGCTGTTGTCAGAACTGCGCTCCTTGCGTTGCTTTCTAGATAAGCACTCAGTGCACGATCTTTCTGGTAAAGCATATTACAAAAACTTGCATTAACATAAAATTAGCACACCTTAATGTTTCTTAGCTACAGGACGCATACCATATGATAGTCATATGGGCCGGTCGAGTGCTGTTTATATGAATAACACTCAAATGCCAACAACGGAACAGGCTCAAATCGAGGAGAAGCGTTCGTTGACTGCATTAAATCAGTTTATTAGTAAGTAATGATTCTTGGAAAATCTCAAATCTTATTATAGTCTGATACCGATGGCAATGTACGTCTGTCTGTCAGTCCGTCGCGCGTTTCTTGGTCACCCTTAAAGCTAAGGACTTGAAACTTTGTACTTTTACATGTCTCCGTCAGACGCTGTGTCAATATAAAAAAAAGTCAAATTTTTTTTAAATTTAACTGCTACACAATTGGTTTGAAGATAGCTGGAAAATTTCCTCAGAGACCTGCATAAAAATATTGCGTGCCCATCCTGACGCTCTTATCCCCTGGACATTAAAAAAAAAGAATGCGTATACATACCTTTCTCAACTTTTTAGCTTGATTCGCCAAGTTTGGTAGGATGAAAGCTGGTGGTATTCCAGTGGCAAGTCAGCTTACGAAGTCCTCCATAGACTTGCATCAAACTTTCTTTAAGCAGCGCCTACCACTGACCCTATTTTGCATAGTAGACCTCCTAATAGCCCTTTTAAACTGGTATCAGAGTATACTGCAGTCGGTAGCGTCTGACTGCAACGTTTACACTTATTTTTTGTTTTTGTTGCACAGAACATGCTTGTGAGGTGATAGCACTGTGGAGCATCCTTGTTCAAAGTCAATTTAAATTGCTTTGCCAGCAATTGTCGCCCGAACATCAGAAAATGCTGCGTTGCTGCACATTTCGAGATTTGCTTGTGACGCGCTCGGAGGTCTGTGCTTTTCTGATCATTGGACTTATTAATTGGTATCTCAAGGATAAAGCAGGAGTAGCCCCAGTTTCTGATGCGTTGAGGCAAATGTGCCCCAATCTTTACAGGCACGAGGACGAAGTAACATATAAAGCCACCGAAATGCTAATGAGCATCAAGAATTGTAAATTAACCAGCGAAAAGGAACAAAAACTAAACACAACTTTGCAAATGTGTCTAAATGCTGCACCACACTTGCCATTACATAGTATCTGTCAGCAATTTATTTCTGTGGACTTTTACGAGGGTGTTGTTGAGTTGTCGGCAACGTGTGCATCGAAAATGGATCAAGATGAAATTGGTATTCATTATTACAATAACAATGAGCCTGCTGAAGATCGCGAGGGTTACACATACTTTGTCACACGGTAATTATAAGAACATAGCGATTTAAAAATAACATATTTATCAAAACTTTCCAAATTGTTTTTCAGCATGAACTACTACAAGGAAGTGCAGCTTATGCTTGATTATGTGTATCATGTTGTTCGCAGCAGCAATCCCGAACAGAATCAGAATCGTCCCATCTACAACCATTGCGATAAAGTTCACGATCATCTTGATATGGAAAAGCGATCGAAACAGATCATTAGAAAGATCACTAGCCAAGCGCTGCGGTTGAAAGATCCGCTTATACATGTAACTATATACGAATGGCTTCTATCGCATAACATGAAAACTGAACTGTTGGCTATAGTTGAACCATCGTTGGGCGAGTTCTTGCGTCGTAGCGTTAGCCGCAATCCGGAGAATGTGAAAATCATTGATTTACTTTGGAAGTATTACGAAAAGAACGGTCATCATCATCAGGCTGCGAAGATTCTCGACAACTTGGCAATGACGCGAAGTGAGAATATATCTCTGGATGTTCGCATCGACTATTTGGTGCGTGCAATTATGTGCATGCGCAATGAGAAAGTTGGTTCATCCATTACCAATGGTATATTTTTAAAGGAACTAGAGGATAAGGTAAGTGGTGGTCTACATGTTGTGTATATTTATTTTTCACTAATAATGCCTTGAATTTTCAGTTGGAAATAGCACGAGTGCAAAAATCCGTGCTTGATGCAATGTCTTTAATTGCAAACACAAATCCCGAAATAAGGCAGAACATCCAGGAGTTGCATTATGCCCTTTATGATATTACACAATTGTATCAGAACTTTGCCGATCCATTTGAACTTTGGGAATGCCAGCTATCGATATTGAACTGCTCCAATCACAACGACCCGTTGTTAATTGAATCCGTTTGGAGTAATATCATAAACAGTGTTGTCGATGGGCCTGGTTCGGCCCAAGAACGTAGCGTACGACTATTTACAAAAATTGAGCTTTTAGTAAGAGAGTTTGGCGAATCAGGTCCTTGCTTTCCATTTTCGTTTCTTATCCGAGAGCTTGAAATAAAAGCCTGTCAATTGCACTTGCCAGAAGGAACAGTCCCGGAAAAGCTGTTCAATATGAAACTAGACATTGAGCTAATTCTAGAATATTACTCAAGGTAAGTGGTGTTATATTGAAGTTTGATTGGTAAAACCGTGCACTCATGCAATGAGAAAAAAGGTTGTAATGGTTTTGTGGAAATAATCGTCTGTACGTCCGTCTGTAAACGTGATTTTGAGAGCAATGCGTTTAAAATTGGGATTAAAGATCGCGTATACCACGCGCATGCAAAGTTTGTTTCAAAACATCGATAACAATAAACCGAAAATTTTAAATTGATCCTAACACTAAAAATTCAGCAAATTCTTGCGTATTGCGCAGCATCGCGTGCACTTTCTTTATAAGCGTGTACAATAACACATACATAAAAATAATGACTGTACGCGTAAAGTATTGGTTTCAGGTTATTTCCTATTCGAGCTTT
The DNA here is from genome assembly GCA_030179655.1 of Scaptomyza flava. NCBI lineage: Eukaryota > Metazoa > Arthropoda > Insecta > Diptera > Drosophilidae > Scaptomyza > Scaptomyza flava. Next base: position 25,842,755 of record JARNME010000029.1, on the reverse strand, counting down.
CTCAACTAGAGCCCTTGTTGTTTTATTTTTAAATATTGTAAATTTTTCTTTAGAATGATATCCATGAACGAACGCATTTGGGCAAACGAAGGCAATGAATGGCATTTGATACAGTCGGCCATACGTGTCGTCACGCTTTTGGCTGATAATGCCACGGCAATTTGGTATCGGTCCAAGTAAGTAGCTCTGGAAATATTTCATTGCAAACAATTTTTAACACTCTTTTCCTATAACAAGGCGACGAATATTGGGAAAAGCGCAGGACATAGTCGCAGCGTGTTTAAACATATGCTATCAAAAACCGGACACCAACCGCTTGCAGCACTCTCTAAAGGAGCTTCAATGTCGCTTGCAACGGTTGCTAGGTTAATGCAAATCTTATATCCGTTCGCTAGAGCAAAAAAAATGGTATAGCTGTTAAGTTTGACTGAGGTATAAAAAATTTACGCGTTATCGAATTATTTTTGTATTTTTTATTATTAATATCTATAAATCTGAAAATTATGTTGCATCCATCATCTTAAGATGCGCGGCTGTTAGTATACATTTGGTCATGTGGCATGAACAAGGAACTGGATGCTCTTCAATGTTGGCATCAAGCAGTTCAACCTCCAGATTGTATTTTCTTGCATCATTTGTGCAACGTTTCATCAAAATTTGAAATGCTACTGGTGATTTCTCTTCAATGTGTTCACAATTTTCTTCCGGCAGTACGACAACACACTGTTTCCAATGCGTTTCCCTTGCCAGCGGCGATGTACTAAGAACTATAGATTCTTCCTCATTTCCACAAGGAAAGCGAACTTCAAACCATATACAGAATCCCTGATGCTTTCCCGCAACTTGTGTGGCTATGACTTCCTTGGAGCGAATCTCGTCCAGTTCTTGGGTATCGACATCAAGCAAGCTCATCCAATGAAACACAATGCCTTCGTGCAGCAAATCTTCCGGCTTGATTTGGACTATCTCCGGCCGTGTAGATTTTTGCAAACGCAATTTGCTGGCGAAACTTTTCATGCTTACGCCGTCAATATTGTGCCAGTATTCGAAAAGTGATGGAACAGAGCAAGGTGCTACATAAATTGTGCACTCACTAGGGAACATCATTCCATTTGGTTTTAGGAAATTATCTCTAGCAAAGAGTACAGAGTCTAACATGCCCTCGTGCAGCAGATAGAAGCCCATCCATTCCGAAACAATAATATCAAATTTTTCAGCTGAAGCGGGCAGCACGAATTCCTCGATTTGGGAGTTGATCACCTTAACAATGTCGGTGAGATTATTTTCTTCGAAAAGGTCGAGGGCTACTTTTGTTGCCAGATTGGAGGCTTCCACAGCGTAAACCAGGCGAGCGCCAGCCTTTGCGCAAAACGCGGAAAGAATTCCGGTACCAGCACCTACATCGAGAACTACTTTATCTTTAAACAATTTCTTGTTCTTTAGAATAGCATCACAATAAGCATCTTGTCGTGGGCGATCTCTAAGCATTAGCTCGTGCACCTGCGGGAACATATGTAGAAGAACTAAGTGTAAACGTTCGCTATTCGGCAATTTTTCAAAAAAATACCTCTAAATTTTCATACTCTGTAAAATAATTATTCATTATATCATGTATATGTCAAATAAATAATCTTGCACCAGTAAAACAGATTAGATTTTTATAGGTTAAACTGAATGCCGAGCAGCACTGACATTTAACATAGTTATAAACGCGAGCTGTTAATAACAGATAAACAAAATGTTAAGGTTTCGATTAAAGCGAAAAGTTTGTATCGAACTAGTTCGGCTTATTAGTCGGCCACGTAAATTGTATAATAAACAAATTGATGTTTTAATCAAATCAACGTTAATTATATTAAAAAAGAACAATAATCATGAATTGTACCTCACGTTTAAGCGAAATGATCTGCAGTTGGGATATAAGTACAACAGAAAAAGTTGACGAGGGTCTTAAACGTATAGTAGAAAAGGAAGTGGGTATTTTTTCAACAGCATCTAATGATAATGTAAATTATGAACCACCTTTTAGGCAGAAGTAAATGCCAGACTCGAAGCTGCATTGGCTAAACAATGCCAGATTGAGGCAAAATTAAGTGGTTTCGGTAAAGCCATGACCACATTGCTATCCGTGGAAAACGATTCAAATAAGTTGAATATGCAAATTGTAAATACCGCCCAACTGGCTGAATCCGTAAGCGCAAAAGTACGCCGCCTGGATCTGGCTCGTTGCCGTGCCTCTGAGTGTCAGCAGCGTGTCCACGATTTAATTGATCTACAGTTGTGCAGTCAGGGCGTCGTGAAGGCCATCAATGAGGAGGATTATGAAAAGGGTGCTGGGCACATTGCACGCTTTTTGGCAATGGATCAACAGTTACTGCAACGCACTGCCGACGATGTTCAGGGCTCGATAACGTCGGTCAGCAATGCCGTAAGCACACTGGAAGATGCTACCGAAAAGATGAGAGAGCTGGTCTCGAAACGATTCGATGAGGCTGTTCAACACGATGACTTGGCCTCGGTTGAAAGGTTTTTCAAAATATTCCCATTAGTTGGCTGTCATTGCATTGGCATTGAGAAATTTTGTGGCTACATTTGCCAAAAGTTGTCAGCCAAGGCGCAAAAGGAGCTACGTAACACGCAGGATATTGCAAAAGCCGAGCGTCGCCTTCATTTAGCCTATGCGGATCGCCTGACCGCAATATTGGAAAACTTTGCGCGTGTCGTAGAAGTCAATCAACCAATTATTGAAGCATTCTATAGCCAAGGGTAAGTAGCACTTACTAACTAAGTACATACAGAGATGCTATGAAATTGTATCTAATAATCCAATTAATAGGCCCACATCATTATTAGACATGGTGACGATTTTGCAAAGAGAATGCGATCTGGAAGTTAAAAATCTGTTGCTGGAATTCAACAAGCATCGACAAATTCAGTATCGCATCAAGCAGGTTAACGACAGTGCTCAAAGAGCAAGTGGAGCTGGTTGCGCTACAAACAACATGCAGTCGACTTTGGGTCACTATAGGAAACCGTCTGGAGGTTCTATAGACAAGTTAAATCCCAAGGATATTGATGCAATCATTGCTGAACTAACGGTCATGCACTCGAGAATCGAGTTATACTTCCGATTTATGCAACGTCGATTGCAGGTAATTATTATTTAATACTTCATTTAGCAATACCTACTAATTGTATTGAAAATTTAATTTTCAAGACGCATGCCGAGCAATGTTTGCAAGACAGGGATGTACAAAAAAAGATACGAGAAGATTACATACGGTCTGTGAAGCAGTGCGATTTAAGTCGTCAAATGCAAGAAATTCTAAGCACATATTTACTTTTTGAAAGGTTTAGTATTAGATTTACATTTAACATATAAATACATATTTATTAATTTTATGTTGCATTAGGTATTTCATGGAAGAAAGCGTTATAAAAGCCATTGGACTCGACACATATGAAGCTGGGCAGCAATGCTCGTCAATGGTTGATGATGTTTTCTTTATTTTGCGCAAATCGATAAGACGTTCGTTAACAACGCAATCAATTAATGGTACATGTGCTGTAATAAACAATGTTGCATCATGCTTGGATGGTGACTTTGCAACAGCACTTAAGGCGCCGCTTAAAAGTGGCTATCCATCGGGTTACATCGATTTGGCGCAAGCCTACAATGCCATACAGACGAGTCTGCAACAGGGCAAATTACATTCGAGTGATGCTGATCGCGTTCGCACGAATTTTATCGTGCAATTGAATAATGCTGATATGTCAACGGAATATATTGAAACGTTGTGGCAAACAATGGAACAAGAGATATCTGGCGCCTTTCCAAACATAAGCCTAGTCGAGCGTCAGTTGATAGACGGCTGCCTCACTGAGCTTAAAACTGTTCGTGATGCATTGAAGGCAACCGTTGACTTTGGCATACAACAACTCAGGTCGAGTGCGATAAGGCCACGACTTAATCCTTGGGTTGATGAGTTCCTAAATTATAGTCACAATTTAACCGAGGTAATTAATGGTTATGCCAATAATTAAGTTATTACTCAAAATTGATTTAAATATTTAAGGAAGAACTGTCCACCTACGAGGCAGGAGAAACATTTGTTCAGTATTTTATTGTGCAACTAGATGGACTATTAAATTCGTTTAAAAATTCCTTAAGTCCCCGCAATTATGATGCACTTGTCAGCATACTGGCTACAGAAGTGACCAACCGCTTAGAGCGTGCAATTAAAAAAAGTACATTTAATCGGGTAAAGATAGATTTTATATTGATTGTGTGTAGTATTTCATTCGTGTCATTCGTTTGTAGCTCGGTGGTCTTGTTCTGGATCAGGAGGTGCGAGCTCTAGGCACTTACCTGACGGGTGCAACGTCTTGGTCTGTCCGCGATAAGATGACACGCCTTTCACAAATTGCTACCCTTCTAAATTTGGAGAAAGTTTCGGAACTTTTCGAGTATTGGAATCCCGATAATAACACCGAAATGCCATCATGGCGATTGACCCCGAACGAGGCTCGAACTATTCTGACACTAAGGTATGTAATGTTGGTACACTGTTTAATTGGTTTGCTTTAGCTCAACATATTAAATTTTTTTCTTTACATTTCTAGAATCGATTTCCGCATGGAGGATATTAAACGTTTACAGCTCTAAGTCAAAAGCGTTCGTTCTTCAACTATTATTAATTGTTGCATTCACTAAATTATGATGTTACTTTGGCTTTCTGTTTAGCACTAAACCAACGATTATAATCCAATCTTAATAAAAGCTGCGATAGGGGTCCAAAACTCGATGCACTCTTGATGCTGTTCAATAATTTGATTAATCCCAATATGGAAATGTTAAATCTACAAAGATATTTAAGAATACATACATTAACATTAATATATATATAACATAATTTATATAATAAAGCTTACCGTTCTTCGAGTCTGTCAACTTCTTTCACAGCCTCATTTGATAGATTTTGCTCAGAATTCAATAGACTAAATTTCTCGCATATATTAAAGATATCCAGAATTGTTCCGTACACTGGATAATGGGAATGGCATGTCGATTGTGTAGAGTTTATTTTCTTATCGGTTGCATCAGTGAGTAGAAAACATTGGGAAAGCACATTGGCCAAAAAAACAGAATGAGCCCGTTGAATTTCTTCAAAATCGGCCTTACTATTGATCGCGTTCATGAGTAAACTAAATTGACCTGAAATAGCATTCATAAGTTTAAAAGTATAAAGATTTTGTATTGTATTGTATTCAAAAAGCTTACATTCGAGAACATCAACTTGAATATAATACTGCAAATTGTTCAAAAAGAACATAAGATGATTACGAAAATGCATTATCTTAACGTTCACAGGTATCGATGTTTTACCAGCCCATTTGTGGTTGGCCCATACGATTTCTAGATCGTATTGCAACTTCCGGACAGTCAATAAGAACCGAAACACAGTATTGTATCGTTCAATCGTCGTCGGTGAAAACAATAGATTCAATGGCCATTTGTATATGTATTTGAGATGAAGATTTTGTAATAAAGCAAATTCGCAGCTCTCATCGAAATCTGTAGTATTCTGTAAAACACTTATGGAGAAATTCTCCAAATCATCTGTTATACCCATTACGTTTGATGCAATCTTTGAATATGTTCAATATTAATAGGTAAACGTTATTAAAATCGTTTTATAGTAATATTACCTCAAATGATCTGGAATAATTTTTAGCTGTTGACTCCACATTGCCATCCGAATTTTCAGCCAACTGACGTAAGAACTCCATATAAAATTCACCACGTCCCAATAGGTAAAAGTCCTTTATCAGACACATTTGACGATCCAAATCATCTTCAAAGTTTGCTATTTCTGACAGTCGCTGGCTAACATGTTTCTTTATTTGGTTAATTACGTTTTCCAAGTGAAAGATATCGATCATATTCTCATGATTCAGGTTTTCAATCATATCAACAAATTCTGCTTCCTTCCCATCCCATAATTCGCTTACATCACCACAAAATGATGACTTCGATTTCGTTTTCAGTTTATAAGACTGTAGTTGTTTAGTTCGATCCATCTTAAAAACGAGTGCCGTTTGACCCACGAATAGCACCTTTTCAGCTAAGACAGATGACACAAAACTAGGTAGTTGATTAAAATTTATCCCATATTGCCAAATCTCCTCTTCACTTGCAGAACTCTTTGCAGGGAGAAAATAAAAATAAGAAAGTTATTCAAATTACAATTTTAAATTTATAACAAAATTACCAAAGAAGTGCAGCTAACCACAGATCTATCACAAGCACTTTTCAAGCTATTTTTATTCGATGTTCGATAGCTTATAAAGAACTCCGAGTGTTCATCATCAATAACACCAAACAACAGCCAGTGGCTCAAATGCGACAAGAATGCCAATATTACGGGCTTCGAAACTCTAATAGAGTTCAAAAAATTTTATCATTCTTATGGATAAATTTGTAGTTTAAAACTTTGTAATTACTTAATTGTTATGCGATCCATACGATAATCTCCATGATCATATTGTTGATGGAGGTTTTGCAGTAGTTTACAGCCATTAAGTTTCTATTCAAATTGATTGCAAACAAATATCTTATCACTCGACGAATTATTAATTTAGAGGCAAGTTACCTGTATTTTAGCATCATTTATAAGTTTACGCAAAAAAATAATGCATGGTAATTGTAACTCCAAGGCATTGTAAACGCGTACAAGAGAGTGTGGCTTTTTTTTCTCTACATACAACTCAAGCTCAGCTATTTCATTGTAATAATCCTTGAGGGCCATACCGACACCTTGGGCAAAGCTCCTTAAGTAAAAGCCACATGCAAATTCTGTAATATACAATTATTGCAAATCAAAATGCATTTTTTGCTAAGAGAAATTGAAAATTACCTTGGGCTTCGGTGTAGTCTGAATTATTGTGACTGATGTCACCGAAGTTTTTTGCAAAACGTACAACTTCATAATAATAATTTAAGTTGTTTAAGATTTCTGCAAACATTTTCTTCTCAGCAGGGTGAAAAAACAAACCGACTGTGTCCGACGTCTAGAAATGTTCAAAAGACAAAATAACCAATCATCTTTGTGAATTTATGTCGTACTCACAAGAAAACCTTTCATGCTTTTGCCTTTGCTGCTTAAGCTTAAGCAGGACAATAAAATATCGTGAATCATTTAATGTTGCTCACACCAGACGAGTAAAACAACAAAATAAACTTTTTAATGCTGCAGGAAGCAATATAAATTTTTTGTTATTGTGTTAAGTTTTATTCTGTGAGATAGGCTTGTTGATATTATATCAAAATATCAATATATCGATATTAAAAAAAAAAATAAAAATATTTTTATCGAAATTTTGTTTTCACTGATACATCGCACATCGATATTTTTTGCAAATATATTATTTGATATTGTGGTTGGTCCCACCACACTTAGAAATCTTAAAAAGAGAAGATTAGCGCGGCAAAGAGCTTTTACACAAACATAAACGCACATAATTCTACCTGCAGCCTTTGTGCAAAAGTAATTAAGTCAAGTGGTAACACCACTAATCTCCTGTCACGTTTGAGGAACAAGCACCCGGAAGCGTATTCAACATGTGTAAATACATGTAAGAAATACATTGCTGGTGGACCAGCGAGTGTGCACCAGTACCCATCACTGAGTTCTTGGCATATCGCTAGTCTGGCACCGGGCCCGCGTACTGCAGGCTAGGCCTCTATATTCTTATGTATGTGTATTTGTATGTTTCGCTAAATGCAAACTTTTCGCTTACAAATTAATTATATTCAAAAACCAATAACAATCTTTGGAATCATATTTGTACGGTCGATTTTCCATGTAACGAAGAGAAATTATGATAGAAACTGCAGAATAAAGAATCGCACAAATTTTCCCTATTCTACAATGTGTACAACTATTCTAAATACAGTTAATCACAATCCGTTATTCTTTGCTATGGTGCCTATAAAAAATAACGGAGTAATCCCAACAACAACATCTACGTCTACATCTACACCTTCGAGGTGCACTGAGCAGTAAAAAAATGTTCATAAAAAACTGTGCAGCGAAGATCAGAGAATATGCAAAAAATAAAACGAAAACAAAACGGTAAATGAAAAAATGTCTTATTGTTTTGTTTCCGCATTCTCAACATAATTCGTACATAAAATGAAACTATAACCAGAAAATTTGTTATAGGGAATATAAAACGCATGAGAGTACTTGCTACGTCCTAAAAATAATACGTTTAATACCCCGATTCCATTAGGCTGCATCTTTCATTAACAGCGAGTGAAAGATGTAGGTGATTCCACTATAAATCCAATTGCATAGTTGCATCTTGATTTAACAGGGTCTGTAAAAAGACAGCAGACAGCTGTTTGTGTATGATCAACAAGAATTCACTAAATAGAGCTGCCAAACAGCAAAATTCCATTATTCAATTGGAACTCGTAACGTAACTAACCGTAGCTACCACCAACAAGAATTCACTAAAGTGAATTCTTGTTGGGCAGCTCTATTTAGTGAATTCTTGTTGCAATTACATACTTGCATCTTGCTCTAGTGGAATCGGGGTATAAGTGTTCGGCGTCTGAATATAATTTTATTTAAACCTTTTTTTAATTTTAGATAAGTATAATAATATTACGGCAGCAATAGTTTATATGATTTGCAAAGATAACCTGCCTGTAGGCACATTTTATAAAGGATAATTCTCTACAGGCGGTTTGCTTGCAAGCAGCAAGAATGTCACAGGTTGGATTTTTTTAAATTTATGTAATTTTTGTCTATGTGTTCTGTTTTTTCAAGTCTACGTGTTTAAAAGTTTTTTTTTATTTTTATTAGATGTGTCTTGCGTTCTGTTTCGTCATGTCATATCCTTTATTTATTTTCAGAAAATCCCTAACTTAAATCTTTGATTTTATTTAATCACACACTAGCGACTATATATGTAGTTTAATGGAGACTGCTTGCCGTGAATTTCAAATAGATCGGTATAAGTGAAAAACACTAACAACGGACAATGCTAACAACATGAAAACAGCGTCACGTCTATTTGTAGGAAAAGGCAAACACGTCTCTTGTTTTGCTCACACAATTCACCTGGTTGTCGATGATGTGGTAAAAAATGTTGCATCTTTCTCAAAAGTTTTGGATAAGGTGAAGAAAATTGATACTCATTTCAAACACAGTCCTGCAGCCATGGACATGCTGCGAAAGTTACAGGCTGACGAAGGGATAGCAGGAGGTCGAATAAAAACTCTTGTCCAAAGTGTAGAGGTGGAATTCGAGTCTCGACATGCTAGTTTCTTTTCTCAAACTTTCAAATAAAGTCGCATTGGTTTTAATAAAACGATCAACTTCTATGAAGGGATTGCCAGACGTGCTAACAGCTCACGAAATTGATATATGCAAAGACTTCTGTGATTTGCTTAGTCCGTATAAAGACGCAACAGAAAAAATAAACTACGTCACAGTTAGCATGGTAATTCAATTAATACCGTTCCTTATAAATAAAATACGTACATTGACTGTAGAATCGGCTGAAGGAAAACTTACTAAAGAAACTCTACTAAAAGTTTCTGAAGACCGTTTTCAATCTTTTAAAAACAACAAAACACTGGTGAAGTCGACAATGTTAGACCCGCGATTTAAAAAATTATATTTAGAGCCGCTCAATGCTCAAGAAGCTATTCAAGACATTATTACCGAGGTATCGGCAGACAGCACTGAAAAGCGAGTATCTAAAATTATGTTAAAACATTATAAACACCACTTTGAATTAACTTTAAAGTACCAGTTTTAATATAATATTAACTAATCTAAACATAATATACTTGACTATAATAATAACTATATTTGCTTTAACACAACATTAAATTAAACTAAATTCATTGTTTGAAGAGATTGAAAGAAGCTCGACTTTGGCTTTTTGGGCTGTGAAAGTCAATTATTTATTGTTGACATTTATAAAAAAATTTTTGCTATAATATATTTTCTCTTTCTTTCTATAGAACTCAATGGTCAATGGTCCAAACGGAAGCCAACTGGATGAGGGGAGGGAAGTAGAAACAAACGAAAGCTTCCTAGAGGCCTACAATAGATCAATTGCCATAAAGCCAATTACAGATGCCAAGGAAAATACAGAAATAAAACTATTTTTAAATTTACCACTCGCTGGCTGGGAGACAGATCCCTTAGAGTTTTAGAAATCCCAGGAAAAAACTTTACCGAAGTTATCAAAATTGGCCATGAGTTACCTTATAACACCAGGTAGCTCGGTTCCTTCAGAGCGACTGGCCTTCGCCATAAAATGCGATGTCTGCGACACGCGAAGCCGCATGACGGATATTCATATAAAACAAAGAGTTTTTTTGTAATCCTTAAAAAAATAATTTTGGATATAAAATCATGTTACCAATATCTGTCATTTTTCTAGAAAATGTAACTTTTTCATTGTTTAAAAAATGAAATGAAGTCTTTTAAGTTTTTTTTGTATCCTTACTTAAACTATTCAACCTTAAGATCTCTGTTCTTTAATGAAAAAAACTTTATTGTTTTATTTTTAATTAATAAAAAATGCAAAAAATTATAATGCATTTAAAGTTAATGTTATTTTGGGGGTTTAAGATTTTTATACTGAAATATAAAAATATCAGATATATCGATATATTTTGGTGATAAATATTGCAAAAACCTGATATATTAAAAAAATGATTATCATCGATACGATACTTTTTACATATTTTCACAGCCCTACTGTGAGAGCCTATGTGAGTGTTTAATGTTTGGCGATAGTTATCGTTTTATTTTTTACACGGTCACACTACTTCGCGTGTAAGCAATTATCGAATATAAGATACGATAAGTACATCAGCTGTTGCAAGTGTTTGAAATGAATAACCGTTACGCTTAAGGCGTACTTTTGTATACAAATTTAATAATAATAATAAGTACTAATAATAATAATAAAAATAATAATTATAATAATAATAATAATAATAATAATAATAATAATAATAATAATAATAATAATAATAGTAATAATAATAATAATAATAATAATAATAATAAAAATACTTATAATAATAAAAAAAATAATATTAATAATAAAAATAATAATAGTAATAATTATAACAATAATGATAATAACATATGTATTTATTCGAAACAAAATTTTATTATATTCGGTCGAACTTCTACTTTTAACGAACTTTTCTGTTTAACGAATTATTTTCGTTCATTTTCAATGTATGTTTTGGCCCAATTTTCAGTGTATTTCAGTGTATTTCCATATATGAACTTTCTCTATAGCGATTATACACTATTACAAATTTTATTTGCGTTAGCTCGCACAATCATTCGCTATCGAACTCCCTTTAACGAATTTGAATGTGAATTGAATTGTCATATTTTTAGCTGTTCATCTTTGTATAGAGGATATAATGAGACTGAAAGTGTAATAGTGCTTCACTTCACGTGCTTGAAGTGTTTATCGAGGAAAATAAATTAAAAAACATAATGGCGCATAGTTTATTTTGGCTATGCCAAGACTATGATACCCTTCACACAGCCAAATCAATACTCCCCCCCCTCTAAAGATTCTGTGCAGTTGTTGGTAATTTTTCGCTAATATTTTTACTCTTGAGCGTCATTTACTTGTTCGTGTGCGACAACAACAACAATTTGACATGTAGGTACTTGAGAGTGCACGACAGAGACAACAATTGATAGTACGAAATGGTAAATTTGTATGGTGGCTATGTCGTAGAATGCTCCGATCGAAATGAAATTTCATACTGAACAAACCCGACATGATCTAAGCAATCTGTGAAAGTTTCATCAAGATCGGTTCAGCAGTTTGCCCGGAAATCGTAATGATATGGTAAATTTATATGGTGGCTATATCGTAGAATGCTCCGATCGGGATGAAATTTCATAGTGAACAAACCCGACATGATCTAAGCAATCTGTGATAGTTTCATCAAGATCGGTTCAGTAGTTTGGCCAGAAATCGTGTTGAAACAGACAGACGGACAGAAGGACAGACGGACAGATGGAAATCAATTCCTGAGCTCGTCCTGATCATTTTGATATATAGTTTATGGGGTCTCCCATCATTCCTTTAAGGCGTTACAGATTCATGACAAAGTCAATACACCCTGTGAAGGGTATAAACACACACAAACAAAAATTACTGAATATTTTAAGTAAAATTCGACAATTGTCGCAAAATAAAAGTTCGACTGTATTTAAAAAAAAAAAAAAACGATAATAAAAATTTGGTTAATTGCACGAAATTGGGTATGAGCCATTGTATGTACTGCATATTTGTAATTAGGAAAAATTGGTACTCTTCTAGTTGCACGCGTTAAAGTTCCTTCAAACAAAAAGATTGGATGCATTTTATCCTAAAAGCTTAGCAAGATGTATGTATGTATGTTTAGAACACTTTTGAATCCACTTTTTTTTTTTTAATAAGTCTAAAGAAAGCTGAAACAACAAAATGTTGTTTTTTGGATTTACACCTTGCTTTATACTCTATGCATAGGCGTATAAATTATCTTTTCTGCTTGCATAGTTGTCAAAATTTTATTGTCTTTCGGCTTACGCTAGTGTTGAAAAAGGAACACCCTAGACAATGTCGCAATAAATAATGTTCGTGTGTCTGTCGTCCATGTCTCTCGATAAGCTAGCCAAAAATGTTAACAAATATGTTTTTTATGGTCTTCCTCTGTTTCGCACCTGCTTTGTTGGCCACATGAAGCTAAAGCTATGCAACAGCAAAGAACAAAGCCAAACGCCTCACGAATGCAGTTTTAGGCAATGCTGAAGCTTTTCCCTTTTGTTGGCAAAAGTGCTGACATGAAGAAAAATCTTGCTAAAGTCAGGCAATTTTAAACAAACAAACATGGCTATTATTTTTGTTGATGATACTAAAATAAATTATTCTCGAACTTTACAGTGTTACTTCACTGAAACAGACAGCAGCGTCTGTCAAATTGGCCAAATTTATCGCCGCTCAATATAGTGAGATTGGCTATGGTAAGACTATTATATTTTCTTTTTTATGCATAACAACCCTTACACAAAATGTAGTGGGATGAAGTTGGTGATATCCTCCAAAGGTGTGCATCAAAAAATTTTTGAAATCCACGGCCACAAAATAACTATTTACTACATTTTATACGGCTTTACTTTTTGAGTTTGGTTTTCTTAACACGATTCAAAATATTATATTTGCAAGTATAAGATAGGTTTTTAACGGTTGAAATAGGACTTATAGGTGCAAGTTATCGAATCTTTGAAGTTTTTCAATATTTCAAAAATGATGCGATTCAAATTTTATAGTAAGACACACAAACTTATCCGTACGCAAATTTTTTGTTAAGAAAAGTTCACAAGAACGTCTGACACAAATATTTTTTTCATTTTGTTGTAATGTGTTATTACACTGAAAAAATTTGTCAAGATTTTCCACCTTGAATCAACACTTTTCGGTCTTATTTCTCGTGTAAGACCGAAAAATCTTGAATCAAGTATGAAACGTTCTTAACTGTTAAGATCGCTCATTCTTAAATTTAGATCGTTTTGAGAATGAAAAGTACTTATTTCCAGATTGTTAGTTCTTGAATTAAGAAGCAAAATTCTTAGAATTTGAGATCCGACAAACTGTAAATGAGATTGAAGTGAACTTAAAAACATAGTGGCGCATAGTTAATTTTGGCTATGCCAAGACTATGATACCCTTCACACAGCCAAATCAATTCTCCCCCCTCTTATTAATGTTTCTGTGCAGTTGTTGGTAATTTTTCGCTAATATTTTTACTCTTGAGCGTCATTTACTTGTTCGTGTGCGACAACAACAACAATTTGACATGTAGGTACTTGAGAGTGCACGACAGAGAAAACAATTGATAGTACGAAATGGTAAATTTGTATGGTGGCTATGTCGTAGAATGCTCCGATCGAAATGAAATTTCATACTGAACAAACCCGACATGATCTAAGCAATCTGTGAAAGTTTCATCAAGATCGGTTCAGCAGTTTGCCCGGAAATCGTGTTGATATGGTAAATTTATATGGTAAATATATCGTAGAATGCTCCGGTCGGGATGAAATTTCATAATGAACAAACCCGACATGATCTAAGCAATCTGTGAAAGTTTCATCAAGATCGGTTCAGCGGTTTGGCCAGAAATCGTGTTGAAACAGACAGACGGACAGACGGAAATCAATTTCTGAGCTCGTCCTGATCATTTTGATATATAGTTTATGGGGTCTCCCATCATTCCTTTAAGGCGTTACAGATTCATGACAAAGTCAATATACCCTGTGAAGGGTATAAACAAGATGTTAGATCTTGAATTTTAAGATTATTAATTCTTGATTTAAGAACTGACAAATTCACATTAAAAAAAAAAGGCAAGTATCCGTACTTTAACGCAGCCTAGCCGTGTGAAAGTTGTATAAGGCTGTAATTTTTTAAACAGAAATTCTGACTTCGTCAACATTAAGGTCGAATCGGGTTCAAAATCCAAGAACTTGTATTCTTGATCCAAGTTTGACAATACTTGATTATATAATTTCCTGAAATTCTAAGATTTAGATACATAGCGCAGAATAGCATTTTTACAGTTGCCAATGTTGTTAACTGCGTCGGGCGCTTTAGCTGTCGAGCCTATTCCTATTACATTTTGACTGCAGTTAATGTTTATGTCAAGTGAACTTGATTTAGACCAGTTTATTCGGAATTTTTATACTAATTATTAATGACTTTTAAAAAAATAAGAACAAAAATAAACTTATATTATATTATTTTTATGAGCAAAAAAAAAAAAATTTGTAAAATGCCGCTGAGATTTGAAAACGCGACTCGTACTTGATTCAAGAATTTTCGTACTTGATTCCAGTAGTTCGGAGGATAAACTTGATAAACTTGATAAAAGTTCACTCAGTACTTGATGTAAGTATTTCGAACTTAGAACGCCGGTTTTAAGTATTTTGGACTTATAATAATTAATTGAAGCCTCCTTCCGACAAAATTTGGTTTAAAAAACTACAACTTTTAAAGAAGAACCAAGATTTTTATTCTTGTAATAAGAACGTTTACTACTTATTAAATCGCCAGGTTGGTTTAAGTTTTATTATAAGCCTTTTTAATGTTGGATCAAGAATTATATTCTTATATTAAGAACGTTTAGTGCTTAAATAAAATAAGAATGTTTCAAGACCGTTTTAGGCCTGTTTTGAGATTTTTAAGAACATGCATTCTTAATTCAAGTACGTTTGGAATTGAATCAAAATTTTAATTCTTAAATTACTCGTTAAGTTCGTTTTAGACTTAATTTAAGATTTCCTAAGCACGAATTGTACTTAAATATTTCAAGTACGAATCGGGATAGTTCTAGATTAAAAATCTTAAATTTACATCGTCATTTTTTTTTTTTTGTGTAGCCATAAAGTTAAATTAAAATCATTATATTGAATGCTTTGTCGTTACTTTTTATCACAAACATATATGTACATACCTATATGCAAACAATAACTAAGCCAAACACTATTCAGCATACGTTTTTAATACATTTTAGCCGCAAAGAAACTTATTTAATTTCAGACGACCCAGAAAAGGGTGTGCTTGTATTTTTATTATTTTTATTACACTTTCGCTAAATAATTCAACGGCTTTAGCGGACTCGTAGTAAGTGCATTAGGACTGCAGTTTCCACAAACTTACCCTTCTGGTATGTGCGCAATTAGGAATGAATTTCGAATTTATTGCATTTTATTTTGTAACATGTATTTTTAATTTTACTGCTACGTTGATTAAGTTTAAATTTTGACTGCAGCAGCAGCAGCAGCCAGGCCCCCAAGCGAAGTTCTTGTTTCAAAAAAGTTTTCAATGCTCGCAAAGTTCTGAAAGCTGAGGTCTGTAAAATGCAAAATGAAAATGCGTTTTAATTTTATTGTTTGACTTGGTCCTTTTCCAAATACGGATATTAGAAAGTTATATATGCATATTATTAAGTTTCCAAATGAGTATTTTACTTCATTTAATGAAGCAAAAGTTTTATTTGGATTAGAAAGTAAATAAATAATGGTATGCATTCGGCCTGAGCGTAGTTTTAAATCAACGATTGCATTTTTAACTTAAGAACTTACAGTTATGCTTTCAAATCGGCCAAACAAAGTCCTGAAGCTTATTCACAATCTTCCATGATATTACTCCGCGATTGACCTACATAGTCGATCCAAAAAAAGAAATGGTAGCTACCCGACTATCGAAAAAATGTTGTCAAGTTTCAATGTACCCACGTTAATGTTCTGGCCTAGCCACCTAGTGTAAGCTAATTCTTAAGTTTTCACGGGGTCTTCCTTTCTTATTTTCTCTCCCCAAAAACAACAGTTATCTTTAAAATTACCAGATGATATCCGCTGTATATTATATATTTTAGTAAGAAAGGATTCGTTATAAGTCTAAACGCTTAAGTTTTTCACGTTACATTGGTATATTGATAAGAGTAAACAATTTAAATGAATAAATGACAACGTTTTTGACACAATTCACGTTTCCAACATCGGTGCCTCTCACACTTTCGAAGCAACGGTACTGTTCCCTTTAAAATTTTGCAGAGTATTTCTTAACATAATTAACTAGAGAACGCGGAATAGTTCTTTTTCAAACTTGTTAACATGTTTTTTGTTCATCAAAAAAAAAAAAAAAAAAAAAACATACAATTGGTCAATTTGCATGGTAGCTATTTCGTAGAATGCTCCGAGCGGGATTAAATTTCATAGTGATCATCAAGAACGGTTCAGCAGTTTGGCCGGAAATCGTGTTGAAACAGACAGACGGACGGACGGAAGGAAATCAATTCCTGAGCTCGTCCTGATCATTACTTTAAGGCGTTACAGATTCATGACAAACTCAATATACCCTGTTTCAAATGTGTGAAGGGTATAAAAATTAACTTTCTTAGAGATGGTTTTTTGTTTTCAAAATCCAAATACCTCTGTACCTGAAATTTAAAAAAAATCACAATTGTAAGGACAATTTCATAGATTTTCTAAGAAACATTTGTAAAATTTATTGATAATAATAAATGTATTTATGTTTGTATATTGCACTTACATATGTATTCAAAATGAATAATAGTATTATAACGTATTCATATGTTCATATGTGTAGTAGACATATTTATACAATTGACTGTTTTGATTTTTCTTCATTATATGGGATATATGTATAAGCTATTTGGAAAACTAATTGTTGACGAATCTCCTTCTGATTCTACTAGTTTTCTCATATGTATGTGTATGTTAAAGGGGGTGTATGTATTGTACTTATATATGTATGTAACTAACTGTGTATTGAAAAACTTGAAAAATTGTATTGCATGTCTTTTCAGCTCTTTTATGTAGAACATTATTTGATACTTTATTTTCAGTAGTAGTTTGATTTAAGTACGCATATGCATGTACTACAATATTCCTAATACCAATAAAATTGACTATAAGAAAAGCATCTTAGTTAAGCAACAAAGGCATTATATACGCTTCTGCAGTGCATCTATATTTGTATATTCATATAAGTTGTTTAAATACCAATCAGAAAGGCACAGTTTTGTCTCTTAACTATGATTATTTGAATTTCGGTCAAAAAGTGTACGAAACTCGATTTGGTCAGTTTGCGTTCCATTATTGATTGGTCATTTTTTTTATTGCACTGTTTGATAAATCTTAATTTCTCTGTATGTAAGTTTTGAAAGCTTCATTTGATTGGGGTCCCGATGAATGACAGCTAAGGCATTATTATTAATAAAATAACGGTACGTTAAGTAATCTATTTAATTTAGAGCTTTATCAGCGTTAAGGTCGTACTCCGCCCAATCTGCTAGGGCCCAGCTTGGCAGCTCAGTTTCATATTCCCAGCCAGGACCCTAAAAATATAAATACAAAATTGAAGGTAAGATTTAGAACAAAAACCAAAGCTAAAGTGGTTTTAAATCAGCTTACCTTATATTTCCAAGCATGTAAATACATTACAAGGTCCTTTGGTTTTGGGTCCCGGTAGTGCACTTTGCACTCATAACAATGCTTATCAATGACAACCTTATGGGATGCTAGGGCATGCACAGCCGGCGCGGGATCAGTTTTGGGCGAAAACACTTGGCTGCTATTTGTACAATGGAGTTGTTTAATCGGGTCTGGAATTGGTTGGTTTGCCAAACAGGGCGGTGAAGTTTCACGTGAATTTGCACCCAAATCATCATCGCTGTGATGTACGGCTTAAATGAAATGAAATAATTAATATCTCCGTCAATGAGTTCATTTGTAGCCATACCAAAGGTTTGTTCACTGCTCAGACTCTCAAGGTCAGTTTCATCTTTAGTGTTGTTTTTAAATAACGATATGTCCGAGTCACAATCGATTCCCAGCCAGTTTTCAGCATTGTGTATGTTAATGAGATCACGTATAAGTTCATCGTCAGTTTTCCCACCAATATCCCCAGAGCGACCCTTAAGTGGACCAAACACCTCGTGATTGTATAACGGATCGTTTAATATGGGATAACCTTTAAAGATATTTAAATCAAATTTTATAGAAATGATACGCACAGAAGGTTTAGGTTATGCGCACATATTGCGTTCTTTACGAATCTTTCGGTGTGCAACAGTTATGTTTACAATGTGACGCTTACATAATTGTTATTATTACAATATTTGTTGACAAGGATAATTTTAACATTCTTACCCAAATATTGCAAGTGTACACGTATTTGATGCATGCGTCCTGTGAGTGGCTTACAGAGGACCACACTAGTTTTTCCATCCTGAGATAGTTTCTGGAAAGTCGTGGTGCAATCCTTGCCTTTTTGAGATACTTTGCACACACCAATCTTATAGCTAACAACCTCAATAGGTTCTTTACATTCGACAACCCCGCTAAAAAATTCAAATTCGATATTAAGAGTCGATATAATAGTTTGTTGGTAAATCATGTGGTTAAATACTTACTCTGGAAAAACTCCCTCGACTCGACAGATATACTCTTTATCTACTTGTCTATTACGTATCTGTTGCTCCATTTGGCGCGCTTTTTTTGGACTGCGACCGAATAATAAAAGACCGGAAGTTAGACGATCAAGGCGATGAATTGTGCGAAGATTCTTCAAATTGAATTCCTTGGCAAGTATGAAGACTACAGTATTGTGTCTGTATCGACCACATGGATGTACCTAAATAGGTGTAGAGACGATAAATTAATAAATTAATTATTATCAAATAATACGAATTCCAATAGTGTATCTGACAATTATTGAATGATTCACTTTAAGACAAAAGAATATTAAAGCATCTATTAAGAATTTTATTGTAACGCTGTACAATATGTTTAAGGCATTCATAATTATAAGTTAGTTGTTTTTTTTTTTTAATACGCTTTAAGCTATCCAATGATGTAAATTATTTGCCATAACTCACACTAGTACTGGTTAAGATTTTTACTTTAAGCATATATAGCATTGACCAAGCATAGACGAATAAATTCGTTAGTTTATTCGTCTATGACAAGAAGAATGTAAAGATTTTGCGATCTGAATGCTCTATTTATTTACATTCTTGTTGCTTTGATGTACAAAAACATGTCAACTCACTGTTAAACATTATAATTTAACATATTCATAAGATTTTTGTATAAGTCCAGTATAAGACACGCATTTGTAGTTTATACAAAGAGTATTCTGTGTTAATTGTGGTTAAATGAGTGACCGTTTGAGTCAGCTTATGATAAGTATGTATGCATGTATGTACTATATGGCAGTCTTTTAAGCCACTTACGGGTATAGAGGCCGGTTTATTAACAACCACAATGTCCTCATCCATGTGCACTATTGTGATTGGTTGGCAAGTGACGGGTACTTCGTGTCTGCAAAAGATATATTCTCATGAGTGCGCACAATAACTTGGAATATGATGTAAGTGTGTAACCATTCAGTACTTTCAAAATGCAACTACAATTAAACAAACAAATCTATCTGTGTATGTGTCACGTCCTGACGCCTTATCGAAAATGTTAAAACGAGTAAATAAAATGATATGTTATACGAGGTATTTGATTTATAACAAAAAAGTTTTTAATTACTTTCACTCAAAGAAAAAAAATCAATAACAAAGATACCCTGAAGTCTAGACATTACGCGTTCAGTCATTGTTTTTAAGTATATTGAAAGTGCAAGCAGCGATAATATGTTCATGAATATATTATCGCTGGTGACTAACCTCAATCTTCGATATCTTCGGTATTTCTCAACCGAGTAAAATGAATTTCTCACATATGATTATTATTTTGTCTATAGATTAAACAGTTAAACAAACTTAAATCCTAAATCTCAAGTCCCTAGCTCTCATTGTCACCGAGATCGACGTGCTGAAGCTAACGGACGGTCAGAAAGACTGACGTTTGCACAAAACCATTATATCCTTTTCCCATTACATGGGTTTAGGGTATAGCAAATATGTTATAAGATATGTTAATAAATATTGTGTAATATTTAAATTAAATTGTAACATTAAATTATAGACATTTATATATCAAATATTTTTCTGCAATTAACCATTAATAAGTTATTTATAATACTACATTTCTGAAATGTGCTCAAACATACAGACTTCTCTGATATAAAATTATAGCTTATTGTGTCACATACCGCAAAATTTTCAAAGCTATAATGCTGCAGTCGAGAGCACACTACTCAACAATTTTTTTTTTTTTTAAATCTTGATTCAAATAACGTAGCATTAAATATACAGATTTTGTTAAATTTTGTTAGCAATTAAACGAATTATAAAATTTAATAAAAAAAGAAAACCTCATCAAGTTGACAATGAAGTTGTTTTTGATTAAGAAACAGAATACAAATTAATTGCTATAGCTTACCTGTGTACAATATTTGCTAACAGATCATTGTGTTTCAGCCGATAGTCAATGGGTACCTTCTCAAAATTAACGGTTAATGTGCCCGTCTGAATGCAGCGTTCGTACTCCTCTGCAGGGTGGGCCCGGAACTCTTTCGCAAAGATATCGAGTATCTTTTCGCCAACCCAACGACCTTTTGTAAATGTTGTGAAGGTAAAGTAATATGGATATACTTTTCTGAGGCCTAAACACATAAATGTTTTTATTAATATATTTACACATACGGTCATAATGGATTTGTTTTCTTTTTTTTTTACCATTTTCTGTATAGTAGGAAGTCTCCTGATATCTTTCATCAGTAAATCCGGGTCGTTTCGCTTTTAAAGCTTTAGTCTCGAGCTTTGCCTTTTATGTACAAATATATTCAATTGTCACTTTCCACTAGCGGTTCTACTTATAGGGAATGCTTACCTTTTTTAAATCTTTGATCTGCTCCGTTTCTTCGGTTTTCCGCTTCTCAGGAATTTTCATTTTTTGCTTTTCCATCTCACTTGCGGCAGTCAGCTAAAAGTTGAAAGAAATTAGAGCAACAAAATATTTAAAAACTTGTAGAATTCATAATATTTAAAATTACTTAGATTAAATTATTAAAGGTCGGTTCATAAGAAATATTTAAAACAAGAAATTTTGAAATTTAAATTGATAAGGTGATTTTTGTTGTTGCTTTTTTTACAAGATAAAGTCGAGAATTTTTTTTAAGACTTATTCTTTCATTCACTTAGACTGACGCAAGTCAGCAACTCGAGTTTCTGATGCCATCAAGAAGAATATTATTTATACACGTTTTGAGGGTCTGGCATTTTTATCTCTTTAGAATTTGATCTTCGTATTCCTGAATGTGGATTCTCGATTCTGAATTGGCCTGGGTGGCTGGGCACCAATTCTAATTTTTACTTAGACATTCATTATACATATGTACATATGCTTGTACATATTTTTGTGTTGTCTGTCTTACTGCATGTATTGTGCAATGTTAATTTAAGACAAATGTACACTGATAGACAGAAAACGTATAAAAATTAGGTTTGAATGTGCTCAAATTAAATATTTCCTATTCTAAGATTTCGTTCTTGATTTTGTCACGAAATACTTTAAATGAGTATAAAAATCAAATACAAAGATTTTTAAAATGAGACTAAGTTAACTTGAATCAAGTAAATCTCAAAAAATACTGAAACCGATCACTGTTAAATAAAATGTGCCTATTGATATTTAAAATTCTTGACTTAAGTACAAGACCGGAATCATTAGCGCATTTTTAGATTTTTTATTTAGGCTGTTAATAAAGGTTTTTATGTGAATCTTTTACTTTTTTCCCCCTATTTTTGCCTTTAAAAGAAATTGATTCGAGTTTATGGTATAATCAAGATAAATCGAAGTTAAGTAGACATATTTGTATCAAGAACGCAATTCTCGATTTCAGGGATTCTTTTTTAGTGAAAAATCAAGCTCGAAGTTTTTGGCATAAGGTACGAAAAACTTGATTATTTCTATCAGTGTACATATGTATGTATACAAAATCTGAAACTTTGGCACAATATATGTATGTATGTACAAAAATATGTACATAGACACATGTATTTGGAGTAGATACTTGCATTGCAGTTAGTCCGTCCATTCCGTGAACTCCGATGAGTGACTGTTGGCTGGCTGACTTTTGTCTTTGCTTTCATTGGCAGTGCGCCCAACAAATGATGGAAACTAGCTGTACAATTTATGTATGTATGTACATGCATGCCCGAAAATGCTGTGCGGGAGAGCAGAGAGAAGGTAAGACCGCCAGAGCAGTAAGGAGACGAGACAGTCTGACACCGCGAAGGCGACGTTGACGACCGAGATGGCCTGCCGGTCAATTTCTGTTAAGCACCATATTTTTTTTTTCGTTTCAAGGCACACATGTGCATACTATACATGCATATGCATTCACACACAAAAATCCCACAATAGCCCTCCATAACATTGTAGACAAAAGACCCACTTGACAGTCTTTGGTTTTCTAGTGCATGGGTTTAAAATAAGCTGTAAAATCATTGGACTATAATATTTACAATATTCACTAAGATCCCGTGTAAAATAAGAACACATTTAAGATACTATTTCCAAATTGTTGTTCTTTGTTACGCCGAATTAATACAACAAGCTATTAGCTTGTTCCCTGTGATAACCAATAAGCACTTATGATAATTGTTGTTATTGCTTAAAGCAAAAAAATAGTAATAATAACAGAACTGAATAAATCGTTTGAACTTTGCCTCACTCAGAATATTGCGCTTATATATATGTACATACATACATGTGTATGTATGTGATGAGAATTGTTGTTGTTTTACTCATCCATGAGATGATGTTCATATAAAAAGACTTGATAAATTAATTGAATCATTCAACGGCAGAGACCTGTTGCCAGCGATCTTGGCAAGTGAGAATATTCATACTGTATACATACGTATGTTTTTTTCAACATACATATACACATCCATTTGCATATGCATCAGCATGTTTGTTTCTGTGTATATTTGTTCATTGAATGCGCTCCTCTAGTTTAGCGCAACAATTTTAATATTGTTCCAAGCAAACGATGCACGACTGGCTACTTGCCTGCCTGCCTGCCTGCGGAATCTCGGACAGCATCCCGAAGCCGCAGCTAATATTTATTGGTACACCCACACATCCGAGTCACACACACGCATTCTTATACGTATTTACATACATAAATGCGACATTATCTTTCCCCACGTCGCGACGTTGCGCAAGGTGTTATAAGCGGGCGTGTGCGAATCTGGAAGTCAAATATATACAAACAACCATACACATATTATGAATGTATTTAAATACCAGCACGTGACTACGCAGCGGTAAATTATCAATTTTCAATTTCAAGAGCACAAGCATCTTCTTGCCGTCTTCTTCAGTTCAAGCATTGTTTTTCTCTTTCTTACTTATTGTAAGGGGACGTACTCAGCATGCCTGCCGTCTTTTGACAATTGAGTTATATTTATTTAGAAGAAACAATTCTTATTCGTTTTAGAAGAAACAATTCTTCTAAATAAATGTAAAGCAAGCCAATACACCAAGTTTGTTCAATTGAAATTAACCTTATCTTACTGAATTGGAAAAGAGTTAAGGTTCTAACAAGGTTCTAATGTGCCTGCACATGCTACATACAGATGCATCACTTTCTAATGAATCTCTTGCCCTCCGTTCTCTCTGATTTTATGTATAAGCTTGGTTATACATAATTTAGCCGTTATTTCGATGAAACTGGAAACTAAATTTAATCACATAAATTATGATCATATGATTATGATCATATGATGATGTTTTTGCGATTCTATTTTGTTGCAAATGTCTGTAAGCAGAACTAAAATATTTGTTTAATCGTTGTAAATTAAACTAAATAAAGCTACAGTTAATTTACAACGATTAAACACATATTTTAAATGAATAATTTATCATCCAACACTAATTAGGCGTCAAATATGATATACACATGTAGTTTGATAAAATGATGGGTTAATTGCATTGTTCAAGAGATCATATACTATCATATCGCATTGTTGCCGCTTAACATTTCACACTGAATTAATGTTCAAATCAAATAAAATGATTTCAATATATTTTATTTTTCAAAAATCAAACTGGAGGTTTAATCTACTACTCACTTTTATATGCTTAAGGACACTGGTTGAAAATTTGGTAGAAATATTTATCCATACCTTTTTATACTCGATACCGAAGGTATCTGACAATTTTTTTCGACACCAGTACAGCAGTCGGTTACGTCCGACTGCAACGTTTCCACTTTTTTTATTTGGTCATTTAGAAAACGTTTACAATTCTTTCTCATATTGACTGTCATCACTGAGCGCTGTCACATTGTGAATTTCCAACTTTAAAACACAGCGGCTTAACTCATAAACGAAAGCATTATGTTGCACTATGATTATAGAAGTAAGTAGCAGGCAAAACCTGTCCTGGCCATTAAATGAGGCGTTGAAAACCAGATTAAAAGAAATCCTACTGTTAATTAGATCACAATTGTGTCTACAGATAAAAAAAAAAAAAAAAAAAAAAAAAAAAACTGCTTGCATGACGGGCCGACGTTTAACGACCATATATGTCTGACCAGCAAGTACTATTCGCTGATGTCCCCAAGGTATGGATAATAATACTGTAAATTCAAGTTTTGCAATACAAGCCACTAAAAGTAAATGAGCCGCAAAAGGAAAACTGCTGCTGACACAAACACACAAGCTTATTGACCGCATATGTATGTTTAACAGAAATTTACGATGGTTAAATCAACTGAAAGCTCTGAAGGAATATTAGTTTTTCATTTATCTCAGGTTGCAGCTATTTTTATACTCGATACCGAAGTTAAAGAGAATATTGGTTTTGTGCAATGTCCGTCATGGTGTCTGTTCGTCTGTACGTCTGTCCGTCTGTATGAACTCAACTTTTTTCTACACCCTTCAAGCTAGAGACTTAAAACTTTCCAATTCTCTTTATCTGGGATAGTAAATTAAAGTGTAAATATGGGGGTTCTACGATAACTGGGGGGCTGGCAAATCGATAAATTCGATAACTCAAAACCGATAAATCCACATATTTCGCACATCCTAACAGCTAGAACTACCAAATTTGGTAAGAACATAGCTACTAGCAAAAAAAAAACTACCTATTCCGCCCCCAGCCCCCCAAAATTTGGTGCCAAGATAGGTGTTGATGACCCCCCCAAAACTGCATCAAAAGTTTGGATGCCACGCCCACCAATAACGACCTAGCCACCTCCATCCGCCCCAACGCTTCGTCAAAAACGGGAGTGCGTGTATCTTCCGGAGTTGTGAAGATAGAGCCACCAAATTTGGTATGAAGATAGCAATTGACATTCCACAAAGGTTTTCCTAAAAAAATTTGGATGGCACACACTAACCCAAACTACCCTCAGCCCCCCTTTCCCCACTTTTGCAAACTTTAAGCTAGAG
This sequence comes from Scaptomyza flava, assembly GCA_030179655.1. Taxonomy (NCBI): domain Eukaryota; kingdom Metazoa; phylum Arthropoda; class Insecta; order Diptera; family Drosophilidae; genus Scaptomyza; species Scaptomyza flava. The sequence goes on along the minus strand of JARNME010000029.1, from coordinate 25,816,765 downwards.
TCACCAAATTTGCAACTAAGACAGCTTTTGGAATCCCCATCTGCATCGGAGAATCTTTAAGGCAGCGTACACCCCTGCCGGATCCGTTACCCTTTGCAATCAGCCCTGTTTTTACCGGTTTTAATACTGGTATCGAGTATACCGCAGTCGGTTGCGTCCGACTGCTACGTTTCCACTTGTTTAAAGCTATTTTTGTACAATAAACCATTTTTGGCAACTTTGACCTAAAGCTGATATAGAAAATTAAGCTTAGTCTTTAAAATATTTTTATTTCAAAACTGTGTCAACAATAATACAAATAATAATGCCTGCTGCAGAAAAGCACATTCCTTGATATCGAAGGAAAATCTCATCATTTTAAAAAAAGTATTGCAAACAAGTGAAAACGTTGCAGTAGGACGCCAACTTCTGCGGAATACTCTGATACCAGTATAAAATTTACAATTTAAAAAGGCGGGCAGCATGGATAGGCGTCCAAATTTAGTATCCACATCTTTTGGAGATGTCACCAGCTATTCTATTTTACCAGACTGCGGAGTAGCGAAGAGCGGAGTGAGGGGACGCAGCCTACAAATTTTTAATGCATCTTCTAGCTACCTTTTTACCAAGTTGGTAATTCTAGCTGCAAGGGTGTAGGAAATATATAGCCCCCCTTGGGCGTATCACCCTGATCTTGACACTTTATTTGACCAGCCCGTAGACAATTCGATTCTCTAGCCTTAAGAGTGTCAAAAAAGTTGCGTTCATACTGACGGACAGACGGACTCTTTACCTTCGTGACCAGAGTATAAAAAATATTACTTTAACAATACAAAAATATTGAAAAGATATTCTAAATTGCTGCATAATTATTTGGAGGAAGCAATCATTAGTTCAAAACTCCTAACTGTTAATATCGAGTTAAAAAATGCCTTATACGAGTCTACTTTCTTAAAACTCTTGAGACTGTATTAAACGTGCCTCGGTAGTTTCTTACAAAGCTGTGTCTTAACTTGTTTTCAAGGGCCGCAAGTTGTAAGTGAGTAAATATCTCTCAAGTTAGTGTGTGTGTGTGTGTGTGTGTGTATGTGTGTTGATGTTGTTTGTTGCATGTCTTCTATATGGCCAAGTTGTACATGCGTATTATGAATTTGTGTAAGCAACAGCAAAAACAAAAGAGACAAAAGACCGCTTGGTTTTAAACAGGCAGTGTTGTGGCTACTTTATGGGCTATGTCAGAAACCTTGACCAACTCGAGTCGACGTTTACCGCTTGTTGTTGCTCACCACAGCTCAGCATTTCAAAAGACTGTGTAGAAATCTGGGTAGAAAACACCAACAGCATGCGTAGCGATGCGGAAAATCTGAAAGGTCTTCATATACCTTAATGTATCTGACTGTAAATTGTATCACTCAGAGAAAAAAATCACACAAAAATTTACAATTAAAATAGTTTCATTTACAATTTCCTCATATACAAAAAAAAATCGGAATTTTACTAAAGGAAGACATCATACTTCCATCGCGAAACTTTTTCCTTTTATTATATAACTAACTACATACGACTAATGTTTGGAATTTTTCATAATTTGAATTATTTTACAAAGACGTATGCGAATGAAAAAAAAAAATAAAATTAAGATTACCAAACTTGGTTTTAAGGTATCCGAGATGTTAAAAAAAGTTTTATTCAAACTTATTTTTGTGAATTAATGTAAATATTTAAACACATTAAATCAAAAACAAAAATTTTTGAACTCGAAAATCGAAGTCGAAAATCATTGCCAACATTTTTTAAGTTCTATGTTTATTTTTCTGTGTGTATGAACAATAAGCACAAGGAGATTGCAGGTTGCGTTTATATTTAGCATTCGTATTTATTTATTTATTAAACGCTAAGCACATAATTACTTTTGTTTTTTATGATATCATCTTACTCATATCTTAGTATATATAATATTTCCTTGCCACATTGTGTACAAGGTATTTAGCAATTATCGAAAACAACAATCATACATACCCACACACTACTTTAGTCGTGTAGAGGTATACACGAGTATTTCAGAAGCCAATGATTGCACACACATACAATTGCAATCGTTATAAGCAATTTCTGACAACAATCGGCGGCGGTGACGGAATTAGCTAAAGTTGATGTTGTTGTTTTTGTTGTTATTAATGTTAAAGTGATTGTCCAAAGCAATAAGACTTGGCAGTGTGATTAGGTTTACATGATGCAGTTTTGTCATAATCACAATCCAAGTCAATTTGATGTATGTGTGCACGAAAAAACTTTTTAAATTTGGTTTGATGATATACTATGATATGCTATAATAAACAACATGGCGTTTAAATTCTTTCGATATCTTTTATAGTTTATTTGCAACTTTTTTTTATGCCATTCGTGGTGGCATATAAGCCACTCACTGTATGTGCACACATATCTAGATCTCAATGTTTGTTTTCTCGAGTCTTTCGTCTGTGTTTAGTGTATGCATCCGCTATAAACTCATTTTCGATCTCGCGTTGCGTTAATTCACTTATTAAATTAATATCGAAATTTCAACTAATTTTACTTGATTACCAATTAAAAGACGTTGACTAAACAAAACATAACATTATGCTTATGCCAAGAAGTGTTTAGTAATGCTTATTAACAGTTAAACAACTTATTTGTAAAGTGGATTGCTTGTCATGCTTTAAAAATAAAGCTTTTATAATTTAAGCAGTCATTGAGGTGGTCCGATTTATCTCGAGATTTGTTTTTTATGTCAAACAATTGTACATGAAGTGTAATTTTACATACATACTGTACACAGAAAAAAACTCAAATAATTTTATTTTTACTTATGGGTATGCATGAAGTCTAGACAATATATAAGCTTCAATTGAAAGACAACAGTTTTCAGTTTTTGTAATTATCACTGCACCTAAGTGTAAATAACTTTGTTGTATTGTAATTTGAATGAATATATTATAGATGCAGTGAATATATTAAATAGCTTCTTAGAACCTACACTTTCAATGTATGTACATACTTTAGTCACAGAGTATACAGATTCAGACGGTGCTTTAGTATATATGTGAACATCTATTGAACAATTGAATTTTACAACTATCGATAAATCATAATGATGAGCTCACATAAATCTTCTGTACATATGTATGTATGTTTGTTGCTTGTGTGTAGTTCAAGAGCACGGCTCATTTCTACGTAAACAGCACCTGCTGCTCAGCTGGCGCTCTCAGGCACTGACATCAATTGTGTCTTGATGACCTTCGCACCAAGTAGTACTCGATTGCAATCAGAAATCATGACATGCCTTTTAGGAGACCAACCATTCATCGAACTGGTTGTTGTGCTCAAGAGTACTAGTAAGCACAGGTGAATTTAAGCATGCAGCTTAATTCAACTTAACCCAGCTAATGCACATAGAAAATTTTATTAGCGCTTACTACATATGTATGTAACTAATTTACTTAGTAAATTGCATTACTTATTTGAATTGCAAAATTCGGATAGATCAAATATAATTTTATAAAGGAAATAATAATGCTCAATTTTAGCTTGTCAAAAGGCGAAGTCCGCAATTTCGATTATGATATTAAGCCAACTGAAGCTGTGAGATTTGTGAATAAACGAAAACTCTGTAAAAGATTCGAATAAAAAGCAAAGTTAGATTAAGAGACACCGAATTAATAAAACTATGCAACGTCATTTTTGTGTCCGACATTTCAGTTAACTTCTCTTTTGGATTTTGGCCTCATTAAAACAAAACTCACAAACTACAATTTTTGAACATGGAAGTTTATGAATATGTTTTCTAAATATGTATTCCATAAAATTTGTTTTGCTTTTACATTTTTGAGGTCATGTCACATGAAGGCTAAAATTGTTTTTAGACTGAGATTTTTTTGCACCTAAAAGTACTTATCGTACCTTTTAAAATCTATTCCAATTCAAAATTTTAAAAGTTGAATGCTTAAATATGGATCACTAAACTCAACAGATGATTTTCAGAGACTAAAAACGTGATAGCTTTCAAATTTAAAAAAGGTTTTAAATAGAACGAAAAGTGCCTTCAGGTGTAAACATGTCAGAAAACTAAAAATTTATATAAGTATTACTCGGACGGTCAGAGTCTGACCCATTGATTCGAACAGTATATTAAGTGAATAAATTTTAGTAAACAAAAGATGATTTTATTTTTTATTAGACATCAAACCTACCTTTCTGTTAATTGTTAGTGCAGCTGCATTTGGTATCGTTTTGATAGACGTGAGACTGGGGGTAGTAGCTGCATGATTACGAAGGGCCATGACTCCGCCTAGGTTGAGATTAATGGAAGAGAGATGCTGCAAATCCTGTGGCATGTGACAATTCATTGATGGCACTAGAGTGCAAGCCGGCGCTGCTGCTGACCGTGCCACCGGCATCTGCACCGTAGATGTCTGATGTGGCAACAGACCAGGTGGCGTGCCGCCCGTAGATGCAGCCAAGAGCGCTTGCTGCGTGGATAAGGAGACGCCGCCAAATGATGAATGATTAGCAGCTTGTCCAGCTTGTCCTGCTGCTGCTGCCGCCGCTGCTGCTGCTGCTGCTGCTGTGTAATATGCGCTTAGTGAAAGTGGCGAAAACATTGTCGATTGAAGCAGATGCGTCTGTAGATGTGGATGTGGATGAGGTTGTCCCTGATAAGTGGACGATGTTTGGGTGGCGCCCAGAAGCGGCTGGCCAAAGTTAAAGGCGGCGGGTGTCATTGAAAAGTGTGTGCCGGCACTCGGATGCAATGCTGGCTGTTGATAATTTGTTGGCGGTGCTGCTGCCGTAATTGGCGAGTGTCGCTGTTGGAGTTGCTGTTGCTGCTGTTGCTGGAGTTGTTGCTGTTGCATTTGTGGCTGTGAGGTGAATAAGGCACCCGGCGGAGTAGTAGCCATTTTGTCCGTAAAGGGTGTCTGCATGGCCAAGAGCTTGTGGTGATGCTGTTGGGCAGCCAAGGACCAAGGCAAATACCAGGCACATGACGAAGATGAATTCTGCATTCTGTTTTTTGCTTTTTCACTCCCTCTCTCTCTCTCTCTCTCTCTGTCTTTCTCGATCTCAATTTTTAAAATGTGGTGAATTTCTTTGTATTTTTAAGTACATATAGATTTACATATGTATGTATGTATTATACACGTATATCACTCACAGGCTTTGTGCACAAGATTTTATTATTGCTTAATTGATTACATAATACAAATATTTTATTTTAGGTACTTGTTTAGCTCGATCCTTATTTTCAATACACGCATCTTATTGCTTACCTTTACTTACTATAAAAATCTTTGATATAACATTCAGTGTTTACTTATGTGAATGTATATATGTGCATATGTACGGAGAAGATCAATTCAGTGCTGTCTGCCACATTCGACGCGTTTATTTGAAAATATTTTGGTAGTTTAGTTTGCTTTTGCTGCCTGTTTTTGTTTGTTTTATCTGTTCACAAGTCTATGCGATTTCTGGCCGTGCACAATAGCATTAATCTTGTTCATCTAGAGTCAATTTACAATGTAAATGCGTAATTTTATATAATATACCCTATACAAAAAAGGGAATTTAAAAGCACATTGTATGTTGTTAAATAAGTAATGAAAAGGGATATTATAATGTGAGCAAAATCAGTAGTACAATGAATGTTGGAACTACAATTGAGTGATGTATTTAGCATGCCAGCTCTCTTTTAAAGTGTTTATTTTTTGTCAACATGCATTGGAACTTTAAGATCAGCAGTTATTTGCCGAAAACATATACACACGCAAAGTTTGAATAAAAATTACTCATATTGTTGTACTGCATAAATGTAAGTGTTATAAAACGGAAAAGAGTTCAGCATGATATGAAATAATTGCTATCTGTACGTAAGGTCTCTCTTGATCTCTGCTCTTTTCAGAATTGAAGCATTTTCCCACAACTGAATACGTCACTTGTAACTAATTCCACTAAGAAACAATATGAGCCAAATCAGTAGTAGAATCTGTTCATTTGTAAATGTTGTATTATTGTTAGCGACACACTGTTAAAATGTTTCCTAAACACAACTTCTATCACATAACACATACATACATATAAACAGAGACAAAAGCAATTCCGGCAATATATACATATATATATGTATGTGTGTGTGTGTGTGTGTGTGTGTGTGTGTGTGTGTGTGTGTGTGTAAATATTTGTGTGTAGGGGAGCTAGGAACTGCTACCTGTCTTGACGCCAACGCTGTGATGTTGCTGTTGTGCACTTGTTTATCGTCTAATAAATGAAAATGGAATGGAACAATGGCATCAAGAAAAGCCACTAAATATAGCGTAATGGATTTTAAATGCACATTCGACATCTGACGGCTGCTTGATAGCTGATGGTTTTTGGCTGATGTTCTGATGGACTGTTGGACTGACAGACGTATGCGACCGACTGCCAAAACAATGTAAATAGCATTTAATGCTTGTGCGCGCACCCAAACTGACATGTATGTACATGCTAGCTTCTAGGAAATATGGATATCATTGATGGCATGAAACGGATATCAATAGAACACAAAAGGCTCCACAAATACATATAAGGGTCATAGCTGTTGCTTAAGCTTTTGTTCCAAAAGAACAGTTATGTTCATCGGGAAGAGAATAACACGCTCTCACTTCTTTTCGCCTGCTGCAGCATTCGCTGCAAATTAAGGTCTCATTCAAACTTAGTGTGCATAAATTAGAGAGCGATCGCTCCATGCTAGACTAAAGTGTTGTTACATGCCGCTAACAAATTTAGCATATACAGACTTTTTTTCGTGCGTTTTTTTTTTTTGTTTTCAAAAAGCCCATTTGCAATTAGAATTATATCGTTCATGGCACATAAAATGCGCTAGTTAATATGATGTGCGTGCCCCCTTCCCGCTCAAAAGTGTTCCCGCTTCCTTCCTAAGGCAGACACCAATATCCACCCCCAACCCGTCACTGTGTCTTTCTGCAGCTGCTGCTATCTGTTCTTGTAGTGTGTGTGTGTTGTGTATGTGTGTGTGTGTGTTTGTGGCTATGAATTTATTTACTTATGTATGTACGTATTTTATTTTTTCGGGAGCTTTGTGCTAAAATAAGTCTGATGTGTTACTAGGTTTGCTCGACGGACAGACACAAAGAAAATACATAGCTACAAATTATTTGAACATTTTTCGTTTCATACGTACGTATGTATGTATATTTGTATGTCTGTACTCTGCACGAGTCTTGTGTATGTGTGCTAATTTATTTTTTGATCTCGTTTTTATTTTGTTTGATTTTAATATAATGACAAGATGATGTCCGTTTTACGCGTGTTTTTAATAGATATTCATAGACTAATCTTTTCTTACATAATACACTCGTGTGTGTTTTTGTTTGTATAAAGGCGAAAGCTCCCGCGTATAAAACAAAATTCAAATATCAAATAAAATGGAAATTCCTAGCAAAAACCAACAACGTCCCTTCTTATAAGAGGAATTTCAAATTTGTCTTTAAACAATTCGACTATGTATTGGTATGTAAATTGTATTTTGTCCTGAGTGTGACAGAACGCTGTGAGATAAAACTATGCAACGTAATTTTTGTGTCATGCATTCCAATTGACTTTTCTTAAGGAAATGAAAATCACAATAAATATGTTTTCGAGATATTCTAACCTATAGTTTTGAGGGCATACCACATATAGAACATAAATGTTAAGCTTTAGATTTTTTTGACCTGAAGTTATTTTCTCAATCTTTAAAGCGCACTTTAAACTTTAAATATATTATATATTATTCCTGACTAATCGCGTGTTGAGTGTGCTGATCTTGTTTTTACCAAAACTTTTTCTTTAAAGGATTAAAAGAATGATATCTGCAAAACGTAAAATAAGTTTTGAAAAACTTTTGCATTAAAAATTTTTTTGTTGTGATTTTTGTTTTTAGGAATGCCAAAATTTATAGGAAAAATTTGTATTTTCATACTGTTGCATTGTGTTATTAGGTAACCGCTTGTGAAATTTCGGTTTGACGTTTGTTATGTTGACAAAAAGGCCATTTGATGCTTAGGGCCTCTAAAATTACTTGATATATATATTAAAACGTCACCTAAAACTAAAGTCTTGCCAGCACAAAAAAAAAAAATGTTGTATAGAGAAATATACAATTTTTCAGAACAAAAACTATTTGCGTACGTAAAAATGGACGAATGTTAGACTATGGCAATGGCGCATATTTTTGGTACAGAGCCATGCACACACACGCACACACACACACACGCACACACACTAAGCTAAGGAAAAATTCTAAAAAGTTGTCCTCAAATAGCTCTCTACTCATATACGCACTCCTTCTATTTAGTCGCTTGTCCAATGTCTGAAAAGACTGATTTTAATTATAATGACAGCTAGTATGTGGTCCAATGATATGGTATAAGAGATCACATGTCAGACAGCTTGAATGTGAACTCAAAGTTTATTTATTTATATGCAGACGATAATTTTTTTGCATGTAAGTAGAAAACACTAAGCGTTCAGTTTATGATAGATCACTTATGTACAATATATAAAATAATTTTAACGAACAATAATTCATTTAATACTTTGTAAAAATTAAATAAAAAGTTTTACTTTTTGGTTGGTTTTTTCTTTTTTAAATTATATGACATCACGTGCATGTAATAGGTGCGTCAAGAAATTAAGGAAAGGTAAACAATTGTTTGCAATCGTATCGAAAAAGCGCTCAAATACAGGCTTAAAATCACTTCACTTCATGATAATTTTTGATTTTCTGATAACGAATCTGGCCTTTGCTATGAAGTGTTAAGTTATTATTACCACGCAAGAAACCGAAACACTAACCGGAACGGGTTTTTAAAAAATATATGTTTAAGTTGTGCGACACACAACCGACCACACACATCCCCGTATACTACGACCAGCTACTCAAATTGTAAGCCATCAATGTCGTCAATGTCAGGTGTAAAGCGAGCGTCGGCGATTTTCAATACAATTCAATTCCTTCGCCGCAACACGTTTTAATATCTATTCAACGATGGCATTTACGCGACAACATCTGCACTGGCTGAAAGCAAGCGGCCGACTGAATGGAGCAGTCACAAAAGAGCGCCACAGTCGACTGTCGACTGCAATGCTATTTGAAATTTAAATTGCCCGCGCTCTGCTAAAACGCACTTATAATGTTATCGGTTGTTTGTATAAGTGCATAAGTTGTACAGTTGAACTAGAGAGCAATGGTTTTTCTCTTCGAAGTTTTTTTTTTATGTAAAATTGTTAAAAGAAACAAAAAAAACATTATTTAAAACTTTGAAAAAAATAAAAAAAGGAATATCGAAGATTATTATATGCTGTCATTCAAGTGATTAACTTTCAGTTCATGCAAAGGATCGATATTATGGTTTTAAACAATTTTTATGTACTATCCGTGAACTATTATTTTCGATTATTATGACTTGATTTGAACAAATTGGAAATGTATTGCTTTATTTTTTATACAGCAATTGAATTCTCTCTTAGTTTTTTGATTTAAAGCATGTTATTTAGTTCACTTTAGTATAATATTTGAATGTTCTATTTAATTTATTAAATTAATTTAAATATACTTAGACAATAAATCATTATCTTGGCACTGAAAACTATTTGGATGGCTAAATATGTTGCGCCGAAAAATCTATACCATGCGTATTAAAACGGTACCGGTATGTTAGAATACAAATTTTAATGACATTTAGGTTCAAAGTAAAAATCACATTTTTTACAATGCTTTAGTCGGCGGTTTTAGTTTTTTAAAGGTATGAATTATAATAAATTCTTAAACTTATGTCACAATTAAGAATTTTTCATGAGACAAATGTGTGTACATAAATATTCACGTGCCGTTGTGAATATGCTTATTTACTCATATGTATACTATATAAGTATATGTATATCTGCCTGGGATGAGCGACATTTGTTTAATTTTGATGAAACGTTCATATTGTTACGTGAAACAAAAGAATATTTCTTTTGGCTAAGGCCCAGAAAATTATATTCCTCATGATTTAGTTGCATAGGAAAAAATCAACTCATCTCTGTGCGGGATCCACAAGATGTTTAGGTATTCTTACTAAATAAATACAAGCGTATGTATTATATACATACATGTATGTACATATATTCTTAAAGACAGACAAATATTTCAATGCTCATTTAATGTCACTCTCTCGTAACAAATATACTTGTGAGTGTGTACTTTAATAAATACGACTAATAATAATGTTTGTTGCAAAGCAAAATCTGATTTTGATGTAAACAAAGACATATATTTTTATCTAAAATCCATTAATATTCATGCCGCTTCCCAAACATGTTATCTATATGTTTCTACCAACAACGCTCGGGTCTAAATACAAGTTGGCTTACATGTGTACGTTGACCCACATTCGCATTGTAATTATATTGAAATTATGTTTTTATTGTTGTCGTATCTAAAAAGCTTCGTTCAAGTCAAAGAAGGGCCAGTGAACGGACTATGTTGACCTTCAGGTTAAGGTTGACATTGAAATCTCATTGTGTTGAGTTTCTCCTGGATATAAGTGAAAGTTCTTCCAAATACTTCCTACATAAACAACTTAAATCAATTAGAATTTTGGATATTTAATGTAATTTTAATTGAATTTTCAATATTTTTTAATTTATATATGTTGTATTTAACTTTGCAATTCATGGGCTAACCCCATTTGCAGCGCAAAAAATAGTTAATTTTCATGCCTGTTAAAAAAAAAACAAAAAAAAACTAACAATCTTTTTAAAATGATCAACATGTCATATTAAAGTACATTATGTATCATTAAATTTTTCTTTTATTTACAAATGGCCGTTTGAAATATTGTCTTCTTATTTAAGCAAATTTTGGTTACCAAAATTGTGACGCACTGGATCGTTGGAAATGAAAAGTGTTAATGTATTTAGTTAAATAACAATAAAAACTATTCCTTTGATTGATGCATTAAAAAAAAATATGAGTTCTTGACAAAGAGGTGGATAGTGAAAGTTAAAAGTGTTTCGGCTATACAATGAGCGTTTTTTTTTACAAGAAAAAACATCTTTAATACTTATAAAAGCTGTTGTTCGTGGATTATTGTATTGAGCGTATACAGTCGAACATCCATACAACGAATCTCAATGGGACAAGAAAAACTTCGTTAAAGTTTAGTTCAACTCAGTGCAAAACATTAAATAGTGCATAGCTCTGGAATTATTATTTTTGCATGATCTGATCTGACGTAATTCATTTTGTTAAGTTAAGGGGTGGGGAGGGCAGGTGTCTTGAAAAATGTCTCTCAAATAGGAGCCAAAAACTATCGTATATAGTATATAGTTAGTAGAGGCAACTAGGAGCGCGACTTTTGCTGCATGTTAGACTGCGTGACTATTTCAACCCACCTGCTCTCTTCAAATAGTACTCCGAACCACCCCATCCCACTGACCCCCATACCCTTTCTATATACTGTTCAAAGGACGTTCTCCTTGAAAAGTACTCGGTCACGAAACTTCTGTAACTCAGGTTAAGGCGACCAAAATAAAGGCTTGCCCCTTATTTAGGGCAACATTTAATGGCCACTGGCCATAAGGTTTTCAGTTTTTGCTGGGGGTGGCTGTTGTCAAGGCGTAGAAGGTGTAGGGCTGGGGGGGGGGGGGGGGGTGTTGGAGTGTGGGCGTGTGCGTTTATATAGTATGAGAGTAAAAGTTGGCATTTGCTGGCTGTGTTGGTGGCAAGCGAAGAAAGTGATTAAATCAGCACGATATTTTGTAGGTGTGCGCACTCACCGATTACAGTTTTTTCTTCTTCTTTTTAGTTTCGTTTTCTAAGTGTGTGTGTAGATTTATGTATATGTATTTGTTTGTGTTGTAAATTGACTTTTTGCCTGGACAAAAACGCCAGAAATGACGACATCACGCTTCCTCATCAAAACTATACAAACTGTAAAACCTACACAGCGACTACTGCGCGTGTTTACAAACAATATTGTGTGTTTAATCTCATGTACATACATATTTACATAGAAACATACATATATACATGTATATACATATAAACATACGTGCATGCACATATTTTTAAATAAAAACTATATGTGTTTACATATGTAGAATGTATTTACTTACATACATACAAGGTGTGTTTCGCATAAGGCACCTGATAATGTTTAAAACTGACCATGATATAATTAAAAGGTACGACTAGTATTTATTAAATATAATAGAAAACCCATTTGTTATGATTGGGCAACCAAAGCAAACCGCTTAGTGTTTAAAAACGCATACTTTTGGGCTTCACTCAAAATATTTTCGCAAAGGTGATCAGCGATTGAAAAAAAGTATGGTAAGCTTCTGCTGTTTTTTTTTTTCGTAGCGAGTCCAATCTCATTTTCAACAAATGGTGAAATTTACTGAAAACGTACTTCACCTCTTCCAAGAATAAAAACACTAGATGGCTCTTTATATTTATCATTTGCCAGTTTACTTGTGGACGAATGTTGTAAAAAGAGAAAACCCGATTATTTGAGACAACACATAACGTAGTAACTTTTTTTTTTTTTTAATTCTTTCTGCTTCACAAAAATCCCCACTTGATATGCCACCTGAATTGGAACTTCCCCTGATGAGACAATATCTTGGTGAGTGCATGACGATACAGTACAATAAAAGCGCCATCTATGCACGATTGATTTTTATTGAACCTCAAGCTCTTGAGTTTAATCGAGTTCTATTGTTTGCATGTCTTGGCATTCATTTCGAAATGCCTGCCAATTTTGCTTGCCTGATTTTTGTGTTGAAAATTTTGAACGATAAAATCGTAAATAGCTAGGTTTTATTTCATTAATAATTTGTTAATATATTATGCTACTTAATATACCCTGTTTACTTGGTTTGTTTACATAGTATTCGAACAAAAACATATGAGCTTATGAACCGACTAGTCCAGTTCGATTAGTTCAATTGTGCTCGTTCATTAAATTAACAATCGAACTAGTACAGCGAACTCGCTTGTTCTGTTGAATTGAAATAGTAAAGTTAATATTTATATTAATACTCTATGAAGTATTTTCAATACGCCGACAACAAAATACGCCTGGCAAGTGCTCAACAGTAGATATATAGCTACAAAACGTTTGAGACGAACTTATTCACTGTACCTTGCTTTTTATATTTGTGTTTATTTCTTTAGAGATTTGCCTGTGCTGCACACGTGTTGATGTTTTTGTTGTTGTTGTTGCTTGCAGTTGTTTAATTTACTAATTACGAGACGTTTTCTAAACGCCGCGCTCAACAAAAAAAAACAAACAAACAAGGCATTTCTGTGTTGGCCGACAATGACTTTACCCAAAACCCTGCGACATGTCCAAACTCAGCATGGTGACGATTCGGTGGACGTCGAGAACATTTTCCTATTTCGGGCTAACCTAAACAGCAGCAATGCCGCCGGCTCTTTACCCAATGAAGCTGAAACTGGTGAAAAGTCTGACCTGGCTGTTAAAGCGAAAAATCCAAACTCCTTGAGCGGTGTGTGGACTTATGAAGCCAGTGAAGATTGCGGTAGTCAAGTAAGCAAAATAAGTACTAAACAAGTTAGAAGGGAAGATACCCTAAACCCAGTTGAAATGAATATATTAAATTTATTTATATACTATTTATTTGATATACTGACTTAACTTCAATCGATTAAATTGGACATCTTCGGTGTTTCTTAACCGATTTGGACGAAATTTTTAGAAAAGTTCTATCGTTACCAATTATTTCAACCCCCATTTTTACATTTTCCAAATTTGATATTTTTTGTAATCGATTCCATGTGTATATCGGAAACCAGAATAGTTATCGGTAATTTGAAACAAACTTGTTCTGCTTATGGTATAGGAGAACTTATATTCAAAATCTGAAGTCTCTAGCCCTTGTAGTCTCTGAGATTGACGCGTTCATACAGACGGACAGACAGACGGACATGGCTATATCGTCTCGGCTGTTGATGCTGATCAAGAATATATATACTTTCTGGGGTCGGAGATGCTTCCTTCTGCCTGTTACATACTTTTGCACAAAACCATTATCGTAGAACTCCCATCTCGACACTTACTATCTCATAGATAAAGAGAATTGGAAAGTTTCAAGTCTCTAGCTTGAAGGGTGTGGAAAAATGTTGCGAACATTCAGACGGACGGACGGACGGACACCGGACGGACGGACGGACACCGGACGGACACAAAACCAATATACTCTTTACCTTCGGTAAGGAGTATAAAAATAATATTTATCTCCTTGAAACATTTTATTCATTTGTTTTAAAGTATAATGAATAGTTCATATAATGGAATTGAAATTTCTTTGCTCGTTTATGACGCGATTTCTCTGCACATTGCATTCAATTATGGTTGAAGTGAGCCTGAGCCTCCTTTGTTACTGTTTATAATGAAAAAAAAAACTTAAAACGGCATCTTTGCTTTACTGTCTCTTCAATGGCATTCTAATGCATATAAACACGACATAGTGTTATCCCCCATACCAAACCATATGGAAAGGTACAAACACACATGTGTACATGTTTAAGAGTGCTTGGAATTAAATGTATGTACATATGTACATATGCATGATATATATAAACAGAAAAGAGTTTTATCTGACTTCGCATTTGATATGAACTTGACCTAAACTTTAATTGGGGTTTTTAAAATTTTTTAACAAATAGTAATTTTGCCAAATGAAATTGCTAAGATTTTTGCTTTTAAATTCTATATTGATTAATTTTACACTTTACCACATTGAAAATACATGGTTCAGAGCATGGCAATTTAGCCACCTAGTGGTAATTTTATTCAACTAAAAAAAAACAACGAACAAATAACCAGCTGGCAAAATGTGGTGTTGTCAAATAGTAAAAAAAAGCCACCTCTGATATGGATATATATTATTCCCATCTGTATATAAGTTTCTTCGTTTTCGAAACGTCTGATCGACTCCAAAGTTTGCCCACTCTTTAAGCGTTGATGATAATACAATATTTTTGTTATTTTGTCCTGATGCCCTGAAGGTAAATAATAATAATACTAGTCTTGTGTGTATTATGAATTTTGTAAAAAAATTGTTATAAAAAGTTGTTCGTGTATGCTGCTTGCACTGCCTAAGATTATAAGAACAAACCATTTAAATTCCAACCCTATTACATAAATCCCGCATATTGTACTATAGGACAACAAATTGATTATTTATACACATTCACAAAGATTTACATATTTAAAATGCTTTGCAATTTCACTGCTTTTGCCACACAAAACAAAATCCGATCGGAGCGTTATGAATTTCTCATTTTGACTGTGGAATAGTTGAACCATTTAGTAAATCTTGCAATAGATTTGAAGTGCTTTAATTGTCGTATTTTTTTTTTTAGCGATGCAGAACGTTGCATTACGAACATTAATTATATGGCTTATGCTAACCTCTAATAAATAATCTCATGCACATTTTGTCCTTACCGCAACACAAACAACCATTTGAGTTACTTACTTTACCTTTGTTTAGTTGTTGGCTGACGATAGAGCTTATGCTAGCGAGCTGACTGTGTCTCTTTTCGTCTTTTACCTTCATATTTTAACCGCGGATTTGACATAATTATTTCTCATTTTTGCCTTTCCTTTCTGCACGTTTCATTTTGAAGGGTGCTTTCGACGCTTCGTGTTGTTTTTGCTATTCCTTGTGTTAAAGTTGTTGTTGTTGCTTTCGTTGACAAGAAGCTAGCTTCTTGCTTGTCAAGTTGGCCAACCTGACGCTTCCGCAATTATCATCGCTGTTTTCATTCTGTTTTAAGTAGGTATCGCTTTGCTCCTTAAAAGTAAATTGCTCTAAATGTTTTTTGTCTTCCATTATGCGCCTATTGTGTCACTTGCATTTAAAGTTGCCACAATACATCTATCTGTATGTGTTTGTATGCATGTTTGTGCATGCTGCATGTTGCAGTTGTGCTATTGAAATAAGAAATGAGTCTCGACATTAAAATAGAGGATGTCAAATGTGTGAATGTATTCGGTGTATGCAAGTACATACTACTATCAACAGAACATTTTTTATTATTCTAGCTTCTTTTCTTTGTTTTGCATGCAGTTTCAGTCACTCACTCCGGCATTCCTTTGGGTACTCTCTGCTCTGTGTGAATGTGTTTTTGCGGTGTGGAAAAGTGATTGTATTTGTTCCTTCCTCCTGAGATGTACGACAAATGCAGACCACTGCTTTATGATGACAATTTGGGTTTGTTACCAAGTCTCTATTACTTTTCCTGCAGTCCTTTTTTCGCCTTCTTTTTATTCTAATGCTTACCAAGCGTCTTACTGTGTCATTTAAGGAGCTCCTTGAACCTACCTTTTGATAAGCTTGTTTATAAATCAGAAACTTTAAACTGACTTTAGTATCGAAAACCTTTTCGTTTAAGTTTCACGTAACATCTAATTCCACTTGCCAAAATGCTGTTTATTTTGGTTTAGAAGAATTAAACGCTTATATCTTCCACAGTTTTTGAGCTTCCGCCCGCCCCTTCAACTTCAGCCAGCCTTGTTAGGTCGAAATCGCTTTTGTCATGCACAGTTTTTAAGCAACAGTCAACAAATTTGGTGGCAAGTTGGCAGTTGATGTCTTCCACCACGCCCACCCCGACCCCATCTTATTAATCGAAAATGTATCTGTCACAATTTTTGAGCTGGATTTACCAAATTTGCTGTAAAGATGGCTGTCCGACTTGAACATCTTTGTTTTTATTTTAACCAATCTTTGCTCTCTTCGTTGTTGACAATGTCCAATGCAAAAATAAGTACAGTTTTCCCTGCTTATCTGATTATTTTTCTTTATTTTTAACAAATTGATTGATTTGATTTTTTCAAACGGTTTTTTTTTTTGTAGATAATTTGTATCGGAATAAAAGGCCGTTGTTGTTTTTTAATGGTGTTTTTTGTTTATTTCCCCATCAATTTTCTCCTACGTCGTTTCGGCTTATATTAAGCCTTCTTCAGGGAGCCTGCATAACATTTTGTGTTTTTATAATTAAAATACAAAAACAAATATTAAAAACAACCACTTATGAATACATACATACATCTTTTTCACTAAAAACCTTACAGCATTGTCATCACATTTAAATTAAAAATAAATTTAAAATTGCACTACTTTCTATTGACGTTGGTCGTTTTTGTCCGTTTTGCATGTTTGCTGCTGCAGTCATCTGTTATTACTGTCGAATAAATGTTGTTTGTCTGTTCTAAGTCTTCTTTGTGGTTCACAGCGGTCATGCTGCTTTGTTGTATTCGTAAGCTTTCTAACGTCAGTCTCGTTCTCTCTCTCCGTTCAATGTCCAACAGTTTAGCGTTTTCGAAGTCAGCTGTGTGACCTGTTGTTGTTGTGTGCTGTGCAAGAGCTGTGGTCATTTTTCCCTTTCTCGCATCCCCCCGGTGTTCGTTGAGTCTCGCTCCAAACGCTCTCTTGGTTGTCCCGATATAGACACCGTTACATCGCTCTCCCTCTCTTCCCATGCAGCTGATTTGGTAAATGACGTTTTGTTGTTGTTCCTTGTCGATCTTGTCTTTCGTATTCGTAAACAATCTACGTGTATTTTTGTGCGCTTTATATGCATATGTTAGGTGTTTGGTAGCATCAGCTGGCATAATTTTCGCGAGTGTTTGTTTATTAGTTAAATGTTCTATATATGGTATGCTCACGTATTGGTTAATTTTTTCTTCGTTCGAATTGTCGTTTTGTTCTTTTAAGATTTTGTTGTTTTCGTTTGTGATTTCTAGTATTATGTTGTCCACTAATCGTTCCGGGTAGCTGTTCTTTAATAATATAGATTTTAATTTTATATATATTTCGGGCCTGTGTTGTTCGTCGCTCAGTGTGTATGCTTTTCTGACCATGTTTTTTGCAGTGTTTATTTTTTGGTTCATTGGCTGGTGTGAGTGGAAACTCATAATCCTATTTGATGCGATCGTCTTGGTATACCATTTGAATCCGATGTTTTTCCTATTTCTTGTTAATTCCGTGTCAAGATAAGCAATTTTGTTGTTCAGTTCCTTTTCCATTGTAAATTGTATTCTTATGTGTTGCTTATTGAGTGTGTCAAGTATGTGTTGTGCATCCTTTTCTTTTAATATGCATATGATGTCATCTACGTACTTGTATATATGTTTGATGTGTATGTTATTTTTGGCTAAGTCCTGTATTGCGTTGTCTAATATCTTGTCTAGTACAATGTTCGCTATGGTGGGGGAGATGGGGTTGCCCATGGGCATACCAAAAATCTGGTGGTAAGTTTTGTTGTTGTATGTCAGGTAGTTGTTATCGATTAAAATAAAGTCAAGTATTTCCTTAAACTTTTTCCTTGGTATCTGTGTATGTTCTGTAATCTCCGTCCATCTACCCATTATGGTTTGTATTGCTGTGCTTATGGGTATATTTGTAAATAATGATACCACGTCGAACGATACGAGTCTATCATCATTTTCAATTTTTTCGTTTTTGAGTTTTCCTTTTAATTGTACCGCGTTCAATATATTGTATTGTTTTGAAGTTATATTATTTAAAATGTTGCCTATATGTTTTGCCAATTTGTAACATGGTACGTTCGTCGATGATGCTATTGGTCTTAGGGGTGTGTCTTTTTTATGTATTTTAGGTAATCCGTATAATCTGGGAGCGTGCCCACTTGAACAGTATAGTGTCGCTTTTAATTTGTAATCTATATAGTTTGTTTGTACAGGTCATTTACGATAGTGTTGTTTTTCCTTATTAGTAGTTGTGTTGGATCCTTTCTCACTGTTTTGTATGTAGATTTATCCTCCAATAGGCTTTCCATTTTGTTATGATAGTCTTTTTTATACATCACTACAGTTTTGTTCCCTTTATCTGCCTGTGTTATCACTATTTGTCCTTATGTTCCTTAATTAAATTCTCAGTATTTTTTGCTATTGTTAGGATAACTTTTTCTTTTTGGTCTGGTCTTCTGTTGTGTTTGAAATTATGTATAGCACCTGTAAGCTTTCCCCTCGCAGCATCCTTCAGTTTTTCTTCTTTGATAGTTTGTATCCCTTGTTCTAAATCTGCTATTACGTGTATTGGTGATACGTTCTCCTTTATTACCGGTAACGCAAATTTAGGTCCGAGTGAGAGCAGCCATTTGCTTTCTCTAGGAAAATATACGTCCGTTTGGTTTATGAACCATTCCTCATTTAATTTAATGTTTAGTTTTTCCTGCACTTGTATTTTAGCTTTTTCCAGTTTTTTATTCGTATTCTCATCTGTGTCCGTTCTATTCGTTGATAGGCCAGTTTCTGTTTGGATTCCAATTTGTCCAGGTCTTGTTCCTTAAGTATGTCTTTTAGTTTGTGAAAAGTATGCGTCTGTGTTTTGTTTATTATGTGTATGTTACGTTGTGTTTCTTTTATCTCTAATTTTACGATTTTAAGTAGAAACGTCTTTTCTATTTTCTGTAGTTCAATTTTCGTGTCGTGTAATCTGAAATTGTGTTGTAGTGCAGTCGTTTTGCCTTGTAGGTGTTTTGGTATTATGTTATAGTCTTTACACTTCAGTAGGTATCTTAGTCTTCCCCGTTGTTTAGCTAGGTTTTTCTGGCATTTAAAGTAATTTTTAATATAACAAACTGTATTGTTTCCATATGTTGTTCGTATTAGTTGCATGTATCCCATCTTGGTTGTGGATTGGTGTTGTTTTGAAAACCGGTGGTTCCTCCGGGTATGATTTTTGTGTTGTGATTTTGGGCCCATTGTTAACAATTTTTGTAGATAATTTGTATCGGAATAAAAGGCCGTTGTTGTTTTTTAATGGTGTTTTTTGTTTATTTCCCCATCAATTTTCTCCTACGTCGTTTCGGCTTACATTAAGCCTTCTTCAGGGAGCCTGCATAACATTTTGTGTTTTAATAATTAAAATACAATAACAAATATTAAAAACAACCACTTATGAATACATACATACATCTTTTTCACTAAAAACCTTACAGCATTTTTTTTTTAACGGATTTTTTTTACACGGTTGAAAAAAAATTTTCATCATTTTGTTTTGTTTGTTTTTACCACACTTGGCAAATAAAAAATTGTATGTGCTACTTAACATTTCTCTGCTTCTGTTAGCTATTCTATGATCGTTATTTCAATCGCTGGCTCGTAAAACACCGTTATTTTCTCTATAACAGACAAGAGCAAAGAAAAATTTTTATTTGCTACCGTAGTGTTGCCATGTTAGCTTATTTTACATGAAAACTAGCATAACAAGTGGAAACGTTGCAGTCGGACGCAACCGACTGCGGTATACTCGATACCAGTATTAAAAATTTTGATGCCCATCCATGTGGGATGTCAATTGCTATCTTCATACCAAATTTGGTGACTCTAGCTCGAAGTTTGTAAAAGTGGGGAAAGGGGGGCTGGGGGCGGTATGGGTGGAATATCATCCAAATTTTTGATGCAGATCTTTGTGGAATGTCAATTGCTATCTTCATAACAAATTTGGTGACTCTAGCTCAAAGTTTGTAAAAGTGGGGAAAGGGGGGCTGGGGGCGGTATGGTTGGGCGTGGCATCCAAATTTTTGCTGCAGATCCTTGTGGAATGTCAAATGCTACCTTCATACCAAATTTGGTGACTCTAGCTCAAAGTTTGTATAAAGTGGGGAAATGGGGGCTGGGGGCGGTATGGTTGGGCGTGGCATCCAAGTTTTTGCTGCAGATCCTTGTGGAATGTCAAATGCTACCTTGATACCAAATTTGTTGACTCTAGCTCAAAGTTTGTATAAGGTGGGGAAAGGGGGGCTATGGGGCTGGGGGCGGTATGGTTGGGCGTGGCATCCAAATTTTTGCTGCAGATCCTTGTGGAATGTCAAATGCTACCTTCATACCAAATTTGGTGACTCTAGTTCGAAGCATGTAGAAGGTGGTGAAAGGGGGGCTATGGGGCTTCGGGCGGTATGGGTGGGCGTGGCATTCAAATTTTTGCTTCCGATCCATGTGGGATGTCAATTGCTCTCTTCATACCAAATTTGGTGACTCTAGCTCGAAGTTTGTATAAAGTGGGGAAAGGGGGGCTGGGGGCGGTATGGTTGGGCGTGGCATCCAAATTTTTGCTGCAGATCCTTGTGGAATGTCAAATGCTACCTTCATACCAAATTTTGTGACTCTAGCTCAAAGTTTGTATAAGGTGGGGAAAGGGGGGCGGAATGGATGGGCTAGGCTCCAAAACTTTGATGCAGATTGTTGGGGGTCGTTGCCAGCTATCTTCCTACCAAATTTGGTGGCTCTAGCTCCACTACTCTGGAATATACACGCATTCCCGTTTTTGACGAAGCGTTGGGGCAGATGGGGGTGGCTAGGGTGGTATTGGTGGGCGTGGCATCCAAACTTTTGATGCAGTTTTTGGGGGGTCATCATCATCTATCTTGGCACCAAGTTTGGTGACTCTAGCTAAAAAACTGTGGGAGATATAGGCTTTTCTGATTTCTAAATGCGGGGGGGGGGGCTGGGGGCGGGATGGGTGGGCGTGGCTCCAAAACTTTGATGCAGTTCTTTTGGGGTCGTTGCCAGCTATCTTCCTACCAAATTTGGTGGCTCTAGCTCCACTACTCTGGAAGATACACGCATTCCCGTTTTTTACGAAGCGTTGGGGCATCTGGGGGCGGCTAGGGCGGTATTGGTGGGCGTGGCATCCAAACTTTTGGTGCAGTTTTTGGGGGGTCATCATCAGCTAAATTGGCACCAAATTTGGTGGCTCTAGCTCAAAAACTGTGGGATATATAGGCTTTTTTGACTTTAAAATGCGGGGGGTCTGGGGGCGGAATGGGGGGCGTGGCTCCAAAATTTTTGATGCAGTTTTTTGGGGAATGCTAGTAGCTATCTTCTTACCAAATTTGGTAGTTCTAGCTGTAAGGGTGTGTGAAATATGCGGATTTATCGTTTTTGAGTTATCGAATTTATCGATTTGCCAGCCCCCCAGTTATCGTAGAACCCCAATCTTGACACTTTAATATACTATCCCATAGATAAAGAGAATTGGAAAGTTTCAAGTCCCTAGCTTGAAGGGTGTGGAGAAAACTTGCACACATACGGACGGACAGACGGACAGACACCATGACGGACATTGCACAAAACCAATATACTCTTTACCTTCGGTATCGAGTATAAAAATAGAAAAGCTTATAAAATTTGCAATAATCACATATGTAGGATCTTCAAAATATAACTTATTTCTGGATGAGTCAATTGATATCAATGTGACTAACTTGTAATGTAATGCAATGTCGAACGAGGGTGGGCTTGCGCTCTTCAGCACAGCGACCCACAAGGATCTATTGTGCCCCCTTACCACTAGTTCATTTTTAATGTTCTCAGAAACTGAGTCAGACCAGTCTGCGGGATATGCATCAGGTCCTCCTCTCTGAGATTGTAGTTGCCTAACAGCTTTGCTCTATTACGTGCCAGGGTGGGGCAGTTTGTGATTAGGTGTTCCATTGATTTAACATCCTCCTCACAGAATCTACAAGTTCGGTTGCTAACAAGGCCCATCTTATGTAGATGGTCGTTGCAGGGAAAGTGGCCTGTTAACGCCCCACAAAGTGACCTAAGTTGTGATCTGTTTAAGGATAGAGCTACCTTTGCTCTTGCTGCATCAGGGCAAACATATCTTTTTGAGTGCCTGAGACCCTCTAGATTGTTCCAGTGCATTATTTTCTTGTTTTCTAGCTAGTAATATATGTCAGATTTGAGTTTGTTGTTTGAATAACCAAACATCGGACTTGGGCCAATAAACGGGGCTTCCGCTCCTAATTTAGCCTTTACATCCGCATGTGACTAACATACTAGGTAAACAGCTCATTCTAGGTTTTATTTTCTTTAATCTAGCTTAAGGTGTCTGCTAAAATCTGGCAGCACTGTTGCTACGGCTCTTATCTTCTTTGGTTTTTTGCCGCCTGTATGAATTATGAATTTTAAGTTTTAATGCTTAATAGAATGCCATATCAAATTGTATGGTCAATTTGAAGGCATATCTGAAGTTTTATAGTTTTCAAAATTTTTTTACACGGTTTTTCGAAGTAAATATAGTTCTTTATTTCATCTTACACGGTTTTCAGATAACATGGAACGTATCCCCTATTTTCTTAGGAAACGCCTCTTTTTTTATGGATTTCTGAGGAACGTATCTACCGTGCAAAAAAAGAGCTATGTGTGTATAAATACTAGCAAAGCACAGAGCGGGATCTGCTAAGATGCCATTGTATAGGTCCATCCAATAAAAATTATTTGTAGCTACATAGTTACAAACTGACTTTCAAGTCAATCGGACGAAATAAAATAATTCAATAGATAAATTTCCGGGAATTGAAACTTCCCAAAACCCTTCTTTAGTGCTGACTTCCAGCATAAACTTGCCAAAAATTAAGATTGGCATAAACTCCTACGATTTGGGTTCCTCGTTGATTGCCAATTAGGAAAAACTTTTTTAAGGGATATTTTTTTAAAAAGTCAGATATTTGGACTTGTCTTGCTAGAAATAGGTAAGATACTTTTGCCCCTAAATCTTTTTACTAAAAATAGCTTTAAATAGCTTAGTGCCTAGTGACTTAAATGAAAGTTTCTTGGAATTTGTAGCACTAGGATGTTATTTAATAAAATAAATTTTAAAAAAGTAAATAAAACGTAAAATTTACAGATTTAATACTTTTTATACATAGTTTATAATTGATTGAAATAATTGATTAAATAATATTGGATTGTTTAGTTTTTTTTTTTTTTTTTTAAATCATCACAGAATGATGGAGTTTGTGATTTCTGTGGCATCCCTGACTAAGCTACATTCGACTTTTACTTTCATTTTAGCTAGCCAAAGTTGCTGAAGAAGCAGCCATGCAATTGCCTGAAAAACGTAAGGCCAGCAAAGATGAGAAAACTGTTGAATCCAAGAAACCCAAACTGGAGACAAAAGATCTTAAACTAACACGACCCGGCTTTAGTGAGGAGCGATATGAAGAGACTTCCTATTACATAGAGAATGGTAAGTAATTATTTAAACACTTTATGATCAGCAAAGTTAAACGCAATTAAAGGCTTGCGAAAGGTTTATCCGTATTCTTTTACATTTACAACATTCACAAAGGGTCGCTGGGTTGGCGAAGGGATTCTAAATGTATTTTCACGTGAATTTCGTGCACATCCTGCCGAAGAATATAAGCGAAGCATTGAGGCTGGGACTCTAACTGTCAATCATGAAAAAGTTCCCGTTGACTATTGTTTGAAACACAATGATCTGCTTGCCAATACTGTACATAGGTATCCATGATTTATTCCACTTAAAATATTGTATATCAGAATACAACCATATCTTTTTCTTCAGGCATGAAGTTCCAGTTACTTCAAATCCCATTGAAATAGTGCATATGGATGAAGACATTTTAGTTGTTAACAAGCCAGCTTCAATACCAGTAAACTGATTTTAAAAATTTTCTGCGAAGAATCTTGCAATAATTTGGATTTAAATATGCATTTTGTAGGTCCATCCATGTGGTCGATACAGACATAATACAATGATTTTCATACTAGCCAAGGAGTTTAATCTGAAGAATTTGCGTACTATACATCGACTAGATCGTCTTACATCTGGTCTTTTATTATTTGGACGCACTTCTGAGAAGGCGCGCGAAATGGAGCAACAGATTCGAAATAGACAAGTACAAAAGGAATATGTCTGCTGTGTAGAGGGTAAATTTCCAGAGTAAGTACTAGTACCTAATGCTTCTTTCTGGGGCTATACCAGAAATCTTGAAATTTACACTTCTACAAATTAGTTACTGAAAGTACATAAAAACATAGTGCCGCATAGTTAATTTTGGCTATGCCAAGACTATGATACCCTTCACACGTGGATTAATTTTTATTTTTATTTTTTTATTGCGTGAAAATCTCGAAAGACTATAAGGCATTAAATTATTAATATTCGGTGTATCGAATTAACTATGTTAATTTTACGAATAGATATTCAGCTATTCTTTTAAACTCTTATATAGTCTGGTGGTAAGTATGCCAGACTCTGGTAGGTGCGGGTTCGAATCCCCGTGTAGTAATTTTGGTATTTTAGTTTTTTAGTCCAATTTTGTTTTTTTAATAGATTTTTTGTATTTATATGGTGGCTATATCGTAGAATGCTCCGATCGGGATGAAATTTCATAGTGAACAAACCCGACATGATCTAAGCAATCTGTGAAAGTTTCATCAAGATCGGTTCAGCAGTTTGGCCGGAAATCGTGTTGATATGGTAAATTTATATGGTGGCTATATCGTAGAATGCTCCGATCGGGATGAAATTTCATAGTGAACAAACCCGACATGATCTAAGCAATCTGTGAAAGTTTCATCAAGATCGGTTCAGCAGTTTGGCCAGAAATCGTGTTGATATGGTAAATTTATATGGTGGCTATATCGTAGAATGCTCCGATCGGGATGAAATTTCATAGTGAACAAACCCGACATGATCTAAGCAATCTGTGAAAGTTTCATCAAGATCGGTTCAGCAGTTTGGCCGGAAATCGTGTTGAAACAGACAGACAGACGGACAGACGGACGGACAGACGGAAATCAATTCCTGAGCTCGTCCTTATCATTTTGATATATAGTTTATGGGGTCTCCCATCATTCCTTAAAGGCGTTACAGATTCATGACAAAGTCAATATACCCTGTGAAGGGTATAAATATAGTCTATAATCGTGATATATGTTTATTGTATTATATTATTATTATTGTATTGTATTATATATTATATATTATATATTATTGACTTTGTCATGAATCTGTAACGCCTTAAAGGAATGATGGGAGACCCCATAAACTATATATCAAAATGATCAGGACGAGCTCAGGAATTGATTTCCGTCTGTCCGTCTGTCTGTCTGTTTCAACACGATTTCCGGCCAAACTGCTGAACCGATCTTGATGAAACTTTCACAGATTGCTTAGATCATGTCGGGTTTGTTCACTATGAAATTTCATCCCGATCGGAGCATTCTACGATATAGCCACCATATAAATTTACCATATCAACACGATTTCCGGCCAAACTGCTGAACCGATCTTGATGAAACTTTCACAGATTGCTTAGATCATGTCGGGTTTGTTCACTATGAAATTTCATCCCGATCGGAGCATTCTACGATATAGCCACCATATAAATTTACCATATCAACACGATTTCCAGCCAAACTGCTGAACCGATCTTGATGAAACTTTCACAGATTGCTTAGATCATGTCGGGTTTGTTCACTATGAAATTTCATCCCGATCGGAGCATTCTACGATATAGCCACCATATAAATTTACCATATCAACACGATTTCCGGGCAAACTGCTGAACCGATCTTGATGAAACTTTCACAGATTGCTTAGATCATGTCGGGTTTGTTCACTATGAAATTTCATTTCGATCGGAGCATTCTACGACATAGCCACCATACAAATTTACCATATCGTTCTATCAATTGTTGTCTCTGTCGTGCACTTTCAGGTACCTACATGTTAAATTGTTGTTGTTGTCGCACACGAACAAGTAAATGACGCTCAAGAGTAAAAATATTAGCGAAAAATTACCAACAACTGCACAGAAACATTAATAAGAGAGGGGAGCATTGATTTGGCTGTGTGAAGGGTATCATAGTCTTGGCATAGCCAAAATTAACTATGCGCCACTATGTTTTTTTTTTTTTTTTTTTTGTGAAAAACAATTGTTTTTTGTTTTTAAAATCGAACTATTAACCATGACTGTCCGTCATTTTGTCAAAAATTCACTTTTTTAAAGATTCTTTGATCAAAGACTTGTTGTTATTGTTATGTAGTTAAATACATTTAAACTTTTTGGTCCAGATGAATAAGATCGCCAGAATTTGTTTATTTGTATATTTTTATTTCAGTGGCATAATCGAATGCAATGAACCAATTGAAGTTGTAAGCTATAAAATTGGTGTTTGTAAGGTGTCACCAAAGGGCAAAGATTGCAAAACAACTTTCCAGAGAATCGCAGAAACTGGCAATTATAGCATTGTGCACTGCAAACCACTCACAGGACGAATGCATCAAATCCGAGTGCACTTGCAGTATTTGGGTGAGCTGAAAAATTATTTGCATTGCCAATAGCTAAATAGTTAGTAACTTACATTCTTATTTTTCAGGCTATCCAATTGTCAATGATCCATTGTATAATCACGAAGTGTTTGGACCTTTAAAGGGGCGCGGTGGTGACATTGGAGGCAAATCTGACGATCAGCTAATAAGCGATTTGATTGCCATACACAATGCCGAAAACTGGTTGGGCATTGACGGCGATCAATGTATGCCCGAAATCTCAAAGAATACAATTAAAAGCACATTAGATGCCGATAACTCTGATAAAACAACTGCAATTAACCCAAACCCTGAAGTTAAGGTAGTAATTATGATAATGATAATATAATATAGGTGCTGCAGTTTTTAAATTTTATTTTTTTTTTAGGTTACTATTTCTACCCAAACTGGACATGATCCGGCAGATTGTAGTTTTGATGGCAGTAAGGTATCGGTAGATCCACATTGTCAAGAATGTAAGATGAACTATCGGGATCCAAAGCCTTCAGATCTTGTTATGTATCTGCATGCGTGGAAATATAGAGTATGATGCATCTTATTGTCATATAAAAAATGCTAAGAAACTAAAGCAACAATTAAAAATTGCAGGGTATCGGCTGGGAGTATACAACAGAGCTTCCAAGCTGGGCTTCCAATGACGGAGTTAATTGCGATTTAAACTTAAGAGACAAGCGTTGTTAAATGCAAAAATTCTTTTGTATATTGTTCATTTATTATTTACTTATATATATATATATATATATAAGTATAAGTATAAGTATATATATATATATATATAATATATATATATATATATTTATATATATATATACATATCTATATAATATATACATATCTATATAAATATATAGTATATTTACGAGCACAATTGAAGCCGACCTTACGATCCGTTGATAAAATCAGATCAGATTCGTATCTTATTTGGATAAGTATACGACAAAAGTGCGGATTTCCATTGGGCTCAGCTCTATGAGAAACTGTTGTGATACTCTAACATTTTCATCGTTGACTTGATTTAATCTTCGTCTATGTAGAGTAAAGTGCTCGGCGTTCGCACTTCGCTTCTGTCGAATACTTTGCGCACCCAACTCTTCAGCTTTCAGAGTATCTTTTGTATATTTTGCCCCCAGTAGGGGCTTTGAAGCATCAAGCAAGTGGACGTAATTCAATGTTTTAAAGAACGTGGCATAAGAGTTGTAAGATTCATCGTCAGGATCAGGCACAAACTCCATACGTCGATGCTCATCTAGCCAGGCATTTCCATCCAAAGTTGTCTCCCGAATATTTTCAATATTAAAGACAGCGAGCACGTCTTTGATGTTAAATTGTACGAATTTCGAATATCGCGTATCATCATCTTTTTCCAACAGATGTTCAAATCGAACAAGTAACTCGTTCTCATGCCAAGGCTCCAATGAGAGCAAGTGCACCGATTTTGGCAAGTTCAATGAAATGCCTTTATACTGTAAGTTTAAATTTAAAAGTTAACTTTTGCTTATCATTAAAAAAGATAATTTAATGGGAAAGCTTACTGAATTGGTAAATGATGTAAGCCATTGATCCGAGTTATATGAAGACATATTGCTGAAAAACTTCCATGAGGGCAACAGTGTTTCCAGCTGCGCTTCACGCTCAATTGCTTTCAAGGAGATATCTGGACGTATATATGACTGACCGAAAAACAAATGATGTTTGCCCCGGGCAATCAGTCCCTCTCCGTATTCGGTTTCGTTGAGGGCTTCACCAACGCCAAATGCATCGTCGTGTAGCAAACGTCGATGAATCATCAATTCCAAGGCACCATCTTGCAAAGAGCTGCCACCCTGTGACCTATCGGTCAGAATGGACATTCGTGCACTTGTGTCCTCCAATGCGATCTTTGTTGTAACTGGATAATAGTTGCCCGCAACACTTTCATGTAACATTAAGTGCCACGTTTCGCGATGATTTCGCTGACGTTTTAACATTTCACGGCCATTTGAGTCGGTGTAAAATGTACCATTCGACTGAATGTCTGAATTAAAGCGTGTAATCACTTCTTTTCCAATCTGATCGTAAATGGGAATGGGACCAACCAGCCACTCAAATTCAGCATGATTACTTTGCTTATAGATGCGCACTACTTGGCTAACACCGTCGACAAATTGCTGATGCACCTCGTGCACTAATGGACCCTTGTATACATCAATGGCAACGCGATCTGACGCAAAAAACACTTTATCTGCTTTGGGACGGAATATGTAAGCGCCCGAAGAGCGATTAAGGAATTCCTCGTTGTTCCCAACTGCGCCTTCATAGTATAGAAACTCTTGGGAAAGCAGATGCGTCATTCCATCGGCTGTGACTTCGGACAAAAAGCCATTAGTATCGAAAGTCAATTTAATATTCTAAAAATATATCAATCAATAAAATAATTGGTGCACAAATGGAAATAATTCAACATTCAGTTACTTCGTTTCCAATAACAGTCAAGCTCGATGTCTTTTTTGGCGCTGAAATGGGCTTTAAGTCACCGGAAGCTTTATCTGATTTCTCAATGTAATACGTTCTATAACCAACGGCTGGAAGTTTGACAGCTAAGAAAATAAGCTCATACTGAGCACTTGAATTTCTATGCTTAATCTTCGTCACGGCTTTGGGCACTGGAACCACCTGAGTTGGCAAACTTTTCCCTGAACATAGGAATATTATAAAAGCATGTTTAATATATATTTAATATTTATTCTTACCTGCAGGATCAAGGACAATATATTTGTAGTCCGGAACGGGTACTCGAATATATTCATTTGTCTCATGAGCCAATGGATTGTAGAGTGTAAGTGCAAAACGAGTGTTTGACTCGGATATAGCACAACTGCTTATATTAAGCAAAGAGCATGTCTTAAATTCCAATGGAACTTGCGCGGGATTTACTTGATTCTTTCCAGTCGATAGTTGATTCAATACATTTCTTATGTTTGCCGAGCAGGCGCGCAGAGCAACACTCATTCGTTTTGCGTAGTCCAAGGCGACCTTCTGCTTCTCCGTACCCGTGACGGCATCGTGATGCTGCATGATGCCCATAGTTTCCCGCATAAAATTTAAGTGAGGAACAAACTCTGCCGAACGTTTGGGTGCCAGTGCAGTAAGTTGTTTGCACACTTGGAGCAAATGATTGCCGACACGCTCGAAGCGCTTCAGAGTCGGACGCGAAGTGAAGTAACCGGTCCAGTAGGCATGTGGATCCGATGCGTAAGGAAAGAAATCATCGTTCTTGGTAGGCCAAGTGATCCCAGCATCGAGCAGTGACTTCAAGTAACACGAGGGTGTCGAGTAAAGCAGATTTATTTGCGATCCATTTAACTGTCGCTCATTGGCATACCTGATGGAAAGTTGTTTGAAAGTGTATTGAACGGGTTTCGTTTTAAGAAAAACAACATTGATTCACGAGGAAAAAGGCTTACAGAGTTAAGGAAAGCCCCCAATGCTACTCACTTAATTAGTTTATCCAGATTTTTATACCACATTTCAGCATTCTGGTAATGGAAATCCTCACCCATTGTAATTAGTATGTTTGATGTTCGATAACTTTTGGCCATCTTAGTGACGAACTCAAAGAATGCATCGACCTACACAAACATTAACTCTTATTATTGAGTAGCACGAACTACTACACTCATAAATAACGTGGTTAAAGTATTTTCATTCAAAACAGGTTCAGAAGATCCACAGACCATACTCTACAACCTCAAAAAATCTACCACTTTACAATGTTAGTATAGAAGCATACATAGATATTTTCTTAAACAATTACTTAATTAATTAAACCAATTAGATGTAAGCAGTTGGGAGGCTTTCGTTAACAGTATTCTATGTGCATATATTTTGTAAATTACCGTATTAGTTTGTCTAAATTCTTGTAATAGACCTGAGCAGCTTGATAGGTAAAATCGCCACCCATTGTTATGATGATATTGTTGGTACGATAGTATTGGCTTTGAGTTTTAACGTAATCCAAAAACGTATCAACCTGATGCGGTATTAAGGGAACCAGTGAAATGTTCATACATTAATTGGGCGGGTTAGAACACAGTCAAGTAATCACCAAAAATTATAGACTTGTAACTTACGCGCTCTTTCACATTATTGTCGGGACTGTGCTTGCCATCAATAATCGGCTGATCGGCACAGAGTATGTCAAAGCAGAAGCCAGCAGGGGCTTGATATTGATTATACAGAGCACCCGTAAATAAATCAGATTTTTCACCTGCATAAAAATAATGTGCATAAGCTTAAGATGCGTATATGAAATGGTTAAAAACATTACCCAAGTTTGCTGAGCCATGCCATATCATTTCGGCCCTCTTTGTCATCAAACGCTCATCTTTGTCTTGATAATCCAAGCGGCCAAAGAATAAGCCATCGAATCCCATTTGAGCAAACATTGAAGCCATCTCACGAGAATGTCCAAAGGGATCAATTTGCCAGCCGATGCGTGGGCGAGCGCATTCTCCAAAAGTATCATTTAGACGTCTATAAGAAGATTGAATGTCATTAAGCTTTTAAAAAAATTTTAATTTTATAGTTCAACACTTACCTCAATCCCCAAGCGAACTGATCGATTGTGCTTTGATAGTGTGTTGTTGCCTCATCGTTCATGCTCCAGGCGCCGCCAATAAACTCCAGCCTGCCCTCATTCACTAGCATTTTAACCTTGTCCTGCCTCTCTTCAGTTTGCTCCTTCCACCATTTAAAGAAGAACGCCGACTCAACATAGATGAATCGTCTCTCCGGATCTCTCAACAGGGAATCCACAACGGAATCAATTATGTATTGAACACCAGCCTTTTGAATTTGTGTCTCACTGCCATAGTAGTACTGATCCACAGTCTTTAGCCATCCAACATCATCATGGGTATGTGCTATCAGATGAACATTTAGCATATGTGGTTTCGTTGGATGACAGCTCTGAAAACATTTGCAGTATATTATATAATTATTGGTAGTCAAGTTTTAAATGTCAATGTTTTCATATTTACTTGATATATTGTTAACTTTGTTCATGTTTTTTTATTGTACATTTTTCTAGATTTAACTGGGTTCCTTAGTCCAAAAAATTGATTTTTCTTTTGCATAAAATTCTATCAAATACATCTTGATTCTAGGCTTATGACTCTTAAACATGGCGGCAAAAATTCAAAGCCACAAAAAATAAACAGCGGTTGGAAGTGCTAAACTGAGAGCTCAAAAATAACATTTCTTATGTTTTTTTTACTTGTCAATTTATAATGTTTATCAACCTATTTATAGGATATAAAACACTGCTGTAACAATACAACATTAACAAAATATTACATGAATGAAACTTAACAGGAAAGCGGAAGGAGTGGGAATGGCTTACAATGTTTGAATGCAGCTCTTTTGGGGGACATTATCACCTATCTTGGCTACAATTTTGGTGGCTCTAGCTCAAAATCTGTGCAAGATACATGCTTTTCTTGTTTCAAAATGCGGAGGCTGGGGTTGTGGCTCCAAATTTGTAATTGATGCTGTTTTTTGTAAGACGCCAGTAGCTATTTCCTTACCCAATTTGGTAAATCTAGCTACAGCTAGATAACGTGATACGTCTAAAACGTGAACTCATCAAAACGTGAACAACATTTTTTTGACTATTCTAAACCGTGAACAAGGCGAGAGTGCTCTATAACATGAACAATAAACTTTTCAATGTTTACATTGAGCTCAAATATTTTTTTCATTTTTTCTCTGCACAAAATTCACAACAGGCAACTATAGACTAAATAATCGCGTAAATTTTCACTTTTGTGCAATGTGTACAACTATTCTAAAGCGATGAAATTGAAGTTGACATTGAACAGGAGGACGAATCCGACGACGATGACTTCATCTCAGAGGCACCAGAGAAAATTAAATCAATTAACGCAGTTGAAGTTTTCAACAAAGCGGTAGTGTGGCCAGCCAAGAAGGCATCGATCAAAATGATTTGAATGTGATGCACCGTATAAGGGAGAAAGCTGTGTTTAAAGTACAGTCAGTTAACGCAACCTATTAAAATTTGGCCAGTTGCGAAAACTGAGGGTCAAATTTTCTGGTGGCCAGGTGACCTTTTTTAAAAAAAAGGATGCATTCGTTTACCTTTAAAATTATATTAAATTGAATAAGACTGTGTTTAAGCAAGGATTTAATATTTTTTTATTAATTTTTTACTTATGTAGATATAGGCAAATTAAGCTTTTTTGTTTCAGAAACCAACCATTATCATATTCGCAAGCTCTTATTTCAACACGCTTTTCTGCCTGGATTCCGCATTTGAGATAAACTGTCCAGTTATTATAGGATTCTACATTTTTGTGCTATTGTAAGTTTATTTACATGTTTAATTACTGGCATCTGGCATACTGATATCGCAACATAAATTCCATCAAAATGAGTGCGTGCAGGTACCAGTCATACATACATACATCGATTCACGCATCATATCGTGGGAATCCCCAGTTTATATTTCTCAACAGCGACGAATGAACAAATGAGCAAAAAAAAAAGAGAACGAAAGAAAAGTTGTAAAAACGAAAACGAAAACATACGATTTCCTTAGGAAGTTGCGTTAAATGAGGTTTTTTTTTTAAGTTGCGTTAACAGAGTCAATAATGTTAAAAATTTGGGTGTTGCAATAATCGAGGAGTTGCGTGTAACGAGGGTTGCGTTAACCGAGGTCATACTGTAGTAGAAAAGCAGAAAACTCAAAAGAAAATTACAGATTTTTTTAATTAGAAGCTTTCTTAAATTTCTTTAAATATACAATAAAATGTGAATTTGAATGAGTGAATATGTATGCATTTTATACTATTTTGGCATTCGAAAACGTGAACACTTTCGTCACCGTGAACTGCCTTGGTTTTAATTAGGTGACGTTTGACCAGCGTTTGCTGTATAAGGATGTGCGAAATATGTGGATTTATCGATTTTCAGTTATCTAATTTATCGAACTCCTCGCTCCCCAGTAGGCCTAGAAACCCAATCTTGACTCTTTATCTGTCCCGGCCATAGAAAAAGATAATTGCAAAGTTTCAAATCTATAGCTTTACGGGTGTCAAAAGAAGGTGCGTTCATACAGACGGACGGTATCGAATATAATCATTGTGTAGTGTGAAATTGCTCACATAGCATGAAGCACCTCTGAGATCCCGGAGCAATTTATTCTTTAGGATTTAATCCAAGATTGTATTCAAATGTCTACGTTGGCATTGTTATGCTTTTGTATAAGTTCTAATAGCTTACTAATAACACTGAGTTTACATGGTTTCCTTAGCATCCAACCAGTTGAGCAAAATGTAGACCCGTTAGGAGGTCTTTGCTGTTATAAACTAGATGTGTTAGCGAAAGGTAAGCTCCCTGCCTAGGTACATACTGAGGTAACGAACTTGTTATTTGTGGTATTACCATGTTGCTGATTTGAATCATTGGTCAACTCTCTTTCCTGAGTGTATTTGTGCAGTTTTAGTCTGCAAATTATCCCCAGATGAGTCGGCAAGAATCGCGTATGTGGCTGGAATCGCAAAATCTGCAGTGTATAACGTTCATAAGAATGAACTGAAGACACTGCCCTAAGGAACACGCGCTCTTATGGTGCGGATATTTGATTGTTGTCCTTTAACTTCAACCACAAATGAGTCCGAAGCAAATACTGTACAGACGGCAAAATGTTTTTGTGTTTAAATAAAAAAAACCATAATATCAAACGCTATCAAAAGTTTCGACTGAAAACAAAAACGTATTTTTTATAAAAGGCTTGGCGGATTTAGTTTAATTTTATAGGGTCGACACAGCATATGTATATAGACGCTCGGAATGTTATTTATTCACTATTCCAAAATTTGACGGTATAAATTTGATTGTATTTCACCACTAATATCATTGTAGTTCATTCCATGTACATTTATGTGTACATGTACGACATAACCAAAATAAACAACAGCAGCTCAAGTTATTTTATCGGCGCTTTTTTTTCGCATTTTAATTCCTGCTGATAAGCAGCAATTGGCTCTATTTAAATGACTACACATTTAAATACACACGTAGTATGTACATACTTTACGTTTATTGTAAGCAACTCACCGCATAACCACACATCGGTCCTTCGTTATTTTTTTTCACTGTTCTTATATTCCTGAGCTCCACATTTTGTACGCTATAGCTGAATATATACAGTAGCACAAGCCAAGCTCCAGCTTTGTCGCACATTGCAATTTGATGAAGTGAATATCACTAACACTGATTCTTGATTTTATTGGCGGCTAAATATTCTATGTACGGTGATAAGAGATAATTAAACAAAAAAGTACTAAGCTAAAATGATATACATACAAAAAGTTTTACTCCAATAAACACACAGCGCGCACCAACCGAGCGCTTAAACGACTCAGAGCGAACTGAATTGCCCTCACGCTAGGCATTGAAACCTAGATCAGAACTCACTACTAAGAGCGCATTTTCCCCATCACACTGAGAATCAGTGTTGCCATAACCGACGGGAAAAAAGTCAGCTCTGGCTATTTTCAAAGTTTAATTGTGGGAAAAGATTAAAAACAGCAGACGGCCTGCTGTCTGGTGTAAGAGAGTTACTTTTTCCGCTTTTTATGATGAAAAATTTTAAAAATCAATTTCCAGTTTTGCAAGCTGTCATATCTCTGTGACAACTGCAATTTTATAACAATGCCTTATGATTATAATCACCAAATAAAAAAGGCTCTAGTCGTGAAAGCTCGACTAGGAGATACCCAAAACATTTACGTGTACGGTCAGGACTGCTCGTCTTTAGTCACCTCATGTGTTTCTCAACCGATTTTAATACAAATTTCACAGATTTTGAATATTGTGCCTACTCTTTCTCAATTTAATATTTTTTAAATAAACCAGAAACTTGATCAATAATCTGTAACATATTTTTTCAGTCAATGGCTTGGGGCAGGCTAAGCTCCAATATTTATTGACAGCACTGGGAGTTCTGTGAGGCTGATTTTTGACATAGGTGATACAAAGTATAGATTGACGAGTCAACTGATATATGTTTATATACCATGAAATTAAAGAATCCAAAAACAGCATATTTTGTTTAAAAAATGGCAGCACTGCTGAGAACCAGTATGAATATGGTGGAACTAAACAGGTGGGCTTATTTTTGACCGTTGGGTACCAAATGATTGAACGTTCGAACACTTAGATTAGCTTGAGCGAGCTGTCAAAAACGATTTACCCTTATAAGTTAACTGACTCTTAACCCTTTGGGTTTTTATAAAATAATTTCAATAGTTTGCTCCTAGCTAGGAAAAACATTAATTGAAAATCTTAAAATAGTCTGTTATTACATGACTTGCAATGCTAGGATTTTCGTCGAGCTATCTCAGAAGGGGCGCTCGAGCTCTCTTTCTTATAAGCATACATACCGATACAGATATGTATGTATTACATGTTACTTTTCAATTCTAAAAAATTCTCGGTGGGCATAATCAAGAAAAATATCAATTCGACTGAGATGCACTTTATGTTTGGAATATTAAGGTCAAAATAAGAGTAATAAGTAATACGAGTACTAGTTTATTTTTCGCTGTGCAGTAACTCAAATAGATTCGACTCTAAATGGTATGGCACTTGAAAAACTATTAAAGTGCTAACTTCTTTTGTGTCCCAATAAAAATTCAATGTTTCCATGAATTATAGTTTATTATTTTACGTTTAAATTTTTAAGTTATTATAAAAGTAGTATATTTCTTAGTCATACAACAGTATTTACGATTTTAAATTTGATATCCAAGCAACTGCCAAAGTAAACGCAGAGTAAAACAAGTAAGAAGGCTCTAGTCGGGAGAGCCCGACTAGAAGATACCCTGAACCCAGTTGCAATAAGTAAATTAAATTTATGTAAGACTTTGGTATACTGACTTAGCTTTAATCGATTAAATTCGATATCTCCGGTGTTTCTTAACCGATTTGGACGAAATTTTCAAAAAAGTTCTATCATTACCCATTACTTCAACCC
The DNA here is from genome assembly GCA_030179655.1 of Scaptomyza flava. Classification (NCBI taxonomy): domain Eukaryota; kingdom Metazoa; phylum Arthropoda; class Insecta; order Diptera; family Drosophilidae; genus Scaptomyza; species Scaptomyza flava. Next base: position 25,779,537 of record JARNME010000029.1, on the reverse strand, counting down.
TCATTTTTAGATTTTCCAAATTTTTTTGTTATCGATATTATGTGTATATCGGAAACCAGAATAGTTATCGATAATTTGAAGCAAACTTGTTCTGGTTATGGTATAGGAGAACTTAAATACCAAATCTGAAGTTTCTAGCTCTTGTAGTCTCTGAGATCCACGCGTTCATACAGACAGACAGACGGACAGACGGACATGGCTATATCGTCTCGGCTATTGATGCTGATCAAGAATATATATACTTTATGGGGTCGGAGATGCTTCCTTCTGCCTGTTACATACTTTTGCACAAAACCATTATACCCTTATTTACCCATTTTATGGGTTAAGGGTATAAAAATATACAAACTCAACTAGGCCTAAAACGCTGAATCCCAGATAGAGACCGGCAGTTCCACCAATTGAAACTAAAAACCATTGTTTACAATCATATACATTCGAATCAAATGCTGAGTCTTACCCAATAGATCTGTAAAGGAAAATATGACTTGCCGCTTGAATTGATTCCTTGGCCAAGTGCTCATGGCAACGGTACTTCCCATACTTCCAAGCAATTGTTTGGCACCTCGCATGGCCTGTAATAATATTTATTCCGAATTTTTAAAGTAAATAGTAATAAGATAGCGATTTAATAGTACCTGAGCACTTTTCAGCTTGATCACAGCGTCTATACAATTCTGTTCACAATGACAGTGTGCTGGTTTCTCATGATGACCGTTTTCTTCGTAATTTATTTATGCATAAATATCTGAATAAGATGAACGATTATAGAGTCTTACCGGCATGCTCTGGAAAGCACGACTTTAATGTTTTGTAAATGCATACAGGTTTCGGATTCGCAACTGAAAAATTTATTAACATTATTTTATAGCTCACAGCTGTAAAAAGCACTGTCGAGCTTTATTCCCTGCATTATTCCAAGTTTATATTTTTTAATATTGCCTGGAGCTACTCCTTAACTCGATACCGAAGGTGAAGAGTATATTGGTTTTGTTCAATGTCCGTCATGGGGTTTGTCTATTCGTATGAACACAACTTTTTTCGACAACCGTCAAGAGACTTGAAACTTTGCAAATATCTTGTTCTATGGTGTATCAAGATTGGGGTTCTACACCAACTGAGGGGCTGGCAATCCATAAATTCAATAGCTCAAAATCGATAAATCTACCTAATTCGCACATCCTTTCACCTAGAACTTCCAAATTTGGTGGGATGATAGCTACTAGCAACTCCCAAAGATGTGCATCAATGTTTGGAGCCACGCGCACCCACACTACCCCCAGACCCCCTTCGCCCACTTTCTACAAACTTTGAGCTTTAATCACATGGCGCATACGTTATATTCAAACAGCAAACAAAGCTCGATATTGGCACAATAGTACGACTCTGGCTTAAGTTTTCTGAATCAAACAAAATTGGTGCATAAATCAAAAGAATAAATATAGTTTAAAATAAGTGGAAACGTTTCAGTCGGAAGCAACTGACTACGGTACACTCGATACCTGTATTGAAGCCCCCAAGTTATCGTAGAAACTTGACACTTTATCTTTCCCGGCCATAGATAAAAATGTTTAGAAAGTTCCAAGTCTCTAGGTTGAAGGTAGCGGAAATAAGTTGCGTTCATACTAAAGGTGGGCGCGTGAGTCATTTTCAATTGATTAATATGCAACTAATTGAAATAAGAAAAACAAAGTAATAAAATAAATGTCACATATTTTTATTTTAAAAGAAAATTTTGTCAAGATTTTCTGGTGACATCCTGGTCCTTCTCTCTTCTAATAAGTAAGCTTCCAGTGCCCTTGCGCGAATGGTACATTAACAACTCAGAACATTTTTCACAACGCGCAAATTCTTTGACTTTCCCTTCAAACTCTACTAATTTAAAATGCTTCCACATTTCACTTTTACTATTTTCTGGTACTATCAATTTGTAGCGTTCATCTGTTTTATTTAAAGTTCTTTTTGCACGTGCTTTAATAACATATCATGGTACACGTTAAAGATGCCTAAAAATTATCGATACATCAAATGAGTAATATAATGTGCGTGATTTAAACACAACTCACGTGAATGATGTTGCGTGATTATGAAATTAAAAAAACTCACGCATGTGCGTGATCACGCATGATAAATGCGGCAAAAAACATGTCACGCGCCCATCTCTAGTTCATACAGGCGGACAGACACCATGACGGACATTGCACAAAACCAATATACCTTTACCTTCGGTATCGAGATCAAAAACTAACAGACACGCTTTTAAAGAATATCGAACTAAATATTAAAAATAAACATAAAACATTAATGATCAGAATATCAAGCATAATATTAGTTAGCTAAACAAATTTGAGAGGCTAAACGGAATTTAAGCCAGGTTTGCCATCATATCAAAGCTAGAACAAGCTAGAACTAGTTTGTGATTTATAAGTGAAGGGTTGACTAAAAAGAACTGCTTACGCCCTAAAAGTATGCTTTATAAATTTCCCTTTTCTGAGAGTTGCATGCGTGCAAGTGAAACAAGGCATGTTACAGAGTGCACATCATGCAACAGTTAAATATTGACCCTGGCTTAGTTCCTATCGGTCGCAGAAACTGCCTTACACATTTATGAATACACTAAAACAAGCAAGAATGAGTATTCTTTATCTCCAATGTTGAAAGCTTAGATATTTTCTATTGTAAATAAAATATTGAAAGCATAAGTACTTGCAACAATAAAAAAATAATTAATTTTAAGATGTTTACACACCTCCAGTGTGATCGGACTAACATTGGTTATTTTTTTACAGCAGGTTCCGATGTCAATATTAAATATAAATATATAGAAAGAACTTAGAGCAACAAACACTGAGTCAATCACATACACATATGATGATGCTACTTAAATGAAGAAAAATGCGTAACAACTATTGTTTGGCGGCCAAAATGGCAATCGTTTAAATTAAGTTCAAATGTTTAAATAAGCGACATTAACCTTATGACTGCCACTTCCACTGATGCACTGATGACCGAGATTTGCGACAAAATAAAATTGGGTGGCTTTTGCCGTAATAACGAAATGAAGTCACCTGATCACTTGTCTTAAGAAAATCACAAGTCGGCAATAAAGTATCGAGCCATTCTACTTAAAAGTTTCGCACGTTTCAATTTACACATATATGTATGTACTACGTTTGTGGGTGCTTATGTGCCCATTTCATAGAACCATATCAAAACAAACATTTTTGATGCAGATCTATGTTGAATGTCAATTCCTATCTTTATAACACATGGTGACTCTAGCTCAAAGTTTGTAAAAGGTGGGAAAAGGGGGGCGGAATAGGTGGGCAAGGCTCCAGAACTTTGATGTAGATTTTTGAGGGTCGTTGCCAGCTATTTATACTCGATACCGTCTGTCTGGCTGTCCGTCTGTATGAACGCAACTTTTTCCACACCCTTCAAGCTAATTATCTTTATTTTTTGGGGTAGCTAGTAGCTATCTTCTTACCAAATTTGGTAGTTCTAGCTTTAAGGATGTGTGAAATATGTGGATTTATCGGCTTTGAGTTTTCGAATTTACCTTCGGTAACGAGTATATACAAAGGGAGCACACACTTACAGACTAATACAACGGACTTTACTTATAAAGAATGAACTGACAGTTTAATATTGTTAAAAAATAAAAGTGCATTTGTGGATATGCAGCTAAATTATAAATGTATGCAACTACACATTCCTTGCACATTGTTTGTTGCTACGCCGACAACTAAAAAAAAAATTGAAGGAAAGATATAACAAAAATATTCAATTTTAATTCGATATTTATTGAATTGCTGTGGGACACTTAATATTTCTTGTTTTTCCATCTGGTGCGTAAGAAAATAAATAGGAGGGCTTCCGACCACATTGAATTCGAAGGGCATATCTGTCAGGATCATTGGTACCAGTCAAAATTGTTGCCTCGATAACATTGTTCATCATTTTCTTGAATGAGGGTTTGGTTCCGTAGCAAAGTCGTGGTGGATTTATGTTTCGCAGAAGAATGATGGGTATGCCAATTTTCAATGTAAGAACGTGCGGTGGCATGTCTGGCAAATCAGCGAACCAGCGAATTCAAGAATTCAGTTGGATTGTTGATAGTTGATTCACCACAGTATCGTTGGGCTTATACTATGTTGTCTTTTCGACGGGTATTCCATTCTGAATAGTGAAGTTGATGCTATTGACATCGGTGTTTTTGGCCGCTAATGGCAAAATGAACTAAGACCATTATTTGAAAATTTTGAGCCAAAATTTGAAGAATTCGGTCGAGATATCGGGTATTGGCAACTCATTCAAGTTATATCAGGGCAACAACCCAAAGCATAACGCCTACAAAACGGAGTCTGGGTTGTTATATAACTGCCCAAAAATCTTGGAAAAGGCACCCCAATCACCACATCTACATCCTGTTGAAAATTTGTGGAGTGAGTTGGTCCGCCGTGTGCACAAAACGCCAAAATATCGTCCTTATCCGTATTATTAGAACGGCTTCAGGAAGAATGGGCTTATACTGGGCATGAATTTACCCAAAAAATTCTAAAAACTGTGCCAAAATGCCTAGGCGATACCATACAATATAATGGGTATCATACCAAATATAAGATTAAGTTGTTTTCTTAGCTAAAATAGATATTTGTTACTTGTAAAAAAAAAACCGAATATTAATGTTGCGCAAATTTTGGCCTTTTTTTGTTTTATGCTTATTTTCTTTATTAGTTCAAAATAAAATCTAGATATACATATGTAGCTCTATGAAAAGCTGATTTAACAAGCTTTAATTTGCCATTTTTGCATTTTTCATTATTCTTGGTTTTAATCATTTTATTCGTGTTTGAAGTTGAAAAAAAACCGAATATTAATGTTATCCACTGTATGTGTATTTATTTACGTTTACATAAAAGAGTTTGCCGAGTTTATACACACTTTAATTATCAGTTTTACTGAGACTGCTCTGCCTGAACATAAAGAAAACATAAAGTAAACATACGTTCATACTTACATACATATATTTACATTTGCATATTCTGTGTGATTACTAACAACAAACAGTTTGTCAATTTTTTTTTGCTCTTGCTTTACAGCTCTCCCGCTCTTATCCGCTATTATCCGTCGCACTTGCGGTTCTATCTGCCCATGATAGAATTAACAGGGTAGTGTCATCAGAGAGAGTGCTCTCTTTTTTCGGATACCAATCGACAGTAGCAAAGTGCTTGTCGTTGCGGACGAATTTTTTCCTGTTTGTTAATTTTGTTGATGTTTGTTATTATACCCTTAACCAATAAAATGGGTAAATAAGGGTATAATGGTTTTTTGCAAAAGTATGTAACAGGCAGAAGGGAGCATCTCCGACCCCATAAAGTATATATATTCTTGATCAGCATCAACAGCCGAGACGATATAGCCATGTCCGTCTGTCTGTCTGTATGAACGCGTGGATCTCAGAGACCACAAGAGCTAGAGACTTCACATTTTGGATATAAGTTCTCCTATACCATGAGCAGAACAAGTTTGCTTCAAATTATCGATAACTATTCTAGTTTCCGATATACACATGGAATCGATACCAAAAAATCTCGAATTTGGAAAATCTAAAAATGAGGGTTGAAGTATTGGGTAACGATAGAACTTTTCTGAAAATTTCGGCCAAATCGGTTTAGAAACACCAGAGATATCGAATTTAATCGATTGGAGTTAAGTAAGTATACTTAAGTCAATTATAAATTTGATTTATATATTGCAACTGGGTTCAGGGTATCTTCTAGTCGGACTCTCCCGACTAGAGCCTTCTTACTTGTTTTAGGTTAAGATTTTACTTGTGACTTTTTAATATGCCTTTTTACTGCGCAATTGGCCAAAAAAAAAAAATATTCTCGGCGGGGAATTTAAAATTGCCTAGAAAAAATGTTTATACATTGCCACAAAAGTACCATTGGTATAAGTTCAAATGCGCTTCAGAATTTAGAATCAATAGCGGAAAGTGTTGATTTGCCAATGCATTTAAAAACATTTATTTTTACAATAAGAATATTTTTTAGAGTAAAAAACCTCAACACCAAACTAAAAATAAAAACACAAAAGCTTATGGGCCATCGCAAACTACTAAAAATAATGGTTTAAGAAAACAATAATAATAATAACAATTGTTTTTAGTTTTAAAATATATATAAGTTTTGTTATTAAAATTTATTACGTTTGTTTAATCATTTGCGTTTTATTCAAACAATTTTTTTTATTGTTTTTTTTTTACAACGCAACATAATTGCGTCGACCGCATACAAACAAAACACTTTTTATACCTAACTCACTCGCACTTGTAAAAGAATTCCCTAACAAAGGCAAGAGAGTAAAATCAAGAGAGCAACGTGGCGCTCTCTGTCGCACTCACACGTTCATATACATTGGTATCTGGCTCTCTCGTATGACACTACCCTGTTAATTGTGTCATGTATCTGCCTACCAGGCATACTTAACTAATATAATATAAGTATGCCTTGTCTGCCTACGCGCTTACGCTCTCTCCTTTAAGCGCTCATTTGATATTTACTGTTTTATATTGCTCTTGCAGTGATACGTTTTACTTATACTTACCGTCGCCTTACTTTGTTTTGTGCTAGCATATTAGTTGCCAGATAAAACCTTAAATCAATTCGAAAATGTTTGCATGCTGTAGCACCAATTGCAAAGTGGTTGGAACCACCAACCAAGATTTTATTTTGTGTAGATTGTGTGACAACATGATCCACATAAAATGTGCTGGCTTCACTCCGAAAATCAGGGACTTCTTAATTGCAGATACAGGCCTTAAATGGTACTGCGAGCCCTGCAACTTAGCTGTGAAAGAATCGACCAAGTTCATGAGGCAGACTCATGCTGGCTTTAAAGCTATGCATGTAGCTTTTAATAATCTGCAAGCGTCATTCAACGAGCTTGAGCTTAATTTCAAAAATGGCAAGGTGATTACCGAATCTCCGAAGCGTAAAAAGACTTCGGGTCCTAATCCACTTATTGCCCCACCTGTTCTTCCAACCAAACCCCTTCTAGTGCCTAACAATAATCCTTCAATTGGTTCCAATGCTAACCCACTAATGTTATTTAACTCTCCTGCTAGAAATCCTATCAACAACCTAGCCACTTTATCTTCCGAATCTTTGCATGAGCCCTCTGGTTCAGCAGCTCGTGTGCCTATTAATCCTAATATAGGTACAACTGGGGCTCACAAGCCTCTGGTTGTTGTACCACTCAACAAAATTGTTTTTGTTTCTAGGCTGGCATCCGATACGTCATCGGATGATGTTGCAGCATATGTAAAGAGTCAAATCGATTCCCCTCTTATTGTTGTTGAAAAGTTTAAATTTGAACATGCCAGAAGTATATCTTCTTTCAAGTTGGGTGTACCGCCTGAACTTTTCTCGACAATTTGCTCTGAAAAGTTTTGGCCGCCGCAACTTGTAGTTAAGGAGTATACGAATAGGCGAATTAATAGCAATAATGGTATAAGGATTAATTGTACACCGCCTGCTAGCCAACCTGTTGCCTCCACCTCGGTGGCAAAAAACTAACAAAACAACTTAGTTTGGCCTATCAAAACGTTAGAGGCCTTAACACTAAACTTTCTAAATTATATGTCAACAGCTTATCATTTGATTCACATATAGTAGCACTCACGGAAACCTGGTTAAAACCTGATATATCTGATTATTCCATTTTTCCTTCTAAATATAACTTGTACAGATGTGATCGCACTTCCCGCAAGGGAGGTGGTGTTCTCATTGCTGTTGACTCCTGTATTTCCTCTGAACAGATTCTTTCTCAGCATCTTCCGGACATAGAGTTTTTATGTGTTAAAATATTACTAAACGGCCGTTCACTTTATGTTACTTGCTCTTATATTCCTCCTCAATCTGATATTAACATTTACTCGTCCCATCTGAGTGCCCTGCAACTTGTTTCGTCATTTTTGACAGATATGGATAACCTGATAGTGGTTGCTGATTTTAATATGCCACATGTTGTATGGTCTGTGAATGACACATCTTCGGCGGTGTTACCAGTCACTTCTGATGATTTTATCGATGGCCTACTTGAGTTAGGCCTATCGCAAGTTAACAGGGTGCATAACTGTAGTGGTAGAATGTTGGACTTAATATTTATTTCGGACTCCGATTGCAGTAATGCTAGTAGAATACCCCCTCTAGTGCTTCCGGAAGATACCTACCATCCAACCTTAGAATTATCCATCGAAATTCTTAACCTTATTTTAGTATCTAAAAATACTTTAAAAACCCGTTGCTTTCGTAAAACTAACTTTATTAAATTAAATTATCTTCCTCAACATACTAATTGGTCGCGCCTTTATTCTTGTAGTGATATAGAAACTGCTAAAGCCATATTTTATAGGACCTTGAATTCGCTTTTGGATATTTGTGTTCCCCTCACTTGTTCTTCAAGTGACAATATACCACCTTGGTTTACGAGAGAACTATCGAAGTTGAAAAACGCAAAGACAAGATCATATAAAAAATTTAAAAAATCGGGAACTACTTTAGATTTATCTTCGTATTTAGTACCAAAATCTAGTTTTATTTCCGTTAACACATCTTGCTATAATAATTATCTTAATCGTTGCAGACTAAACTTTTCACGTGACCCTAAACAGTTTTATAAATTTGTTAACTCTAAACGTAAGACTTCTTGCTTGCCATCCTCAGTATACCTAGATGATACAAAAGCAAGTTCTGATCAGGCAGTAGCCGATCTATTTGCTGAGTATTTTCAATCAGTATTCTCATCGAATATGTATAGTAGTAGTAATTCCTATCCTTTTCAAGTTCAAACGTCAAATTGCATATATGTCCCATTAGTTACTGAGTCTATGCTCCTGAGTGAATTTAACTCTATTAAACCTGGCTACTTGCCGGGTCCTGATGGAGTGCCAGGTTGTATTCTTGGATACTGCGCGGATTCTCTTTGTGCGCCATTAAATAAATTATTTAACTTGTCTGTTGATTCAAACGTGTTCCCTGATATATGGAAGGAATCCTTTATAATTCCATTCCATAAAAATTCTTCAAAATCAAACGTTAAAAATTATAGGGGCATATCCAAGTTGTCTGCCATACCAAAAGTCTTTGAAAAAATTATATGTTCTCAACTGCAACACGGATGTAGTTCGATTATATCGCCTTATCAACACGGTTTTGTTAGGCGTAGATCTACTACCACTAACCTTCTTGAATTCACTTCGCTTGTTATCAAAGGGTTTCAGGAAAAAATGCAAACTGACGTTGTTTACACCGATTTTAGTAAGGCATTTGATTCTGTAAGTCATCCTCTGTTGCTTCATAAATTAAATATTATTGGATTTCCATCAAAACTATTATTGTGGCTTTCGGAGTACTTGTGTGGTCGAACACAAAAAGTAGTTTTTAAATCGTCGGGATCTAAACCTATTTTCGTTACCTCTGGTGTACCCCAGGGTAGTCACCTTGGACCTTTGCTTTTTAATTTGTTTATTAACGATCTTATACATCCTTAGTACGTCCTATTCTGGAGTATGGATCTTGTGTGTGGTCCCCTCAATGCTCGATTCACCAGGGTAGAATTGAATCTGTGCAGAAGAAATTTCTTCTATTTGCCCTTAGAAGTTTGAGCTGGGTTCCTGGAGTTGACTTACCCCCATATTCAAGTAGACTCCTTTTAATAAATCTTCCCTACCTGTTAAGCCGTAGAACTATGCATGGAGTATTATTTATTACTAACCTACTTAATGGTGAAATCGACTCATCAGTTCTTTTGAGTCGAATTAAATTTAATGTCCCGGTTAGATCTTCACGTAACTTTTTACCCCTTAGCCTTGATCGTTGCTTCAGCAACTATTTAATTCATGAACCATTTCGTGTTATATGTTCTGACTATAACAAACTTTATTCTCTTGTCTCCTTGGAGGCCTCAACTCCAGTACTAAAAATATCGATCCTTTTTGCTTTATCTAATCGTAACCACTGACTACTAATCTAACGCTGGTCTGATTGGGTTTTTCTGGGTTTTTCCCAATCCTCGCAACAAATGTTGGACTGCTCAATTTTTTATTGAATTTCCCAGAGCTTTAACTTTAACTTTTAATTATTTTTTCAGGTTTATATTTTATTCCATATTTTACTTAATTTAATTATTTTAATTATTTTTAATTTAAATTAAATTTTGATTCGTTTTAATGTCAGCAGCTCTTAGCTGACTATAAATAAATAAATAAAGTATATTTATTCTTGATCAGCATCAACAGCCGAGGCGAAATAGCCATGTACATCTGTCCGACCGTCTGTATGAACGCGTGGATCTCAGAGACTACAAGAGGATATAAATTCTCCTATACCATGAGCAGAACAAGTTTGCTTCAAATTATCGATAACTATTCTGGTTTCCGACACACAAATGGAATCGATAACAAAAAAATATCGAATTTGGTAAATGTAAAAATGAGGGTTGAAGTAATGGGTAACGATAAAACTTTTCATCCAAATCGGTTAAGAAACACCGGAGATATCGAATTTTATCGATTGAAGCCAAGTCAGTATACCTAAGTCTTACATAAATTTAATTTATTTATTGGAACTGGGTTCAGGGTATCTTCTATTCGGGCTCTCCCGACTAGAGCCTTATTACTTGTTATTTAAAAATTTTGTATCAGAAATTTTGAGTTTATTCAATATTTCCTTCATTATATTTGGCTTTAATTGATAAAATGTTATAATTCGACTTTTATGAATTCACAAAAATTGTCAATACTCCCACAATTTCTATGTATGACGAGCACTTTAATTACTGCCTATGCTAGTGGTTGCACTGGGCCGTAAAAGTGGGGTGGTTACCAAGCAACACAACGGTCATGTCGCTGGCGTAAACAAAAAGCCAAGCTACAGAATTAAAAAAACCAAAGAAATTGGATAAAAATGTGCATTATTTTGGAGAAGGCGTTGGTTAAGCAGCTGAAGTTGAGTGCACATGATGTCTTTCAACTACGTACGAGGTGAGTGGGGGATATCGTGACTGCCGGATGGTAATTTAATTTAACCTACCTGTGACTGCATTTAGATTTAGGCGAGCATCTGAAGCTACTTGGCTTTCCGCGAGTCTTTCCGCTACAGGCGCTGGCCACGCAGCACGGCAGCCTGGCCAGTTTTCACATAGTGGCCGAGCTTCTGCAGTGGCTTGCTGGTTTGCTGGACGCTGTGCTTTCGGGTGGCGTCGAGACGGAGGAGCAGCGAGTGGTGCTCATACGCTCCGCCATAGAGTTTTTCGTGACAATATCAGGCATTAGGCTGAATCCGCGCAAATTATACGCTGCGTCTGCCATTAGCGCCACAGAGTTGCAAAAGATCACGTGCTTGCTGATTGCGCCCTCGCAAACAAAGACTGAGGAGCGTGAGGAAGAGCGAGAGCAATATCGCAGTGTTTTTCAAGTGGATATTGGCGATAAATTAGATGAGCTTCGTCGAGCCCGCGAGCTATCCTCACACCTTACGCAGCGCGGTGCTGCACTTTTTGATCTGCTGTCCAAGGAGCTAGTGAACAAGGATGTGCGTGTCGCCCAGGCGCAACGGCCCATGGATATGCTTGGCGTAGAACGCACCATTAAGAACGCAATCCAGGCCAGTCAGCTCATGCTGCAGTCCATTCACGCACAGCTGAAGAATGGGCGCGTCGAGCTTAATGCCCTGAACTCAAAGTTGCAGCGCAAGCGCGCCGAGTTGGAGCGCACCAAGCAGAGGCTGGAGGCCCTGCAAAAAATTAGACCCGCTCACATGCGTGAATTCGAAGAAAGCGAAAAGGAACTGCAGCAGCTATTTCAGAGCTACTTTCTGCGACTGCATGTGCGCGATTCTCTGCGCGCTTTTTTGGAGGAGCGGACCAAACGTCGTGCAACGCCAATTTTATCCCCACTGCTTCAAAAGCCAGCCGACAGCTCGATGCCCCTCATACCCGAAGCCCTGACTGCAGACGATGATGATGATGATGATGATGATGATGATGAAGATGATGAAGAAGACAAACCGCTTACTAACGGCCTGCGGAGCCAAGGCTTATTTGGTCTTGATTCGGAAATACCCGACATACGCGATGAGGACTTAATGATGCAGCGCAGCAAACCGGTGGTGATAGGGGGAACGAGAGCACCTGGAAAGCGTCCACGCACGGCCACTTCACTTATTCGTCCTACCACCGGACGCAGTCGTCGAGGATCGGTTAAAGGAGCCTCGAAACATAATGCTCATGCTGCTGGCAAGAGCATTCTCGATCAGCGAGAGGCGGATGACAGCAGCTTTGGAAGCTCCGACAGCGAACTCGACGTGGGCGACATTATGGGCATAACCGGCACTGGCGACGATGACTGTAAGTATTCAAAAGCTTAACACAATTATTTTTATCAATCTCACGCAAGAAATCCTTGGCCTCCGGGCGAAATACTACTTACATATATTTTATTTACGAAAACTCAAAAAATTTGATATTGTGGGGCTTACATATTTTTTATGTCTCCAGATGAGTTTTACCTCGAGTAATCGTTTTATGCCCTTAACCCATAAAATGGGTAAAAAATTGTATAATGGTTTTGTGCAAAAGTATGCAACAGGCAGAAGGAAGCATCTCCGACCCCATAAAGTAGATATATTCTTGATCAGCATCAACAGCCGAGACGATATAGCCATGTACATCTGTCCGTCCGTCTGTCCGTCTGTATGAACGAGTGGATCTCAGAGACTGCAAGAGCTAGAGACTTCGGGCACTCCCGACTAGAGCCTTCTTACTTGTTATACTCTGAAAGCGAAGGTTGAGAGTAAGCTTAATATTGTTTTGTTTCCGTCATGGTGTCTGTCCGTCTGTATGAATGACATCGCGGAAGCTATTGACTTGAAACTTCGTAAATATCATTTTCTTTGGGCTGCACATATAGAAAGTCAAGATTGGGATTCTTTTAAAATCGGAAATCACCATATCTTCCAAAGTTGGAGGCCTTATAGCAGGTGATATCCCCAAGACTTGCGTCCGACTGCTACGTTTGGACTTGCTTTGTTTGATTCATGCAATACATATTAACTACGATTTCATAAGTCCCAAAAAGACTTAACACCATGTTTAAGTCACATATATGCTATTTAATGGTGTTGTTTGAACAAAGAGATCTAGTTGAAGATCTAGTTTCGTTTCGGCTTCTCTTTTATCAAATTAAATTTAAGTGCCTTTTTGTATTCTTTTACCAACAACTTAACAAATGATTACTCGTTTTTTTTGTTATATATCCAGTCGATCTTAATTCAATTGATGACATTAGCATATCAAAGCTAACTGGCGAGCTGCCGCGCCGACCTAAAACAGCCAGTAAGCCGGAGCACTACAGCGATGAGGATTTCTAACAAAATACTTTGTACACCTACTCCACATGTATTATAAAGTTTTCGCCTTACATACAAATAAAGACACTCTGATTTTCGATCGGTTTAGTTTTTTGTTTTTAATGTGTTACTAGATGTAAGTTAAATTTGAAACTGTTGCGTACTTTTGTAAACCAACAAAATTAACAAAATTTTGTGTCAACCGTCACGCTTAACCGTTCTTATGGATTTTGGATTAACATATTTAACACTGGAAGGTCATCGCTACTTTTATGACGCAAAGAATATCGTTCGTCAAATCAACCATGTTTTTGGATAACCCAATGCCCAAAAGACCCCTGAAATTTGTTTTTTGGTTATTTGTTTGGTCTAACTCATAATTAATAGACTAAAGACTGCGACCAGATATTGCTTTATTCGAAAAGTATAAGAGTAAAAGTAATTTTGCTAGGATAGCAGTCTTTAAATAAAAAACATAAAAAAAAAAATTAAAAAAAAAAAAACAATTTAAGCCACAAAATGAAAACTAGCGGTTCCCTACACTGGAAGACTGCTCTAGGTAGAGGTCATGTCAAATAAAACAAATTTGTTTTTAGAGCTGGTTTTTATACTCCTTACCGAAGGTAAAGAGTATATTGGCTTTGTGCAATGTCCGTCATGGTGCCTGTCCGTCTGTTGATCCGTATGTGTGCAATTTTTTTCCAAACCCTGCATTTTGAAATCAGAAGAGCGTATATCTCCCGCAGCGTGCACATCTGCCGCATCCGTACTCCTTTGCAAACAGGCTTCTTTTAAGTTTTGAAGATATAATTTGTAATTTGTTTTACATAAGCCCCCTGCATTTTGGCATCAAAACGCCTATATCTTCGACAGTTTTTATACCCTTAACCCATAAAATGGGTAAATAAGGGTATAATGGTTTTGTGCAAAAGTATGTAACAGGCAGAAGGAAGCATCTCCGACCCCATAAAGTATATATATTCTTGATCAGCATCAACAGCCGAGACGATATAGCCATGTCCGTCTGTCCGTCTGTATGAACGCGTGGATCTCAGAGACCACAAGAGCTAGAGACATCAGATTTTGTATTTAAGTTCTCCTATACCATAATCAGAACAAGTTTGCTTCAACTTATCGATAACTATTCTGGTTTCCGATATACACATAATATCGATAACAATAAAATATCGAATTTGGTAAATGTAAAAATGAGGGTTGAAGTAATGGGTAACGATAAAACTTTTCGTCCAAATCGGTTAAGAAACACCGGAGATATCGAATTTTATCGATTGAAGCCAAGTCAGTATACCTAAGTCTTACATAAATTTAATTTATTTATTGGAACTGGGTTCAGGGTATCTTCTATTCGGGCTCTCCCGACTAGAGCCTTCTTACTTGTTATGCTAGCTGATGATGATCCCAAATAGCATCACAATTTTGTAGGCCACGCCCACTCCTTGAGCCCCCAGCCGTCCCACCACCTTGGAAAATCAGCTATAGCTGAAAATATTTTTAAAAAGATAGTTGGTAGCAAAAGTTAGGATATCTTAAACAGTTTTCAGCCTTAGTAACGAAATTTGATTGCAATTCAGCTAATGAAATCCCCTAAAGATCTGCATGAAACTATTTTTGAACGCAGCGCTCACCTCTGTGATTTACATGTTAATTTTCAATCCTAAGAAATTCTCATCTGGCATAATCATGAAAAATATAAAAGCTGTTTATTACAATTTCTCATTTATTGTGTTATGCAACTGAGATGCACTTTATGTTTGGAATATTAAGGTCAAAATAAGAGTAATAAGTAATACGATTACTAGTTTATTTTTCGCTGTGCAGTAACTCAAATAGATTCGACTCTAAATGGTATGGCACTTGAAAAACTATTAAAGTGCTAACTTCTTTTGTGTCCCAATAAAAATTCAATGTTTCCATGAATTATAGTTTATTATTTTACGTTTAAATTTTTAAGTTATTATAAAAGTAGTATATTTCTTAGTCATACAACAGTATTTACGATTTTAAATTTGATATCCAAGCAACTGCCAAAGTAAACGCAGAGTAAAAAAATATACAAACTCAACTAGGCCTAAAACGCTGAATCCCAGATAGAGACCGGCAGTTCCACCAATTGAAACTAAAAACCATTGTTTACAATCATATACATTCGAATCAAATGCTGAGTCTTACCCAATAGATCTGTAAAGGAAAATATGACTTGCCGCTTGAATTGATTCCTTGGCCAAGTGCTCATGGCAACGGTACTTCCCATACTTCCAAGCAATTGTTTGGCACCTCGCATGGCCTGTAATAATATTTATTCCGAATTTTTAAAGTAAATAATAATAAGATAGCGATTTAATAGTACCTGAGCACTTTTCAGCTTGATCACAGCGTCTATACAATTCTGTTCACAATGACAGTGTGCTGGTTTCTCATGATGACCGTTTTCTTCGTAAAATTTTAAAAAATATCCTAATAAGGCAAATAAATATATAAATTTTAATGCATAAATATCTGAATAAAATGAACGATTATAGAGTCTTACCGGCATGCTTTGGAAAGCACGACTTTAATGTTTTGTAAGTGCATACAGGTTTCGGATTCGCAACTGAAAAAATTGATTAATATTATGATTTAGCTCATATCACTTAATGCCCAGCTGTAAAAAGCAATGCGAAGCTAAGAGTTGCGTTTGTTAATCGATGCGAGCAAGACGTATTCAGAGAGCAAAAGCCTTGATAACCAGTGCGGGTGCCAAACCCACTTACAAAGTTATTGATAATCTTCTTGACCAAGAAAAACAAAAAAAGAAAACCCAAATCATCATTGAGGGCTCCCCTCCAACAGTGAACGAGCATTATGCTCAAAACAATTATATAAAAACAATGGAAAATTCCACTAATCAACAAACGAACAGTGAAATAAGAAAAAGAAAAAATATGAGTAACTTAGAACCACCGTCTAAATCACTCAAAAACAATTATTATGCTCTTCTCGATGAAGAAGAACTGCAATGTGACAGTGAAATACTCAAAAGCTTCGAGCAATATGTGCATAGCAAAAAGATCATTGAGAACATAAACGAAAGTGAAAAAACAAAAAATTCGGGAAACGATAACGAAAAAGCTTCGACGAGTGCAGCAGACAATGCTTCTACAAGCGCAAAAGCCACTACCGCAAACAATCATGATAAGAACAACAATTACAACAATAAAGCTAACCAAGCAATCAAACAAAATAATAACAAAAAAATTCCGCCTATAGTTATTTACGATATAGGTACAGATGAACTTATTAAATTTATAACAAAAGGCCTAAAAATAAACGAATTTAAAATCAAAGTGCATAATGAGAGCAAACAAACGCTGTTTGCAGATGATCTCGACATCTACATTAAAATAAAAGCTTTCTTTGAAAAAACCAAAGTGAATTTCTACACCTATACCCCAAAATATTTAAAAAACAAATCGTATCTACTAAAAGGTCTCAATGGTAATACTGATGCAAAAATTATTCTTGAGGAGCTGTCAAAGTACAATAGCGAAGAACTGCAATTTATTAAAGTCTCTCAGTTTACAACTAAAGCTTCAATACAACAAACAAAATCACTTCCAATGTTTTTGGTACAATTAACCGCCAATAGTAACATTGGCGCCCTTAAAAAAATTAACAACCTGCTGTTTCGTTGTATACAATGGGAAGCCCTTCGACGACCCGAGATACCTCAATGCAGAAATTGCCAGGCGTTCTTTCATAGTGCTGCAAACTGCTACCTGCCGCCAAAATGCGTCAAATGCGGATCCAACCATCCCTCCAAGGAGTGCACGACAATTAAGGAAAACGACGACAACAAGGAAAAACTTTTCTGCGTTCTGTGCAATAAGTCAGGACATCCAGCATCCTATAAAGGGTGTGAAAAATACAAACGTCTACAAGAAAGGATTAGAGCTAAGAGAAACACAAACAATCAAAATAGAATACCGATAAGATCTACCCAAATAAATAATAAAATAAGTTTCGCAAACGTAGTTAGAGGAAATACAGACTATGATCAGGCAATTTCGCACCCAAGTCAAACGAACTTACCAAATACAACAGAAACACTATTATTAAGTCTCCAAAATATCAT
The DNA here is from genome assembly GCA_030179655.1 of Scaptomyza flava. Lineage (NCBI taxonomy): Eukaryota > Metazoa > Arthropoda > Insecta > Diptera > Drosophilidae > Scaptomyza > Scaptomyza flava. The sequence continues at coordinate 25,761,993 of JARNME010000029.1, read as the reverse complement.
TCAAAACTTGACCCTCGAAGTCAAGACTCTTAAGCAACAACTTAATGCACAAGCTGCAAGAATCGATACATTTGTAACATTATTAGATTAATTATGAACTTAAACAGAAAAATTACAATTATTGCTATCAATGTCAACTCTCTTATTAAAATAAGCAGGAGAGTAGATTTACAAAATTTCCTAGATGAGCACCAACCCGATATATTGTGCTTAAATGAGACAAAACTTAATTATAGACATAATTTACAATTTGACAAATACAACATTATAAGAAAAGATAGAACTAACGCTAAAAGAGGGGGTGGTACTGCCATACTTATCAAAGACTCAATTAAATACAAAACGCATAACAAACTCAAAACAAATGCCCTTGGTGTATTAGAAGCATGCATAATTCAGTTGCCAATGCCAAATAATAATATCCTTTATATTGTTGCAGCTTATTTTCCTAGCGGAAATAATAACGAACATTTTGAAAAAGATATAAAAACTCTCTTTGAAACACTTCAACTCGAAAACAACAACCATTTTTACATAATAGCAGGAGACCTTAATAGCAAACACTCCGATTGGGGAAACCCCACAAACAACCAAAAAGGGAACATTCTTAAACGCTGGTTGGATGAAAACTCGTTCTTATACAAATGCAATCTTTATGCATCTGAAAGTCCATCTTTTGAGAGCGCAAGTTCCTTTTTAGATATATGCCTAGCAGATTCAAGATTACACATAAAAGATATAAACAGCACCACAAATTGTCTAAAAACTCTAGAATACGACAGCGATCATACAGCCGTTCAGATAATATTGTATAAAAATTACATAGATGAACCTATTGGGACATTAAATGAAAAACACACAGGCAAACTTGATTACAAAAAAACCAACTGGCAAAAATTCCAAAACAAAATGAATCAACTTTTGAAAACTCAACCAATCGCACCAAACAATAAAAACCTAGATAATAACGAGATAGACTGGCACCTTGATAAAATAAATAAAACAATAGTCCGCTCCATTCATACAATAGTTCCCAAATCTAAACCACCTAACTACATTAAATCTCTTTTGAACTCCACACTGAATAAGCTCTACATAGAAAAGAAACATACCCTTTCAATTATTAAAAAACACAACAGATTAGAAAATGTTCTGAGACTTTCGGAGTTACAATTTCAAAAAACAAAACTAAAACTTATAAAAAAACTTATCAACGAAAACTTAAATCTAGCAATAAACAATCACTACGAAAAAAAATTTAAAAATATTGACCCATCAAATTCTCAAGACATGTTTCAAAAGGTGAAACAAAACATTAAGAAAAGAACACCACTCAAGTTGTCAATGCTTAAAGTACCCAACGAACTTAGAAACCTTATACAAGATGCACATGTACCAGAAGACCTTGTCATAGAAGAACATAACACAAACAACCTGATTATTACCGACCAAGAGTATATTCTCAATACAATTGGCACTTATTTCCAATCTATTCATTCTCCAAAGGAAAATGACTCAGATAATCTTACACACAACATGGTTGAGTTCTGTTTCCATAATTTTTCCGAAATGAAAAACCAATTCGAAACAGTACAGACCAGAAAAACCAACTTTAGTAACCAGAAAAAATCAAATTCACTGAGTAGCGATCAATGCGATGAATTTTTTGTACAATATAACGAATTAAGTTACATATTTAAAAACCTAAGAAGCAAATTATCATCAGGGTTCGACGAAATTCCCAATATAGTACTTAAGAATCTACCAAACTCTGCAATATTAGAATATTGTACATTATTCAATAATATGCTAAATAATGCATACTTCCCTAGTAAGTGGAAAACAGCCAAAATGGTTCTGCTGCAAAAAAAAGGTAGCGACATCCATAATATCATCAATCTTCGCCCCATCAGCTTACTCCCAAATATAAGTAAGGTTTTCGAGATATGTGTAAACATCAACATTAATAAGCACACCTCAAACATGAATATAATTAATCATAAACAATTTGGATTTAAGAACAAGCATTCCACAATACACGCCATAAATTGCTTGGTGTCTGATGTCCATTGGAGCTGTAATCAAAAAAAATGCGTGGGAGCTTGCCTCATAGATTTGGAAAAAGCATTTGACGGAATATGGATCGAAGGGCTTATATGTAAACTTATCCAGTATAAGTTTCCACAACACTTGATAATATTGATACATAATATGATTATAAATAAAAAATTTATTGTCCACAACACCGATCAAACAAGTACAAGAACATTTGAAATGTTTAACGGACTTCAGCAAGGCACCGTGAACTCACCAACACTTTTTAACATTTACATAAACGCACTATTAAGCACAATTGAGAAAATTATTGCATTCGCTGATGACTTAGTAATATATCACAGTGGCAAGACAGTTGAGGAAATAAACCACAATGTTCAAGATATGTTTAACAAAGTATCGCAATATGCAAAAGACTGGCACCTTAAAATAAATACGAACAAATGCGAGTCAATACTATTTAGACCTCCTGTCAAAAAGTGCAACAATAATATAAGAAACAATTGGAAGAAGTTTAAAATAACTGACCAAAACAACAACACGGACATACAAATCTCAAATACAGTAAAATACCTAGGAGTTTACTTAGACAAATTTCTGTATTTTAATAAGCATGTAAACATTCAAATAACAAAAGCAAAAAAAGCATGCTTTCTGTATAAAAATCTCTTTTATGCAAAGCACTTAAAAGGCAGAGTAAAAACCATAATGTATCAAGCCTTAATACGTCCAGTCCTAACATATGCATGTCCGATATGGTATAATATATCCCCATCTTATATGAAGCGACTCAGAATTTTTGAGAGAAAATGCATAAGATCATGTACATCCATGCATAGAACACCAGATAGCGAATATACCAAATTCTACACAAACAGACAGGTCTATAACGCGGCTAAACTAATTAGAATAGACAACTTTATTATCAGTTTAATACGTAATCATATAGCAAACTGCCTTACAAACGAGAGTAATAATCTTATATTGGCTCCTCTCTACACGGATGAAACCTATTTTAAATCTGCTGTACTAAACGGTTATGTTCCCCCTGAAGCATTTATATATCTAGATAAACTCGGATTAGTCCAAAATCATGAAGGCATACCAATACTTTATCATAGATTTAGGAAAGCGACAAATAAATCTATTGACCTAAGTAACGACATAACGGCGCATGAATTACGTTTTAATCAGCAAATATCTAATAGAGATAGTTTAGAATCAGCAAACATGCGCGCTAAGCTGTGGTGGCTGTCAGAAAACTAATACAGAAGAATATATATCACTTTTCACTTAGCTTTACTTTTCTTTTTCTTTTTATTAGCTTTACTTTTCTTTATCCCCTAGCTTTAATTTTATACTAATCAAAACCAAATATTAAATAGTAATGTTTTGTTTGCTTTTTTCATTACAAAAAAAAAACATATTCGCTTCACATCTATTTAAGATGTAAAAATATAAGTTAATCGGAAAAGGATCCATTTATTAATATAATTTAATTCTAGAGAGCCCATTTGGGACCATTAGAGTAAGACCAGTAAATAATTAGACTAAGGTTTATTGGAGTTAAATATTATAATAAATTAGCAAAAATAAACAAAAAAAAAAAAAAAAAAAAAAAAGCAATGCGAAGCTACATTTCGTGCGTTTTCTATGCGTATATGAAAGCTAATTATTGTCACGATTGTTGAAAAGCTTAGTATTACCTGAAATGGGTAGGAAGGGTATAATGGTTTTGTGCAAAAGAATGTAACAATCAGATGGCAAAATCTCCGACCAACAGCCGAGTCGATTTGCACACGTCCTTCTGTCTGTCCGTTTGTCTGTGTAAAAACGTTATAAAAATTTAAGATATGAAACACAAACTTTGCTAAATCAGAAGCAAATCGAGTTTGTTTCAAACTATTGATATCGCTTTCGGTTTCCGATACACACGGTAATCGATAGCAAATTTGAAAATTTAGATTAGATTTGATCATCTGTGAAAACTTCATCGAAATCAGTTGGGTCAACACCAGAGATAGCGATGAATAAAGTTAAGTCAAATCAAGTCAAGTCATATCAACAATGACTATAGGCGTTATGACCTAGGTTCATGGCCTTTTTACTTGTTTTATATTTGTGTTTTGGCAAAAGTGTATATTTCTTTGTTCCAAATCTATCTTTTAACAATTATAATAATAGTTGAAGTGTAAATAAGTTGGGCGCAAAACGCACAATTGAGTTGAAAATGAAAAAAAATCTTCAAAAGATTGATATTATTTTCAAAATTTCGATTGGTTAGTTTTTCGATGGAAATGATACAGTCTTATTGGCTTTCATCTGTATGTGTGCTTATACAGTAAAACCTGGATAAAGTGAACACTGGAAAGTGTTACAAAATATATTTTTTCACAGATACAAGGTTGTTTTAATACATTTTTATGGAAATGGACTTTATTTCTATTTTTTTGAAGTGAATTTGAATAAAACCGGCAAATTAAATGATTTTTTCAAGTATGTAGTGTTCATATATATATATATACATATATCAATTAATATTTTTAAACGTTTGTGGATTGTGTGAATAAATTTCAAAATTTTGAATCTCTTCTTGTTCACACTTTTCAGGTTTTACTGTTCATTTGTATGCAATTGATGGGTGAGCAGGAAAAAAAAATTAATTTACTTACTGCGATTTGGATAAAAGTGGGGAATGCATTTGCAAATTTTGTATGCCAAGTTAATGCGGCATTCTTGCTGGCAAGTATTTCTAGTATAAAATGGATAATGCGTGAGATTGGTTTCGTGATAGAAACGGCATTTTCTTTGTTCTATAGAAGTCCCGCTGAAAATATAAAAAAAATAAATAAATATGATTACCTCTGCAAAAGGTTTATAGAGATTTATTATTTTTGACTGACGTTTCGAGATTTGGATCAGCAACAATTTCTTCGACCTCGGGCTCATATGCAGCACCTTCGGGTGAATACCCAAAATTATTATCCACTTTCATGACCTCAAAAGCAGAATGGATATAGCTCTATAAACATTATAATTATGGGACTGTGTTTAAAGTTTAAGATGGTTCTTAGGATACGTACATCAATAGCGTTAACATCGAATCCCATCAGTGTGTATCCCACATCCTTGTCAAAAAACGTTGCTCTTTTAACGTCTATAACCCGAAGACTAGTTAAATGATTTGTGGATTCCGGATACAAGCCATAGATAAGATAGCGTGAGCTGTACTCGGCACCCAAATAGGTGCTGCACAGGTAACACAATCCAAATTCGGTGAGTATCTGTCTCACCTTGAGGGCAACCTGGCCATCAACGCAACGAATTCGCATCTTTTCATTTGGCTCATAGGTGCCATCATATGTTAAATTGTATATTAACTTCATATAGTTCTTGGGCTCAATACCCAATATTTCCAGTGTTTCGTCAATACTTTCGTAATCCGGAATATTTTGAAAGTTTGTATACGTGGAATTAGCCAAATTTTCCAAAAAGTCCCAAAATTCTTCCTTAGCTTTTCCCCTGACCCTGCCACTAAATATAAGTTGTTAAAGGCATAAGGTACAAATTGTAACGAGAGCCTCATTCAAATCTTACAGACAATAAGTATCAAAAAAAGACTTATTAAGCCGTTGCATAGGACATCTAAAAGAAAGAAAGAAACATTGTCAGTTGTATCAAAAAAAAGAGTATATACATATATTGTTAATAGTTGCGTGAAGTCTCACATTGTAACTGCGGGCATCGAAGTATTGAAATAATAGGAGTTTCGCTCAAGACCAATGTGTGTACTTTTTGTTCGAAATCGATCCACCGAGGATAAACAGGAGATAATGCAAAAATATATGGATACGATCAAGAGAATAAACCACAATAATCTGAAATGCGTAACGTTAATAATCTGCTACTTAACAATATATATAGAAAAATCATGAATAACCTCTCAATCAAAATTAACACACTTTTCACCAAATAACGAAATCCATGAATACAACAATTGTTAAAGTACAGACGGATAAAACTTAAAATCATTATTACGATTCGACGGTGTTGACTTTCTAAAACGAAATGTTTTCAAAAAACTTGCTAACATTAATTTACAACGTTCTTCCATTCTGTATACATAAGTTTAGAAATGGGGTATATTAAGTAGAAATTCTGCACTCAGAGCAAAAAGTCACGAGAAATTAACCTTGAAAATAGTTTATTTTACAGTGGGGCTCAAAAATATGAAACATGAAACTAAAAACAACATATACAAGTCAAAGTGCGTGCACTTGAAAATTACAACATATATACATATTTATATTTTTAAGTTAAATTATAAAAAAAAATCAAATATTTATGAAAAATAACGCATGTGTCCCTGGTTAGTCAATGGCACACAATATATTCCAGTAAAATTTAAAATATATTTTTTGATTTTAGTGGATTTTTGGATTCGTGGCAAGTGGTATGTATTTATTAGTCGACTTATTTTTGCTTTGATATCATTGCGTGACAATCGAACCTTAAACAAAAACGGCAGTAGGACATAACATATACATTTCATATTTAATTAAATACTCAAAAGCTTACACATGTGAAAATATTTAAAATATATTAATTGTATTGTTTAGTATAGTTTTCAATTAGAGCATTTGGCAGTTGCAATACAATTATCGTTGCTCGGATTTTGCCGCAAATTGCATTTTTGATTGCCTCTCACAAACGTCCAAATCGTATTGACGTGGAAGCCGATCCTGAATTTTTTTAACAACTGTCTGGCAAATAAAGCAGAAGACTATCAACACAACTATAATGCAACCAAATATGAGTAAAACAAGCGGCACTTTCCACCAAATATCTTCTGAATTATAACGATTAGCAGCAGTTTGGTTAGATTCGGAGCTTCTTTTTATCGACGAATAGCACTCTCTGGCACTTATTAGACCCTTGTTATTCAATCGACCATCATCGTTGAAGTGTTGATCAACACTGCTTCCCGGGAAATGTGAGCGGCATTCAGCACAAACTTGATTAAACCAATTGGCGCAAAATTTACTTTTGTCATTATATTTACAAAAAGGCTGCATTTTAAAGTATTTTGATTTTCAATAGAATGATATAAAACCCAGTGATATTGTTTAGGGTTTGACTACAGTTCTAGAAAAGCTATGTACATACAAAATAAAAACAAAAACGCATTTTTATTAAGTTTAAAGAAATTTGTGTAATATCCGTAAGTGCGGCACTTCAGTCAAACTTCAGGACAACATTCTCATGTATGTGATATATATGTTTAGTACAATTCTGTTTGTTTACGTATTTCTTATTATATTTTACTTAAATGGTAAAGTATTAAAATATATGTAAATGCGCTCGTATGTAACATTGGAATCCGTACTGAGAATTTGCGGCTAGTTACAGTGGCTCATAACTTATTTCGTACAGGCATAAAATAAAACGATGGTTCAAATGAATGTAACTTGCTTCCTATATAATATATCGATATTTTGATGCCTGCACATAACTAGTTAAAAGCCATTCTATGTTGTAAAATTGCATGCTTATCAAGTATTTATGTATGCATATTAGGTACTAATGAACATTTATGATTAAATGTAAGATTTTGCTTTAGAAAGATCACTGATTTCGATGCCGCAACAAATAAAGCTTTAATTTTTTGCCCAAAATGTACTACTTGATATTCGATTTAATAGAGCTTCGTGGTGCAGGAATTACAGCAGTTATTCCGATAGTACTCATAGCTGCATAGCTTTGCCTGTACAGCCCATTTGCAGTTGGGAAAGTTATCCACGCATTCAGCAGCTTCATCGTTTTGCAGCAGTTCATTGTTAAGATCTGCGTAAAAACAATATATTAAACCCACAAAATAATTATTATAGCTAATTCCAACAAATACCGTCACATTTCTTGGTGTTACAATTGCGAAAGATTGGTTCCCTTAGTGCGTATCTACACTTATTGGATTCACGCAATGCATTCTGCTTATCATCGTATTCCAAACATTTCACATTTCGTCGTTGAGTGCCGCCATCGCATGATTTTGTGCACTTAAAATAGAAAATAATACATTAAAAGAAATGTAAATTTGAATAATTAATAGCATACCTCTGACCACTCGGAATAATGCCAGCGAGGAGCACAATACTCGATCTCTTCGTGCGAACAATTTTCAATTGACTGTGGTCTTAACTCCTGCTTGCATTCCTCATCGTCTGTGATAAGTTGATTTCGAATGCAGAGCACAGGGCGGCTACGTGTCAAATTAAAGCAATCACCACTACAGGGTGCCCATGGTCCAGCAAACCAGTCACCCATTTCGCAGGCAGCTTGCTCACAGGGTCGTTTGTTCTCTGGTATGTCACGCGTCTCGCAGCGCTCAGCTTTTGTCTTAGGTCGATCGCAGAATATCGTACGATACTGAATGCCCGGACCACATGACGACGAACAATACTGATTCCACTCGGACATAAGCCAAACGGCATCGCCAATAGTTTTTGCAGCCCTATGGCGACTGAGATGTGTGCCATTACTAATGGGTGCATCCGAATGCATGTGCATGCGATAAGGGGCGGAATTTCGACGACGTCCCTTTGTACATTCGCATTGCTTATCGGTGGGTGGCTGCTCCTCCATGCAGGCAGCCTTGTCCACGTGGATAACTATGCCAGATGCCAGCTCTTGCACACAGCTTAGTTCACGGCGACGAAATGCTTCACCATGTTGACAGCGACACTCGCCCCACTCGTCCACGCGCCAATAGGCTGGACACGGTTGCGTGTTGCAGTGCAGCAGATTTTCATTGAGCACCGGTTTCTCTGAGTGACTGCAGCGACGTTGCGAGTAATAGCGAACGGGATTCTCACGGGCACAACGCACTATTGGAGATTGAGTACCGCCGCCACAGGACTTGGTGCAGGCACTAAAACCGACCACTTTCCAATTGAATTTCCGCTTACGTCCCGTACGCATGCTACTCACAGAGCTGCCATCTTCAAGTCCTGCTCCAGATCTTAGGAAACCATCGCTACTCTCCAGTGACAATTCGTTCTCCTCTGAGTCCGAAACAATGGGCAGCAAGTACTCGTATTTAATGCCTGGATTGAGTATATTACTATATACCTGTGTGCGTGTGCAAAAGACAATGATAACGCACTGAAAATAACAAATAAGATTTGTTTATGTAAATTAAATACCAAGAGCTCCAAGGGTTCCTTGATGGGACCCGTGCTTGTGATCCACTCCGTAACACCCTCGCCCTGCTGAACTCCATCAATGCGATGGTAATCAAAAGTTGCGCCTGCTCCCTCATACGTTCCACTTTCCGATAATTCATTTTCACCATTGAATATGCTCTTCTGTTCGCTTGTGCGCAAAACTGTTAAATGATCGGAAAATCACATTTTTGATACAAATACATAAATAACAATTATTTTAATCTAAATATAACGACAATACGATGTTTGGTTTCGAGTTCTAATTGGAACGATTTCGCCTTATCTTCTTCGAAACTAGTTTTAATAGCATAAGCCATATAAAGTATTTGTTTGAATCTTTAAATTGTCATGTAAACATTCAAATAATCACTGTCTTAAATGAAAAAAGTTTCCACACAGCGTATAAGGAAATAATTACCTTCTTCAACGAAATCCAAAACAATTTGTATGTCAGACGGTTAACTTTTTCAATTGATTTCGTTTTCGAGATATTTAAACCTAAAATTTTTTTAAGCTGCGGCATTTTCATTTGAAAGCACTGTTCCTACCCTTTAAAACCATTTTTAAATTTTACAAATATAATGTTTTATTTTATGATCCTTATATTAAAATAAAACTAGTACACTCAACAGACAATTACTTCAAAACAAAATCTTATAAATATACAATCTAATTTGATTTTAAAGGGACGAATAAAAGCTTCAGGTGCAAAAAAAAAAGCAGTTCAAACACGTGGAAACTTTGCAGTCGAACAAAACCGACTGCGGACTGGAAACCTGTTTAAAAAGCAGTAAAAAAAAAGGATGCGGCACTTTTGTGACTCTAGCTCGAAAACTGTGAAAGATATAAGCGTTCCCGTTTTGCACGTCATCACCTACCTTGGCACCAAATTTCATGGCCCTAGCTAAAAAACTATGGAAGATGTAGGCGTTTCGAATGAGGGTACGGCTCCAACATTTTTGATTCATTATTTTTCGGGGACGCCGGTAGCTATCTCCCCTTACCCAATTTGGTAACTCAAGCTGTAAGGATGTGCGAACATTTATCGATTTTGACACTTTATCTGCCCCGGCCATAGAAAAAGATATTTGCCAAAGTTTTAAGTCTTTAGCTTTACGGGTGTCGAAAAAATTTGCCTTCATACGGACGGACAGACGGACAGACACCATGACGGAAATTGCACATAACCCATATACTACTCTTTATCTTTGGTATCGAGTCATGTTTGCTTGAATGTCTTGTTTGTGAATTTTGTGTTTCAAAGCAAAAAATGCATAGTGTGACATAAAAATTGGGCTGCAAATATTAATTAAAAAGTAATATTTTTTGCATGGGTCCCACATTTATAGAGTAGACGTCAAAAAGTATCAAAGAAACGCTTGGTCGGTGTCCATAAGCAAAGTATAAGATACAAGTCATTTAAAATGGTAAAAGTGATTAAAAAAAAAAATTAAAATTAGAACAGCATCATTTGATATCGAACTATTTATTTAAGTTGATCGCTTCTTATAAAGAAAAAAAAAAAGGTAAGCTTACCAAGTAAATTTGCACTGTTTTTAAGTTCGGTAATCGAGATATTTGAGGCACCCGCAGGTATTGTGGCCACATGCACATAAGCATCCTCTGGCAATGGATCGCGTGTAAAGATTCCAGTTACCGGACGACAAAGAAGACCGCCACAGCTCACTGAACCGCTATTCGCATAGAGGCCCTTAATGGTACCACTGTTGAGTACGGCCTGTAATAATAAAATAAGTGTTTATGGTATATGTAATTGACACAAATTATACAAAATCGAAGCTTGACAGTAAAACATAATTTGCATATAAGCGACTACGCGTTGCCAAATCAAATCGAACAAAAAAGCAAAAGCAAAAGAAAAAAACTCTCGATAAATGTCTAAATTGACTCACCAGCCAAGTTATCGCCAAGTGCCACAGCAAAGGCATACCGCTCTATTAAGTATTATACTTAGTATATAAGAAGCACACTATTTGGTATTATATGTACAGTGTGCTGTGCAAGGTGAAACGTAAAGATTGCCAGCTAAATGTTCTTTGTTTATGCGTCGATCTTATTGTTTGATTTATAGTCAATGTCAGCGCATGAACTAAACAAAATCGTACATTTATATTTGTATAAACTGTATGTGTGTGGGTGTGTATGAAATGTTTGTATTAATTATGCCCGAAAAGAATTCATTGATAAAATATTTCAATTAAACACACTCAAAGAAAAATTCGCATTCGTTATGGTATTAAAACATGTGCCGTAATTTAAATACAAAACTTGTTGATTCAACATTTAACATAGTTAAACTGCAAAATGAATATAAATCAAAGTGCGTCCACTCTAAATTGACTATGCCATCTTATTTTAACGTTGAGCCAATCAATAGAACCATCGATTCAGTAGAACCGTATTTAACTAGCAGCACACTTCGGATGTTTCCAAAAACGTTAAAAAGAACCAGTAAGAAGGCTCTAGTCGGGAGAGCCCGACTAGAAGATACCCTGAACCCAGTTGCAATAAATAGATTAAATTTATAATTGACTTTGGTAAACTGAATTAAATTCAATCGATTAAATTCGATATCTCCGGTGTTTCTTAACCGATTTGGACGAAATTTTCAGAAAAGTTCTATCATTATCCATTACTTCAACCCTCATTTTACATTTTTCAAATTCGATATTTTTTGTTATCGATTCCATGTGCATATCGGAAATCAGAATAGCTATCGATAATTTGAAGCAAACTTGTTCTGCTCATGGTATAGGATAGCTTATATTTAAAATCTGAAGTCTCTAGCTCTTGTAGCCTCTGAGATCCACGCGTTCATACAAACGGACAGACGGACGGACAGAAGGACATGGTTGTATCGACTTGGCTGTTGATGCTCCTTCTGCCTGTTACATACTTTTGCACAAAACCATTATACTCTTTTTACCCATTTTATGGGTTAAGGGTATAAAACGATTAACATTCAAATCTTCAATTTATGCAACTTTTTTATCTGAGTGATACAAAACAACAATTTGTGCGCGTAGGTGCAAAATTGATATTCACTTCCGGGCAAAAAGTGCCAATATCCCAATCCTAAGTGCCAACATTCATATTGAAGTTGTGATAAAAATTTGCCGCAGTAAATGGTTTGATCGTTGAGTGCTGCTCTGGCTGCTGTGCCACAGTACAACATCATGTTGCGAAGCGAAAGAGAGATTATTCCATTTAAATGGCATAAAGACAAAACAGGCAACTCGGCAGCATTTGACGCACTTTTGCAAGTTTACGATGGACACATCTTACTTGGCCCACAGTCACTTAGTTGTTTACGATGCGACGAGTGCGAGATTAAAGTGCTTTTTTCTACCCTATGTTTAATATGCAAAGGGTATATTACGCTTATTTTTAGGCATCGAAAGATTAGCGGAGCGTTAAAAAAAACTTTATTGTTTAATTAACACAAAAAGTAATTTAAAGATTTTACATTCTTAAAATGCAAACTTTACTTTTGACCATTAGTTTCGGAAATAGTTACGGCAATATCTAACATATTCATTTTAATCTCCATTTACAAAATATACTAATAAGACTAAGCAAACAAAATGGAAACAAAATTTTGTGTCAGATATTCCAGTTAACTTTTTTATGAATTTTGGTCTACTTAACACGAAAATCACAACCAATACCAACTCAGCGACTGAAAATGTTGTATTTGCAAAATTTAAAGTAGGTTTCGAAGGGGAAAAACATTACTTTCCAATACACAAAATTTATGTACAAATAATTGTATCTTCATGTGCAACGACACTAAATATTTCAAGAATCTGTATTTTTAAGTTAAAAATATCTCGAAAACTAATCCAATTATCGTGGCAAAAAAATCTACGTGCAAAGTGTAATATTTACATGAAGCTTTGTACTACTTTGTGTGATTACTGAGTTACGAATTTTTTAAAAATTATTTAGAATGTCTGTCGATACGGCCAGAATAAAAGTTAATAAGCTTAGCTCAAATACGTTTAAAAAGTTTAAAGTATTTATATTCGTAAAACGTAAGAACAGCCAGTAAATATCCTTTTGTAGCATACTTAGGAGCGTTTATCGGAAACAATTACAATTATGCTGTATCCTTTAGCACGCTTTACAATAAATCACAACTTTTCTAATTAAAAAAAATTGAATAAATATCCAAAACAGATAGGCTGCCTGAAAAATACATAAAATCTTATTTGTACTTCCAAGAATGTTAAGGAACTAAAATTCCACATAAAATAGGGAAGTACGATTTCAATTCAAAATTAATTTGTAGCCAGATGCAACAAAGATATAGACCAGAGTATTAATAAAATAGCTTAAGCGATCCACAGCAACAAACATGACACAGAATCTATAGGCAAACTTTTAGCGAACGTTGAAAAAAAAAAATTTAGATATACGTACATTACGAAAAGCCAACAATAACGTAGATCTGGATTTAAATAATAAAAAACTAATTAGCGCGATTTTCTAAAAAACAAAAAATGGCAATTGGATCTAATTAAAGCCTCGGTACAATTTAGGTATATTAGTACATTACGTAAATGCAAATTGTACATTCTCATAGGCCTAATGTGTTCAAGTGTAATTCTCAAGTGTTTTTGGATATACATATGTCCCAAAAAAAACTCAAAAATTTAATTATTACAAGTACAAATAACGAATATATAATAATCCAGATACTATAATGGTCGAAAATATGTAAAAATCACTGATTAAACTGACAAGATTAATGCATTAAATTGAACATTCGGTTTTTAATTTTTAATGATGAGCATGTAATGCTTAAAACTGTCAGACTTAATTTATTTAAATCTGATAACGATTATCTTTACGAATATTTATGCGGATTTTTTAACTGGTTTGATAACTTGATATTATTGCCTTTGACGAGACGAGCGCGCGATTCTCAGAGAGATACGGATACGCATGTGTTGCGTGCTTCGATTCACGTTGCTAACTAAAATATTCGGCAAAGCGATTCATTTATTTTCAAAGATTTTTTTCCATAACAAACACACATACATGCATCGGACGCTTTTTGTTATTATTTTGATGCCTTTAAGAGTATGGATAGTTTAGTCACACACATACACACAAAGCTGCTCTCGTGTACTCGAAAGGAACATGAATATTGCAAGAAGTACTATGTACAAGTATATGAAAAAAAAAACTTAGCAATAAAGAAGAACAAGTCTTCTGGTTGTAGGTGAGTCTGTGTATGTGCGCGCTGTTACCGATCACAGCCGTCACTACTAATCGTCATTTGCATTTGTAACTCGTAAATAACAAAAAAAATTAACAAAAGTTTTTCAAATTAATGGATCGAGTATCAAAAAGTGGCTACTTGTTAATTAATTGTTCAAGTCGATAGCGAGTATTATCTGCAACTAGTAATACATATAATTGCGAATAATAGTTTTATTGTGCATTAACATTCACCTTGCAAATGCCGTCGACACACATTGCGCGGCTCACATAAGTGGACGTGGAACGATAATATTCCGCTGGACGTTGGCAAGGTGTTCCATCAATAACAGTATCATTTAGAGTTGCGAAGTATTTCATGCCCAATGGCTTACAATTCAGCTCACATTCGGCATCGTCTGATATAAAAATTAGAAATATATGTTTAAAGAAATTTCATTCTGGTTAAAATAGATTCTGTGAAAACATATGTACTTATGCGAATATTTTTTTTTTTTTTTTTATTGTTTAAACTTACCTTTAACATAAGGCTCCCAGTTATATTGGCGACCCTGGAAATCAACTTTATTGTATGTAGCACATTGATATGCACGAATATCGAATGATTCCGTTGAACATGGGAGGTCATTGCATATCTGATAGCGCTTTGACAAGCCGACACAAGTATCACTCGTAAATACCCTACCTGTTGTAGAATTTCTGCAAATTTCAAAAGAGAATCATCCAATATTTATGCTTTGATACCGAAGATAAAGAGTATATTTGTTTTGTGCAATGTCAGTTATATGCCGTCCTTCCGTCTTTTATACCCAATTTTTTCGACACCCTTAAATAAGAGCCATACAACTTTGGTGTCCACCAAAATACTGCATCAAAAATTAGACCCTAGCGCCCCCGCGTTTGGAAATCTGAAAAGCCTATATCTTTTACAGATTTTGAGCTAGAGTTGGCTACATTATTGCCAAGATTGGTAATGACGTTCCAGAAAAAACTTTATCCAAAATTTGTAAGCCACGCATAACCATTCTGCCCACAGCCACACCGCCGTCTTGGATAATTGGAATCGCCTCTATCCGTGACAGTTTTTTAGCTGAAGCTAGCTGGTGACATCCCACAAAGATAGTTTCAAAAATTGGATGCCACTCATACCACCCAACATTTAAAATCGGATATTCTTATATCTTCCACCGTTTTTTGTCACCCAAAGATTTGCATCAAACAATCTTCACCTCATTTGCAAGCAAACTTCTAACCACACACTTTAAAACTATAATATCAGAGTATAAGAAATAAACACAGAGCAAAATAGACAAGTAAATTGTTAAATTACTTATTAATCCCACAATTTCATTCTACCCAACAGCCGCGCTGTATGTACATATGTTTGTATTTAAAAAAGGCCGGGTCAATTTCTTTGGGTAAAAATAGATAAAAAGCCACCACCAAAATCAGGATCAACAAATAGTTCTTAGCTACTTTAAACAAGAAAATATGGGTCTGTAATAAATTTTAATAAAATATTGACCCACTCTAATTTACAAACATAATATTGCGATTATGGCCGGCTCTACAGATGTTCAGATTATTTGACTGGTTCTATAATCCCCACTGGAAACTAAAAACGGTGTTTCCGTTTAATGTTTAGTTAAGGAAAATGTTCGTGATAAAAAAATTCAGAGACAAAATTATTTATTATATGCAAATTTAGTTCAATGAAAATAAGCGATGATTATGCAAATATTTAGCTCAATTCAACAAATTTCTTCTTCAAGAATTCGGTCAACTCTTGGTTGGCCGGATTTCTGATTTCGAAGAGCGTCTTCTGCTTAGCATCGACGGAGACTGTGTCGGCTATAGCTCCAGCGGCTTGTTCCTTTAAAGCTTTGATTTCCGTGGCATATTTAACTTCAGAATCAGCCAAGAGTTTCTCAAAGAACTCGACAGCATCTTGCAGATCGTGGTTGATTTTTGGCACAGAGCTTTGCTTAAGGAAGTTAACAAACTCTGGACTAAAAGTCTTTTCTAGGTTAACGAATCCCGTCTTCCTGGCCTCAACATCCGTGATTTTCTGAAGACCTTCCAGCTCGGCAACAGTTTTTTCAATATCAGCCTTAAAACCACCAGCCTCAAGCGATTTGTAGAAACTGATAGCAGCAAGAATATCCTCAGCAAGTTGATCCTCCATCAATTTGGATTGAACAAATGCACCAAATTCAGGAGAGAACTGCTTTGTGACACCGGCGATCAGTGCCTGTTTTTCGTCAAAGTTTTCAGTCTTTAATGCGGATTCGTATATGGTGATTAGCTTTTTCAAATCCTCTTTATGAGTTCCATCGTCATTCGAAAGGAATTTCTCATATTCCTGCAGTTGTTCGCGAATGTAAATGTTCAATCCCTCAGCAGGATTCTCCGACAGGACGCACACAAGTGCCAGCGACAGAAGGCAAATTTGAAATACTAATCTGGCCATGTTGTTGGATTATTTACTTCAATGCAAGCGAACGCGATGATTGCCGGAAACTCACGGCTTTTAAAACTCAGGTCTCGTATTTATAGCTAAATCGGTTCTCGGCGTTGGGGGTTTTTTTTTTATTTTTTTTAGTCGGTCATCAAAACAAGCGTACAAAGTCTGTCATTGTTCAGAATCGAGCCTTGTATTTGTTGCTTTTCTTGCCTTGTTGAGATTTCTTTTTAACTCAAAACAAGTCCACAAGAGTAGTGTGTGAGACAAGTAAGACAGATAACAAGACGGTCAAATACCCTTTAAATTAAGCACACAAATGTGTCACATCTATTCTATAAACGCAAAGCACTTTAGTTTTTTGTTCTATAAAATCCATTGAACTCTATACCTTTACTTTCACTTTAAGTTAAGTTTAATACGAATTTCTGTCGTAAATCGACGATTTTTTTATAGCTAACGGCATAAAATACCCCATGAGTTCTTCTTCTAAATATCATAGTCTGAAAATATGTATTTGGGTTTGCTTAAATATTCAGATATTCCCTCATTTATAGTAATAAAGCAGCGCGAGAACAGAGAGCTTAATTTCTTTTTACACTAACGGAATACATTTAAAATTTATTTTTCTATATAGTATACAGGTTTCAGTGATACACGATTTTTCTTTGGAGCTTACGACCCAAATGTTTGCGAACAAAATGGATTAGTTGAATCAATAATTAACTATTTAAAAGATGTGGATAAATAAATACACAAAATTGATTATTTATGTACATTGTGTGGAAAAATTCAAACAAGACTTTTCGCCGTGGCCGACCACAAAATACACTGTACATTGTCAATTGATTCGATTGATACGTATCTTTGTTGGTTTTATTTAATTGCAATATTCACAAAAACTTTTTAAATTGATTAACATTATTAGCACAATGAAAGTTTGAGATTCAAAATGCTTAATACCATTTTGACTTAAACAATAGTGTAATTCATCTATCGACTACTTATGTTTACCATTTGCTTTTATTTCATATACTCATCAAATACACATATCTTAAATGTTGACAAAATAATTAGCATGCATTACCTTCCAGGTGAAATGACTCAAAAACCCCAAACTCAAGGCAAAAACCAGTTTAAAATTTGCAAAGATGATCAAAAATCAACTGTTTTCAACTACCTGTAAATCCCAGACCTTTTACGTGGAACTAGCCTTTAAATATATACAAGTATGCATGAACTGAACGCAATAAAAAACAAATGGAAACGTTGCAGTCGAACGCAACCGACTGAAGTTTACTCCATTCCTGTTTAAAAAGGGATTAAAAGAGGTTTGATTGCAAATTGGTACGGAGGCGGCAAGGGTGTACGCTGATACAGATCTTTCGGGAATGCCACCATCTATATTGCCACCAAATTTGGTGACTTTATCCAAAGTTTTGTAACAGTTATTTGGGGGACGCCATCACTTATCTTGGCAGTGCTGTGCGGCGGAATGGGTGGGGGTGGCTCCAAAATTGTTTTGCCCGTAGCTATCTTCTTTGGATCTATCGATTTCAAGTTATCGAACTTTTCGATTTGCCAGCCAACAAGTAATGTAGAAACCCAAATTTGACACTTTGTCTATTTGCAAAGTTTTAAGTCTCTGGCTTTACGGTTGTTGAAAAAAGTTTCTTTCATACAGACAGACAGACAGCATGACGGACTTTTCACAAAGCCAATATACTCATTACCTTTGGCTTCGAGCATAATAAGTAAAAGATTTTAGCTTTAACAAAGACCGTAATTTTATGTGGTTAAGACACAAATTGTTCAGAACGTCACGCAGATCATGATAAAAACAATCAGACCCACGTGACCAGCCTCCAAAATGCCTTACTTAAGCCGCCGATATACCATATGACTCAATATTTGAGGTCACTTTGTTAATTTTTAGCATTAATATTGACGTCGTCAGATTAGAATTGCAAATTAACGAAGCAATTATCCAAATTGCACCGTACAAAATATACTTTGCTGAATACAAACTGTTATGCAAAGGCATAACACACATTGGTCTTAAAAACAATCTTAAGAAAAGAGGAAATTGCTCTTCGCTTACTTTGGCATTAACATTTGACTTGCCTTTGTTGATTAAATTTAAATAGTAAGTCGGATATGGGGATCAAAATCATGCATAAGTTCATCTGCAAAACTTGACTGGTAAAGTTTTTTGTTTAAATATTATAGCTTAAAAACTATAGTTTTGCTACTGACTGCGGTAAAGTTCGAAAAGGTTTGTGATAGGAAGTAACAGCCAAATTGTTCGATGTTTTCGTTCCCGACAGAGTTTTGGAGTGATTTTTAAAAGTCTGTAGAGCATTCACATACACAAGGCATACAGACGCTTTCCAAAATTAAATAAGATTAAATTGATAAAAAAAAATTCTTTGAATATTTAAGTTAGTTTAAAGTAAAGTCGTGCTTAAGCCCAACCAAGTAAGGAAAAACTTAGCCCAAGAAAAAATAACTTAAATCAACCAAATTCGTGATTAAAAGAAGTGACGATAATTCTAAAAATGAACTTTATAAAAATATGAAGGAAAACTCTGGATTCAAGTACAGAAACCGGGCTGAAGCCCGGATAGATTAAGGTCATATCAAGATTGATTCAAGAACAAATGGGATTCATTTGAACAAAAACCTTGTAATTGCTTTAAAACAAAATTAATATTAATAAGATTTTTAAAGCAATATTGAAATTGATGTTAGGAAAAATTTTGATAAGTGATTATGAAAGAAAAAACCTGGATTGAGTTAAGTAAAAAAGAAATTTAATTTAAGATAGATTGGTTTGAAGAAGCATACTTTACTTGTCCATTAACGTAATTAAACAAAGTAGTTCGGAATTAAATAAAAAATTACTTGCAGTAAGTATGTAAATTTATATGTATTTTATGCATATTTTATGTAAAGTTACCTACCGATCAATGCACTTGCGTGTTTGATGCATAACTCCGCCTCCACAACTGCGTGAACATTCACTCCAAGTGTTCCAGTTTGCCCATCGGGGAAAAGGTCTCCCCTTAGTCATTGGCTTCTTCGTGGTCGTAGAAGAAGTACTACTAGTTGAAGTACTAGTGGTCGCAGTTGTTGTTGTTGTTGAAGAGATTGCTGGTTGAGTTGTCTGGGAAACAAACGTTTCCGGCTTAAAGGATTTCATATCGGTATATGATACTGCCGTTGTGAACGGTTCAAGAATATTAGACGTAGTCGTTGTATTGAATTGTTGTGCCGTATTAAGGCTAAGCAACCGAGTTAGTTTTGGTTCAACGGTGGGCTTTACTAATGTGTTAATATTATCCTCAACTATATTGCTGATCGCGGGGGTTGTCTCATTTTCCGCATAAACCTCATTGATGCGTGTATGATTTGGAATTAGTATTGGCGGCTTATTAATGCGCCATAAATTTGCTAGCTCAAATGACGATTTCCATTTGGTATTTTTTACCTTATCCGTTTTAAGTTTATTATGTCTATTCAGCCATTCTTGATGTTTCTGAAAAAAGTCACACAAAAATTAAGTAGATTGCTTAAAAATGATCTTTTAAAACATAGTGGCGCATAGTTAATTTTGGCTATGCCAAGACTATGATACCCTTCACACAGCCAAATCAATACTCCCCCCTCTTATGTTTCTGTGCAGTTGTTGGTAATTTTTCGCTAATATTTTTACTCTTGAGCGTCATTTACTTGTTCGTTTTCGACAAAAACAACATATTGACATGTAGGTACTTGAAAGTGCACGACAGAGACAACAATTGATAGTACGATATGGTAAGCAACATGATCTAAGCAATCTGTGAAAGTTTCATCAAGATCGGTTCAGCAGTTTGGCCGGAAATCGTGTTGATATGGTAAATTTATATGGTGGCTATATCGTAGAATGCTCCGATCGGGATGAAATTTCATAGTGAACAAACCCGACATGATCTAAGCAATCTGTGAAAGTTTCATCAAGATCGGTTCAGCAGTTTGGCCGGAAATCGTGTTGATATGGTAAATTTATATGGTGGCTATATCGTAGAATGCTCCGATCGGGATGAAATTTCATAGTGAACAA
The DNA here is from genome assembly GCA_030179655.1 of Scaptomyza flava. Lineage (NCBI taxonomy): Eukaryota > Metazoa > Arthropoda > Insecta > Diptera > Drosophilidae > Scaptomyza > Scaptomyza flava. Next base: position 25,740,905 of record JARNME010000029.1, on the reverse strand, counting down.
ACCCGACATGATCTAAGCAATCTGTGAAAGTTTCATCAAGATCGGTTCAGCAGTTTGGCCGGAAATCGTGTTGAAACAGACAGACGGACAGACGGACAGACGGTCAGACGGACAGACGGACGGACGGACGGAAATCAATTCCTGAGCTCGTCCTGATCATTTTGATATATAGTTTATGGGGTCTCCCATCATTCCTTTAAGGCGTTACAGATTCATGACAAACTCAATATACCCTGATTCACATGTGAAGGGTATAAAAAGATACTGGCAATTACCCGAAACATACTTTAATACGATCCGCAGTTGATGTATCCGCATTGACCAATTGTGTTAAAACTGCAACAGTTATGCAAATGCTGAAATGTATATATAAATATTAAGGAAATATTCTTACCAATAACTTTAAAACACAAACTTACGTGAGTATATAAATATGCTTCGCCATTGTATTGCATTTATCAAACCATTGGACTACATAGGAATATTACTTAAATCTGAATGGAAGAAAGAAACATTAAATGTATACTTTAATATGAATGAATTTTAAAAGTAATAAGCTATATTTAATTTTATCTGACAAAATTAAAAAATAAAAAAATAAATAACAAAAGAGCTAGTGCTATTTATTAGGAAATATTAAATAATTATTTGCTCTTTAACGAGCAATTCCCCGGCGAATTCATCCAGAGGGAAATGATAGCAATAAAACACATCCAATTAAAATACTCAATTTAAAATGGGCAGATCTGTGAAGAACTTACAAAGCAAAAGACTTTAAAAATTGGTTCGGATTGGGTATTTATTTATAATACATTAGGATGATAAGCTTTACATTTTTTTAGGGAAAACATAATATTAATTTATCCTGACAACGGCTTACTTTTAAGTAGCTTTTAATTTTTTCCTTTATTTGTTTGAATACTAACAATGAGTTCGTAACCTGCAAGCGTTTTATTCACCGTTAATCGGTGTATACATTAACCTAAAGAATTGATTTAAGAGAATATCACCGTTAGTATGTTAACTTTATGGCATTCATGCATTTGTGCAGGCGAACTTATGAAAAGCTTTCAACACATACATATACTATAAATACATATACATGGCTTATTTCCCGTGCAGATGCTTTTACGCATAGCTGAGCTTAACGAAAAACAAAAAAGCAAAATTAAAAATCGACGATCGAAGAAAGAACGCATTGAAACATGTGATCATTAATCTGCTCGTAATTTGCGCTGACTGCGGCAGAGTTTGACACGCCCATCCCTCATTTATACTGAGCTCAGCTCAGCTAAGCTCAACACAACACAACACAACACAACTCAACTCAGATCAGCTCAACAACGAAACATTACATCGGCAAATTGTCTGTGGCTGTTGTACTTTGTTGTTCCCCCCAATGGCGGGTGCGACCAAATTAACTGCGTAGATTGGTTTTTTGCGATAGCGTCAAAAATTTTCGGGATGAGAAGAGAATATTATCGCTAGCTCATCGGAAGTCGTTAGAACGAATAAGCTAACGTACGCCTATACATACATACATGCCTACATATGTTGATGTTTTTTTTTTTAGTATTTTGGTTTATGCATAGAATTTTGTAGAACTTCAACATTATATTTTCGTTTGTAATAAATAATTTAAATGATTTGTACTTATTCGCGTTTGATTTAAGTTGGAAAATCAATAATCCGGAAAGGTTTACACATAGCAAACTTTTTAACGGCTTAAATTTTCTAGTTGTGTTTTGTGCATTTTCAAAGGCTGCAGATCAAGCATTTTAGATTTCGATCTTTCTAATTTTGATGAATCTACAAATATATTCAAGGCATATTCCAATTGGAAAAGGCGAGGGACTGGGGTTAGCAAAAATAAGCGTAATATCTAAATTTTTGATACAGATACATTACATTAGGTTACTATAGCTGAGAAATATGTGAGTTTAATCGATTTTAAGTATTTTTACTGTCTTATAAAATATTTTAAAATTAACATAATAAAATATTAAGAAATTTACACACATCTAAATAGTTTACATTGTGCCAACTGTGAATCAGCTCGCCCGTGACCATGCTACAATAAAATAAAAATTAAAAATGTGTACGATAGCGAATGTGAACACAACCGTCTAAGCGGAATTCGGTAACGCCTAAATGTATATCATTTGGAAATTTTTGAGTACATACATAGAGGAGGGTGTGTTCTCATAGAAGGCTCCCACAGAACTTTAACCAGCTGCTTTACTTAAACAAATGAATGCATACATGAACATTAATTGTACATTTGTCAATACTAAATTGGCTGAATAGATATTTGTCTTTTATAATCATACCAATGACCTTCATGGTGAATAATTTTCAAAGTGAATGTTTCAATTTTGAGTTTGGCTACATTGCACTACATTGTCCAAAACAGGCAATGCCTTATCTTTTTTGCATACTTTAGTAATCGTCGAGAACCATCTCACACATGTATATATGTACATCGATTTAATATATAGAGCATAACCAATAACCTTTGCGATTTGAGCATAGTTTGACAACACCCTATTTGGCTTAAACTAGGTAAAAACAACTCATTCGATTACGAATTTTAAGTCATTTATAATATAAATTTTAGTTTCCAAATTAAATGGTTAACACAATTTATCTTAGTTGATCCACGATCTTATATCTTATTTCTTTTAAGCCTATCGCGCTTTTCTGTGACTTTTAACATTTACATAAAAATTGCAAAGTAACATTTAGTACTTCCGTAATAATTATACTCGATACCGAAGGTAAAGAGTATATTGGGTTTGTGCAATGTCCGTCATGGTGTCCGTCCGTCCGTCCGTCTGTACGTCTGTCCGTCTGTACGAACGCATCTTTTTTCTACACCCTTCAAGCTAGAGACTTGAAACTTTATAATTCTCTTTATCTATGGGATAGTAAATTAAAGTGTCAAGATGGCGGTTCTACGATAACTGGGAGGCTGGCAAATCGATAAATTCGAAAACTCAAAAAATATAAATCCGCATATTTCGCACATCCTTACAGCAAGAACTACCAAATTTGGTGGGCAGATAGCTACTAGCAACACCCAAAAAACTGCATCAAAAATTTTGAGGCTGTAATGTCGTTTGATGACCCCCTAAAAACTGCATCAAAAGTTTGGATGCCACTCCCACAAATACCGCCCTAGCCACCCCAGCTGCCCCAACGCTTCGTCAAAAACGGGAATGCGTGTATATTCCAGAGTAGTGGAGCTAGAGCCACCAAATTTGGTAGGAAGATAGCTGGCAACGACCCCCAACAATCTGCATCAAAGTTTTGGAGCCTAGCCCATCCATTCCACCCCCCTTTCCCCACCTTTTACAAACTTTGAGCTAGAGTCACCAAATTTGGTATGAAGGTAGCAATTGACATTCCACAAAGATCTGCATCAAAAATTTGGATGCCATACCCACCCATAACGCCCCCAGCCCCCCTCTCCCCACCCTTTACAAACTTTGAGCTAGAGTCGCCAAATTTGCAACGAAGACAGCTGGTGGAATCCCCATCTGCATCGGAGAATCTTCTAGGCAGCGTACACCCCTGCCGCATCCGTACCCCTTTGCAATCAGGCCAGTTTTTACCGGTTTTAATACTGGTATCGAGTATACCGCAGTCGGTTGCGTCCGACTGCAACGTATCCACTTGTTTTTCCTATTTTTGTTGATAATGGAAATATTTAACTAAAGAGAAAAACTTTTTAATATATCTCATTAAATAATAGCTGTGTATAAATCAATTTAAAACAATCTGAATCGAAAATTTAATAATTGAAACTGTAACAAATTATATTTTAGTAATAAATCATATTTAAATATCAATTTAATATTATTATTATTAATATTTAATTTTTATCTCTCTTCATGCTAAAAATCAGTGTGACACTTATTCAAACTAAAGATTTCTTATTAATAATTTGTGTACCCTTTACCCATAAAATGGGTAAATAAGGGTATAATGGTTTTGTGCAAAAGTATGTAACAGGCAGAAGGAAGCATCTCCGACCCCATAAAGTATATATATTCTTGATCAGCATCAACAGCAGAGACGATATAGCCATGCCCGTCTGTCCGTCTGTATGAACGCGTGGATCTCAGAGACTACAAGAGCTAGAGACCTCAGATTTTTATGTAAGTTCTCCTATACCATGAAAAGAACAAATTTGCTTCAAATTATCGATAGCTATTCTGGTTTCCGATACACACATAATATCCATAACAATAATATATCGAATTTGGTAAATGTCAAAAATGAGGATTGAAGTAATGAGTAATGATAGAACTTTTCTGAAAATTTCGTCCGAATCGGTTAAGAAACACTGGAGATATCGAATTTAATCGATTGAAGTTTAGTAGGTATACCAACGTCATATATAAATTTATTTCCCGACTAGAGCCTTCTAACTTGTTATTTTTTTTTAACTTGTATTTTAAAGTTTTTTTGATTTATATTTGAACATTAATTTATTGCAACCATATTTGTTTAAACATTAAGAAGTCGTTTACAAATGAGCGAGTTGGTATTTTTCTTCGATCCGAATCTTTTTTGTTTAACATTAAAACAATCCGAAAAACGAAATATTTTCGTCAACAGTGCAGTGGCTAAATCATCTTTTAAGTGGACAAGATTTCTTGGATTCAAATTTCGCAGGTCGACATATTTCGTATTAAGTAAGTTGAATCCAATTAATTTTCATTATATTTCTTTGGCATATTAAATGACTTTAACAATAGCAGACGCGTGCAAATAAATCATTTACATTCAATCTAATATGCTTTTCACTCTAAACCAAGAACAAGTGTTTTTGAAATTAATCAAAAACCATCAAATAAGGTTCTTGAATAAGAGCGTGAATTAAACAATCAATCGATTATAAATTACCTGCATTTAGCTGGTACTTTTTCTTATATTTATTTTAAATTCCAATCAAAATTGCAACAATATGCGTTTAAGCTATATTTGTGCTTGTATGTGTTTAAACAATAAAATGTGGTTGCTAAATGAGATGCAGAGAGTGCATCAGCATTAAGTAACATTAACGAGCCAGCGCACTTCTCAAATATATGTCAATCGGCTCATTCCCATTCCAAGCATTTGTTCATATTAACATTGTACATATATATGTACAGACGATCACATACATTAATTTATTTGTTTAGATGCATGAAGTCATATTCATATACATATTTGTGTTTACAAACATGCAGTGGCGGCACTTGAAGTTGTGAACAGGCTCTTACAAAACTAAACGTTGCGGAAAGTGCCAACTTAACGGGGTATTTACATACATATTTGTTTATTCATACTTCAATGAAAGCGACAAGCTATAAGATCGGATACGAAATGAATCTATAAGGAAATTGAGTCAAGTGCCATTCTAATTCGCATGCAACGAAATAAAGAACAAATGCCCTTTGCGTTTGAAGTTTTTTTTTTGAATGTTAAGAAGTGCTTGTGAATGTATGTTAAATTTAAAATGTGTGCACTGACAAAATACAAATGGCGCCATGCAAATCTTGCTGTGTTGCTGACCTACAAAACCAAAGGGTATGTTTTCATCAATCTCTAAAAAACATTTAAATAACTTTTAACAAAACACCCGGCAGTCTACATTTCCTGTTTAAATACACTTAAAACATGAATGTTTATTTAAAATGGATAAGAAAACCTTATTTTTTATTAATATAATAAATACAGCATATATCACAGCATTCACAAACATTTATCGACAATTTAGGTTTGACCAAAATCTCAGCAAGTCTTTTAGACATTTTATACAAAAGCGACTCTGACACATAAAGAAACCAGAGCTCAAGCTACCTACAAAATATAATGGCTTCATTTTAATTTCACATTCATAGGCTGGTATCTATTGCTATTGTCTCCGTGAAGACAATCAAACTTGGCAAGATTGATTGATGCACTTGAGAAATATGTGGCAAGAAGGAGGCTGTAATGTCGTTTGGGGCCATAAGTGCATTTTTTAATTGTGACGTTGCGATGAAATAGCGATATAGCCATAAAATTCTGAGTTTCAATCGGTTTTTACTTATTTCATTTTGTTTTCATTTGTATACCCTTGCAGAGAGCATTGTGATTGGTTTTTCAAATGTGTACAATACCACTTGTTGATAACTCCATGCCCAGTCATACTAAATATATTTTGGATACTTGACAAATACCCTTCTTTTTTGATTTTGCAGTCGGTAATAACAACTAATTCCTGTATTATAATCCTTTTGCTTAATAAGATATTTATACTGAACTCACTGATAATATATATATCTCTATACATATAACGAAATTTCTGTATAACAAAGTTTTTCCTTGTTCCCTTGAGCTTCGTTATATGAATGTTCGACTGTATAATTTTGATTTGCACTTCTGTCAATAAGGGAAGAAGAGCATATAAATTTTGACTACATAAATATATATTGAAAATTTATTAGAAGCAATAAAAATTTGCACTTTAATATATTTTAAACTATATCATATGTATATAGTTATTCTAATAAGTTTATACATTTTCGCTTACCTAATTTCGTTAAATTTGATTGCTAAGCAATATTTAAATATTTCAATTAACGTATTACAAAAATTCCACTTTTTTACATCTTATAACTCGTTGATCGGTTTGCATTTGCCATAAATCATTTAATCATTTGCTGTTTCGAATTGATCAGAACAAATAATCATAACTTATTATGGCATTAATGTATGCCCTTAAGGGTCTTGTTGATAACACGTTCAGTCTGTTTTAAAAAATAGCCGCCTCCAAAACTACCAAGTGCGATTGCTTTCCGATATACTACGTATTGTTTGTTTTCGTTTCAATTAAAGCCGCCGTCGTCGTCGCGTGGTACGCAAATCCAAACTGAAATCGCTGGAAAATCGTTTTGGGAATTGAAGCGCTGTGAAGACAGCCTCAGCCTCAGCCACAGCCGCAGCCGCAGTCACAGCCGCCGACGCAACGCAGACGCCAACAACATTTGCTACTGGCACACAACTGTAAACTGCGGGGGAGTTGGGCAGTGGGAGGTGTCGCTGGCAATGGCGATGGCTTCGTAGCTAGCGGCGTGCGCCCAAAAAAAATGTCTGGATGATGCGTGCTTACACCGTGAACTCACCACACTCATGGTGTGAGAGTGAGTGTGTGAATGTAAGAGTATAAATATTATTGCGAGTGATCGCTTGCATGTGGTTTTTGGTACCGTCTAAATATTGGAAATAGGTTCACATTGTTCTAGTCAACAACTGGACATGTGCATCGGTCTGTGTCAAAATTTATTACTTAAGTTACAATCGAATCAATTTAAATTGCCAAACAATCTTTAAGGCAGGTTTATAAGGTTAATAACATAATACTCACATTAAAAAAATTATAAATTTTCGAAACTTTCGTTAGATCGATTGAAATACTTAGAAAATCAAATGTAGTCCAAAAGCATGACAAACTTTATGACAAGCAGAGAACAGATATAGAAATTATATGGTTTTGAAAAACGCAAGACAATATATGTAGTTTGAAATTAAGAAAATCAAATGTAAAAAATAAAAGTTAAACAAGTCAACAACGTTTTATATCGGAGTCGTTTGCTCAATGTATTTTTGTCAGCTGAAAACGACCCCGTTTGAATAATTTACGTATCACATCCGGATTTTGAGAAAAAAAATTGAGTGTTTTCTGAATGTTTTGTTCTCCGACGTGCCAGAAACATCTATAAGATCTGAATGTAATCTAAGGACGTACACTTCAATAACCAATCAAAAAATTAAATATAATGGCCCTACACAAATATTTTAAAAAGATAAAATTTTAAATGACAAAAAAAATCACGATGTATTATCAGTGTGCATTACAATCTAACTTTGAACAACATTTGTTGCAAGACCTTGAAAATCTCAGACCAATTAAATGCTTTGCAAATGCGACAAAGTCGCTAACTCTCGACAAGTTTTTTCTTTTCTTTTTATAAAAAGAAGGAACTTAGAAGCAAAAGCTAAGCAATCGGTGTTACATACTCGAAATCACAACAACATAACTAACAAGCATAAAAGCGTATATTACAAAAAAAAAAAAAAAAAAAAAAAATACAACGTATGTAATAAGTACATTAAGTAAACATTATTTTATCACAAACGGAAATGTTGGCCATGCCGAGTTTGTTCGTTTCTCAGCTACAAACAGGAGCATTCATTCAGAGTTTACCGTTGAATTACGAGCCTACCTTACTTGCTTTCTACTATAGCTGTAAGAAGTCAAATCAAATATTTGTTATGCTAATCGCCGTTTGGTCTCTGTCACAACTTATGTACATACATACATATATGCAATTGCCCAAGTAACAACACTAAAAGCATCACATTAAGCCCACAGAAGCCCCCTAAGACCTTGCCACAATCTAAGAAATGTTTTCAAAGTAAAATTTTTAAGCTTGTTTGTATAATTAACTTTAAATTATGTCATATGCTAAAACTGAGAGTGAGAAACGTTTGACAGATGGCGTAATTTCGTATGACAAATATGAGGAATGTCTCACAACAGTAACTACAATCGAACGTTTTAAATTGTTTCTTTAAGAGACACATTTATTTTTGAACAACGTTTGAGTTGTGTCTTTAAAAAGAAAATTATTGGTTAGGCTAAGCTGAAACTTATTCAAAGAGTAAAAATTCTTAACTACAATGTCTGACACAAAAATTTTATTTCATAGTGTAATTATACGTTATTAAATATCAAAGGATATATTGTTCACTGTACTGTACTTTGGTGGCTCCAGAAATAATAAAGTTTCAAATAAATTTGAAAGTTTAAGTTTTTATATAGTTTAAGTAAAAATGTTTGACAACATATACATATACATGCATAATTTTATCATTGTGGCAATTATTAGAATCTAAAATTCAAGTTGGGCATAAAATTACCATAAAGTTCAATTAACATGTCTTTGAACAATTGAAATGTTTGCTGCGTTCAATTAGTTGCAAGCTTTTATTCAAAAATCATTTAATTCCTGCGGTACATAATTTTTTTCGTAAGCGGTAGTGTTTTTTCTAGCGCCGGCTCCAAACTCCGAAGAAAAAAAGGGACTAAATTTCAAAAATCTTCATCGTAACTTGATATAAACCAGAATTTGTCTAGGCAAGTTAGATTAATTGATTATATTCATTTGATTTCATCATTAATTAATAGTTTTTTTTTCTTAATTGATTTGATATTCCCTATTGCGGACAATTGAAATTTAACAAATGGAAACGTTGCAGTCGGACGCAACCGACTGCGGTATACTGGACACATGTTTAAAAACGGGTAAAAAAAAGGCCCGATTGCAAAGGTGTACGGATGCGGTAGGCAAAGATTGGCCGATGCAGATGACACCAGTTTTACTGCCAGAAAATTTGGTGACTCCAGCTCAAATTCAACTTCTTAACAAGGCATTGGAGCGTCGGCCATAGTTTTGGGTCGCGGCACTAATAATATTGCTACAAATCTTTGTGGGACATCAAAAGCTATCTTCCTACCGAATTCGGTATCTCCAGCTTCAAAACTGATAAAGATTCAAGCATTTCCGTTTTTAACAAGGCGTTGGGGCTGCTGAGGGCGGTATTGGTGGGGACGTGTTCACCTTTCTTTACATCGCACAAAACCAATATACTCTTTACCTTTGGTATGGAGGCTAAAAAGAAAGAAACTTTTAGCTGAGCTTCATATTGTGCATTGTGGGTCATTAATAGCGGCACGAAGTCATAGATTTTAAATGGATAATCGTCTTTATTGACCCGTTTCCTTGACTTCTGTGTCATATATTAAAGTCAATTCACACAAAGAACGTGCGCAGAATAGTCTGCTTTAGAAAATGTGGCTTTTATTTGGTCGAGTTTGCGTTTTGTTGCAGTATCTTCTAAATAAGCATTAATATTATAAACAATATATTAAAATAGAAAAACAAGTTATGGCTCGAAATGGCCCTACCTTTGACTTTAAACCTTTTAAATTTGGTTAAACTGTCTTCACCACCTGTTAGCCACCCAGTTGCCTCCACCTCGGCGGCAAAAAACTAAAATAAGTTATTAGCTTGGCCCATCAAAATGTTAGAGACCTTAACACTAAACTTACTTAATTATATGTTAAGAGCCTATCCTTTGATTCACATATAGTTTCACTTACAGAAACCTGGTTAAAACCCGATATATCAGATTATTCATTTTTTTATGAGATGCGATCGCACTTTTGTTTCTCCTCTGAACAGATTCATTCTCATGATCTTCCGGACATAGAGTTTTTATGTGTTAAAATATTACTAAACGGCCGTTCACTTTATGTTACTTGCTCTTAAATTCCTCCACATTCGGATACTAACATTTACTCATCCCATCTTAGTGTCATGCAACTTGTTTCGTCATTGTTGACAGATATGGATAATCTGATAGTGGTTGGTAATTTTAATCTGCCACATGTTGTATGGTCTGTGAATGACACATCTTCGGCGGTGTTACCAGTCACTTCTGATGATTTTATCGATGGCCTACTGGAGTTGGGCCTATCGCAAGTTAACAGAGTGCATAACTGTAGTGGTAGAATGTTGGACTTAATATTTATTTCGGACTCCGATTGCAGTAATGCTAGTAGAATACCCTTTCTAGTGCTTCGGGAAGATACCTAATATCCAACCTTAGAACTATCCATCGAAGCTCTTAACCCTAGTTCAGTATTTAACAAGTAAATAAAAAAAAAATTTTGAAGACATGCTTTTATACGCTTTCTTGCATACATATGTAACCGTTAGTTTAATAAAGTTTGTAAAAAAAAAAAAAACATAAAAAAAGGTAAATTTCGGTCGGAGATCGAACCCACGATATGTGACCTGTGAAGCGGCAGTCTTCTCTCTATACCACCAAAGCTCGTCTATTTTACCAGTCAAAATAGTAACTTAATCAAAAGGGAAAACAGGTTTTCGTGGTTTTGGCATGGTGTTAAATATTGTATCGTGCCAAAAACATGTATTGTCATCTGAAACACATATCTGGTGAAAATTTCAGAGCTCTAGCTAATCGGAAACTTGGTGAAAATTTGATTACAAGAATCCAGTACAAACATACAGACAGACAGACAAGTCAAGTTAAATAAAAGCATGTAATAATACTTTAAAAACCCGTTGCTTTCGTAAAACTAACTTTACTTAATTAAATTATCTTCCTCAAAATACTAATTGGTCTCGCCTTTATTCTTGTAGTGATACAGAAACTGCCATTGCCATATTTTATGGGACCTTGAATTCTCTTTTGGATATTTGTGTTCCCCTCACTTGTTCTTCAAGTTATAATAAACCACCTGGGTTGACGAGGGAACTATCGAAATTGAAAAATGCGAAGACAAGATCGTGTAAAAAATTTAAAAAATCGGGAACTGCTTTAGATTTATCTTCGTATTTAGTACCAAAATCTAGTTTTATTTCCGTTAACACATCTTGCTATAATAATTATCTTAATCGTTGCAGACTAAACTTTTCACGTGACCCTAAACAGTTTTATAAATTTGTTAACTCTAAACGTAAGTCTTCTTGCTTGCCATCCTCAGTATACCTTGATAATATAAAAGCAAGTTCTGATCAGGCAGTAGCCGATCTATTTGCTGAGTATTTTCAATCAGTATATTCAACGAATTTACATAGTTGCAGTAATTCCTATCCTTTTCAAGTTCAATCGTCAAATTGCATATATATCCCAGTTATAACTGAGTGTACGCTTCTAAGTGACCTTAACTCTATCAAACCAGGCTATCTGCCTGGTCCTGATGGAGTGCCAGGTTGTATACTTACATACTGTGCGGATTCACTTTGTAAACCCTTACTTAAATTATTTAACTTGTCGGTTGACTCAACAGTGTTTTCTGCTTTATAGAAGGAATCTTTTATCATTCTCCTCCATAAAAATTCTTCTAAGTCTAGCTTTTAAAATTATAGGGGCTTATCCAAGTTGTCCGCCATTCCTAAAGTCTTTAAGAAAATTATACGTTCTCAACTACAACACGGATGTAGTTCAATTATATCGCCTTATCAACACGGTTTTGTTAAGCGTATATCAACTACCAATAACCTTCTTGAATTCACTTCGCTTGTTATCAAAGGGTTTCAGGAAAAAATGCAAACTGACGTTGTTTACACCGACTTTAGTAAGGCATTTGATTCTGTTAGTCATTCTATGTTGCTTCAAAAATTGAATATTATTGGATTTCCAGCCAAACTTTTAATGTGGCTTTCGGAGTACTTGTGTGGTCGAACACAAAAAGTAGTTTTTAAATCGTCGGTATCTAAACCTATTTGTGTTACCTCTGGTGTTCCCCAGGGTAGTCACCTTGGTCCTTTGCTATTTAATTTGTTTATTAACGATCTTCCAGCTGTTATTACTAACTCCTATGTATATATGTTTGCTGATGATGTGAAGCTATTTTTCACCTATAATTATGCTTCCCTGAGTAATTTACTACAGTCGGATTTGGGTGCATTGCCAGCCTGGTGCCGTACTAACTTACTAAATTTAAATTGTTCAAAATGTAAAGTCATGTCTTTTTGTAGAATATATCCCTAGTACGTCCCATCCTGGAGTATGGATCTTGTGTGTGGTCCCCTCAATACTCGATTCACCAGGATAGAATTGAATCTGTGCAGAAGAAATTTCTTCTATTTGCCCTTAGAAGTTTGAGCTGGGTTCCTGGAGTTGACTTACCCCCATATTCAAGTAGACTCCTTTTAACAAATTTTCCCTCCCTGTTAAACCGTAGAACTATGCATGGAGTATTATTTATTACTAACCTACTTAATGGTGAAATCGACTCATCAGTTCTTTGAGTCGAATTAAATAAAATGTCCCAATTAGATCTTCACGTAACTTTTTACCCCTTAGCCTTGATCCTTGCTTCAGCAACTATTTAATTCATGAACCATTTCGTGTTATATGTTTTGACTATGACAAACTTTATTCTCTTGTCTTTTTCGAGGCCTCAACTCCAGTACTAAAAAGATTGATACTATTTGCTTTATCTAATCGTAGCCACTAACTACTAATCTAAAGCTGGTCTGATTGGGTTTTTCTGGGTTTTTTCTAATCCACGCAATACATGTTGGACTACTTATTTTATTGTTAAGTTTCCCGTTAACTTTATAAATTTTTTACCTTAACTTCTTTCCGATTTATAAATAATTTTATTTTTCTTAATTTTAATTTCAATTTTTAATTTTACTTAATTTCGATTTTATGTTAGCTGATTATAGTTGACAGTAAAAAAAAATAAACAAACAAACAAACATTGTTATAGAAATCTCACGGTTTATGGCTTGGTTGTTTTATTTTTTTTTTTAATCAATTTTATAACGTTTGCCATCTCTAGTAATTCAATTTCTGAAACTGTGGAGGATACAGAAAATTTTGGTAACAAAAGCAACTTCAGGGAACGGCTTTTTGAAATTGATCAAAAAAAGATAGTGCCTGTTTTGATGCAGATATGCAAAGGATGTCACCAGAAAATCTACCGATTATTTTAACCATACCTTTACTGTTTAACGAGAGCGGTGTTGTACTAGGCACTAGATAGCGGCGCTAGGCTAATACCAATATCTACTGAAGCCACCCTTAGCAATGCATTAGAGGTCGTTTCGATATATGCATGAAATGTCTGCCTATGATCAATCGACCCCAAATCACTTACCGCGCGATTAGGGTTGCTAATATGGGTATTCTTATACACATACATACTATATGCTTGGCTATGCATATTGTGCGTTTGCAAGTCGCAAACGACAACGTTATTTACATGAAATTATTACAATATTTTTGGTATTTCTTGATTATTAACCAAGCTATACGCTGCGCCCATAAATATTGTATGCCATAACATATGCAAATGACAATCCATATGGATTCAAAATTGTTTTTAAGCATTACATTTTTAATAACATTCAAGTAAAAATAATTAAATAAATGTATCATTGGGAACTCTTTGATTTTTGATTATACACCTACAGGCCTCCGGTTGGTCATGTCGCACCGGGCACAGATTGTCTGGCACTTGAATAACATTGCCCTTGATTTGTTCCTGCATGCATTCAAAGTGACGTGTACGCTGGCCATGGGAACTACCATCGGGACAATGACAATTTCTGAATGTGCTTGGCCGCCAGAAAGCCGGACAGAGGCCACGATTGCAATTGTAAATGTCATCGCTGAAGGTGGGTTTTTCAATCTGGGCACAGCGTCGTGGTGAATAATATCGCAGTGAAGAGTCGCGCATGCACACACATCGAAAGATGGGTGTTTGAGTGCCCGGACCACAGGAACGATTACATACGCCGAAGCCTAATAATTTCCAGCTAAATTTGCGACGTTTGCGTTCTTTAATGCGCAGTGTATAGCTGGTAACATCGGTGAAATTAACGGCGTTCCCCGCCTCGTCCCAGATCGCTTGTAGTTCTTCTTCTTCGCTGATGGCTGGCGAGGATATCGGTATGGTGTAGTTATACTGAATATCATTAACAGTGCCCTTGATGTCACCCAAAATACTATACTGCAAAGATAAAATAGTTGCTAACCATTTTATATTTATTTTCTATATTTATTTCTACCATTAAGATCGCAGCCTTAGAAAGTGGTCCCCTTGCTGTTAGCAACCCATTTGTTTGATTATATTCGAACGTATCATTATTAAAGTTGAAATTTCCATTGTCTGATATCTTACTTCGATCGCCATTTATGACAAACATTTCGTCAGGGCTTTTTAACGCTGAAAAAAACCCAACAATCATTATTAATTTGTGCAGTATGTAATATATATGGGTGTACAATTGCACACACATTACTTTCAATGGAGTCCATACACGTGATTCATGGCATCTGAAGATGTGAACTCAAGTAATTCGATTTCCGTGACTTCAGCATCATAGTTTTCTTTTGGTTTGATTAAGTGAGTGCAAAGAAGATAGGGATATTGGGCTTTCTGCTTTGCATGCAGAGCGCAAGAAAAATAAGAAAGTGAGCTTTTACTGGGCAAAAGTAAAGCTAAATAGTCGGAATGATGAAAAATAATATTTAAAAAAAATCCAGGAGCGAGAGTCACACGGGCGACGCATACATGATTAGATTTACTGTAATTTATGCATGCAACTATGATGAAACTGATTCATATGTATGAATATGAATCACGTATATGGAGCATCGTATAAGCTTACCCAATGAATTATTGGCTTTTATGTTTTGCCTAATCGAAAGATTCATTGTGCCAACAGGCAGTGTTGTAATATAGTTATGCCCTTTGATTAGATTTGTCCTGTTAAATATTGCAATTATATGTTTGCACAATACCGAGCCACATTTCACTTGACTGTCACGCGTTGTCACAGGACGAATTAGGCCACTGCTATGAACAGCCTGCAATTTGCATACAAGATACAGAGAGAGAGAGAGAGAGAGAGAGAGAGAGGAGAGAGAGAGAGAGAGAGAGAGAGAGGTATAGAAAGCGAGAGTTTTTGGAATTTGGCAAGTGCTTTAATCTTTTATGAAACAATATACATATCAAATTCGCTGCTCTAATTGAATGCACCTAAGAGCTACTTGAATGTTGTTGATACAGTTTTTCTATAACTCTTTGGAGAGCAGGCAGACAGACGATGGAGCGTGAAAAATAGATACAATGCGATGGCTTTGTATCTGGGCTAATTACAAACATGTTCATTTGTATGAATGTAAATAAGTATCTGTAATTATCAGGCGATAATGGGGTCATGTCAACAGAAAGCAAATGGCATAGTATAGACCCTATTACTTTTTCTTTTACTTGCCACACAGTGCCACAAAACTAATTAAATTATAAATTGAAAAAAGAGACCCGAAAGCCAAACGAATATGGCAATCATTGGCAAACGATATTAATTAAGATTTATGACATTTGGCAGCACATCAAGAAAAGCAAGTTGCATGTGTGTGGCCTCGCGACAAATCGTTAAGTGTTGACGGACAGTGGAGGAGTATCTTCATATGTTCATACCAACATATCTACATATCTATCTATTACTATATTTGTGCTTAGTCACTTGGGCAATTTGCATGCTTATTTATGGTGAAAATTGTCTATGGCCAATTTAACTTGGCCATAAACAGAATTCAAATGCATTGAACATTGAATTTGGGTTGCCCTTGCTAAATGCCATTATTAAATGTCAAATATGTTGGAATAGACGAAAAAAAAAAAAAAAAACAAGTGAAAACGTTGCAGTCGGACACAGCCGACTGCGGTATACTCGAAAACTGTTTAAAAACGGGTAACAAGAAGCCTGATTGCAAAAGGGGCAGGGGATTGGCTGATGCAAATCTTTCACCAGTTAGATTGACAACAAATTTGCTGACTCCAGCTCAAAAGATATATGCATACTAGTTTTTGAAAGGTGGTGGGGGGCTGGGGGTGGTATGGGTGGGCGTAGCATACAAAGTTTTGATGCAGATCTTTGGGGGTTGTTACCAGCTATCTTCCTACCAATATTGGCGACTCTAGCTTAAAAACTTAAAAATATACACGCACTCTCTTTTTTGAAGAGACGGTGGGGCGGCTGTAATATGTAATGTAATGTCATCCTGTAATAATATCCTCCTTGTTGTGCTATGCAGCGATACCCAAAAATGACAGAATACTATCGATAATGTGTAATAAGATTATTGACATTGGATCAATGAAAAGCGTAAATAGAATTATTAATTTGAGTTGTTCCTATGTATTATAATAACAGTTAATGAATGCAGTTGTTCTGTATAAAAGAGTGTGTTAAATGACATCATACTTAAAGCACATAAGCTTTGGCGTTTAACGAGCTAAAATAAAATTTTAGTGATATGGAACACTCGTAAGCCAATGAAATCTAATTTGCAATTGGAATAAATGCGCACAATAAAAATCCCAACAGCAGACCGGAAGACGCAAACTTATTATTACTTGCAGATGTTGTGTAGAACACAAAAGATAACGGTTCGGACCGAAGATAAAACACCCTAGCTCATGGTAATAATATAATAATGTGACGCACTCAGCTTGTCTGCTTTCTTTTCTTTGACTAAATATGTAAATGTACATACATATATTGTTAGTAAAACGGAAGGGATTGCTGCACATAAGCATTTCACCACAGTTAAATACGTCACCTTGTTTTAAATTCCACCACAGGTTTCACAATGCTCTAGTTAAGTAACACTTACCCGACAAGTGCCTTCCACACATACGGCCTGACGTCTGTAGAAATGCGTGTAGTAGACGGCCGGGCGATTGCACGGCGTGCCATCGGTAACAGATCGATTCATACTAATAAATAAATCAGTGTTGACGCCACGGCAGAACAACATGCACTCATCGTGTTCTTTCTCATATCCGACCCAATTATAAAATGTCTCACGATATGGCACACTGTTGAATCTTTCGCATTGTTCATCCCGCAATCGCTGCTGTTTGCCAGCCTTGCAGCGCTCCTCCTTTCTGCACTGTCGATAGCGCTTCAATACACCGAAGCAACCAATTTTGCCCTCTGCCGGGTAGAAACGATTTTCCACAGCAATTGCATCGGTTGAGTTTTTGGTGCTTTAACAACAATAATACAGTTGGTACATTGTACATTATATGTACGTGAAAATAATAAATTTTAAATTTAAACTCTGACCGTTCGATGCATTTACGTTTCTTGATTTGCACACAAGTTGTTGCACATTTGCTCCACTTCTCCCATCGATCCCACTTATAAAATGTTCCCACTCTATCGAATTCGCTCTGATTGCGTTGCCGGCTTTGCTTGCTTACTTCTTTTCCATCAACGTAGTCTATGTAATCATCGTCGCTATCCTCCATAAATGGTAACGTCGTTGTTGTTGTATAGTCAATATTCAATTGAGTTTCATCGCCGCCGCATTGGTTTGTATCCAAAAATAATATCATAACCAAAATAAAAAAAACGCTGAAACCAAAGTCATAGAAATCGTTAACTAAATATAACTCAATGTATATATACAAACAAATAGTAATTATTTAGCAATTATATTTATGATTTACTAATCACTTTGACACTTCATTTGCTGACAGTGATTAAAATTTATTTGCCTTACAAAAATACAAAAGTTCTTTCGTTTGTTATCTGTCAAACAGCTCATTAAACTACAACAAATAATAACCTTATCAACTGCATAATAATTTTTATTTTGTGTATTTTCTGACGTTGAGCGCTGTGCGTGCGTGTACCATAAAAAACATCCGAAATGCAACTAAAACATTCCGAAAATTTCCAAGCACTCAGATCCGAAAATCAAACTTCACATACATATACAATGTACAGTGGCTTGGTGCTTATTTTTTGCTGTCAAGAGAATACATTAATATATGTCGGTCATTTCATTTTAAAAAAATCATAATTATATATAGTAATTTTATGGCAGAAAATTAAATTTGACAATGCATAAAACAAGCTCCGGGCCAGTGTATATAAACCATGATTCTTAGCTGCCCAAAAAAAATGGACTATGCTGTTTTTCTCTTTAGTTTATTTAGCTCATGGGAGACGACGTGCTTTAAACAGATAATAATAACTACTTATCTTAACACAAATTTGCAAAAAAAAAATAATAAAAATAATACTTATACAAATTAAGTAATTGTTAGTTATCATCGCGTTCTAAACGATTGAGCATTGGTTCCTTGATATTGTAGTGCTTGGCATATTTCTGTAAGGCAATAAAAGTATATACAACTTATCTTTGTAGCAATCGCGATATATGAATAGGTACCTCGCAGAGATTAACATTCAAGGTACATATGGCCTGGTGGGGCTCATTTGCAGATGTTATTCCATCGGAACCGCTGTTGACTTTCACTTGAGGCAGTCCGTCTTTACCATTTTCAAGCGAAATTAGATTTTCCTTGACCAGAAACGATATCATCAGTGCATTCTGCACACTATCCATAAAGTTGTTTGGATTGCAAATTAGTTTGAAGTATGGTATTGGCTCATTGTTGCCAGCACGGTAAATATTTTTAATCTGTTTTAGAACATGATTGACAGCCGTGGAACCCTCGCCTTTGCGTTCTAGTTTGTCGCTTTGTCTGGGACGCTTTTCTACTGCCTATCAGGAAAATATAATATTCCGATACAAATCCTTATGTAAAATTAAAAACAAAAAGAAACACTTACATTTAATGTGGCCTTGCGTGGGGCACGTTGTTTGGGAACGTTCTGTTTTGGTTCAACATCAATAAAGGGTAGCATTGTTGAGTTAGTAAAAAACGGAACGGCATATTGGCAAGCGAGACTGCAGAGGACATCCCAATCTTCAACATTATTTTTAATAACATGATTTTTCTTTTATTAAAACGGTGGCTTGACTGTTTCATTATTACTGGAGATTGCACGAGCCCTGCACACTGCGCTTTAATGCTACATATTCGCAGGGCTCTAAATACTACTTACAATTGCCGTGCAAAACATTTTGTCTGTGAAATTCGTATTCGTTTGTATAGCCTTGGCAACTACTTCGTGATTGCGTTTAAGAAGCTCCGTATCCAAGACAAGTTCTGTTGGGTTTGTTGGTCGTTCTTCATAACCATGAGCAATTTCATTAGCCTTACTTATTATATCCTGAACATCCGATACAGACTCACCAAATGAGCGTGATTCAATTTGTTGCTCTGTAAAGAAGTCTTGGACATTACTTCGAATTGAATTATTTTACCAAGAACGTATAAACATACCTATCTCAATGTTTTTTTCAATTAAATTTTGCAGTTCAATGATACGCAAGTTTTCCTTAGCTTGTGCGTTAGGTTGAGAAAATTGAACTTGTTCTGTGCAGTCCATTTTATTTTTATTTTTTGAATGCTTTATTAGAAATGCTCTATTTAAGTGATTATCTATCGACGATTTTATGACAATACTCGATGTTTATTTCGAGCACTATGCGATAACAATTATTTTGATATCTTTATCGGCATACAACCGATCACAATAAATAAATATCGCATTTCAATGTTTTTATACTCGATGGGAAAAGTACAGCGTATATTGACTTTCTGCAATGCCGTCCGTCTGTATAAACGCAACTTTTTTCGGCACCCTTCAAGCTAGATACTGGAAACTGTGAAAATATCTTTTTCTATGGCTGGGACAGATAAGGTGTCATGATTGGGGTTTTATATTTCTGGGGTATAATAATCCACATATTTCGCACATTCTTACAGCCAGAGTTACCACATTGGGTAAGGGGAGATAGCTACCGGCGTCTCCGAAAAAACTGCATCAACAATTCTTGAGCCACGGCCACACACTCCTCTGCAGCTCCGCATTTTGAAACAAGAAACAATTATATCTTGGACAGTTTTTCAGCTAGGAGCAAAATTTGGTAGGAAGATAGCTGAAGACAACCCGCAAAGATCTGTAGCAATAATTTTTAAGCCTCACGAATAAACTATGTTCATTCACTTCTTTAAAAACGGGAATGCGTGTATCTTGCATAGTTTTTTAGCTAGTCTCCAAAATTTGGTGGGATCCTCGAAAAATCTGCATCAGCCAATCCACAATAATTCCATTCGTATCTCTTTTGCAATTATGTGCATACATAAAAATATACCGCAGTCGGTTTCGTTCGACTGCAATGCGACTATTTGCTATTAGTACAAGTTTGCCACACATACATACATTTTTAGGCATAAAAGAACGAAAAAGAGCCGCTTTTTAATCATGTATTAAGTTTACATTACACTACTTCCTAAGTTTGTTTCCCTGTGGAGGTGGGCGATTGCCTTGCCCAGAAGGACCAGGGCGCATATTGCCATTGCCCAGACCACCACCACTTGGTCCATTGCGAATACCGAATCCATTACGATTCCCGCTTCTAGGGGCACGCTGGTTTTGGTTCTGTGAGGAATTGCCGCCACGATTTTTGTTAATCTCTGCGCGATTTCGCGATTTGGCTT
Source organism: Scaptomyza flava (assembly GCA_030179655.1). NCBI lineage: Eukaryota > Metazoa > Arthropoda > Insecta > Diptera > Drosophilidae > Scaptomyza > Scaptomyza flava. Next base: position 25,719,889 of record JARNME010000029.1, on the reverse strand, counting down.
GAGCATCTTCCTTTACCATGTCAATAACTTCATCTGGAATACGTAGATACTTTATTGTACTGCCTCGAATATAACATTCCGGCATGCGCCAAAATCTATCGCCATCCTGAAAAACGAAAACAATACAGTAAATTTCACATCCCGATGCCCGGCCCGAAGCCGATATGTGAAAGAATAGCGAGGTCAATTTCATACCTTTGAAGTACAAATGACATCGCGTAGGTTAATATTCATCCATGAATCGCAGCTTACTAGATGTCCATTGTAAGTTTCTCCATTTTTTAGCTCTACAAGCTAACAAAATAAAACAATTACGAATACAAACAATACAAAAAGTTTTTACATTAATTGCAAACTTACCATAGGATGGCTTTGGGCAGTTTTAAGTAGTGACAATGGTAACTAAAATAATTGTATTTAAGATTAATTGCAATATGGACAAACGCTTCAAATGAATTCCTACCATATTTATGTTTTTTATACTTAAGCATTCAATTACATTCGAGAAGAAAGTGGTACCTGTTATCGATAAGTTTCTAATATGGCTATTATTTCAAGCTAGTTCACATGAACCACAATTTGGGACTTGGTTCATTCAATACAACTCTGTAAAAATAATAGATAAACAAAAATTTAATGTTAGTTTGGTAAAAATAGTTAAGCTAAAAAAACTATGTCATCAAAAAGAAAACAAAATTTTGTCCTCGCTGAGAGTGAAACACTGAAAAAGAAACACACACTAGACTCGGATGAGGAAGACTCAGACGACTACGAACGGTGAGTAGGATTTATTTGTTAAACAAAATCTTACTGAATTGTGCATACATGTTAATTTTAGTGACAACATTAACGATAGCGATATCGAAGGAGGCGAGGAGGGCGTTGGAAAAGTTGAAGACGATGTCAAAATAACACCGTTTAATATGCGTGAGGAGCTCGAAGAGGGTCACTTTGATAAAGATGGACACTACCATTGGAATAAAGAGTCGGAAATTAAGGACAACTGGTTGGATAATATTGATTGGATTAAGGTAAGACCGTTAACTATAATCTTACTAATAACATGATTGTATTAAACATATATAAAAAATACATAGGTGGAGAAGGACAAGAACTATTTTGATCCAAATAATGAGGACCAAAACTCGGCTGATGGAAGTCCCGCTGTAAAACCTTTCAACATGTTAATGGCATTTAAAAAAATGCTGGAGTACATGAAGCCTGGCGAAAGCGTCCAAATGTCCTTGCAAAGGTTGGGCCGCAAAAGACCCAAATTAACAACTCTTGAGAAGCTAAGGCAAAAGAAGGCCGGTATTGAAAACACTGAATCGCAACAAATATCAAAGCTAACTGAACTAGCAAATGAAATTCTTACAAATACAGGCAATATGGATATATATCAAGAAACGTACGAAAAGATAAAACAGAAGCTTGAAGATTTGCCAAGTACAAGCAAGCCATCTGCTGATGAATCTTTTGATATGTATGCGGATGATTTCGTGGAAAAGGAGTCGAACCTTTTAAAAGATTCTCAAGTAAAAGCAACTAAACCAAGTGAAAACGAACTTAAGTGGGAGTTTAAATGGAAGCAGACCGATGAAGATATTCAGGGTCCATACAGTACAGAGAAGATGTACAATTGGTCTCAAAGCGACTACTTTAAGGCTGGTGTATATGTACGCAAAGTTGGAGAGAATTCAAATTTTTACTCAAGTAATAGAATTGATTTTGATTTATATTTGTAAAAAACAAAATACGTTTATACGTTGATATTTTTAAATAAAATATTAATTTTAAAAAAAGTTAATGAGTTTTTATTTAATTTCATTTGATACATTCAAGTTACAAAATATGTATCGATAGTTTCATATTTGATAGGGCCTTGCGATATTTTAAATTTCGATATGTAGCTTTTAACATCTCTGTTGCTAATAGCAACACATTGTTGTTTACAAATTTATTGACATAATAAAATTCATTTACTTTTGTACTAGTGTTCGTTATTCACACAAATTCCGGCTTCGCAAAATTTATCGGTCAGCACCATCCACTGGCCAAATAAAAAATTTGCAAAAGATCTAATTACCTGCTGAACACCGCGAAAGCACACTCGACGAATACTTTTTGATTGCGCGAAATGTTCAAAAACACATTTCAATCAGGATTTTTGTCAATTCTCTACAGCATTGGGTCGAAGCCCCTGCAGCTGTTTGACAAAAAAGTGCGCAACGGACATATAAAGCGGATAACGGATAATGATATTCAGAGCCTGGTCCTCGAAATAGTTGGCACCAATGTAAGTACAACATACATAACATGTCCGGCCGATCCAAAGAAGACGCTTGGCATCAAGTTGCCATTTCTGGTGATGATCATTAAGAACATGAAAAAGTACTTCACGTTTGAAGTACAGGTAAGCAGAGCACGTTTCTTATTTTATACATATATTGTATTCATATGTATGTAACTATAAACAGGTTCTTGACGACAAAAATGTTCGACGCCGATTTCGTGCTAGCAATTATCAATCAACCACCAGGGTAAAGCCCTTTATATGCACAATGCCCATGCGCCTAGATGAGGGTTGGAACCAAATACAGTTTAACTTGTCCGATTTTACCCGGCGCGCCTATGGCACAAACTATGTTGAAACACTGCGTGTCCAAATCCATGCAAATTGCCGAATTCGTCGTGTATATTTCTCGGATCGTCTTTATTCGGAAGATGAACTGCCGCCGGAGTTCAAGCTATTCCTACCCATACAGAAGCCAGTTCAAAAGTCAAATGCCATATGCAGTTAAGAGTTGTCCAAAGAAATCTATAGTACGAATATTGTTGAACAACAGCAACTAATGCTAAGCAACCAATTTTTCAATTAACAAACAAATCACTTGACAAAAAATTTTTATGCAAGCCGGCATACGTGTTTATTAATAACAATATAGATTCTATGTACAACAATGCGCTTAAATCTTCAACTTTACAATATAAAAAATGCACCTAAATGTCTTACTATTTTGGATTCTCTCTTTCCTCTTTTGAGTTTTTCATTGTTAGCACTTCAACACCAGAATCTGTAATTAATATTGTATGTTCGAATTGTGCGTTTCGTGAATTGTCTAAACTAAGTGCTGTCCAGCCATCTTCCAATATGCCAATGTCCCCACAACCGAGAGACAGTATGGGTTCAATTGTGAATGTCATTCCTGGTTCCATTCGACCGGGAGACTCATTATCTATACAGCAGGCACATGTTTGTAACTTAAATTTTAAAATATCGGTATTTTTATGTAGTGTAAGCTCTTACCATAGTGATAAATTTCGGGTGGACCATGAAAGTAGCTACCAATTCCATGGCCAATAAATGCAGCAACTGTTTCTAGATCATGCTCATGGCAAAACCTTTGAATGCATTTACCAATCTCTTTAAAGGGCACTCCAGGACCGCAGAGTTCAATGCATTTGCTAAGACACTCGCGTGTTGAGTTAACCAGAAAGCGTCCACGTTCGTCCACATTACCCACCAAAAAAGTCTCGGAGCAATCGCCATGATAGCCATGCTGATAAACTGTGACGTCTATATTGATGATATCACCGTCGAGTAACTGGCGGTCATCCGGTATACCATGGCACGCTACATTATTAACGGATGTGCATACAGACTTGGGGAATCCGGCGTAACGCAACGGCGATGGATATGCATTCTCTGCAAGAATGAGCTCGTGTGCAAAATTATCTATCTCGTCTGTAGTAATTCCGATTCTTGCCATTTTGCCACATTCACGTAGAACATGGGCGGCTAATTTGCCGCTGCAACGCATGTGATTTAACTGTTCCGGAGTTTTAATTTCAGGAATACCTAAAGTATTGCCGGCTCCTATTCGCTTAAAGTAGTAGGATGGTTTTTGAATGTGCTCAGGAACGTTCCGTTCCTCCGAAACTTTGCCGGTTGTTGTAATCTTTTCCCATTTGCCCTTATCTCTAGAATACAGGAAATTATTTATTTACACACACTTACACATATTGTTTTGATTTAGTGAAAACAATCCAATTTACGTTTTTATCTTTAAAAATGGCTTAAGAAAAAAATATCATTCATATCCACCAGTGCATATAGTGCACCATTAAATATTTTGGGAATTGCATAATATATTGTTTTTTGCTTCGGACATGTTTATTAATATTAACTGTGTTTCATATTAAATGTTTAACTGAAATATGGATTGAAAAATAATCTATGACAAACGCTAAGTCATTCAAAGACCATACCGTTTTCTGAGTTGGAACAGATTTCGCTGTATATATTGTCCGCACACTTGCCATGCATTCCTTGAGACTTTTGACTGCATTTTAGACATAACAAAATGAAAACAATAAACAGCTGGTGAATATTTAGTAAAATTGAAAATCTATCGATTGTACAAATAATCGATTGCTCAATTGCGTATGTCGGTGTTATTGTTTTAATTGTAAACTTCAACAAACATACAAATAGATAAGAAAAACATTTGATCAAAATAAAAATTTAGTATGAGTTGTAATTACGCAGAAGGACTATCAGAATACGAAAACAAGGGCATCCTTGGTATTCCAGAGGTAAGCACTATATCACTACGGAACACAATACAATTTTCATGTCAATTATAATTAATTAGAAATTTGACAGCGAAGAAACTGTCAATCAAAAGTGCAAGGAATTGGCCAATCTTATAAAAGAATCGAAGCATGTTGTATTTCACACGGGCGCAGGAATTAGCACATCGGCTGGTATTCCTGATTTTAGGTAAACATTTTTGACAACATTTAATATACAATTAAAAAATGTTTAGTGAAATCTCATTTTGCAGAGGACCCAAGGGTGTCTGGACGCTGGAACAAAATGGTGAAAAGCCTACATTTAACACCTCGTTCGATGAAGCAAAGCCAACTAAATCTCATATGGCCCTCAAGGCTTTAGTCGAGCACGGATATGTTCAGTATATTGTCTCGCAAAACATTGATGGGCTGCATTTAAAATCGGGACTAAATCGAAAATATTTAGCTGAACTTCATGGCAATATTTTTATCGAGCAGTGCCAAAAATGTCGTCGACAATTCGTGAGGCAGACGGCTGTAGAGAAGGTGGGACAAAAGCAATTGGATCTCCCATGCAGATCTATTGAGATTGGTAATACACGCAGCTGCCGCGGTGGAGTTATGCAAGATAATGTTTTAGATTGGGAGCACGATCTGCCGGAGCGCGATTTGGATATGGCATTTATACATTCCACGTAAGAAAAGTGATTGGTTTTAAAGATCTTCATCCGATCTGTTAAATATGATCTCTCAATTCCAGTTTAGCTGATGTTAACATTACAATGGGAACGACTCTGCAAATTGTTCCAAGTGGAAACTTGCCCCTTAAAAATCTTAAGCATGGGGGTAAACTCGTCATATGTAACTTGCAACCCACAAAGCATGTAAGAACAGTTTTTACAATTGTTTATTTAATGATTTTTAACACATTTTCTTGAATTACAGGACAAGAAAGCCTCATTAAATATTTATAGTTATATTGACGATATATTGACAAAAGTATGCAAACGTCTTGGCATAGAAATTCCAGAATACTCCGTAGAGTGTGATCCTACAAAGCATTCCGACATTATGGAATGGACTTTACCTCAAGAACATTTAAAAGCTTTGGATATTAAATTTAAGGAGCACCAGAAAATGACGGCAAAGAAACGCGACCTAAATGTTTCAAAGCATCAACCTCTTATTAACAAGAAATCCATTAAAAAGCGAAAAAGAAGTGAATAATTAAACTAACTTTATTTGTATACTTTACTACTTTTATTTAATAACAGCCTATCCTTCTGTAAGTTTTGTATTCTTTTCGTCATATTTTTGTTTTATATCTAAAACTGTTTTAATACAGGGCGATTCTGTAATGCTTGCAATTCGCTAAGCAAAATTGCCACATTGTACCGCAAACGTTGAAACATTGTTAATGGCAACTCCAAAGTTCGATATTCGCCATTATTCAATTTGAAGTGCAACACAATCGTTGGTCTATTAAGCTGTACCATCCTAAAGAGATTTGAATTTAAGTTCATAGGAATGATTTTATAATGCAAGTAAAAGTTACTTACTTGGAGTTTAAGGATATGTTTATTCGCCACTGCATATCCTGCATTTTGGCTCTTTCCATTTTTGTTTCAGCGAAATTTCTACTCAGCGTTGTGCGGTGATTAAGAAGCACCTTTGTCAAATCCTCGGCGCAGATATCTGTGAAGCTAGTAAATAAATATAAAAATCTACTAATTTTTGATTTAAAGCGTAGCGTGTCTGTATGATGATACCTTAAATCTTCTCTTAAGCATTGACGCAACTCGTGATCTTTTACAACACCTTTTGGATAGCGCAGATACATTTGCATTATAAGCAGCACCATTGTAAATAGCTCGCAGAAGTTTTTGGGTACTTCGTGTCCAGCATTTTTTAACTTATTTATCGCTAATGCTAACACATCGGGCGATGATTTTCTTGTTTCGATGTAATGTACAGAAACTTGGATTAGAACGCGTAGAGCTGATTTTGTTAATTGTGGTATATATACGGCGTACGGCTTTACGCTTTTTAGCATATGATAACGAAAGTTTGACATTTTTCCTAAGATTCTTAGACTCCTTGCTAAGTTTGCTGGTTCCAATCGCACCGGTTCCGCTTAGAGATGATAGTGGTTTAATAGTCCAATCAATTAAACTATCGCATGTGCTTGCATTCGGGGGACAGTGGGAAAGAATTTTTCGATACAAAAGACATTTTCAACTTATTGGATAATTATATTTTAATTGCATTTTTTTTTTTTAAATTTGTTTCACATCATTAAATGGAATATAAGAACAAAAGACACAGTTTAAGCGTTTAAAATTATTGGAATTTCGCTAAGCGTTAGCTAGAAATAATTAAATTTGTATCGCTATTTTTGAAAAAATATTTTTCTACACATTTTAAATAAAATGACATGAAATTTTGATTGCTGGTGATTTGATCAGGTTATTGATAAAATAGGGCAAACAAATTTCATAGTAATTCAAAGTAATACAATAGGATAAGTTACTTGAGAATATGCTTATTGAGATAAGGCGAATGTTCATGCAATATTATTGGTAACAAAACCGACCACAAACGATTATTGAACTGGTGGATTTATTATGTTTAAAGTAAATTATAATTACACATTTTTATTTTGGTTGATAGGAGAACAGGTAACCAAAAACACATATTGGGTTTGCATCCTTTTGAATAGATGCACCAATGCATATGTACTGAATCGCTAGATAGTTTGCATGAAGATGGAAATAATGAGTAGATTTTGTACATTATTTTGTATAGTTTAATATTTTGCACAAGTTGGTAATTATATGCAATTTAATTGGTGCTTCATTTTAAAATTTTGCGTTCACTAAACTAATGCAGCACATTAATGTTTTTCGTTCGATATACATTTACATATCATGTTTATCATTTCTTTTCTTTTGGTTGTTGTTATATTGTTAAGAATTTCTTATAACGCTTTGATAAGCGGTCCACATCGTCAATGTTGCTGCTCCTATTGCATTCTTCTCACCTCTCCTTATCTGGAATTAACTGCTGCTGATTGCTTATGCTGGCAGCTGTAGCTTTTTGCCTTTGAGCACTTTGGTAATATACAGATAAAAAAAATCGCAGTAGAGAATCGTCTGGATAACGCCCGCGAAGATCGCAATCAGATCATAATGTGATTCAACCATGTAACGGTAAACCCAATTGAGCAGATAGAGAGCGCGATACGAGCCAAGGGCAAACAGATAATGGCTTGTAATCGATTCGGCCTCTCCCGTCTTGCTGACCAGGAACAGCTGCGGCAATATAGCAACCGATTCTAAATAGATCGAGAATGTCCAGAGCACCTCCATCAATGTGAACTCGTGATTGATGACCAGGGAAAGAAGAGCACACGGAATAAGCAAGAATTCAATGCGAAAGGAATCGTGATTGTGATCGTACGTAGCCTTAAATTTCACATACATCAGATAAACCGTGGCGCCTGATGTTGCCAGGAAGAGCACCTTCATCACCGAATTGTAAAGACTGACGTATGTGGTGAAGAGATCCAGATAGCGTGTCAGATAGACAATGGCAAATAGTATTTGAGACTTGCCCGATATGCCGGCGCATGATCGTGTCTTCCATATTTTAAGTAATAGTATTATTATGGCAAATACATGCGATAAATCTCCAGCGAACCGAAAAATGTTCATTCTGCGTTATTCTTCCTCTTTCTTTCTTTTAGTATTCTGTGCTGTGCTGGTACTTAATTTGCGCGACGGCACCTTAATTAATGGAAAGGAAATGCAAATATTAAATTATTTTGCCACATTTCAATTTGTTTAATTAATTTCAATATCGTACTTTACCGAAATCACAGTATTTGTTTAATTTTCACTTGTTTTGCCAACGAGCTAAAACTTTTTGGTTTTGTGCCGCCTGTAATTTACGTAGAATGTCGGCACAAAAGAGAGAAACAAAGAGAGCCAAAATGACGTGGCCACATACATATATGAGCGTCTGAGCCCAATGAACAACCTTTTTCTGTTCACAGCAAATTCTCAATCCAAGGCTGCAATAAATTATCGACTACTGAAACAGCACCGCACATCTGATTACGTTTGAATGTTTCAAACATCGATATAATAGGCTAATCATTTAATAACTATCGGTGCGTCGATAAATTGAAAGAAGCATAATTTTGTTTAGCCATTTTATTTTCACGTTTGCTAATATATAAAACGCTGCTAAAAATATTGCTCCTTTCCGCTAACATCAAAACAAATTCGTCAATATGGTGAGTTACAAAGAATTCAAATAATTTAAATCAAATAAAAGTAAACGTTTATGCTTGCATGTGCTGTTTTTTGCCGGCCATGTGAATTTTTTTATTTCTATACCCTTTACCTATTCAAAATGAGTATTATACAGTTTGATAATTATTAATATCAAATATTTTTTATGGTTTCTTAGACTATTGGTAAAAACAACAAAATGATTCAGCACCTGAATTACCGGGTGCGAATCGTGCTGCAGGATTCGAGGACATTTATTGGAACATTTAAGGCTTTTGATAAGCACATGAACCTCATATTGGGTGACTGTGAAGAGTTTCGTAAAATTCGCTCTAAAAACTCCAAGGTTCCTGAACGAGAAGAAAAGCGAGTTCTTGGATTTGTGCTGTTGCGTGGTGAAAATATTGTTTCCCTCACCGTAGAGGGACCACCACCACCAGAGGAGGGTCTACCACGAGTTCCCATTCCAGGGGCTGCTCCCGGTCCAGGTATTGGTCGCGTCGCTGGTCGTGGCGTACCAATGAATATATCAGCGGTGCCAGCTGGCTTGCAGGGTCCTGTTAGAGGTGTGGGTGGTCCCGCTCAACAGCACATGGCTCCAATGGGACGTGGTGTTCCCCGAGCCCCGATGATGGGCGCACCTCCGCCAGGAATGATTCCTGGTGGCATTCCCTCTATGCCCGGCGGTTTGGGACGCGGTGCACCACCCCCAATGAGAGGGCCGCCGCCAATGATGCGCGGCGCACCACCGCCAGGTCGAGGTGGCTATTAAAAAACAGCATGCCCTTATTTTTATAGTAAATAAAACAAAAAATTTCAGTCCACCATCGAATGTAAATTTTTTTGTGTGTATAATACCAATATTATTTTCAGCTATATCGAGTTTTCGAAATCATCAAAAAAACTATATGAGTCGGCTAACCACATTATAAATCTAAGAAACCAAATAAATACGTTTTATAATTATTTAAATGATATTCGTGATCTGATTTTATTGATATCCACGGATTTAAGTTTTACATCAGTTTCATTTCGATGAAAATATAACTTATATCATATAATATTATATGTAAGTATGTATGTACATATACATTTTATATACGTTTTATGTTAAACATTGCTTTAATTGTAATAGTGCTTTGAATCGTCCGTCCTGTTGCACCTTTGCAATTTATTTATCAATACTTGTTTATTTGGTATTTTTTATTTTGATTCATACAATACAATATAATAATAATTTTTTTTAGAAATAAAAGCACCGAACTTGCGGTCATAGGTTATATATGGGCTTCTATGCATGGAAATGGAAATTATACCCATATGGTAGACAAATCCCACACTTTGATAAGTCTATCCTGACCGACGGTCAGCAGACGTTTCCTCTCCTCATCTAGATCCATGTGCACGATGGAGTGTTTCGCATCGTGGAAGGCTGCCAAAGAAGGACGCTCAACTGTCTGCAGCTGCTTAAAGCATGGATCGCAGCAGCGCACATCGAATTCAAATCCCATTATTGGTATATTGATGCGATTCGTTGAACAATTATCGCAAACCGCTTTGCCACAGTGACGGCAATGATGTTGTCGGATCCCTAAATACAAGTAACATTTTTAATTAATTAACTGAATAAGTTGAGAATTCGAACGCAGTTAAAAACTTGCCCAGCTGTTTTTGGTCCATCATCGAACGGAAGTTCCAAAAGAATGGCCTTGAGCACAGCTGGCAATTGTTGGACTCCACCCAGCCGGGCACCTCTTTGCGCATTGCATTCATTTCCCAAAATACGACAACGGAATCTTCACCGCATGTAATAAGCTGTTGAGTGTGATTAGCGTATGCCAACGCCGAAACTTTGTTGCTAATTCAAAATGTACACATACTTATAATTATTGCTGCATATGATCTCAACAGCCACCTAGTTACCTGTGTCCTTGTAATTCGTAGATTGTGCCCCGTTTGCCGCCAACATCCCAAACAATTACAGATTGATCGCACGCACCGCTAAACAGTAATTGTGGTCCTTCCACCCACCTCAAGCACCTAATACCAGCTGGAAAACGAAAAAACAATTATTAGTTTAAAGTAAATATATATTGCTTGCTTAACACTGAGAGCCATCTTTTAATCTATAAGATTTGTGTGGGATAAAAAATGAATCGAGTTGACACGAAAGGACTAATTTAAATTATATATAAAAAAAAATAGGTGCCGCATAGTTAATTTTGGATATGCCAATACTATGATACCCTTCAAACATGAATTAGTTGTTTTTTGATAGTACGATATGGTCAATTTGTGTGGTGGCTATGTCGTAGAATGCTCCGAGCGGGATGAAATTTCATAGTGAACAAACCCGTCATGATCTAAGCAATCTGTGAAAGTTTCATCAAGATCGGTTCGGCAGTTTGGTCGGAAATCGTGTTGAAACAGACAGACGGACACGCGAAAATCAATTTCTGAGCTCGTCCTGATCATTTTGATATGGAGTTTATGGGGTCTCCCATCATTCATGACAAACTCAATATACCCTGTTTCACAGGTGTGAAGGGAATAAAAAAAAATCATGGCTTCCATACGAAACCATTATTGAAATTTTGCAACACAGAAATGCATTGATCGGGATAGCTAGTATACTAATTAGTATGCTTAAAAACTCCAATACATTGAAACTATGATATATGGAATGGCAACATAAGACTGTATTTCAAATGGTGTAAGTTTCCGCCTTAGTGAAATTGTTTATAATTGTCTTTAATTGATTTAAAAGTTTTAGACTAGAAGTATTTTTGCAAAATTCACTTTCAAAATTATGCATTATTATTTACCAGTATGTCCTTTGAATGTGGTAATAAGCTGCACACCCTGCACATCGCATCGCAGCATCGTTATTTGACCTGCATGATCACCAATGAAAGCATATTTAGCCAGAGCATCAAACCTTAAATAAGATAAGCGCAAGTGTTTTAATTTATTTTAACTGATAATAACATTTTCACACTCACTGCAGTGCTGTGCATGGTGTTTCAAAATTGTATCCGCCCACTCGCTTAGCAGTTTCTGTACAATGGTACGCGAATTGTTTATCTTTGCCAGCAGAAAGAATCCAATTGTGGGTCTTTGTAAACACAACGGCCACAACGCGACCCTGATGCGACAGATAGTCGCGCACAAACGATAACCGATTGCAGTCCTCGGAAAGAGTATATTGTGTGACTGTGCCGTTGTCTTGTCCAACATACAATTGTCGCTGTTCCTGAACGTATTCGATTGCAGTGCAGCCCGAGGGCATGTACTGACAAATGCTGGGCCAATATTGACCAGAGTCGCGTTTAAGCCACACACGAACAGTTCTAATAATTATAATCAATTTCTTTTCATTAATGGCTTTTATTTGATAAGTTGATTAAATATGAACTTACTTATCGTCCGATACGCTAATTACTCCATTTTCGCCTGGTATCAAAATAGCTGCATTTACATCGTCCCCACTTCCCTCTAATTTACTTAGAAGTTCCGGCTTTTTGGTCGACAAAAAGCGGTCATTGTTGCTGCGCTGCGCTGGCTTAATCTCGGCTGCCATTCTTCAACAGTTGCAAATTAATATCTACAGAATAACAAATACTTATATGTGATAGAATTTTTGTGTGTATATCCGTGCGAATGGTTTGGGTAAATAACCAAAAATTAGCTTGTCCAGTATTGTTGTCGTATTCAGTTTGTTTGTTAATTCGTTTGACCGACAGAATGAATCACAAATAAAATAATTTTATCAAAAATTATTACCAGTGTGACTCTTCGAGCTAAAATAATAGCAATGCTTTTTATTTTCAAAATGTATGAGGTAACACTTTAACAATAAGAGATGCGTAAACTATCGATTATTACGACACTCGATAATTTGTTATACTTTTGCGTTCAAAAATATTTATACCGTAAGTCGGTGTCCTACTTCTTAGGTTACAACAATCCAAATAGGATTTAAATTTAAATCAGCAGAATTTAAAATTCCAGATTAATGATCCAATTTACATGATGGTCACTCAAATGTGAGACTCGTTCTAAAATAAAAGGCGCCGTGATACCACCTACCCTAAAAAAAACCTCACCCGCTTCCGTACACTTTTGTTTAAATTCATAAATCAAAACGCTGTAATTGAAACAAATTGATCGTTTGGATTGCCAACAAAAAATATTAATCATCAAAAATAAAAATGCCAATCGGTAGTATTATTAAAAAGGCATCCAACTTGATTCTGGGCGAAGAAAGGTCAGATGGAAAAATCGATATCTCTTACGAAGACAACGAAATATTATTTTGCAAGAATAATGTGTGCATTCATCCACCGACTGTCGCACGCCAAGAATCCGATATTCTACACTATCCCGGCTACTTGACGTGCACAACCAAAACTTTCATAGATCAATACAATAGCGCCAAAAGACCTACTCTCCTGCTCACATGGATACCAAATAGTTCCCTTTGCAAATGCAATTCGATGACCAGCAGCGGCGGCGATGGCGAGTCTTGGATAAACAATCGAAATACGGGTATATTGCCCCATAATGGACACTTCGTGCCCACATCTCAGGTGGCAGTGCCTGCGCCAAGGATTGGCGATGATGCGGAACACGAAATTGGAAACATGCGCGCCGAGGATGAGACCGTTGCCGACATGCAGGAATTAAAGAACGAATTGCAGCCGCTGCTGGGCGGACAGACGGCATCGATTGGTGACTTGGCGGCTCTGCTTAAAAAAAATCCAATAACATCGGTTAACATTACTATTTCCAATCCCCAAATCGAGAACAGCAATATCTCTCAGTCATACAATTGCATTCTTACCACTCCCGAGAGCAGTGAGGGCAGCGACGGTTATCATGGCGGTCGAGGGAAACAGGCCCATCAACATCAAGTCATCAACTCAGATGGTTCTGTGTCCGATGATAATAATCCCAATTGGATGACACCAGAGTTGCTTGCCTTCAAGCACAATCTTGTGTTCCCGGATAGTGCGAATGCAACACCAACTGTACGCCGCAAGGCCACAGTTAGAGGCCGCCGTTTCTCCGTTGATCTTAGCCAAATGCGCTCCTTGCGTCTGTTTTTCAATGACGACAAGTGTACTTCCGGTCAGTTGGTGATTGCATCTCGTGAATCCCAATACAAGATACTCCATTTCCACTACGGTGGCTTGGATCACTTGGCACAGGTGCTGCACCAGTGGCACTGCTTCCTGCACAATATTACCTTGGCACCGGGGCAAGAGAAGATGAACTTGCCGTATCGACATTTCATGGTCTGTCGCCCAGAAGTTAAGCAGTCCGAGATGCATCCCGACGAGGGCAACGTGAAAAGAATCACTACAAACTTCTTTTATGGCACTCTGCTTAATGAAAAGGGTCAAATTGATGATGATTTGTTGTTGCGCAAGTGTGTCTTTTTCGGCGGTTTAGAGAAGAGTCTACGTAAAACAGTTTGGCCCTTCATTCTCAAATGCTACTCGTTCTCATCGACTTTCGAGGATAGGGCGGTGCTCATGGATATTAAGCGGCAGGAATACGATGAAATCACACGCAAGCGTCTCTATTCCATGTCACCGGAACAACAAGTTCAGTTTTGGCGCACTGTCCAGTGCGTTGTCGAAAAAGACGTGGTTCGTACAGATCGCACGAATCCGTTCTTCTGCGGCGAAGACAATCCCAACACCGAAATGATGAAAAACATTTTACTCAACTTTGCCATTTACAACACAAGTATATCCTATTCCCAGGTAAGACAACGATTTATATAATAAATATGTTAGATTTAATTGTTCAATCCACAATCCCGGAAAGCCATTAAAAAAATCTCCTACATTATATTTTTAAGAATTCAGTCCGGGAACGCTTGCTATTACTCTTATGTAGTTTAACATGCTTTAAAGCTTTTAAATGTGAACAATATTGCTAACTGACAAATGCTCGCACAGATGCAGCCAATGCTCAAAGCCACAAAGCTAGTAAGTACGCCATTTTCCGGGACTAAAAATTAAGTTTCCAAATTCGAGTACCACAAAGGCTTTTTTATATTATTTTTCGGGTTAGTAAATAGCCTAGTACCACTGAGCAGAGAATTAAATAGCGCCTCAGCACGTACGGTGAATCTTATTAAATTCATTATTTATTTAGTTTAGTGCTAGGTTAGGTTAGGGCGGTAGTGAAAGGTTTAGATTGCCCCCCACTCACATAGGCCACGTGTTGGCCCATTGTGGTGCCGCGCTTGGACTTAATCCAAAAACCGTCTACCCAGACAATGAGCGTGTCGCACCGCCTTTGAGGGCGTGGTCCCAGCCCGAGGTTTTAATGAAAGACAGGATATTTTTCGGTTAAATATCCGCAATTTGAGTGAGGTCCGATAGAAGGATAGAAGGACCCTAGATAGCGATTTCTATTTTTGCAGAGTGCCGGACAGTCGCAGAAAAGGTGGGAAACTGTTTCCTCCTCCTCCTCGTCACGACAGCTTCTACAGAAATCATTTGAAGGGGCAAGAAGTCTAATCTGCTTAGGTGGATTAGGTCTGAGGAGCGCTTTTTGCAGCGCGTTGGCCAGGTTTGCCTAGCAATCCTACCTTAGGCTGTGGTAAGCTGCCACCCCTTGTTTGCTTCGAGTTCGAATTGCGATCGAACTCCTAGCTTGCAGCTGGCCATGGGAATGCCCCAGCCCTCCTTGTCTGTGAGGAGAGGCATGGTAGTGCCATGCCTTGCCAGCTCATCTGCTTTGCAGTTGCCCTCGATGCCTTCTCAGTGCTAGTACGCTCACAAATAACGTGACTTTCGAGTGGAAAAGTATTTTCAAAACCGGTTCAGTAGATCCAGAGATTATCCGCAACAACCTCACAAACCTTACCTTATTATAATAGTAGTATTAATAGTTTATTTAGCCAATCACTTATTCTCTAATTCAATATGAATATGTTTTTGTTTTTTTTTTTTTTGCAGGGAATGAGCGATCTTTTGGCACCGGTATTGTGCGAAGTACAAAACGAATCGGAAACATTCTGGTGTTTTGTTGGCCTTATGCAACGATCATTTTTTGTTTGTACTCCAACGGACAACGATGTTGATCATAATCTGAGTTATCTTCGCGAATTGATAAGATTAATGCTGCCGCGTTTTTATGAGCACCTGCAACGACACAACGAGGCCATGGAGCTGCTGTTTTGTCATCGATGGCTCTTGCTATGTTTCAAGCGGGAGTTTACTGAAGCTGTCGTTATACGGATGTGGGAGGCTTGCTGGTCAAACTATCTCACAGATTATTTTCATTTGTTCCTCTGCCTGGCCATAATTGCTGTCTATGCGGATGATGTGATTGCTCAGAATTTGCGTGCCGATGAGATGCTGCTGCACTTTAGCTCATTGGCCATGTATATGGATGGTCAGTTGATTTTACGTAAGGCACGCGGCTTGCTATATCAATATCGACAGCTGCCCAAGATTCCATGTACATTGAGCGGTCTGTGCAAGCGCTGTGGTCCTGGCATGTGGGATTCGGAGCATCGACCTGCACTGGAATGCGTAGGGCATACGGATAACGAAAAGTGCTCTTTGGGCATTGATTAATTTAATGTGGCTTCTATTGTTATTATTTATTATTATTATATACATATATTGCATATATACAATATGTATTACAATTTCCACAATATGTTATCATTGATGAAAGCTTTTAAGCAAGTGCTTCTAAAAATATACTAAATTATATATGCCTTTGCTGAATAAAATGCTTTATTTTTTCCAGATCAGTGGGTGTGGGAATAAACATAAGCAGATTGGTGCAATTATAATCCTGATTTATTAATTTACATTTTAACAAGACGAGTCTTTGTATATGCATTTGCACTTCATAATTTTCAACAATAAAAATAAAATCGTATTTTTTTTTTGTAAATAAAGGTATGGTCATATTAGTTTATACTAGGCAACCCCCACAAATTCATGTACATCGATTATGTTAATCCTATTTTCGAAAATATTTTGTTACATTGAGCATCGATAATTATTAAGTTCTACCCTCACATTTGCGGTAGTTGGTCAATTGGTGTCGTAAACTTGAAATCCTCTGGGAATAGTTTAGCTGCATGTGGATACATTAGTTTATATGATTGCCGAATGGTTACATCCGCTACACCGGCAATATCACCGATTTCCTTTTGGCTACGCTTATGCTCCGAAGCTTGCGATGCCATATAAATTGCGGCTGCAGCCACAGAGATTGGCGATCGACCAGGCACTATGTCCATTTCCACAGCTTTTTTCGCAATGTGTGTAGCTGCTCGCTGTACCATATTGGGCAGATCTGTAAATCAATTTAGAGCCAATAATGAGAATATAATATATATATAGTTATTAGTAAGAAGCTTACCCAAATTCGCACAAAAACGGCACATAAAATCGGCAGTGGTTATCAAATCAACACTTGTTTCAAGTGCTTTGAGTGTAAGCTTGAAGCATCTTCCGATTTCTTTCTTACTTATCTTACTAACTGCACAAATTTCTTTAAAAGTGCGTGGAACTCCCTCCTGGCGACAGGCAATATACAAGCAAGCTGATGCCTTAGCATCATTTGAGCGACCTTTGAGGTTTTTACCATCATGGACCTTTTTTGGTTAGGTATAATTTTTGTTAA
This sequence comes from Scaptomyza flava, assembly GCA_030179655.1. Lineage (NCBI taxonomy): Eukaryota > Metazoa > Arthropoda > Insecta > Diptera > Drosophilidae > Scaptomyza > Scaptomyza flava. Next base: position 25,702,352 of record JARNME010000029.1, on the reverse strand, counting down.
TTAAATAAATAAATTATAATATATATATATATATGTATATATGTATTACCTGCTTAAATAAGTTATTTGCACGATCGACAATAGTTTTTGGTAAATTGATGCGATCGGCCATTGATGAAATTTCTTTAAATGCAGATATGAGCGAACGATCGGAGCTGCTCATTGTGCGTCTGTTTTGGTATTTTGGTGCGCCAAAAGCATCGAAGGATGCTGAGCCTGTGCCAGGACCAATTATTGTGGACAAATCACCACCACTGAGCAGGGGATTCTCTGGACCGCCAACACGACTCGGATCGACGCCACTTTTTTCATTGCTAAATGTACGCCATTCGGAACCCACATCTATTACGCGATCTCCGACCACTAAGCCACACTCGGAGCATATCATGTCACCAGCACGATAGTCTTCAATTAATGGAGACTCTGGGTGTGCATAGCAGCAGACTTTGTTGTTTTCGAGTCTTTGAAATGGTCAATTACATTAATGAAAGCGAAACAAACTGAATATCACACTTATAATCATAATGCTTACCTCGATGTTGAAGCCATTTAATCTTTTTTTTAGCGGGTTTGTCCTTCTTATGATTTTTAAACAATTTTTTTTTTTTGCAAACGCAAAACAAATTAATACAGATGGATTGACAAAAAAAAGTTGTGCTTCTTCTTTCCGTGTCTGCTGAGTTAACAGTTCGATAAATCTGTTATTACCAGTGAATTCCAATACAAAGAATAACAACCTATGTTCCAATACTCACGAAATTATAAAAAATACCGCACAAACTTAAAAAAAGTTTATAAAGAAAAATCAAGTTTGTAATTTATACCGATGACTAATGACACAAAACAAAAAGGAGATTTCAAACTTCAAATAAGACTTTTATATGAATGTTAAAAAAAGGTTTTTTTTTATTCGCTCCAAATTGTTGAGGATAAAAGTGGACTCCAATTTATTTTGAGATTGACTGTCAGAACACAATGAAGTCTCGATAGAAAACTGTTAATAATATATATAAAGACTGTCTGCTTTGGATATGTAAAGCTGTAGTGCTACGATTTAAGCACAAATCACATTAAAGATATCGACACTTTTTCAATAATACCTCTAATCGATGTGTAACTATCGATATTCAGTAGTGCTAAACAGATTTGTTAAATTACGTGCACACACTTATAGGTTTTTTGTATTGATAAAAAAAAGAACAATAAGAGGCGCTTTTATTTTTGTTGCATCGGCATACGGTTTAAATGATACGAAATTCACGTAGTTCTTCTTCTGCTCAGGATACTCGTATCAACTGCTTTCGACATTTCGTATTTCTACATCAATAACTTTTTCTCAGGCATCAAATACGATTAAGAAAGCAACACTATCCTCAGAATGGCAAGCAAGCATATTTATTCGACGACAAATTTATCAGACCTGCAATTGAAAGAGCAGGGTAATTGTTTATTTGCAACCCGCAAATATGACGATGCAATTATATGTTACTCCAAGGCCATTGTAAGTCCAAAGTTAATTTAAAAAATAAATGTTTGTGAGATATTAAATTTTAATTGTTTTGCAGATTAAAAATCCAACAAATGCAACTTATTTTACAAATCGTGCTCTTTGTAACCTTAAACTAAAGCGTTGGGAGCTGTGCTGTCAGGATTGTCGACGAGCCTTAGATATCGATGGAAATTTACTAAAAGGACATTTTTTCTTAGGCCAGGGTCTTATGGAAATTGACAATTATGATGAGGCTATAAAGCATCTTCAACGCGGTAAGCAAATTCAATTACATGTATTATCTATCGATTATTTTAGATCTACTGATTTTATTGAATTTGTAGCTTATGACTTGTCCAAGGAACAAAAACAAAATTTTGGCGATGATATTACATTGCAATTGCGATTGGCCCGCAAAAAAAGATGGAATATTATGGAAGAAAAACGAATACACCAGGAGATTGAACTACAAAGCTATTTGAATCGGTAGGCATAATTTTTTTTATTTTTTTTTTTTTTGCTGAGGCTTAAGATTAAACAAATCTTTTTTAAATTGAAGCTTAGTTAAAGATGATATGGAAAACCGGTTGGCCCAGTTGAAGTTAAATGAAAACTTAAATGAGGATAACTTAAAAGAAAAACAACAGGAAATTGAACAAGAATGTGTAAGCGATTTTAAAGCATATTAAGTATATGTAACATTTTTATATTGTTAATTAACTTATTTGTAAACATTCCTTTTATAGGATGACCACATTAAAGAGCTTAACAATATATTCGCAAAAGTAGATGAGCGTCGAAGAGTAAGTTTGGATATTTAGATCTAGTTATAATTGATGAATATCACTGCACTTAAAATTTTTTTTATTTCTTCGATTATTTACAGAAACGTGATGTTCCGGATTTTCTATGTGGAAAAATAAGTTTTGAAATTTTAACCGATCCTGTTATTACACCATCGGGAATCACCTATGAGCGTAAGGATATTGAGGAGCATTTGCAGCGTGTTGGCCATTTCGATCCTGTAACAAGAGTCAAACTCACACAAGATCAGTTAATACCAAATTTCTCAATGAAGGAAGTGGTCGATTCATTTATTGCCGATAATGAGTGGTCTTTAGATTATTAAATAGTTTTTGTTTTCATAATACGCAAACAACACAACGATTATGTAAATTTATATTGAAACTTAATAGCTGTTAAAAGCAGTTTAAAATATAAAAGGTAAAAAAAATTCTCGTAAGAATTTATTCAGGTCTGTTAAAAACGACATAATAAATGAAATATTTCATTTTAAGAATTACTAAGAACGGCATTTAAAGCGAGTTATAAAACTTAACAGTATATATTTTTCATTAACTGACTCGAAAAGTAAAACGTAAATAAACAAAAAATAAGACCCAGCAAGAACGAAATTAACCAACCACAAACACACACTTGCGTTCAGCTGGCCTACTGCTACTCTTCTTCTTTCTCCAATAGAATCAAATAATCGATATGTTTTTGATAAAGTTAAGTCGCTCACAAAACGGCGCGAATGCGTAAGGATACTTATTTTGCAACATCAGTAAAACAACGTCTTACAAATACAATAAATATGTCGGAAAGCAATGGGACGGTAGCGCGCATGCCATGGGTAGAAAAATATCGTCCTAGCTGCCTGGATGATTTAATATCGCACGAGGAAATAATATCTACCAGTACGTTGCACATTGAAGCAATCACTACAAACAAGCTAAGCATCTAACAATATTATATATTATAGTTACTCGTTTTATCAATCAGAAGCAGTTGCCGCACTTGCTCTTTTATGGCCCTCCGGGCACGGGTAAAACGAGTACAATTTTGGCTTGCGCCCGACAACTTTACTCGCCGGCACACTTTAAGTCAATGGTATTGGAGCTAAATGCATCGGATGATCGCGGAATTGGTATCGTTCGTGGACAGATACTCAACTTTGCTTCGACCAGAACCATTTTCTGTGGCACCTTTAAACTCATAATTTTGGATGAAGCGGATGCAATGACCAACGATGCACAGAATGCCTTGCGTCGCATTATCGAAAAGTACACGGAAAACGTGCGCTTTTGCATCATTTGTAATTACCTCAGCAAAATTATACCGGCCCTTCAATCTCGATGCACGCGCTTTCGCTTCGCGCCGTTGTCACCGGAACAGATGCTGCCACGTCTTAACAAAATTGTACAGGAAGAGCAGTAAGCGCAAAAATTTAAGCAATGCATGTTCTAATTACAATAAGCTGACGTACTCCGCATGCCTTTATTTTGGTCGGTTTCAGCTTGCTTTTTTTATGTGCCTGCATGGCTTTATGCTTATTTTACTATTTAACAACTTTACCACCGCTGATTACTTATCCATGGTTCAATGCACTTAGTAAAGTTTATGTTTTATTTTTTCTCAGAGTCAATGTTACGGATGATGGAAAAAATGCATTACTAACGCTATCCAAAGGTGATATGCGAAAGGTGTTAAATGTTTTGCAGAGCACCTCTATGGCGTTTGACACTGTAAACGAGGATAATGTTTACATGTGTGTGGGCTACCCGCTAAGGAGTGAAATTGAGCATATGCTGCAAACATTGCTTTCTGCAGCCACATTTGATTCAGCATATGACAGTTAGTGAATTATTAAATAACGGGAATTAATTACCAATTAATTTGATTCTTATTTTGTAGCCATTGAGGAAGCCAAAAGTAAGCGAGGTCTTGCCTTGGAGGACATCGTCACTGAATTGCATTTGTTTATAATGAGACGTAAGCATTAATAATATAACCATGTCATACAATTTATTTATTCTCTATTTTTAAAACAGTTGAATTGCCTATGTCGGTAATGAATAAACTGATTGTCAAGCTAGCACAAGTCGAGGAGCGATTATCGAAGGGCTGCACCGAGACGGCTCAAACTGCAGCGCTGGTTTCTGCCTTTTTCATAAGTCGTGACATGGTTTCGTTGGAGAGTTAGACATCGAACTCACATTAATTCAAACTATTAAAATAAAACATACTTAATAATTTTTATTATTATCATTATTTGAATAAAGAAAAAGCTTTTGGAAACAAAACTAAACATTTGAAGAGTCTTAAATTCATTTGGTACTCGATAGTTGCGATATACTTGGCATTCGCTGTCATCACTAATAAGCAACATTATTTTGGTGTTGATTGTTTATTTTTTAAAAAATGAGCTCTGTAGACATGGAATCTCATTTATTGGCATTGAAGGGTAAGTCCGTTTTCGCTGTGCAACAATTTGGAATACTGTTATTGATGTGTCTGCAAAAATGTGACAGTTATGCGACTGACCCGACCCACGTTAGTAGGGCTTGGGCCCATTGTGACCTGTGAGCCAAAGGATTTGCCACAGAGTTTTAATCGACTGGTGGAGTACGATGGCATTGCCAAAACATGTGCAGAAGCACTGGGTGCAGGTCAAACCATGCTACTACCCCAATCCTTTGGCAACATATACCTTGGCGAAACGTTTTCAAGTTACATCTGTGTACACAATTGTACAACACATCCGGTTGAAGGGGTCTCTGTTAAAGTGGATTTGCAATCGAACACATCGCGTATAAATTTGCTAATGCATGAAAACAAAAAATCTTCAGTGATTTTAACGGCAGACGAAACACTCGATGATGTCATTCGCTATGAAGTCAAGGAAATTGGGACACACATGTGCGTAATCCACATTCTATTTATGTATAGTTGATGATAAGTAACTAAGCAACAACTTTTGATAATATTTAAGATTGGTGTGTGAAGTAAATTATACTAGTCCTGCTGGGTTTGCTCAGTCGCTGCGAAAATTTTTTAAGTTTCAAGTTCTGAAGCCACTAGATGTAAAGACGAAATTTTATAATGCGGAAATGGATGAAATCTATTTGGAGGCGCAAATCCAAAACGTGACCACTGGACCGTTTTGTTTGGAGAAAGTCGAGCTGGATAGCTCTGAGCAATATACAGTGACGTCGCTAAATACCCTGCCCAATGGCGAATCTGTTTTCAACTCAAAGAATATGCTACAGCCGAACAATAGCTGTCAATTTCTATACTGCATTAAGGTTTGCCAATCTGCACAATCTGATTTTTAGAAAAATTTTTATTTGTGAATATTACAGCCAAAACCTGAGATTGCCAAAGACATAAAAACACTGCGTCAAGCAAACAATGTGGGTAAGCTCGACATTGTCTGGAGATCGAATTTTGGCGAGAAGGGCAGATTGCAAACAAGCCAATTACAGCGATTGGTAATAGCTCTTAAAACTAAGCTAAGAAATATTGATTAAAACATATTTTATATAATCTTTTAGCCCTTTGAATACAAGGATCTACGCTTAGAAGTGATTGATGCTGAAAACATTATTAAAATTGGCACAATATTTACATTTCAATGCAGAGTAACGAATACAGCTGCGCACTCCATGAAACTGCATGTAACTCTGAATACCAAAGCATTTGTCGATTGCCCGTATATGGGCTCTGCGGATTTCGATCTGGATCTTCTCCAACCAGGAGAGATGGTGGATTTTCCACTGACCATTTGTCCATCAAAATTGGGCCTTATTAAAGTATCGCCATTAATTTTTGTGGACACGCTGAAAAACGAACAGTTTGTAATGACAAAAGTTGTGGAGGTCTTCGTTGTTGATGCCGATTACCATCAGGATGGCACATTTCTATTGAACAAGCTGATACGCTATGAGAACCCCATTGATTCGTTGATGCAAAATCAAATGCAGTTGCAGGTGGTCTAGCTTAAGCTTGAATAAAGTGTAATATTTTAAAAAGGCGCCCATTTAATTTATGTTCAAACGGATTTTGATTGACAGAAAAATAGGGCTCTTACGCACTATTACACGTTCATAGTTTAATTCGCAAATCAATCAAACTGTCAATCAATTGCCAACGAAATTCTCAATATAAGTTGACGTACTTTCTTATTTCTGTTTTAGTTTGCAAACAAAGTTCAAATATGAATTTTAAAGAGCTAATTATAGTGCTTCTCATAGCAGGTAAGTTTCGGACAAAAGGATCCTTAATGGAAAGCTCTGTTCTACTCGAATTCACAACCCGTTTGGTGAAAACACAACAAAGTATTTTATTTGCTTGCTCTCAAGAAGGTAAGAGTTTTATTTTTGTTTTACATAAAATGCAGTTATTAATGTATTGTAATGTATTTTCTTACAAAGATCTTAATTTGAATGCAATGGCTCTTATGAAAGCCAATCAATTTGTCTATCCAATCCACCTGCTTAGCTCATATTCTCTTACATCAGTATTAACAAGAGAAAATTATGCGAGAACTTCGGTAATTGTAAATGCACAATGTGAAGGAGCATCAATTCTTTTTTCACAAGCAACTGCACATAGATACTTTAACAAGACATATCAGTGGCTGCTTTGGGGTGTGGATAGAGATATTGAAGATTTGCTGCCGCTCAAATTGGACTATGTTGGTCCAAATGCGCAAATTACCTTTGTGAATAAAACAAATGACGGATACAATCTGTGGGACATTCACTCAAAGGGTCGTCAATTGAAATCTGCATTGGAGTTGCATTTAATTGCAAAGCTCTTAAATAATCAAAAACAATTCAGTATTGTTCAAGATATTTTCGAATTGCAGAGCATCAAATACCGCAGTCAATTTAACGGTTTGACTTTACGAGGAGCCAGTGTGGTAAGTATATAGACTTTTATAAATATATAAATATATGTACAGGTAAACCTCGTTTTACGCCGGGGTTCCGTTCCAAGAAAAAACGACGTAAAAAAAAATCGGCGTAAAATTAGGCAAGTATACTGGACGATATAACGTTAGGTTCCTTCAAAAAAATCTTAGAAAAAAGGAACATGTTTATTCAATTCATATCCTATACATTGAAAATAAATGTTGATCGCAAATAAATAATAATAAAAATAATAAATACTGTTTGAATCGGCCTACGGCGCACCAACCGGCGTAATTGTGAATCTGTGTAAATCAAACCGGCGTAAAGCGAGGTTTACCTGCATATTTTATATGTATCTACGAGAGGTAAGCCTTTTAAGTTTCCAGTTTCAGCTAGAAATCTTATATGTTTGCAGTAGTTTGCTTAAATTCTTTACTTGTATATCCCATAAGCTTATAAAGATATTAAGTTTGTAAGATTGTCGGAGGTAATCTCTGGTTCTACTAAGCCTATTTTAAAAATATTTTTGCCATTAGAAAGCCACATTATTTGTTAGTGTCAAGAGTCCATTATTATTTCGCGTGGTAGTCGGATTTGGAAAAATAATATACATACATAATACTGATATAAAATAGAAATGCTTCACTTTCATAGGTCACAATATTTTGATTGCAAATTTTTAGCCACTAATATATATGTAAATAATTTTACGAATACGGCCACATCGCATCAAAATTTCAAAAAACGTATGTCCTTATTTTTTTTTCTTTGGTGTACATTTACAGCCACGCCCACTGAGCTTTACCCCTAGCAAAAGAGTATAGAAACTAGATTCTATATTCTTTGCCCCTACCCAATCTGTATCTCTTTTAAACCAGTATAATATATAATGCTATCAGAGTATTCCAAAACGGTTAAAATATATATAATATAGCTGTTAGTAATATATTAAGCTTAAAGTAGTCGAGAAATTACTTTTTACTTTTTATACCCTTCACACATGTGAAACAGGGTATTTTAAGTTTGTCATGAATCTGTAACGCCTTTAAGGAATTATGGGAGACCACATAAACTATGCATCAAAATGATCAGGACGAGCTCAGGAATTGATTTCCGCGTGTCCGTCCGTGCGTCTGTCCGTCTGTCTTTTTTAACACGATTTCCGGCCAAACTGCTGAACCGATCTTGATGAAACTTTCACATTGCTTAGATTATGTCGGATTTGTTCACTATGAAATTTCATCCCGCTCGGAGCATTCTACGACATAGCCACCATACAAATTGACCATATCGTGCTATCAAAAAAAAAAAAAAAAAAAAAAAAAATATTAATCCATGTGTGAAGGGTATCAAAGACTTGGCATAGCCAAAATTAACTATGCGGCACTTGTTTTTATTTAGAACGAGTTTTGTTTCTATTGTAGATTGATCAAGAGGATATAGTAACTAATGAACAAATTGAGAAAATACTATCACGTCCAACTAAGGATCCGGGTGTAGCCGCATTCATCAAGTATCATTACGAACTGTTAAATTTGCTCCGGGATCAATTTAACTTTACAGTCAAATTTCGAAATTCACGCGGTTGGGCTGGCAGATTAGGAAACACAACATTTCGACTGGGACTGCTGGGAATTATAATGCGAAATGAAGCGGATATTGCAGCATCTGGCGCATTTAATCGTATAAATCGGTTTGCTGAATTCGACACAATACATCAGAGTTGGAAATTTGAAACGGCGTTCCTGTTTCGTTTTACACCCGATTTGGATACGCAGGGTAAAAGTGGAAACTTTCTAGCACCGTTTAGTCAAAGAGTGTGGCTCTTTACTTTGGCTACCTTAATTGCAATTAATTTTATTTGGTTTCTGCTTGATTACATAAGTAAAAGATGGAAAACCACAACAAAACCTAACTCACACAATAGTTTTGATTTAGGAACAAAACCTTGTCATGCTACTCGATTAAAACTAAAATCTTGTAAAGTTACTACTGAGATAACTGTAGTCAAATCCCGAACCAACTGGATGGAACATATACTTCACACCTTTGGAGCGGTTTGCCAGCAAGGAATGGAACCAATTCCAACAGGCTTACCATCGCGGTCTATTGTCTTGACAGTGTTCTTATTCTCTGTAGTTATGTACAATTATTATACATCATCGGTTGTTGGTGGATTGCTAAGCTCCTCAGATCGTGGGCCCGCTACTGTTAATGAAATTATTTTGAGCCCGCTGAAAATATCATTTGAAGACATTGGTTACTATAAAGTTTTATTTCGAGTAAGTCAACCATTAGATAAATGCTTAAGATCTAATAAATATATATTTTTTTTTTGAATATCAGGAAAGTAAAAATCCGATTGTAACCCGACTTATAAGTAAGAAATTATCAGCATCAAGAGGTCCGAGTGAAATGGGTGTCTATGGCCAAATAGAGGAAGCGATTCCGTATCTCAAAAGCGGCGGATTCGCCTTTCATTGCGAAGTCGTGGACGCCTATCCTATAATAGCAGAATTGTTCGATGCAAACGAAATTTGTGATCTGCGCGATGTTTCGGGTCTAATGGAAGTGGAAATTATGAACTGGATTGTTCATAAAAACAGTCAATATACAGAGCTCTTTAGGACAGCGTAAGCATATATTGTATTTACTTAATGCAATCAGTAACTAAATATTTAAAGTCTTAAATACAGGATGTGTAACGCTCGTGAGGCTGGCCTTGTGGAAAGAATTCTGCGACAGCGGCAAATGAAAAAGCCGAAATGTCAATCCTTGTACACCGTCTACCCAGTAACCATATCAGGAGTAACCTCAGCGTTTTTCACGTTGCTAGGTACAAATGGCAAAAACAAATTAAAACGCTTTCGTCGTTTTAATACCCTGTACTCCCATGCAGTAAAATGGCAAAGCGAGCATGTTCAAACTTTTAAGTTATGTATATATACAGCTATGAAAGTTATAACAGCATCACCAAGCAACTTTTTCTTACAGGCCAAAAACAAAAATCAAGTTTCGAAATTTTTTCAAGTGAGTATTTTCTTTATAATGCTTAGAGCTTCCTAATCGTAGAGTATAACGATATTTATTAAAAACTTTTGTATTTCAGTGCTTTGAAAAAAGTGGTAAAAACATGCGAAAGAAATAATAGCACCACAAATGCAATTTTCGTTAAAATTGTTATGTTTACCAAATCTGCCTTTATCAAAGTATGAGTTTTATATTACTTCTTATTACCATTATTTCCATCATTGAGGAATAGTTAGGCCAACATTTTATTGTAATTGGTCGCAAAATGCACTGTTAAGTCGAAATAGCATCAACCTTATTTTGTTTTGAAAATGTCCCAGATTAGTTTGTTGATTGGTTGGGTTTTGGATTAAAATGATAAACTTGTTAAACTATAAAGAAAAGGCAAATACAAGTGAACAATAATGTGTTGTGACCTAATTTCTTGTCAAAAACTTGATCTGCAAAGCAACGAAATGTGCTTACAATTAGAGTGATGGTGAAAATAGTTTGCTTATATCTCAGAAATCATAACTCAAGAGCCGGGGCCTATGGAGAAGCGAAATTATTTTTGTTGCACACGTTAAGTCAATAATTGACAAACACAAGAAGTTGGAAAGACTGGTCCAAAAGGATCAGCCGATGCATGCAGAAATATTTCATCGACGGATGCGATAATGGTTGGTATGATTGGTGAAAATGACTTTCTCTCAAATTTATTTTAGCTCCTCATATCAACCTTTCCATACCATACCAATATAAACTTATACTCTACGTTTAGGGGAGCTCTAAGTACTAGAAAAAAAATGTTAGAACTTGGTGTTTGTTTTTTGGCTGTTAAGCTAAAGTTGCTTGTAGCCTATTATAATTTTTGCTGCTGAATTATTTATCAGCAAAAACAGCCGGAATTAAGCCATGTCTGCCTGTCTGTGTGTCTGTATGCCAGAAACCGAAGAGCTGATGTCTATAAATTTTGCGTGTGTTGACACCCCCCGCAGTTCAAGCTTGTGTCATATATTTATCCCAAAATAACTTAATCAATTGCTGATATGTTATGAAGTCATGCTTGCAAACAAACAAACAATGTCTTAAGTTTAGGGTATCCATAAGTCGAGCTATTTCGACTTGATCTTTCTTACTTGTTAAAATTAAATATCTTAATTTAAGGTGGCGCTTTACTCGCTTTGCTGGCTTTCTGTGTGGAGCTGTTAACGGTTAAATGGCGATTCCGAAAATTAAACTAGTTTCATCTTTGCTGATCGGTTTAAATCAGCTTTTTAAAGGTGAACGTTCGTTCAGGTGTGTCGAGTATCTAAAGGCCTTAACCACTAAGACAATGCTTTAAAATCGCCAAGTTACTCAAGGGCAAGTGTTCTTTTTAATGCTTCGAATGTCCGAAGACATTAAGCAAAAAAGAGGACTTAACTTATTTAAATCGGGTTTAATGCATTAATGTAAATAAATAAATTTAAAAAAAAAACGTTTTTATAGCATAGATTGTGTATACACATAATCTTTATCCAGACAGTCATATTGTACCAGTTCTATTTCTAGATTGCACAATTGAGATCAAAATATAAAATTCTCACTAAGTTTAACATAAGATCTGGTTTAAAGTGCACAAATTAAGTGTTATATAGCAAAAAATGTGTATTTTATCAAGTTTGTTGATGCAATACAAAATGTATCAAGATGTACATATGTACATAAATTCTAGAGTACAAAATCAATGGCAATGGGTGCTCAATATACCAAGACCCGTCATATTTGTTAAAACAATTGAATTCTATTGTTAAGCTTAATACCTTTAAGATCCACTACCATTAACAAAGCCTGTGGCAGGTTTTTTGGTAGGATTTGACGATTTAGTCCTATGATTTGTTATTGGTCATTCATCACCATCAAAAAGCCTATAATCACTTATTCATCTATTGTATGGTGGAAAGAGCTATTTAAAGAAGAGCAGATGCTGAACTTTGTAAACTGAAACGCCTTGTATGTATCGGAATAACAGGGGCTATGCGCACTTGCCTCACGGATTTACTAGTTGTTATAACAGCCATTACACCAATCCCCACAAGCATTCAAAGGCAGGCATGTTTTGCTGGTCTACGCCTGGGCAATAGTGGCGACTTCACGGGTCATTTGGCTGTACATACTAGAATATCTTTACGAAAACCTGATTATGCGTATGTCAGATGAGTAGAATAAGACTTTATGTTTTCATGGGAAATTTAATGTCGTCGATTGCAACAGGATCTCTTTGGACCACCAAAGGTTAATCCAAGTCTGGTATACAGATGGATTAATATTGGAGAACAGAGATACTGGTGCCGGAGTATTTGGGCCAAATTCATTCCCATGGGCAATTCACCTACCATATTTCAAGCAGAGGTTCATCAATAAAGCCATATGCACGTGACATAATACGTAAAGCATAAAAATGGCCGGCATAAAGATCTTTATAATATCGGATAGAAAAGAATCTTTGCAGGTACTTTGCTCGGTCAAAGAGTCAATGCAAGCTTAGGTATCTCCTGAGTAAGTTGCATCTTTTGGATAATAACACCTGCAGATTCTGTGGAAAGGAACAAGAAACAAAGATTCATTTCGTGTGCAAATATCCTTGCCTCTATAGGAAACGTCACCAACTCTTGAGAGGCAATTGTCTGCGTAAAAAAAACTTTGGTTCCATGCCTGGTAAGTGCTCACTATACTGATTTACAAATTCCGGATGTGGTGGCCCATGCTGTTCGAGATCCTTTCATTACACTTTTTTTGCATGCATCTGCCGCCCTTTGCTGAATTAAACACTCTCTCTCTCTCTACTTTTTAATGTTTTTTAATGTTTAGTAGTCTATAATCTAGAGACGGTTAATAGCTGCATGAGCCAAGCACCTCTTCAACCACCCTTTCGATTCTTCGTTGGGTCCTGCGCTTGAGGATTTTTACCTACCCAGCTAGCACAGGGACTTGGCGGTACCCTAAGGTAGAGTGCTTAGGTCCCTACGTGACAGTAGTCTGTAACCGATTTTCATTGCGCCTCTTTGATAAAGATTGTGTTAGTTGTGTTATTACCGAACACGAAATTTGATGGCCTGTGACCCGATTTGATCCTTAGAACTCTTCATTACTAATCGGATGCCATAGCTAACGCGCTGTTTCTGAAAATATTTCGCAATATTAAAGTACGGATCAAAATTATTCTTAATTTGAAGAGTGTTACAATCAAATATGATGGTATTGAAATGAACATTTTACTTCAAAAGTTAATTTTTGAATAAGCGTGCATAGTAGGATTTAATATAGCTCAACTTCAATTTGATTTAAATATATTCCCTATAAGTTTTATCGTATTCTTTAAAAAAAAACCTTGAGCATATATTGAATTCCGAAGTTTAAAAAAACAATCTAGAACCAATCTCAACAAATAAATGGCCGAAAAAATACCTCACAAACAGTTCTTACTTTTTCAAGATCTAAGCTTTCATTATCGGTAGAGTGGTGTTGAGATAAGCCTGTAGATAAGCGGTTGAATTGTTTATAAAGAGCATTTGTGAAAGCAAAAAAAGTTAGTTGCAATCACAACGTTTTAAAGAGCGCATATAAAACATTATTTAACAATGTTTAATAAATTGTTTGTTGTCAGTGTGCTGATTGCTGTCGTCTGTTTGCCATTGGGTGAGCTTTACATTGTTTTTATTTACCCTATCCGATCCTTTCAAACTAACCAACAAAAGTTCCCCATTAAAGCCTACGCCTTGACTTGTTACACCTGCACTACTCCATCTGATTGCAAGAATGCAAGGAAGACAACCTGCTCTAATGCTGCAGCCAACGAGACGAGCTACCATTTGAGCGTTTATCATCAGAATGTGCGTCAAGTTATAAGTAGCCAGCGCTTTGATTGTCTCGCACTGAAGTATACCTTTGCCAATAGTACGAATACAACATTTAAAAGAATTTAAGATTCGAGAGAAAGCACATTTTAAAATTGGTTTAACGTTTTCAGACAACTCAGCTGTCCATCAGATTCATGGATGTGTTCATCCTCCCGTGGCACCCTGTTCTTTGTCTCTGAAGCCACAGTATTCCAGCTGGAGACGGCCCGTTTGTCAAGTCTGTTCGGGCGACAAGTGTAACAAAAATCCATCTAGCAAGATAAGCAACAGCTTTTACACGATTGCAGCAACGGTATTAGGATTAATGCTGTCTAAGATCTATGTCTAAAACGTGCATGGATACGCATTTGAGTTCTGTATATAAATGGTTTTCATAAGAAATGTCTTACCATCTGATAAAAGCTTATCAATTTCGTGTGAAACCGTTCGATAAGATTATATTGATTAAAACTTGTTTTTATTGATTCCATAATAATGAATAAGCTGCTAATCAATTTAACATAGGGGGATTCCTTTGGGTACTTCTAATAATAGAAGTTCCATTACACTTTATAGCATAGCCCGAGTTCCGATAAGCCAGCAACTCATATTTTCCCTTTCGTCGTTGGTTGCCCTATGTTCACAATGTCGTACAGTCTAATAATCGGCCTTGTTAGTGTGGCCACTGTTCGATGGACTTTGAACACGAGCATAGTCCAAGTATCTCCAAGAAAGAAATCACAAAAAAACATGACTTATTCATGTTTCTTTATGAAAAAAAATGTTTGAAAGTAAGATAAAAAATAGATAGATAAAATAGATTAAAATAAAGTGTCAAGATTGGGGTTCTACAATAACTGGAGGGCTGGCAAATCAATAAGTTCGATAACTCAAAACCGATAAGTCCACATATTTCGCACATCCTTATAGCTAGAACTACCAAATTTAGTAAGAAGATAGCTACTTGCAACCACCAAAAAATTGCGTTAAGACTTTGGATGCCACGCCCACCAATACTGCCCTACCCGCCCCCACCCACCCCAACGCGTCGTCAAAAACGGGAATGCGTGTATCTTCCAAAGTTGTGGAGGTAGAGCCACCAAATTCGGTAGGAAAATAGCTGGTAACGACCCCCAAAGAACTCAAAGATTTAGAGCCACGCCCACTTATTCCGCCCCTCTTTCCCCACTTTGTACAATCTTTGACCTAGAGTCACCAAATTTGGTATGAAGATTGCAATTGACATACCACAAAGATCTGCATCAAAAATTTGGATGCCAGCCCCCCTTTCCTCCCAGTCTTTCAAGTATTTTAAAAGCTATTTAAAAGCTGTCAACTATATATTGTCAAGATAATTAAGAAAGGGTACGTTATCTTTATGTTTTATTCTTTTAGAGGAATTAGAGATATTATTTAAAACCTATTAGGACGTTATTAAAAAGTGGTACATTAAGTAACTATCTTCCCACAAAATTTGGTGACTTAAGCTGTTAAATTGTGGAAAATATGAGATTTGAACATAGAAGAGTATCGACTTTCTATCACAGTGGCCGTAGCGCTCCAATCTTGATACTTTGACTGATGAATACATGGATCAAGATATTTGCAAAGTTTAAGTCTCTAGCTTTAAGTGTGTCCAATAAACGCGCTTTCACACAGGCAGAAGGCTTGGTGGACATTGCACAAAACTAATATACTCCTTACCTTCGGTATCAGGGTATTACAACGTGTTTAATGATTGTTTATTTCATATTAGCTTTTCATAATCAGCCAACGTTTACATATGGGGTACAATTTTGGGGCACAGCTGGTAAATCTTGGATTAAAGCAGCGCAAGTGCTACAGAATAATATGCTCTGAGACATCAGTGGTGTTCCATTTTATGTAAGCAACACACGATAAAGTTAATGTGCCAACATTTGCGGAGCAAATTAATAGACATACTACTGGTCGGTACAATCATAATTATTGAGTTGGTCGATGGTTTCTTATTAAAATGTTAACAGCTTATCTTTTGATACACAAATGGTTGCACTTACAAAAACCTGGTTCAAACCTGATATTTCTGGCTATTCCCTTTTTCCTATTAATGGTCTTCTGGAGCTAGTTAACTTTACTTAATTGAATAATTTTCTTCAGCATATTAATTGGTCTCACACTTATTTATTTATTCTTTTAGTGATATTGAAACTGCCATTGCCACATTTAAATGAAATCGCTTTTGGATATCTGTGTTCCCCTCACCTGTTCTACAAAGGACAATAAACCACCTTGGTTCACATGAGATAAATCTAAATTAAAAACCGCAAAGATAAGATCTTATAAAAATTTAAGAAATCAGAAAATACTATAGATTCATCTTTGTATTATTTCTGTTAACACATCGTGTTACAATAATTATCTTAATAGTTGAAGATTAAAATTTTCCCGTGATCCTTAAAAGTTTTATAAATTTGTTAACGCAAAACGTTATTTCTCATGCTTTTCATCATCAGTTAACCTTGACAAAACAAAAGCAAGTTCCGATCAGTCACCGAGTTAATAAACTTGCAGTTATTCCTATCCTTTTCAAGTACAAACGTCAAATGATATATGTGTCCCAGTTATATGGATTGCCAGATCGTATAATTAGATACTGTGGGGATTCATTTTGCAATACATTATATAAGAAATGTAACTTGTCGGTTGACTCAAATATATTTATTAAAGGTTTCCTTAATTATTTCACTCCATACAAACTCTAACGTTAACAAGTAAAAAGACTCCAGTCGGGAGAGCCCGACTAGAAGATACCCTGAACCCAGTTGCAATAAATATGTAAAATAAATTTATAATTGACTTTGGTATACTGACTTAACTTCAATCGATTAAATTCAATATCTCCGGTGTTTCTTAATCGATTTGGACAAATTTTTCAGAAAAGTTCTATCGTTACCCATAACTTCAACCCTTATTTTTACATTTTCCAAATTCGATATTTTTTGTAATCGATGCCATGTGTATATCGGAAACCAGAATATTTATCGATAATTTGGAACAAGCTTGTTCTGCTTATTGTATAAGACAACTTATATTCAAACTCTGAAGTCTCTAGCTCTTGTAGTCTCTGAGATCGACGCGTTCATACAGACGGACAGACAGACGGACATGGCTACATCGTCTCGGCTGTTGATGCTGATCAAGAATATATATACTTTTTTGGGTCGGAGATGCTTCCTTCTGCCTGTTACATACTTTTGCACAAAACCATTATACCCTTTTTACCCATTAAGGATATAAAAATTATCGGGGTATATCCAAGTTGTCTGCCTTACCGGAAGTCTTTGCAAAAATCATATATTCCCTTGCAAGTGAGAAAGTAGTTCAATTATATCGCCTTAACACAATTTTTTTAGGCGTAGATCTACTTCCACTAGCCTGAATGAAATAAAGTTATTTTAAATCGTCTGTATCTAAACTAATTTGTGTTACCTCTGATGTTCCTCAAGGGAGTCAAATTGGACCTTTGCTTTTTTATCTGTTTATTAACGACCTTCCAGCTGTTATTACTAATTCTCGTGTATATATGTTTGCTGATGATGTTAAGCTTTGTTTCACCTATAATGATGCTTCTCTTTGTAACTTACTACAGTTGAATTTGGGTGCATTGTCGGCCTGGTGTCATTATAACTTACTCAATTTTAATTGTTTAAAATTTTAAGTCATGTCTTTTTGTATAAGTAACCCCTATAATGCTAACTACTTTCTTGATGGTTCTTTAAAATTACTGACTTAGGCATTATTCTTGATCGTAAATTAAAGTTTGATTCTTATAAGCCGTCGATAGTCAAAAATGCCTTTAATGCCATTGGATTCTTCAAGCGGTGTTCGAAAGAGTTTAATTATCACGTCACCACTAAAACCCATCCTTGAATATCTTGTTAAGCCGTAGAAGTTAAATAGAATATTATTTATTACTTATCTACTCAGCAGTGAAATCGACTCATCAGTACTTTTGAGTCGAATTAAATTAAGCGTCCAAATTAGATTTTCCAGTAACTTTTTACCCCTTAGCCTTGATTGTTGCTCTGACTATAACAAGCTTTATTCCTTTTTCTCCTTGGAGACCCCAATTCCAGCACCAAAAAGGTCGATCCTTTTTATACTCGATACCGAAGGTAACTAGTATATTGGTTTTGTGCAATGTCCGTCATGGTGTCTGTCCGTCTGTCCGTCTGTCCGTCTGTCCGTCCGTATGTATGCAAGTTTTTTCCACACCCTTCAAGCTAGAGACTTGAAACTTTCCAATTCTCTTTATCTATGGGATAGTAAATTAAAGTGTCAAGATGGGGGTTCTACGATAACTGGGGGGCTGGCAAATCGATAAATTCGATAACTCAAAACCGATAAATCCACATATTTCGCACATCCTTACAGCTAGAACTACCAAATTTGGTAAGAAGATAGCTACTAGCAACCCCCAAAAAACTGCATCAATCATTTTGGAGCCACGCCCCCCATTCCGCCCCCAGCCCCCCCGAATTTTAAAGTCAAAAAAGCATATATCTCCCTCAGTTTTTGAGCTATAGCCACCAAATTTGGTGCCAAGATAGGTGATGATGACCCCCTAAAAACTGCATCAAAAATTTGGATGCCACGCCCACCGACACTGCCCTAGCTACCCCCATCCACCCCAACGCTTCGTCAAAAACGGGAATGCGTGTATCTTCCAGAGTTGTGGAGCTAGAGCTTCCAAATTTGGTGGGAAGATAGCTAGTAGCGATCCCCAAAAAACTGCATCAAAGTTTTGGAGCCGCGCCCACCCATTCCGCCCCCAGCCCCCCCGCGTTTTGAAATCAGAAATGGCTATATCTCCCAAAGTTTTTGAGCTAGAGCCACCAAATTTGGTGCCAAGATAGGTGATGATGACCCCCTAAAAACTGCATCAAAAGTTTGGATGCCACGCCCACCGATCCTACCCTAGCCGCCCCCATCCACCCCAACGCTTCGTCAAAAACGGGAATGCGTGTATCTTCCAGAGTTGTGGAGCTAGAGCCACCAAATTTGGTGGGAAGATACCTGGCAGTGACCCTCAAAAATCTGCATCAAAGTTTTGGAGCCAAGCCCACCCATTCCGCCCCCCTTTCCCCACCATTTACAAACTTTCAGCTAGAGTCACCAAATTTGGTATGAAGATAGCAATTGACATTCCACAAAGATCTGCATCAAAAATTTGGATGCCCACCCATACCGCCCCCAGCCCCCCTTTCCGCACTTTATACAAACTTCGAGCTAGAGTCACCAAATTTGGTATGAAGATAGCAATTGACATCCCACATGGATCGGCAGCAAAAATTTGAATGCCACGCCCACCCATACCGCCCCAAGCCCCATAGCCCCCCTTTCACCACCTTTTACATGCTTCGAGCTAGAGTCACCAAATTTGGTATGAAGGTAGCATTTGACATTCCACAAGGATCTGCAGCAAAAATTTGGATGCCACGCCCAACCATACCGCCCCCAGCCCCCCTTTCCCCACTTTATACAAACTTTGAGCTAGAGTCACCAAATTTGTTATGAAGATAGCAATTGACATTCCACAGAGATCTGCATCAAAAATTTGGATGGCACGCCCAACCATACCGCCCCCAGCCCCTCTTTCCCCACTTTTACAAACTTTGAGCTAGAGTCACCAAATTTGGAAGGAAGGTAGCAATTGACATTCCACATAGATCTGCAGAAAAACTTTGGATGCCACGCCCACCTATACCGGCCCCAGCCCCCCTGTCCCCACTTTTTACAAACTTTGAGCTAGAGTCACTAAATTTGGAAGGAAGGTAGCAATTGACATTCCACATAGATCTGCAGAAAAACTTTGGATGCCACGCCCACCCATACCGGCCCCAGCCCCCCTTTCCCCACATTTAACAAACTTCGAGCTAGAGTCACCAAATTTGGTATGAAGATAGCAATTGACATTCCACAAAGATCTGCAGCAAAAATTTGGATGCCACGCCCAACCATACCGCCCCCAGCCCCCCTTTCCCCACTTTATACAAACTTTGAGCTAGAGTCACCAAATTTGGTATGAAGGTAGCATTTGACATTCCACAAGGATCTGCAGCAAAAATTTGGATGCCACGCCCAACCATACCGCCCCCAGCCCCCCTTTCCCCACTTTATACAAACTTTGAGCTAGAGTCACCAAATTTGGTATGAAGGTAGCATTTGACATTCCACAAGGATCTGCAGCAAAAATTTGGATGCCACGCCCAACCATACCGCCCCCAGCCCCCCTTTCCCCACTTTATACAAACTTTGAGCTAGAGTCACCAAATTTGGTATGAAGGTAGCATTTGACATTCCACAAGGATCTGCAGCAAAAATTTGGATGCCACGCCCAACCATACCGCCCCCAGCCCACCTTTCCCCACTTTATACAAACTTTGAGCTAGAGTCACCAAATTTGGTATGAAGGTAGCATTTGACATTCCACAAGGATCTGCAGCAAAAATTTGGATGCCACGCCCAACCATACCGCCCCCAGCCCCCCTTTCCCCACTTTATACAAACTTCGAGCTAGAGTCAACA
Organism: Scaptomyza flava; assembly: GCA_030179655.1. Lineage (NCBI taxonomy): Eukaryota > Metazoa > Arthropoda > Insecta > Diptera > Drosophilidae > Scaptomyza > Scaptomyza flava. Next base: position 25,681,704 of record JARNME010000029.1, on the reverse strand, counting down.
AATTCGGTATGAAGATAGCAATTGACATCCCACATAGATCTGCGCAAAAATTTGAATGCCACGCCCAACCATACCGCCCCCAGCCCCCCTTTCCCCACTTTATACAAACTTCGAGCTAGAGTCACCAAATTTGGGATGAAGATAGCAATTGACATCCCACATGGATGGGCATCAAAATTTGTAATACTGGTATCGAGTATACCGCAGTCGGTTGCGTCCGACTGCAACGTTTCCACTTGTTTCTTTAACGCTAGTAACTTGGTTTTTCCCAACCCACGCAACAAATGTTGGACCGTTGAATTTTCCAGAACGTTAACGTTACAAATTCTTGTAGCTTGATTTTTAATTAACTTTCCAATTTAAATCTTATTTAATAATTTTATTTAAATTTAAACATATTTTATTTTGAATTAATTTAAATTTTATGTCGGCTGTTCGTAGTTGACAATTAATAAATAATAAGTACAGAAAGGCAGATGTAGTATTCACTTTGCTTTATTTCGAGATTGGGCAATCAAAATAGTACAACATTCGTTTTCACACTAAGTTTAACATAATTTTTGTGTTGGAATCGCATTGCCAAATATTTGTGTACTTTATAAAGTTTAATGATGATGTATTTAAAAATTGATCTAAATGGTATTTGCCTCGGATGAGGTGCGCTTGGCGCTGAGACAATGTTTTATATAAATACACTTGCATATACACAATAAATTTAACTATTCTCTATTTAGGTTTAGTCTCAAAATTTTTTTCGTAAATTCAGTATTTAAATCACAATTTTCACATTCCGAAAGTTTTTTGCACTTGTCAGTGAAGTTGAAACGAGTTTCTTTTTTAGCTTTTTATTATTATGTTTAGTAAGTATTTGTTATTGATTGTCGTTGTCGGGTTGTCAGCAAATATTTCAAAACATCCTTTGTGTTCCTTCCTGATTTTAATAATATTTAATTGAGCTTTAACGGATTTAACAGAACTCGAGATCATGTGGTGTGCCAATGAAATTTTTTGTTGTATTTCTGTGTAATGCGGGTTATTCCTGAACGTCGATTACTTGTTGAATATTAAATTGAAGAGATATGATGCCATGTCTTGAAATGGGGGCATATATTATTCCATAGTTTAAACACCTTATATATTTTTCTTGTTATTATTATTATAATTTTTTTTGTTCACTTTTCACGGTTCACTGTTCAAGCTATTCAATTTTCAATGGATGCAGCACTCAAATTGCTGCCACCCAATTGGTTATGCGCTATCATCAATATGTCTTTTTTTTCCTTGGGAAAACGTAGTTCACGCCCAGCCATGCGAGCCGTCTCCAGTTCACGTTCGGCCAGGACTAGCTCTCTTCTAAGTACTCCAGGACTTTCTTGCTCACGTGCTATCCAGTCTAAGGCCATCTGGGCACGCATCTCATCATCTAGACTTCGGTTTGAGTAATGAGCAACCACCTCTTGCCGGGAGCACTGACGCTCGCGCATGGCCTTCAAAGAGCCGTTCCAATGCAGTAATTGAAAAACAGTCATCAATTCTTGAAATTCCAGCATGGTTCGTCCTTTGTTTGCTTCCAGCATGAATCTTAAACCAAACATTTGTTATGAAGTTTATAATAGAGATGAACTTTTTTTTTTTACCTAAAAGCACCTATTCCCGACTCCGGTAATTCATTGTTTTGTGGTGTTCCCTTGAAGGAAGCACGTGCATCCTGTACGGCCTTTTCTATAAACTCATCGCTTATGCGACGAGACGGATGCTCATTGAATACCGAGTTCATAAGAGCAATTTTAGCTGAGCTTCGTCTGGCCTCCGCCTTAGTCGGACAATTCTGAAAATGACAAAAGACAGAAAATCATATATTAAATACATCACAATTAAATGTTAGAAATGTATCGTACCTGAAAGCTACCGAAGCAACTGCCTCCCGGTAGTGTTACAAAGCATACATAAGGTTGGCTATTTGACGGAATTGATTCGTAAATGACAAGAGCACCATTTTTAAGCTCAACGCCTCGTGTCTGCTTCATTTGCCAGAACTCTTGCAATGCTTCCACAACATTGACTTAATTAAGAAATCGATTAAAAACTATATAATAAAACAACAAAACACATACATTAATTAAATATCAAGTGTTACTTACCCCTATAGTCTCTATCTTCATATAATCCGGAGACCATTGGCAAAGCCCAAAAAGGTTCTTCTGGATAAACCATTCTACGGTTACCAATCTTTGATTATTGTTCTAGAATCAAGCTACTTCTATGTAGAATGTATTTTGATTGCAGCTTAAAACATTACAAATATAGATGAACACTTGGTCACAATCCTAAATCAGCATAGCGATTGACAAATGATTATCTGAAAGTATAATAAAAATCAACACAAACAATGATTTTTCGCAAAAGGAATTATAAGCGTATGTACATATGTGCATGCTATGCATGTGTTAAACACTGTAAAACTGTAAAAGTACATTAAGCTGATGTTAATGGTATTTCATCATCGGCATTTCCAGTTTGCTTCTTAAGTCATCTGTTTCATGCTCTTTTAGAAATCGCCTCTTTCTCTCTCTCACACACGCACACACAAACATTTATGTCTGCAAATTATATGTATGTATGTATGTGAATCTTTTTTTACAAGTAGTACAAGAAGTATACACACTTGAAACCCATAATTAATATATGTGCATACTAATACATACATATATAAGCCGTTTAATGGCTGTAGGCAATCGACAAGCACACACACGCACATACGCACACACACACACACACACACTAACATACATACAACAGCAAGCAAATAGATTTTCTATATATTTTGTTAACACTTGTCACTGGTTGCATGCATTGCTGTCAATACTCAATCCCACAAATATTTCGTAATTGATTATTATGGAATACAGTTGCAGTTGATCTATTAATTATAAAATGGCGTTCACATATTTAGTACATTTGTGTGTTGGTTGGCAGTTTCTTAAACAGGCACATATGCACATTAACATGCACTAATACATTTATTCGTTTGCGCGTACGCAACTCGTTACAATCTCGTACAATAAAACAAACCTGAAATTTTCATTGCCGACTCCACGCATGCGCACTGTTCAATTATATCGATTCGCAATTTTTCACTGTGTGATCGTACATAAGCTGTATGGCAAGTGTTGGGTAGGAAAAAAATACTTAATGCCTTGCATGTCAGAATGAATCATCATTCAATAAAAAAGTACTGTTTTCAAGTGGTTGGCAACTCGATTGTGTGACCATCGTCAGCTGCGATTACAAACTCGACATGCAACTTATCGATCAATACTATTTTTTCAATCGAGTTATGTAAATTGACAATTTTAATAGGGAAGTAATGTCATCGAGCCTGAGTTTGTTAGTAATAAATTTCCGTTCATCTCTTTATAAAATCCTATTAAATACAAATAAACCTTTTCTTTGGTTTCATTTATGTCCAATAAATAAATAATCTAAACGCTTTATTAGTAAAGTTTTTAAGTGTTATTGGACTATGTAGAGTAAGTGTGGCTTTAGAGTAATAAAAAGAATTTAAGCGATAAAAGTAGTTCAAAACTAGATGACGATCAAGTACTAAAAAATACCCGTTGACTCAAAGCCAAAAAAAGGTTTAAAAAGTAGTTGAAAATGAGTTTTATGAATTTTATTGAGATATCATTGTATTCATATAGCTGCTATTGCTACAGTTTGTTTGTTGTAAGTTGTGCTTAACTGTTATACGGGATAACAACAATCACTCAGAAAATTTATTAAACGTATTGAAGTGGAATGTTTATTTGGTTTTTTTTTTTATAATGCTTTGAAATTGCACAGTTATCGAACATAATTACATATAAAATATGCACTATACTAATTAAGTCATTACATATTACTTTTACACGTTGTAATGAAAGCATTTTCACTTTACGTAGTAGTTTCAAGAACCCTTAGCCCGACCCTTTGCAGCAAAACAGCTATATGATATGTTTTAGTACTTTTATAAAATAAATAGTTTTATACCCTATTTTAAGCTGCAATTTATTTAAAAATCAGTTTTAAATATGATTTTGTCAAAAAATAAAACTTTGGCTGATTTATAACAATAGTACTTTTATGGATTGTTTTATTTGGTATTTAATAATATAGTAGTATATATTCTTATCTCGTAACTCAGAAAATAGCTTATAAATATTCATATTAATGCCTCATTTACAGATACTACATTTTCCGCCCTATCTTTTCCAAAACAAATTCTTTCAATGGCTGATAATACTGATAGCGCAAATTAAGCATTTCCGGAGAGTTTCGAATGCGTTCAAACATATCCAGATCTGATTCCATAATAAAGACGGCAGTACCGGCCATGGCAATAACTACAAATATTACGGATGGTATAAAAGCGTGTAACAAATGGAATTTTCGCAAACTTTTGCCACTATTGGAGTTTGAATGGGTGCGTGAGAATTTCCCTAAATGTTTCCCGCTGGAAATACCGATGGAAGAGCTTGAATTTAAGGCGGGATTGGGCAGCGCATAGTATTGCTTGGATGAATAATGTAGATGTTGCTTGGAGTCGCTCGGATTGCCGCCACGCGGTTTGCCAGCAACATCATAGCCACTGGCCGTAAGACCGCTCTCCGTTGACGAATGCTCAATGGAGTCACGGAATGCATAGCCCGGTAGCTCTGTTCCCATATGATTTAGTCTATCGATGTTGTTTGATGAGCGCAGTCGCGCTTCCTCGCTAACTGGCTCTAGGATGGGCATTTGGAGATTGCCATTAACGCCACCGTCCTGGCCATGGCCATAAATGAGAATGCTCGGTGCCATCGAACATCCCAATGGCTCAGACATCGTTGAACGAGGCAAACTGCTATAGCCTGCGAAAAAAGAGACAGATATTTGTTGCATTCTAAGAGCTATTTACAGTAGATATAAATACACAATTCAACTAAATTTTTAAATAAAAAAAAAGAATTCATAAATAAAACTTTTCATGAGAATATGACATTTCTGAAAGCATTATTACAAATTAAATATTGGGGTTTTTTGTTTAGTTTGATTTTTTACAATATATTAAAAGGGAATTTCATAATTAATTTTAAAGTAAAATGTATCGTATAACTTGGGCTTCTGTATTCATACAATATAAACTAATACATCATATAAAAACCTTTTTAAATCTTACAATTAAAAACACACAGTACAACCTTTCATTAAAGTATAAAATTTCTAGTAGCATTAAATTATAAAGATCAAACAACACAAAACTCAAATATTTGTGTTACGTCAAGTTATTTTTTTGCTTTTTAATGGCTTAGCTTTAAAAGATTCATATCGAACTTTTAAGTTAATATTAAAATCGAATTACTTGAACTTTCCAATTTCTGAAAGCGATCACTGTTATTTCGTAATAGCTTACGTATTTGTGCCAGGTCACCCTGTGGACTGGAGGGCGTGGCTGGAACGCTGCTTGCCTTGCGTTTGCTTGAAGTCGAATTTGTCATTTTCTGTTCGCGCAACGCGTTTATGCTTTCAGTCAATATCTCGCGTTCAGTTCGACCCGTGTAACGAAACTTGGTGCCCCAGGAGAAGAAGCCGCCACCAGAGACAACAGCCGCATGTTGGCTGTTCGGCAAACTGTAAACAAAAATTGAAAAGGTTAAATCGAGCATAGAATAGGCATATTTTTGTGAATTTTTGGACGTCGCAATCAAATAAAAAATTGAATAATTATATTTGCGAGCACATAATCTTTGAAAAAACAAATTTGAATATCCCCTTAAAGATTTATTTTTAAATTTTTTACTTACGTAAAAAAGAGCATTTGCTCGATGGCGCTTCTCCAGAGATAACGACAAGCTGGTCCCGATGGACACTTGAAGCCAATTGTGTGTTTTTTCTAATTTGAATTTGAACTTTAATTTTAAGAAAGTCTTACATTAGCATTTCGGGAATTACTCACTGGCTCCCTGCTCGCATCTGTGAAACTCAAATGTGCAATGAACATTTTGCCCTCAAAGTTGATCTTATGCACCTCGTTCCAACGAAAATGTTGGGATCTCTTGCCGGCCACATAGGTGCTGATGCCAGCATGATTGATGCCTACATAGAGCAGCGAGCCACGATGATCTTTTACGGGATGCGGATCGATGCCGTAAGTCTCCAAGCCGCGTGCAATGCCCATAAACTCATCCATTGCAACCGTTGGATCTTGTCCCGGTTTTCGCTTCCTGTGCAGTTCCATGATCTTTTTCTCAAGATTCTCCGTTTGACGCAGTGCCAAGTCTAACGAAGACACATAATCACCAATGTGCATGAGCTCGTCATAATCTCCTAGTTCCTCTTGCACGATTAATGCACCCAAAGCCGCAGCCTCACCCAAGGAACAGTAAAGCCGCCCGTGACGCAGATCTCTTTTCAACTGTTGAAAGAGCATGATGCGGCCATTGCCAGTTAAACGAAATGGATCCGCTGGATAGAATTTTACACGCAATGAAAACAGAACAGGATCGATATCTATTATAAAAAACAAAAGAAAATAGGTCATTAAATTTTCTTTTATTAACTGTTCCCATTTGAAGCTATACCTTTGCATTGTTTTAAAATAGATTTCGCCAGGTCAAGCCAGTGCTGTAAATCATAAAAATAAATGTAGCACATTTTACTTTACATACATACAGGTGGAACAAATAAAAGTGTACTGAAATCCTATTGTAATATTTATGAAACTTACCCTCTGTTTTCCCGCATCAAAATAACGTAAACCGAAATAGTCCTTTTCCTTAATATCTAGTTGTCTACAAATATAATCGACTAAGTAAATGCCTTTATGGAATGGCTGCAAATAAGGAAGAATACATTAAAGTTGTTTTTGTTTTATATGTTATATCCACATATGGAAGCTAACCCACTTAACATACAAACATATATACACAAGCACACACTCCCACACTATACAACAAACATTGGATTGTTTTCCCCTCTTTGTTTAATTAATCTTAGTTAAGTAAATTTTTTTCATATTGAATTAAACCTACCTGAAATTCACATTCTAGAACGTCAGAATCATCTAAAAGACGAACTGTGCACTTATACACAATATTAATCTCGTTTTTACTTTTGAACATTTTTTTTTTTTTTTAATATCGACTTTTGCAAAAGCTCCATAAATCACTCGAAATCATAGAATTCTTTACACAACACTACTCTATATTAGAAAAATTGGCGGCTGAGTTTTCATTGCTTTTAATATGATGTTAAAAAATTGTGTAGTTTTTTACAATTTGGTGAACTTTGTTTGCCGACAATGTCAGTGTCCTTTGTCGCCCTTCGCGTTTTCCTGTTAAGGGTGTTTTTGGGTTGTTATCTTTCGCTTGAGAAACAAAACACGGCAAAAGCGCATTAAATGGAAAAAAGTCATACTATTTTTTGAAGCGTGCGAGTGTGTATGAATTTTTCATTAATCACGTATTGTTTATCAGCTTAAACAACATTAGCAAATAAAAATTTAACTCAAAAAGAAAGCTTTTTGCATAAAATATATGGTAAATATATGTATATATATATTCGATAACATTTAAGCTTATCGAATTAACAAACGGTTTAATGTAGATGTGTGTCAAGGATTTGGTTCATGAGTCGAAACCACTAATGAACATTAGTGTGTTTATTCGTTTTTCGGCATGAAGTCAAATTAATTGTAATGCAGATGTGGTAAAAAAAAATAATTATTTTTGTTTTTATGCAACGTTTAGCACATTTCCGTTTCAATATAAGTAACACATGAAATTAAAATAACATGGCCCCACTTATGGTATATGTATACAAGATTAAAGTTTATAACTGTACCTATTAAATGATACAATTTTCATCAAAATATATCAGGTAGCTTTCGAGCAATTTTTTGAATGAATGCAGCTACCTCGGTGCCAGACACATAGAATATGAACACCCAAATAAATGCCTGGTTCTCAGAAATAATGGCCCTAAATGAGGCTTATACCAAATTGAAGCTACATGCTAGGAGAAGCTATAACAGTTAAATTAAGAAAGATCAATCAGCCAGGTTTGAGAAAATTAATTAATTATTGGTAGTTCCTGCGTGAACTGCACTACTGCGCAACAGAAAGCTGGCCGATATGGCGGTGGTTCTATGCATTTGTTCACAGCACAAAAGCTGTCTGTCGCATTATTTCGTTGCTAACTACTATTATCTTTTTCCCAAAATAATGGCTCAAGTTTCAAAGTAATCGGGAAAATTTTTCTCATTTTTTTGCCGTGTAAATCATAAAAATGTATCAGCCAGGTTTTGAGAAAAATTTAAATATGTATAGTCTTAATTTTATGCAAAACATACACATATATTTATGTATCCAAGTTGGCAGCTCTGTAATCCCCCTTGTAATCCCCCAGAGATGGAAGTCTAAAGAGCCATTTCATTAATTCAACTCATAAAAAGACAAATGCAAAAACTTTCATTTGGCGTACGGTATGGATGTTTTTGGTTAGTGAATAATTCTTAAAATGCTGATAGAGGGCAGAAGAATCCCACGGCAACAAGACACACACACAATCACTCACAATCTTATTATTGTAGTTTCGTTTTTTCCTCACAAACAAAGCTAGAAATTTCGAAATGTTCTTATGGTTAAAGTTAGAGTGCTACGCCTACTTGGAGGCTGAGAAATCGAATAAGTTGATCCCTGCAGCAAGAAATGTCAAACTTGGTGGAAATATAGTAAACGACGTTCGTCAAAGTACTAATTTATACTGATTTATTAAGCATAATGAATTCTATGTTCACTAACTGCACTGAAGACTTAAAGCTTCCGATTTGCATGCTTTTCTTGTTTTGCAACGGAGTCGGCTTTCCTTTATTTAAAAAAATATTCACACTTTAATAAACATTTTTATTCTTATTTGTGATTTGTGGCACCTGTCTGTGTTATCCATTCCTCATCAGTAACAGTTCCACGAGCATTATTGTTGTTTTCACCTAACATCTCACATAAGCAGATTATAAATCATTTAATTTACTTCGGCTGAGCACATTGGGCAGCTGTGGGCAGAGCGATATAGCGCTGACTCTTATTCAATAAAAAAAACAGTTCACTTACCCATCTTCGATAACATTTTCGGCTTAATTTTCTTGTAAAGACACATAAAGCGGTGAGCTAAAAAGAGAACGGGAATCAATAGAAGGCAACTCAAAAGCAAGCCCACCCAGAACCTATTCCGAAATTATACAGCAACAATTTGAAGAATAAATTGAATTTTATTGTTGAAATTAACCAAAAGCGAATGAATATGGCCTAGATTGACTCTATACACCCATGAAATGAGAAAAAAGTTAAAATGATTTTGTGCAAATGTATATAAAAGGAAGAAGGAAGCATCTCCGGCCTTAAAAAGTATATAGGCGTAAGCCAATTTAAGAAGCCTTTGTTTGGATCATGATATTTTGTTAACTGAAAAAGGGTGGTTCACAAATTACGTGAGGCATTTTTTAGGATTTTTCGACACTCGAAACTCGCGTGTGCACGTGCAGTACGATAAACACCATTGTGTAAAGTTTCGCCATATTTTTATTCTAGATAAATTTCTTACCTTAATTTAACTTTACTTTCACACATTTTAAATGGTTTTCTATTGAAAAAAAAATTACGCGATATTTGTTAAAAACCCCCCTCTCCATCAAGTGAGATTTGTTGAGATTTAACTTGACCCCCCCCCCCCCGCCACCTCTTTAACACCTCACCTAATTTCTGAACCACCCCATAGATAATCAACGAACGGAAAGAGGGTTCACGATTTAAAATGGTTTATAGCAGCTTACCAATGGATTAATGAGGCGTTCGCAGACTATAACCGCACCATTGCATTGTTTCTGACTTTATATTGAGTTTGTCATGAATCTGTAACGCCTTAAAGGAATGATGGGAGACCCCATAAACCATATATCAAAATGATCAGGACGAGCTCAGAAATTGATTTTCGTCCGTCCGTCCGTCTGTCCGTCTGTCTGTTTCAACACGATTTCCGGGCAAACTGCTGAACCGATCTTGATGAAACTTTCACAGATTGCTCAGATCATGTCGGGTTTGTTCACTATGAAATTTCATCCCGATCGGAGCAATCTACGACATAGCCACCATACAAATTTAGCATATCGTACTATCAATTGTTGTCCCTGTCGTGTACTTTCAAGTATCTACATGCCAAATTGTTGTTGTTGTCGCACACGAACAAGTAAATTACGCTCAAGAGTAAAAAAAAAATATAAAAAAAACAACTGCACAGAAACTTTGTGAAGGGTATCATAGTCTTGGCATAGCCAAAATTAACTATGCGGCACTTTGTTTTCTTGTTCATTTTGTGTTCTTCAATAAAATTAATTTTCGATAGTTCATTAATATCATACAAACCGCTTGATTGGAGTACTCCGCACATTGACTGGTTTCCCTCGAATCTCTTAATTATGTTTGACATATGCATCGGCGATATTGCCGATTCATTCTGATGCTTTGGCAGGATTTGATTGAAATTAATTTCGGCATCTAAATAGCGGAAAATTTCTTTCCCTTGCTGGTCCGGAACAGGTGCACAGGCACTCTGATAGGTCAGGAGACCTATAACTAAATAAAATATTCCAACCAAAAAAATAAAGGAGAATGCATCAAATATCAACATTATGGCCCTACAAACAAAATATTATTTGTTATCATTCCTTAACTTAAATATTTTTTGTCACTTACACACACAGGAATGCAGATCCTGTACCCTTGCTACAGACGCCGCCGCGATTGGCACGGCGATGCCGACCACAGTATCCGCAAATGAGACCCATAATTAGAAATAATATGATCTTAATATCGTTATTATTATCGTTTTATATACTGAGCTTTCTTTTTGTAGATATACTTAAGGTCGATAATAGCACGCAGACAGTGATACTGACTGCACTTCTAACACTGCCGAGTTTGGTGACAACATCTTGAAACGAGTTGGTCGAGGAAATACTGCTCAGGTGAATGTCACTGATATCGAATCAATTATGGCCAGCGTTCTGTCTGCACGCGAGCGGAATATATCTTTTCCTACGTTTAAATCTTTAGTTAGAAGGTCCACCATGGGTTGGTAACATTTTTTTGTATATTTTGTGTGAAACCAAAGATCATGAATACGCCATCTAGTTTTTAAATATAATATACCTCTCTTCTTGATTATATGTTCCATAGTTTCAGAAAAGTTCGCTGGGTCGGGTAGCTGTTGGACAGCATTTACATACATGCTGTTTAACTTAAATCTCCAACGCTTACCTTGTCAAAGTGAAGTCATTCGGAGCTATCAATGGACGAAATATGCGATATGTTTAAAAAGTCTGAATTGCCACAAAGCACAGACAAGGCGTAAGTTATATCACGCTAAGCGGATCGCACGCCTTAAAAGCAATTGAAATACTAATAAGTCGATTAAAGAACCGAAACAAGTTACCATCACGTTATTGTGCTCCATAAAAACGTAAGTCCTAAATCAAACTGGATAAATCTTTCTTGAGTGGCAGAGCTTTGGGCATGTTTTCAATCCTATCCCGTACATCCCTATAGTGAAAATTCCAAGTTTTTTAATAATTGATCTTAGCTATTTTTATGAGCTCCTATCAAAATAATACAAGATGGGGCTACTCATCAGAACTTAGTCTTGGATATTATATGTGCACACATCTCTTCATAGTTATTCACAAACAAGTGATGGATGTGGTCAGAAACTTCCTCTAGATATGTGCAGGTAGCCAAATACATTTCGAGAGATGTTCGCTTAATGGCCTGACCCAACGAACTATTGCTAGCAAGAGAAACTATTACCCCAAATCTGCAAATAATACATTATAATAACAAAGTTGCCGATGACCGGATTTCAGTTGACCTACAAAATGCCAACAATTAACAGTGCAAGAATATAGCCGAGGTAGCATCGTTTGCGAGTTTTTTCCAATATCACAGGGAGGACAACCTCCTTTGTTACATCGACAGCAGCAGAAGCAATCACTTACGCAATAAAGAGTACTATGATTATAAGCACAAGCAGAAAGGCAAGTCAGACATCCTTTATCCTTACTTGAAGGTAGAGGCTGATTCTTAGTGACAGTATCAAAAAAGTTACAAGTAAATTTATTAATCCACTGCTCCACAGTTTTTGGGAGAGTAGGTCGGCTTTTCTGCGTATTTTGCAACAGGGGTGAAAGTGCTACACTGCGGTGCATAATGATAGCCGCACCCTGTTTTTTTCTAGTTTAACACCCTGTGAGTAATTTATGATCATGAAATATGTTCTAATCGTAGACAAAAGCTCATTAATACAAAATGCAAACACATGTTTTAAGTTTTAGGGCAATTGGAAGAAAACTTAATCGAAGTGATAAAGTTGTGCGTAACTTTTTACGAAACTCAGACGCATATGGTCTGGCCAAATCGACAGGAAGAAGAAGCACTTTAACTGCAAGACAAAAGCGTTATATTCGCAAAACCGCAAGCAACTCATCAAAAACATGTGCTGAAATTGCGAAGGAGTGTAATGTCAGTTCATCAAAGTGGACGATTGCTCGTGTTATCAAAAGCGCAGATCACTTAACAAGGCAAAAGATGAAGCCTGCGCCAAAATTAACTCGAATGCATAATCTGGATGGACCGGACGGGTTTAATTCATACTGGCGTGATTTACGTAAGGAACCACGAAAATTTTTAAAGAGGAACTTCGGAGGAGGAAGTGTTATGGTTTGGGGTGCCTTTAGTTCTGATGGAATGTTGGAAATAGCGTTTCCAAGCTCTCGTATGAATTCAAGCGAATACGTTGGAGTTTTAGAAATGAGCCTTTTACCATTTCTTGAAGCTAGAGGCGCCGGGTACTGGCATTACCAACAACATAATGCCAGTATACACGTAAGTCGCGAAACCTGATCTTGGTTTGAGAGTCAAAACATTGAACTCTTGGAATGGCCAGCATGCTCACCGGACTTGAATCCGATGGAGAATGTATGGGGTATCATCGTTCAAAAGATTTACGCAAACAACATGCAATACAATAGCGTTTCGGACCTTAAAACCGCAATTATTGATGCTTACATGGGAATGGAGGCTTCAACAATTGCCAACTTGATCAGAAGCATGCCAAAGAGAACTTTTGAGGTGATAAAATGCAAGGGAGGAGTTAAACATTGTTAAAAAATAGTATTCTTAATTTTTATAAATGCATATAATGAAATTTGCAATGTTTTTTGTTCCTGCGGCTATAATTATGCACCGCCTAAAAATACAGTTTTCATGATAACGGTACTTACCGTGTGTTTATGGTAAAACATGTGTTTGCATTTTGTATTAATGAGCTTTTGTCTACGATAAGAACATATTTCATGATCATAAATTACACACAGGGTGTTAAACTAGAAACAAGTAAATCAAAAAAAAATTTTTAAGACATGCTTTTGTACGCTTTCTTGCACACATATGTAACCGTTAGTTTAATAAAGTTTGTAAAAAAAAAACATAAAAAAAATGAAAATTTCGGTCGAAGATCGAACCCACGATCTTTGGCCTGTGAAGCGGCAGTCTTCTCTCTATACCATCAAAATAGTAACTTAATCAAAAGGGAAAACAGGTTTTCGTGGTTTTGGCATGGTGTTAAATATTTTATCGTGCCAAAAACTTTAAAAACATGTATTGTCATCTGAAACACATATTTAGTGAAAATTTCAGAGCTCTAGCTAGTCGGGAACTTGGTGAAAATTTGATTACAAGAATCCAGTACAAACAAACAGACAGACAGACAAGTCAAGTTAAATAAAAGCATGTAAAAAACAAGGTGCGGCTATCATTATGCACCGCAGTGCCCGATGAAGGCATTGTGCAGATGTTTTTGTATTTACTATTGATTTAATAACACAATTAAACTTTTTTCCTCTTGTGTTTCTTTAGGTTATTTTGTGTTCTGTATAGATTTGGCTTATAAAAAGATTTGTAGACTACTTTGCTGACATATATTTTCAATATACACTTACGATTCAATTATGGCATATAAGCTTAAAGATTCCACCTGCGTTTATCAATGTATCGTAAGCCTTTCCATTTGGGGTTTTCTGCTACACGGCTTAACTAGAGTAAAATGTGATTCAGATGGCATACCATCTTAAATTTTGAAGCAACAGTTACTTTAATGAAATACATAGTAAGTTACTTACAATTTAAAAATAATGACGGTACTACCCCATCTTAATCACCAGTTATTGTACTGTTGTCAAAGTACACATTCCAAAACAACGTTTTCACTTGTTTTCGCACGCGTTAGATATGTTACACAACGAAAACCGAACTTGCATCTTGTTATACGAATGCAGTTGAACTTTCACTAAAGTTTGATATTTCTATTAGCCGAAAAATAGCTTTAAATTTCAGCAGGTAAGTTTCCCAAAAGCTAAAGCTTATACGCCCTGTGGGAAATTCAAAGGAGACAAACATCGGGCTTATATGTTTGGGCGCGTCGAAAAATGTGTTCGTTATAACAGTCCGCATATTCTTATATTCCACTCACAAAAATAAAAAGAACTTAAGTGTAAAAGAATAAAAGTGATGAGCTTATTCATTTAGAAACTCGAATTGAAGATGTAAGAATTTACAACTAACACAAAGAAACAACAAGTAGAAACTTTGCAATTGGACGCAAGAGAGTGCGGTATATTCGGTTAAAAGAGGCCTGATTTCAAAGGGGTACGGATGCGGGAGGTGTCTGTCTCAGAGATTGCCTGACGCAGATGAGGAAGCCACCCGCAAATCTCCAACATAGTTTTGTGACTCTAGCTCAAATTTTGTAAAAGTTAAGGTAAGGGGGGGGCTTGGGCAGAATGGGTGAGGGTGGCATCCAAATTTTTGCTGCAGATCTTTGTTAGTTGCTATCTTCCTTCCAAATTTGCAATTGTCTAATTAGTAAATTTTGTGACTCTAGTTCAAAGTTTGTGAAAGGTGGGAGAAAGGGGGCTGAGGACAGTATGGGTGGGCATGGCATCCAAAGTCAGGGGGTTGTTACCAGCTATCTTTCTACCAAATTCGGTGACTCTAGCTAAAACACTATACACCATTCCCGTTTTTAAAGAAGCGTTGGGACTGGTGGGGTGGAAGAAGCAGTACAGATGGGGCGTGGCATCCAATGTTTTGATGCAGCTTTTGGGGGTTGCTAGCAGTCATCTTCTCACCAAATTTGGTAGTTCTAGCTGTAAGGATGTGCGAAAATTTGAGCTATCGAATCGTTCGATTTGCCAGCCTTCCAGTTATCGTAGAGCCTTGACACTTTTTCTGTTCCAGCCATAGAAAAAACAACACACGCACAAACTAGAGATGGGATCGGGAAAGAAATTGCTTCCCATCTCATCCCGTCTCGAGATCAAATACGGTTTTCCCATCCCGATTTTCCCGAAAAATTTGGTGTCTATTCCACGGGTCCCGACAATTTCCCGAATTTTTTTTTTCAAATTAGTGTGCATATATATATTTTTTTTAATATAATATAATAAGTATTAAAACAATATTCTCTCAAAATTTTGTCAATTAATCGAGTTCTTCTCTTTTCCAAAATTCTACTGGAAGTAGAAAAAAACTCTTTTGCTGGTGCAGAAGACGTTGGAACGTTGATCACTTGCCTGGAGAGCACTTGCAACAATGGCAAATCATTGTATTTTTGCCAAAATGTTACAATATCGCAATTTTTCTTAAATCTATTATGCTTAATATAATTATTTATTTTTTATCGATGTCGTCTTGCTTTTCGGGCTGCGGTGCACAGAACTCCGAAAACCTTTGTGATAAATAATAATGATGAAGATTTCCCACACATCAGCTTTTGAGGAAGAATTTAAAAAGACAATTATTTCACTTTTTTTTGGCAATCAATTGCAAAATTTCAACACGCGTTGCCATAGCTGCAGCAATTATTGGAAAAGAGTGACCGAATTTCGTTATAGTGAAAATACATCTAAATGCTCCCATTTATTGCACTTGTGGTATATCAGGTCTGTTAGAAAGCTGCACTAGGTTGCCCTAGTGCATGATACAAAGAATAAACGACGCATATCCGCGGACGCATATGTTTATACTCGTTACCGAAGGTAAAGAGTATATTTGCTTTGTGTAATGTCCGTCATGGTGTCTGCCCGTCTGTCTGTCTATCCTTCTGTCCGTCTGTATTAACGCAACTTTTTTCCACACCCTTCAAGGTAGAGACTTGAAACTTTCCAATTCTCCCTATCTATGGGATAATAAATTAAAGTATCAAGATTGCAAATCGAAAAATTCGATAGCTCAAAACCGATAAATCCACATATTTCGCAAATTCAGTTTTTAGGCTAGAGCCACCAAATTTGGTGACCTCACAAATCCTGCATCAAAAGTTTGGATACCACGCCAACCAATACTGTCCTAGCCGCCTCCATCGGCCCCAACGCTTCGTCAAAAACGAGAATGCATATATCTTCCTGAGTTGTAGAGCTAGAGCCACCGAATTTGGTAGTCGATAGCTCACAACAATCCCCAAAAATTTTCATCATAGTTTTGGAGCCACGCCCACCCTCTCACCAGAATTGGTAAGAAGATAGCAATTGACATCCCACAATGATCTGCAGCAAAAATTTGGTTGCCACACCCACCCATACCGCTCCCAGCCCCCCTTCCTCCACCTTTTACAGTCTTTGAGCTAGAGTCACCAAATTTGAAAGAAAGACAGCTGGTGGCATCCCCGTCTGCATCGGAGAATCTTTAAGGCAACTTACACCCCTGCAGCATCTGTACCCCTTCGCAATCAGACCTTTTTTTACCGGTTTTAAGACTGGTAACGAGTATACCGCAGTCGTTTGTGCCCGATTGCAACGTTTACACTTGTTTTAAGTTGCTATTGTTTTTGCTTAAACCAGAATTAAAGAATTAATAATTTGATTAAAATGATTATTTGTTTTTATGGTTAGTTTCTGCCAAAATACTTGCATACGTATGTAAGTACATATCAATGCAATCAACATTTTAAATTCATTGATCTCTCGCTCTCTTACTGTGTGACGCTGTGAGAGAGCGAGTTACTTGGAATTACAGAAGAATCGATGCGCGAATGGGTATAAGGAATCGATTCGCGAATGGGTAAAAGGAATGCAGAGCGGAAGCAATTCATACCGTCCAATGACATACCAATGTTAAATTCACCGATATTTTACACGCGTAATCATCCAGTCGAGAAGCAGTGGTAGTGAAAATGGATCGATGAATGAACAGTTGATTCGTCGATTCTTCGGACTGCTACTGAATACACTTTCGGAATATGTGCGCAACTTTGCATATAAAATTTAAGGTAGTTGCGTTGGCAAAATTTTTGGCTAGTGTCATAGAATTAAATTTGAAAGAGTATGTATGTATGATCAGCAATTGCAAAACTGAAATTTTACTGTGTGTGTGCATAAAATTAGGAATATACATAATAGCACTTTTCTCCAAACTTGTCACCGGTACGGCCCTAACTACCGTGCAACTTGGGCCATTATCTTGTCTATATAAAAGTAAGCAACGATTTTAGGTTTAAGACAATAAAGGTGCGACCTAGTTACATACATATATGGCTGAAAATATGTATGTATGTTTCAAATAAAATGAAAAATATACATAATTAAAAAATAATTTAATAAAAAAAATAGCAAAGCTGAAAACAATAAATATTTCATTTATTAACAATTCTGCATCAAAACTAATTTGATTTTAGCCGAAAAACATACAAAAACACAAATGTTCATTAGTGGTTCCGACACATGAATTAAGATCCCAAATTCGTTGCTGTCGAATTGTTGCTATCTTGACACACATGAAACGACCAGAGACTCAGCTGATATCACTGCGCTACCACGCGACTCAACAGACGTCTGAGGAGCAAAAAATTTTAATATAAATATTTCATATATACACACACATTATCCTGTAAATAAGTTAAAAATTTGATAATGTTTCAACCTGAAGAACATGGTCTAGAGGCCGGTTTTCGTTTGACTATGTTTTCCACACTTCGAGGGTGAGGTTGCAAAGTCCCCGAAGAGAAGCTAAAGGAATATCTCAGGGGAACAGAAATAGTAAGCAATGCTCGAAAAAACGATGACGGTTATATTGGTGAGTGAGTATATGCGAAAAATACGAGCTATAAGCAAAATATAGAATATATTTCCTATTCGTTGACAATCTAAATAGCTAAATAGGCATATGCGAACATAAGAGATTTATTTAAAAGAAAGATAACCCTTGAACTAAAACTCAGTATTATGTATATTTAAAGGATCTGGAATGGATTGCGCAGTTATACCCCTAGCACGGCACAAAGATTATTCGCTCGTACAGACAGTTGATTTCTTTTACCCACTTGTTGACGATCCAGAAACAATGGGTCGCATTGCCTTGACAAATGTTTTGAGTGATGTTTACGCTGTGGGAGTTACAGATATTGATAAGATCGAGATGCTCATTAGTGCACCCTCGAGCCTTACCGAAAAGCAACGAGATATTGTTATACCACTAATCATAAAGGGTTTCCAAAGAGCGTCCAATGAGAGTGGTTGCATTGGCATTGTTACCATCAGAAATATTGTCATTAATCCTTGGTGCATTGTGGGCGGCATTGCTACATCTGTTTGCAGAAAGCAGGATATCATATTGTAAGTCGAATGCGATCAAAGATTTAGGTAGTATCCTCTTTTCGTTTTTGTAGACCATCGAATGGAAAAGCTGGCGATGTTTTAGTGTTAACAAAACCCCTTGGAACCCAGATGGCGACAAGTGCGTACATTTGGCAGATGGAGAAAAATGAGAACTATAAAACGATCTTAGCCGCTTTCACAGACGACGACATTCTAGAAACCTTTCAAATTGCAATTAAATCAATGACATATTTGAATCGAAATGGTAAGATTTCGAAAAGTTGTTCACACACTTGTATGTATCAAAAATATATTGTTTTAAGCTGCTCTCCTAATGCATAAATATGAAGCGCATGCGGCAACTGATGTGACCGGATTTGGATTGTTGGGCCATGCTAAGAATCTTGCTGATTTTCAGCAGCAATCGCTTTTATTTAAAATCCATAAACTGCCCATCATTAAAAACGTTTTGAAATTTAGCGAATTAGTTAGCCAAAGCACAAAACTCACTGCCGGCAAAGCCGTGGAAACATCTGGTGGACTTCTAATTTGCCTAAATCCCAAAGCTGCTGAAGAATTCTGCAATGAATTCCAAAAACTAACTAATGGCGCACAGAAGGCGTTTGTAATCGGTGAAGTTGTCGCAACAAATAAATCAGCAGCAACGTTAGCTGAAAATGTCGAATATTTCGAGGTTAAACTGTAGAGAACGTGAATCTTATTAGTTGTAATTAATCAATATTAAGTATTCAACTTATGACTAGTATTTTGCAAAGGCTTCTTCAGCTTGGAAATATTATGAAATTGTTTTATGTACGTACATAAACTATTTGACACTTAATTTGATTTGTTGGAGCTATAATTTTCAAAACTTTAAACATTTATGATGGATTCAAATAAATGTCCGTGCTTTCAGTTTATTTAAATTTCTTTTTTTTTAGCGAAGCTAAGTCATTGACCAACTAACAGTTAGTTACTTAGTCTATGTGCTAGGTCAGCACAAGGCATATTTAACTGTATGTGGTCTTACTCGGTCTGTCGCTCTCTTTCATTTGCCTTACATACCCAGCAGCGAAAAAAGACCCCACGTAGTAGATTACCTCTTCCTAAATTTGCTTCCCCACTACCTTCGAAAATGTAGCACGATTCTTATTACATTTAATGTTGCTTGGCCGCTTTTTTGAGTGAACGCCTACAATCTCATCGAGAAAGTGGGCAACAAAAGCCGAGTTCATTTTTTGCTTCCATTAGACCCAGCTATACGATATCTAAATTGTAATGCTGGATGTGGGCATACCGAAATAATTGATATTGTGATGCGCACAGCTCGGCAGAAAATTGAAAGTGTCGACATTTGCCAAAAGCAAAATCTATAAATTCAAAGGGCAATATAACACGCATACATTCATTTTTACACTTGTATGCGTGAACGTCATAGATAATCAAAATAATTTACGAGCAATAGAATGAACTCAGTAGCCGAAGAAGGAAACGAGCGAAACAACAACAATTCTGTACAAATCTTCCCGTTACAGCCTTGATTACAAATGGGCAACTCGTAACACATTACGTGGGGTCTTTTCGAAGTGCATCTAGTAGACGTATCGCATATGGTGTTCGCCGCTGGGTATCAGACTCGAGCTGAAAGTTGTGTGAGCAGAAAATTAATTTTTTGATTTATTAATTTTCTAGCTTAGTGGTGAGACGCATCTCCGCTCGCGAATTTTGTGGATTCTTTGTTTTGTGCTTTTATTGGAGATTTCCATTATGCTTCGATTCATTCATTCATATGCATATTTATATGAAATGAAAATGTGTTAACGCAAGCCAGAAATTCATTACTCTCCCGCTCTCTTTTATAGTCATTTTCTTTAAAACGAGAGAGCGAGTACGACTACCTTGTTATATATGCTTTGGGTCAGCAGTAGAATATGGTAATCGAATAGTGTTTGTCAGTAATCGGTTCCATATCGCAAGCGGAGTTGCAAAATTTCGATAATATCATTTCACTCATGCATTTTCTAGTTCCAACACGCAAATTTTTTGTGCCGGAAAAAAAAAAATTTTGCAGACTATTTTTGACGGAGACAAAATAAATTGTGTGGCGGTCACAAAGTATACAATCGGCTACCGTGTAAATAATTTCGCATAAATATTCATAATACAGCGTTCAAACAGGTATCGCAGATCATGGCGTCTCATCAATATCACCAAATTGCAAATTTGCTTGAAAAAGTATGTATTAAAAAAATGAGCAGTAAAAAACCGTGAGGTAAGATAAGGAATTAACTTAAATCACTATACTTTGCACCACAGATGACATCCACGGACAAGGACTTCAGATTTATGGCAACAAACGATTTAATGACTGAACTGCAAAAAGACAGTATTATACTGGATGATGAATCGGAAAAAAAAGTGGTACGCATGGTTCTTAAACTACTTGAGGACAAAAATGGTGAAGTGCAGAACTTGGCTGTTAAGTGTCTGGGCCCTTTGGTCAACAAAGTGAAAGAGAATCAGGTGGAGACAATTGTTGACTCGCTATGCGGCAACATGATGTCAAATGTGGAGCAGCTGCGCGACATCTCTAGCATTGGCCTGAAAACTGTAATTGCTGAGCTGCCGCAGTCTTCCAACTCGTTGGCACCGAATGTCTGTCAGCGCATCACCGGCAAATTGAGCATTGCCATTGAAAAGGTGCTACACTTACCAAACCACACGTACGACCCATCAATACAAATCTTTAATTTGATTATTTCTGCAGGAGGACGTCTCTGTAAAGTTGGAATCATTGGACATATTGTCGGATTTGTTGTCTCGCTTTGGCGAGTTTCTCGTTCCGTTCCATAGCACCATATTAAAGGCATTGATGCCCCAGCTAGCATCACCACGTCAGGCTGTCCGGAAACGTACAATTGTCGCGCTCTCTGTGCTTTTGATACAGGCAAATAGCAATGCCTACAATGGCGTTGTGGATCACCTTCTTGAAGGACTCGAAAACCCACAAAATCCAGGTGCCATTCGTACATACATTCAATGTTTGGCTTCCATATGGTAATTACTTTATGACTGCTTTGAGTAATTGTGAAATAGTTTGGCTTGATATTTCATTTATACAAATACAGTCGTCAAGCTGGACATCGCCTGTGTAATCATATTGATCGCTCAATGTTGCTCTTAAAGCAATATAGCCAGCGGGATGACGATGAGCTACGTGAATTCTGTCTACAGGCCTGTGAGGCATTTGTGCTGCGTTGCCCAGATGCTATAAATCCACACATTCCCATGGTAAATGCTCGATTACGACTTTTGAAATTGATCTACAGATATTACTAAAATATGTTCTGTTTAATTAGATTCTCGAGCTGTGCCTCAAGTACGTAACATACGATCCAAATTACAACTATGAGGCCGATGATGGTGACACAGGTATTGCCATGGACACCGAGGAGGATGAATACGTGGATAGCGAGGAATACAGCGATGACGACGATATGAGCTGGAAAGTGCGTCGAGCTGCAGCTAAATGTTTGGAAGTTTTAATTGCAACGCGCCACGAATTACTTGAAGAATTCTATCGCACATTGAGTCCAGCATTGATAGCTCGTTTCAAAGAGCGAGAGGAAAACGTTAAGTCCGATATATTTCATGCATATGTTGCATTGCTAAGGAACACACGTCCTGCTGAAGATATGGCACACGATCCCGATTCCATGGATCAAGTTTCGGGACCCACTCTATTGCTGGTTGAACAGCTGCCGCAAATAATTAAAGCCATACAGCCGCTGATGCGCGAGAAATCGATGAAGACGCGTCAGGATTGCTTTCTATTACTGCGCGAACTATTGAATTCTCTACCCGGTGCACTGGGTCCACATCTGGAGAGCATTGTGCCCGGCATAAGCTTTTCTCTAAATGACAAGAGCTCGACCAGCAATATGAAAATTGAGTCGTTGGGGTTTCTTTGTTCCCTACTGCAGGGACACCAGCCGCATGTATTCCATCCGCATATACCGCTTCTGGTGCCGCTCGTGGTGACATCTGTATTTGATCCGTTTTACAAGATCGCCACCGAGGCTCTGCTCGTGCTACAGCAGCTTGTCAAGGTCGTGCGTCCATTAGGAGCGAATTCTCTTAAATCGGATTTCGATGTAACACCCTTTGTGGGACAGGTGTATGCTTGCACCCTACAAAAACTGAAAGTAACCGATGTCGATCAAGAGGTTAAGGAACGAGCCATCGCTTGCATGGGTCAAATCATAGCCAATATGGGAGATCTGCTCAAAAACGAGCTGGACATTTGTCTTCCCATCTTTATGGAACGGCTAAAGAACGAAGTTACCCGCTTGAGCAGCGTCAAAGCGCTCACAATGATTGCGGCGTCACCTTTGCGCATCGATCTCTCGCCCATATTGCATGATGTGCTGCCCACTTTGGGCACATTCTTGCGTAAAAACCATCGTGCACTAAAGCTGCACTCCCTGGACCTGATCAACAAAATTGTTATCAACTATTCGTCGAATTTTGAGCCTAGTGTACTACAGTCAGCGATTGTTGAGATTCCCGGACTTATCTCAGACTCAGATCTGCATGTTGCTCAATACTCATTAACTTTGCTTAGCACAACAGCTCGTCGGCAGCCTCAAGCCCTAATTGGTATGCATGAAAAGTTTTTGCCATCTGTGTTATTATTAGTTCGCTCGCCGTTGTTACAGGTGGGTCTAACTTAACTAGATACATAATTGACTTCTGTTTAGAAATTATCAATGTGCAAAATCTCTACCATCAAATCTTTTTATAGGGTACTGCATTGCAATGTACTTTGGATCTATTTCAAGCTCTCGTGCAGGCTCAGTTGTCTGGATTGGATTATCATTCGTTAGTGTCGAAGCTTATGGAGCCGGTCTTAAATGTTAGCGACGGCGCAACAAGGCAACAACCAACCGAACAATTGCAGTTGCATAAGCAAGCATATCATTCATCAGCCAAGTGTATTGCAGCCTTGACACAACAGTGTCCACAGGTAGCGACACCATTGGCCACTCAACTGATGGCTGAACTGCAAAAGCGCAGCAACAAGGATACTCAGATCATCTTTTGCCTTCTGACAATTGGTGAAATTGGCAGACACTTTGATCTTAGCTCCATACACGTACTGCCACAGACAATCATTGAATGCTTTGGCGCCACATCGGAGGATGTAAAGGCAGCTGCATCGCATGCACTCGGAGCTGTCTGTGTCGGCAGCTTGAAGACATATTTGCCACTGATTTTAAATGAGATTGAGGCACAGCCCAAGCGACAGTATTTGCTGCTTCACTCGCTCAAGGAGGTAATTTCATCGCTCTCGGTCACACCAAATGGCCTGGCTCAATTGTTACCATCGGTGCCATCGATATGGACGCAACTATTCAAGCACTGTGAGTGCTCAGAGGAAGGATCGCGCAATGTTGTGGCCGAATGCCTTGGAAAACTGGTGCTTGTAAACCCGGAAGAACTGTTGCCCCAATTACAGCAAGCCTTGCGCTCTGAGAGCGCCACAATGCGCACCGTTGTTGTGTCTTCGGTTAAGTTTACCATCTCGGATCAGCCGCAACCAATTGATTTGCTGCTCAAGCAGAGCATTGGCGAGTTTCTCTTTGCATTGCGCGATCCAGAGCCTCAAGTGCGTCGCGTCGCTTTGGTTGCATTTAATTCGGCTGTGCATAATAAGCCGAGTTTGGTACGCGATTTACTGCCAACACTTTTGCCATGGTTGTATTCCGAGACAAAGGTAAAAAACGAGCTTATTCGTGAAGTTGAAATGGGACCCTTTAAACACACTGTGGACGATGGCCTCGATATACGAAAAGCGGCATTCGAATGCATGTATACACTGCTCGAACAGGGACTGGAACGTGTGGATGTTATGCAGTTCATGGATCATGTACAGGCTGGCCTATGTGATCATTATGACATCAAAATGCTGACGTACCTAATGACAGCGCGTCTGGCTGTGCTATGTCCCGACAAGGTTTTGCTACGTATGTTAAATAATCATAATTTAATTGATTTCAAATAATGTTTTAATTTTAAACAGGATTGGATCAATTCGTTCAGCAACTACGTGACACGTGCACCCACAAGGTAAAGGCAAACTCGGTCAAGCAGGAGTACGAGAAGCAGGATGAACTAAAACGTTCGGCCCTACGAGCTGTATCTGCACTCTCGCAAATACCCAAAGCAAGTGAGTTAAGATATCCATCCCTCCATTATAATGCGTATTGCTAATAATTTTTAATTTTGCAGATAAAAATCAGCAGTTACTAGACTTCTTAAAGTCAATTAAAGAAACGCCGGAACTGTGTAAAATCTATGATTATGTGCAGAAGGATTCCATTACTGGCAATTCAGACCTTGCCATGGACCAGACTTAATTGTGTTATAAAGCGGCGCTGTCCTATGGAATATTAATTTTATAAATAATAATGTAATGGTATCTTTTATTTGATACAGCTATTAGTTTTTTTTTTAAACTAAACGATGATAAAATCAGTTTGAAATACATCGCTTATGCGAAAACACCCAAAACAAGTGCATGCCATCTGTAATACATGTCAATTTTAAACGTTTTCCTAAAATTGCATTTGAGATTGATATTTACAGATAGTTGGCTAAGGTTGTTTTGCATATGTGTTGTACAAAATCAATTAGCATTTAAATAAAATCTTTCATGTAAACTGAATTTTGTATTTGCAAAAAATTTTGATCTCATTTATCTGCTTATATACTATTTTACATTTTACAATTTCAATGCCAGATTTTTGATGCTCGATGAGTTTAGGCTGTCTGTTTGGATTTCTTCTTTCCGGTTTCGGCGTCAGAAGAAATGACCTTACCTGACGCTGGATCGCTGGATGCAGGGCCACTGTCTGATACCGTCTCTGGAGGATGTTCAAGCACATGATCAATTATGCCTAGGGTTTTGGCCTCCTCCGGCGTCATGAAGTGATCACGCTCCATGCGAGCACACATCTCTCCGTAGTCGTTCTTGGCATGCTTAACATATATATTGGTTAATTGGCGTTTAATCTTTATAATTTCCTCAGCATGTATAAGTATATCTGTTGCCTGGCCCTATATATAAAACAAGACAACAACAATTAATTCATTTCACAAGAATTTTCCTCTGTTAATTGTAAACTTACCTGAGCGCCTCCCGATGGCTGATGTATCATGATACGCGCATTTGGCAATGAGTAACGCATACCAGGTGCACCTGCCGCCAACAGAAGTGAGCCCATAGAGCATGCTTGACCAACGCACCATGTTGCTATCGGTGGCTTCACATACTGCATCGTGTCGTAGATAGCAAGACCCGCTGTCACAACGCCTCCAGGCGAATTTATATACAAATGGATGGGCTTGTTGACGTTCTCTGATTGAAGAAACAGTAACTGGGCAACGACTGTCGAACTGATGTCGTCCGTAATGTTGCCCATAAGGCAAATAATACGCTCTTTAAGAAGGCGAGAGAATATATCGTAGGCGCGTTCTCCACGTCCCGTCTGCTCCACGACCATGGGTATTAGATTTATGCCCCTCACTGAAAGCGGCTGTGTACTGCATTTGGACTAAAGAACCGAAAGCATTTAAATAGTAATTATCAACTTGAGAGCTTTGAATACTAACTTGCAAACTCCGAAGCAACCGATTGCCGGCGTTTTTCAACATTTTACCTCCTGTTGTTTTGCTTTATCAAGCTGAAACGCTAAATACCGCAAAACAGCTGTTTTGGTTTAGGTCGAGGCCGAGATGTGATATGCTTCCTAGACAGTAAAAATCATAGCTTGAACGAACAATTTGTTAAACAAAGTACTTAGCAGAAAGTATTTCGTAAGCCAAAAAAAAAAAAGTGAAAAGAAATTACATACGTATCTGATACAACTTAAAACAGCACAAAACTGTTCACTACTATCGTTTTGTATTCGATTGGATCTATCGGTTGCATTACGCATAAACGCAGCTGACACTTATATGACCGTAATAATAAATACATGTACATAAATGTTTAAATTATTAATAAAATAATTCATTTTTTCATATAATTTTGCAAGTAATAAGTGTGTTTGATTAGATAAACAGTGATATAGTTTACTAAGCTGTATCAATATTTTGGAAAGCATTGTAGGCAAATAGACCAATACGCACACACTCACACACACATGCGTACATACAACAACATTTGTATGAGTGTTGGTGATTGACTGTTGCGCGCAACAAGTATGACACTCATATTTTGGCCTCATGACGACTTTACATGAGCTTCATACTTGTTGGTTGCGCGCTACATTTACGTTTTTTTTAATTTTTTTATTGGTGCTGCAAGTTTGATCGTTTTAGCTAATACATATGTATGTACGTGTGCATGTGAGTTTTGCGTTTGAATTGAACTAGAATTCACGGAGCTAAGATCAAGGTAATTGCATCTTCCCAACTGCTACTCCAGTTTCATTCAGCAATTTACTTTTAAGCCGATTGGAAGTGTTTTCAAGAGCGGTTCATAAATTTTTTCAATGCTATAGTATAAATTAAAATTAATACACATTTATTTGCACAGTGAATACAATTTATTGCAACATGTTGAAGAAAGGGCTCCTTATAATATACATTTTAGTTGTAAGTTACGATTAAGAATGTGAACTTTTTAATGGAACCTAAATTCAAAAATGTAATAAAAAAACCTAATGATATAATTATAGATTCTACCTTGCTTAAGCACAGCTCAAGATTATGAAGGTAGCAAGCAGCACATTTACTGAACTTATATACAAATTACTAATGAATTTATTCCTATACATATACAGTTGCCGATGTTCAATGCACTTTTTCGAACGCTGCATCCAGTGTTGAAGATATAATAACAGCAACGCTCAAGAGACCCGTTGGTTTTAAGGGGGTGCCCCTTTTTGCCGATGACCGAAATGGACTCAAAGAAAAAAAAACACATTGCTTAATCTCCAAAGATACAAGCGATAAGGATGAACGCACATATAGTCTTCGAATAACCGATTTTACACGTTGTGGTGTATTAAAAAGAAATGTATGTATAATCATACTGAAGAAAAAAATGTATGTATATTTATATAGTATCTTTATTTTTAAGGGAATTGTTCATGTTCGTATTTGGTTTCCACAATTTCCTGGAGTCGTTATGCAATCGGATCAAGAGCTAATCATTATGTGCAAGCCACCAGAGCCAACCGTTATTGAAAACAAGGCAGCGGGATTTGCGGGTTCATTGTAAATTAATTGCAAAACTACTGTGAAAAGTAAACTAAATAATATAGTATTTAATTTTTGATTCGTTTTTTTTTTGTTTTTTTTTGTTTTTTTATAGTCCAAATGGAGCACGCGTATCTGGTGTCGTTGAGGAGATGCCAAATCGATTGGAATACGAAGTGGCATTGTATAAGGAGGCGCCGCCAGTGGCGCGTGTTAGTGGTGCTAACAATCCCGTTAGCTCATCGAACGATCCACATTCAGCGAACAATAATGAACAGACTGTTGATCAGGCGGTGCCACTGGGCACCAAGCTGCAATTGCGCGCACGCATCAGTCAATCGGTGTGGAAGTATGTCAAGTTAATGGAGGTTACCGTCTCTCCCGATTCAGGTAACATAT
This sequence comes from Scaptomyza flava, assembly GCA_030179655.1. Classification (NCBI taxonomy): domain Eukaryota; kingdom Metazoa; phylum Arthropoda; class Insecta; order Diptera; family Drosophilidae; genus Scaptomyza; species Scaptomyza flava. The sequence continues at coordinate 25,653,323 of JARNME010000029.1, read as the reverse complement.
TAAAATAGACAACTGTACTCAGAGATAAGCGCAGTAGAAATAAGCATATTTATGGTAAATCCAACTACATTACAATTTTATTTAAATTGATTTTTTTTATATTTAGTTATTTTTTAAATATGTGATAGCTTCAAACCATTTATGTATAACAAGCTTGCACTTTTGTAACTCGTTTTTGCGTCTACGAAATATATAAGAAATATAAATTAAATTATAAAATTTGCTAGAAATAGATTGAAAATTAATTAGGTCAAAATTACTAACTTACTAAAACACTTTATATTTAATTTGCTGTAAAACTATATTTTCAGTTGAATTAACAAATTTTATATATATGTAAATGAACAACGCTTATTTTCGTGAAGACTGATTATTCATTCATTCATGTTATTTATTTAATTATTATTTATTTAAGAAAATCCAAGTGCACCTGGATCTGTATCGTTGGTTCGCAATGGCTGTCGCAATCGAGAATTGGCCACAATTATTCCCCATCAGCCAGCCAAATATCGCGATAGACCCAACGAGGTGTTTCTGGACTTTGAGGCTTTTCTGCTTAGCTCCATGAAGGAAAAGGCCACATTGTGGATTCACTCCCAGATCAAAGCATGTATCGATATGGCGGATTGTACACCAGACTTTTGTGTGGATTTGTATGAGCCGTCGGGTCATGGTCGGAAACGGAGGCGGCGGCGACAAATAGAAACATCATCAACAGCAATGGTGCAACGTGAACGACCTTATGCTGTGAATAACACATTATCTACTTCGGAGTTCAAACGTTTTAAAGAGAACATTGAATATACCGTTATAATTCCGGGACAATCGGATAAAAAGGTTTATTTCCTAGACGAATTCACGCAACAATGCCGTGGCGCCCTTCTCATTAGCTCGTTTTTTGTCTTCATAATGACTTTTTGCTGTGCTGTCGTGAGTGCAATTATAAATAGCGTGTCACTTATATAACTAAACAGCTTCTCTCCCTCTCTCTGCTCATCACTTTTCTTACAGAGTTGCATGATAGCATTACGCGTGCATGGTGAAAAAAAACAAAGATCACAGCAATTCAACTCCGGGTTCAACACTGGATATGCAGGTCGAGCGGTGGTTCAATAAATCAAGCTATGATCGTATAGTCATCATCATTATTATAAGTTTATGAAGTCGTTCAGCATTTACTATGTAGAACTAATGTACAATCATAATGTACATATGCATTTATCACGTACCTTACATACACACACATACATATTCTTTTACGTAGATAGTGTCATTAGATAATTCCACAGATGCATGCTTAGTGTTTGTGTTGATAAGCAAAATAAATAATTTCACTATTTCTTAAAAGTGTTTTGTATTGACAATAATTATTACTCTACAGCCTGTTTTCGTGCAAAATATGCACGTTTTTGTGCTATTTTTTAACGACACAAAAGAACAAAAGCTATTTATAGTTATTAAATATGGACCAAGAATGGCAGCAGCTATTTTGAAGCATCCAGTAAAATAGTAGAAAACGTGAGATGTTGGGAAAACGTTTGAAGGTTTGAAACACTAAGGGTGGTGTAAAAAGAATTCGACTTGGCTAAAAAGAGTCATAGCTTCGTAAATTTTTCTCCGATCGACTTGTATGTATACTGTACACACATTAAATTAATAATAAAAATAATAGTTTACAACCCCCGTTAACCATGAAATGGGAAAAAATTAAAATTTGTTTTGTTCAAAGATGAAATCATCTCCGATCACATTAAGTCTAAATCATTATCAACAGAGTTCAGCCTAATTAAGGATTCCCTGTTAAGTAAGTTGTTAAATGTTTTCTTTACCAGCAGAGTTTCGAGTAGAGGCCCTGGTTTTATTTTTATTTTTTTATTGTTCTTAATAGGACTAAGTGGCAGTAAACGGGCCACAATAAAACTGTCAAGATATCACAGATTGGCGTTTTTGGCCAGTTACAGCAAAACCACTAAGCTACAAATGTCAATGCCAAAGCCATGGCCAAAAATCTACTTTAATTGATTCACTTAAAGCCAAGTTAAGCGACAGCAACAGCGACATTAGCAGCTGTTGCCCTTTCCAATTTATTTGGTATATTCAATAAAAAAATTTGGCAATTTATATGTAGTATGTAATCTTTGTAAGCACACATCCTTTCTCACCAAATACTGTGTATTTACTTTGCCATAAATATTGAATGTTTTTCGGCGTTGCAAACGTACATATATACGTACAACTCAGGCATACTTTAAATATACAGACATACATATGTACATACATGCATATCTGTTCCCTTTGCTTTAATTTCCAATGTAAAGTTTAACACAGCAAAAAAGCTTAGCATTAAGAAACGAGTGCTTTAAGCGTTTAGGTTATCTGACGCAACTTTTTTCGACACCTTTCAAGCTTGAGACTTAAAACTTTGTAAACATCTTTACCTATGGCCGGGACAAGTAAAGTTCAAAAACGGGGGTTCCTACTATTACTAAATTCGAAAGCTCAATATCGATAAATCCTTATACTATATCCCACACTCTTACAGTTGGAGCTACCAAATTTGGTAAGAAAATGGCTTCTCAAATCGGCCAAAACAATGAATCGAAATTTTGGAGACACCGCCACCCGTTCCGCCTCAAGCCCCCCTACCTCGTTAAAAGCGGGAATACGTGTTTCTTTCATTGTGTTAGCAAAATAGCTGGTAACGACCCCCAAAGATCTGCGTCTAAATTTTGGAAGGCACACCACCAATACCGTCCAGCCATCATTAGCTGCCCCAACGCCTACTTAAAAACGGGAATGCGTGTATCTTTCTCAGTTTTTAAGCTTGAGTCACAAAATTTAGTAGAACAAGTGGGAACGGGGCAACCGGACGCAACCGACTGCGGTATACTCGTTACCAGTTTTAAAACCGGTAAAAAGAGGCCTGATTGCAAAGGGGTACGGATGCGGCAAGAGTGTACGCTGCCTTTAAGATTCTCTGATGCAGATGGGGATGCCACCAGCTGTCTTCCTTCCAAATTTGGTGACTCTAGCTCAAAGTCTGTAAAAGGTTGGGAGCAGTATGGGTGGGTGTGGCATCCAAATTTTTGATGCAGATCTTTGTGGAATGTCAATTGCAATCTTCAACCCAAATTTGGTGACTCTAGCTGAGAGGTGGGGGACTGGGGTTGGAATGGGTGGGCGCGGCTTCAAAGCTTTGATGCAGTTCTTTGGGAGTCGTTACCAGCTATCTTTATACTAAATTTGGTGGCTCTAGCTCCACAACTCTGGAAGATACACGCGTTCTCGGTTTTGACGAAGCGTTGGGGTGGATGGAGGCGGATAGGACAGTATTGGTAGGCGTGGTATACTAATGATGCCGTTTTCGGGGGGTCATAATCACCTATCTTGGCACCAAGTTTGGTGGCTCTAGCCTAAAAACTGGATGTGCGAAATATGTGGATTTATCGGCTTTGAGTTATCGAATTTTTCGATTTGCCAGCCTCCCAGTTATCGTAGAACCCCAATCTTGACACTCTAATTTACTATGCTATAGATAAAGAGAATTGGAAAGTTTCTAGCTTGAAGGGTGTGGATATAACTTGCCACCACACGGACGGACAGACGGTAAGACGGACAGACACTATGACGGGTAACGAGTATAAAAATACCTGGGAACGACCCCCAAACTTCTGCATCAGCCAATCATTGAACGCAACGCTTACCCCTGCAATCAATTGATCAAGTAGGCAAAACTTTAATGGGATAATGTTTGAAGAAAAGACGATCACGTTTCCACGTTAAGTGGATCAACATCAGCGAACAAGTGACTGAATCGCGACCAATAATTGATTGAATGAACAAAGTTATGACTGTGTCATAAGGCAGTTGAGCGTGAATAGATCATTTACTTTCAACTATCAACTATATAGTAGGCAGGCAACAACAACAGAAATCCAGGCAGGCAGAGGCTGACAATCAAGGGACAACCTGCAAGCCAACTAGCCAGCTGCATAAATTTCCCTTTAGACAAATGTGACAAACGGAAATTGCAATCGGCGCTGTGCAATGCTCTCAACAGTATTTCAGCTTCCTGCAGCAGCTGAAACAGCAGGAGCCGATGAATTCGCATAGGACCTGCTGCCCATTGGTTCCAGCTGCTCATTTTACTGGCATTTCAGCATTTTGGTTTGTCGCACTAATAAATGATGAACATGTTGAAGCATATTAAAATTTAATTCATAACGGAACAGCCGGGTAACGTTCAATTCAAAGCCTAACGGGCTTAGCCTACAGTGGATAACAGCAAATTTCGCCAAGCAGCTTAAAAAAAATGTAGGTATGTATAAAACCAAAACAAAAATAATATGATTTCTAAAATAATTTTCTAATTTTCCAATTTCCAATTTTCAATATTAAAAACTAGAAAACACAATGCCGCAGCTTATTTCAAAGACATATTAAAAAACAATATTTAAACAAAGTTGTTAATCAAACAACACAAATTTGCACTTGGTATTACCACCTTTTTGGTATCCAGTAGACGCCGCCGTTTTCCGCGATAAAAGTTTCTTTGCAAATACGACTACCACAGAAAAGTTTTTTAAATTTGTATGCTAAAATGTAGCCGATGACCCTCACAAATAACGTAGCTACTATGAGAATTATGGTATGAGAATTTTGAAAGTCAAATCAGTAAAACAGAGTAAAAATTATGATGTTTGAAATTGGGTGCTAATCTGATCGGATAATAGCCAACAAGTTATGTACAAAAGCTTTGTACCGAATTTTAAAATTTTCCACACCAAGCCTTAAATAAGTAAGTATTGTTAAATCTTTTAAGCAAATGTTTTATAAAGCAAAGTAAGATTACTTAGACACAAACAATGATTCATTCAAAATTTAAAGTATGCTTTGAAGAAAATGAGTTCTGCTATCGGGCGCAAAAAAGTTTCTTCTTCATGTGACATATCAAAAACCGTGAATTTTTCACCTTTTGGTTGAAATATTTCGAAAGCTTATCCATAAATTGCCTGTTTTTAAAATAACGTTGCAAAGTGTAACCAATCAGTCTATAAGTAAGATTGAACACTTGTTAAAAAAAAACTTAGGCACACACAGTAGACATTTCGAAATCAAGTTGTTATAATTAATTCAGTAGAAAAATTAACAAAAGCATCGATATTTTGCCATATGAAAAGATTCACCAATAAAATTAATGGCTGGTTCAAGCTCAATTCGTTAGATCGTGATTTTATATGGCTTCCCGTGATGTTCGGGCTTCCAAAGCTCGTCGGTCATTCTTTACCCATGATGATGAAGATGCTGAAAATGGACTTACTGAGAAGCAGCGTCGTCGGCGTAAAATTAAAAGTCTTATACTTCTAGTTATCAAGTTAACGGTATTTATTGCCATATGGCTGTTCTTTACAACAGTTTTGATCATAACAGCCATCCATAAGAAGAATGAGAAAATCATATTGCTTGTACCACACCAACCGTTTGTCGCTGAAATCAACGAAAAACCGAGTCGCGATGAGATCTGCGTTGAGATTAGGGGCAACATAGATGTAGACGTCACTCAAAATCCAAAAATGGCTAGCGAAGACCAAAGTTATTTTATACTTAATGTTGAAAGCTTCAATTCGGAGTCTAACACAACGGATTGGAAATTGAAAGAGTGGAAAGTTTTTGTCTTGGATGCTAGCAAACAGAAACTAACAACTGTTAAACAAAACTTTGAATTGCCGGACAGTAAAGATACAAATTCCGATTCTAAACTGCAATTGTCATTCCATAATCCCAGTGATAAGGCAATTTGTGTCGTCTTATGGATTAATACCAACCCAATGAATATTAATGTCGGTGTTGGGTCTGCTGCTGCCCTACTTGTTGTGCTGTATATTCTCATTATTTTTGACATCACTGATCGAACTTTCGCAGCGCTCCTAATGGCAACAACAGCCGTTGGTGTAATATGTGTGATTGGGGAACGTCCTATGCTGCACGAAATCATCGCTTGGATCGATATGGAAACCCTAATGCTACTCTTCAGCATGATGATAATGGTGGGTGTTCTGGCAGAGACTGGTGTCTTTGAATACTTTTCGGTGGTTGCCTATCGCATCTCAAAGGGTCAACCATGGACACTTCTTTTCCTGATCTGCATGCTGACCGTACTTCTCTCCGCTTTTCTGGACAATGTAACCATCATAATGCTAATGGTGCCCATTGTGATCCGCCTGTGTGAGAGCATGGGTCTACGCACCACAACTGTGCTCATTTGTGTGGTTATCTTTTCAAATATCGGTGGAGCATTGACGCCAGTCGGTGATCCCCCTAATGTGATCATAGCATCCAATCCGTATGTTGTTGCTGCTGGCGTTGATTTTGTTGTCTTCCTCATTCACATGTTGGCCGGGGTGGTCTTGAGCATTGCCGGTGCTTGGGGTTTTTTATACCTAATGCTGCGCAAGGGATTATTCAAGGGCAGCTCGGATCAAATGCGTGATTCAATAAGAAATATGCAGAAAAACATGGCTAAGCTAAAAGATCCTACGCCCAGCGAGGAGAATTTACGTCGCGAAATCCTGGACCGCATTGAGGATCTCAAGGAAAAATACCGACGTAGGCCAGATGAGCCCTCTTTCGGTCCACAGCCGGTGGCCAATTTTATAGAGACGCTGGCCGAGATGCAAGCCAAATACAAGTTGCGCAACAAGCCATTGTTAATTAAATGTTGCATTGCTCTTGGATTTGCAATATTGCTATTCTGTTTGCACTCGGTGCCCTTTATGGCTGGTGTCACCCTTGCCTGGGCCGCGTTCTTGGCCGCCTTGCTTTTACTCATCTTGGCGGACAAAGAGGACCTGAATTCTGTGCTGGAGCATGTGGAGTGGCCAACACTAATCTTCTTCGCATCACTCTTTGTGTTCATTGAAGCGTGCGCTGAACTTGGCCTTATTGATTGGGTGGGCGATCAAACGATTAAAATTATATTGAGTGCGGATGCGAAGCATCGGACAATAACAGCGATTATGCTCGTCATGTGGATCAGTGCCATCTTTTCGGCCTTTGTCGATAACATACCCATTGTGACTATGATGCTTAAGCTGGCTATAAAGCTATCGCTTAACGATGATCTCAAAATACCGTTGCTTCCCATGATTTGGGCGCTCTCTTATGGTGTCTGCTTTGGCGGCAATGCAACATTGATTGCTGCCTCATCGAATGTGGTTGCAGCGGGCATTGCCAGCCAGTATGGCTATCATGTGACCTTCCTTGAATTCTTTAAATATGGCGCACCAGTCACGATTCTCAGCGATTTAATAGCCACAATCTATCTACTCATCGCACATGGTGCTTTTCATTGGCATCGATAGGTCCTCTCGACGGAGAACAGCTGCCCTTCCTCTTCCCCAGAGCTAAACTTTTGTCTGAAAAACTTTTTTCTTATTTCGCTGGAAGCTTTTTAATGACAAAACCAAACTGACGCTAAAGTTCTCAAAGGCAAGCAAGAAGAATAATCAAAACAGAAGCAAAATCTGAAGATAACAGCGAAGATGCCCTAAAAAATTTGTGAATGAAATTAATTGAATGTTTATTAATGGGGAAAAAATTGGAACAGCAGGAACGTTATATCCGTATGAGTCCTCATCCTTACTGGCTGCTGCACTATCTTGTCAAACGATATGTTTTCCACATCAGGTGTCGCCGGACATTTGAGCTCCCGTTGCTCCTTTGACATTCATTGTTTTCAGATCCAATGAGATACGAGCTACAGTATGCCATTTTACATTCACCATTGCTATAAAAAAATGAGCATGGCAAGAAACTGAGTAGGACTGAAAATCTTCATGAAGAATGCATCATGTTTTTGAAACTAATTTTTAATAAGGACCCTTCGTAAGAAAAGTCAACGTTTATAAACATGAATAACCATATTTTTTTTAACAAGTCTTAGCCCCTTGTACTTAAAAATTATAAGTTAAATTATTTAAATAAATGCATGAGTGTATTGTGGTTTTGTGCAATTTTATGTAACATTCAGAAAGAAAAAAAAGTTCCATTGAATGGGCAACTAATTGAAACAGTTCATAATGATGCAGATAAAAGCTTATCAGATATATAATACATCTGATCATCATCATCTCTTTAACAAAGTTTTATGAATCCGAAACTTGTAGTGATTCTGATTTTGGTACTAATGAAAAAACATCGCCACCTAAAATCGTGCGACACAAAAATGTATAGCATATCCGTCACCCTTTTTTGTGGTAAAAATGTGGCATTTGCCTAAAATAGTTTAAAGAAAAAAGGTCACACTGAGATAACAATTATAAATGGTAAAGCCAGCGCTCTCGTGTTATCACACAACATTTTTTAGGTCCGGTTAAAAACCGACGAAAAAATGAGAAAAATAGAACGTGTTCTATTTCTGTTCTTTTTGCGTCGGTTAAATTTGTGCCACGAACATTTTACGTAAAAAGGCGTTTTTGGTATTTTTAGTAATTGTTGGCAAAAAATAATGTAAGCAAACTTATATATATAGAGAAGTGTGACCAGATTACTCAACAACAAAAAGTGATGGGATTTTGGATTTAACCGATGCGAATAATGTGAATGCTAACATTTTTGGTCGGTTAAAAAAAGCTACAGAAAAAACGACCGTGTGAAGGCAGCTTAAACAACTAAATGTATTGAATAAATAAATATGTTCATAAATAACAATCGATTGCTTTACTAATTCCAGTTTTCTTTATTTTCGGCCCTTTTTCGTTTTTAGAATTTCCATATTTGTAAATACTATCTTCAATACTACTATTAAAGCACTTAGTGCTTATAAGATCGTCTCCAAACTGGTTTGGCAATGTATTGAAGCACTCAACAGGTTGGGCAGTAATAACAAAGTCACCATCTATTGGGTACCGGGACATGCGGGTGTTCCCGGCAAGGAGGTCGCCGATATTTTGGCCAGGAGAGGAGCTAGCACTCCTTTCCAGGGCCCTGAACCTTTCTGTGGGCTAGGACCAGGGTTTATCAGTCAGAGCAGTCGCATCGATCTGCTCAACGCATGCGAGGACGCTTGGCGGCTTTCACATGGGGCAAGACAGAGCAAGCGACTGCTAGGTAGTTACAACAAGAAGAGAACTGAGGACTGTCTGAAGCTGAGCAAAGGATCTCTTCGGATAGTGACGGATTTCTGGACCGGGCACTGCAGACTGCGCAAGCATCTGCACCATCTCAAGTTAGGGGAAGACAGTCTTTGCAGACTTTGTCTGGAGGGGGATGAGACTCCAGAGCACCTGCTTGAGGGGTGTCCCGTCATCAGTCGACTGAGGCTCTCTCTTCTGGGGAGCCTCTTTCTGTCTACAAAGAAGATGAGGGCTCTCCGACCATGCCACATCGTCGAGTTCCTGCGATCGATCGGGCTGTTCGGGGAATTGAAACTCACAAAACAGTAAGAGGGCACAATAGATCCTAGTGGTCGCAGTGCATGATCCTCGCTCCAATAATAAATACTATCTTTGTTGAATTTTCTGTTGTCAACACAGGAATAATTAAAATGTACATATATATTCCTGGCCAGAGCGATACTTTTGATGCTTGATACACAAAAATCGTTTCGCGGTGCTGTAGTCGCACCAAAACATAGAAAAAAACTCGAAATCGTTGAAATATAAATTTACCAAACTGGTATGGATTCGACTAATTTTGTTTATTTTATTGTTTGAAATGTTATAAATATAAATTCATTTATTAGATACATATGTGTGTTCCCAAAATTTCCGCAAATGTTTTTTCCCACGCAACAAATTAATATAATAGTTTTGATTAATTACTATACATAAGTGATTATGTGTATAACTCTATTATATTTATAAACGTTGTACATTAACTTTATTGAGTTAATAAAACCCTTCACATGTGAAACAGGGTAAATTGAGTTTGTCATGAATCTGCAACGCCATTAACTATATATCAAAATGATCAGGACGAGCTCAGGAATCGATTTCCGTCCGTCCGTCCGTCTGTCCGTCTGTCTCAACACGATTTCCGGCCAAACTGCTGAACCGATCTTGATGAAACTTTCACAGATTGCTTAGATCATGTCGAGTTTGTTCACTATGAAATTTCATCCCGATCGGAGCATTCTACGACATAGCCACCATACAAATTTAGCATATCGTACTATCAATTGTTGTCTCTGTCGTGCACTTTCAAGTACCTACATGTACTTAAGTATACCTACATATACTTAAGTATACTTTGGGCGAGATCTCGGCATCGACTAACTTTCTCTCGATTTTAATAGGAATGGCCATGATACAAAGAATACAGATAACGCATTGCGCATAAACAGCTGTTTTCCAACTGTTTGCGTGACTTCACGTGTGCCCAGTTGTGTTTTGAATTGCATATTGCATACAGACATTGTAGTGAATTTGAATAATAACGACTGTTAAAAGTGAATTAATTGATTGAAGGTTTGGATCGACCATCGCTGTCTGTACCTTCCCGACCTGGATCTTCGTAACATGTTGAAGACCCCCATATATAATTCCTTCTACCCTGTTATCTTTTCATGCCCTCCTCCGCAGGAAATAACAAAAAAACTATCTCTTCATTATTTGTTCTTTCAATGAACATTTGGCAATTTATTAACATAACTTAAATTTATTCGGACCAGTATGGTCGTTCATTCAGTTGTACTTCATCAACTTCATAGTATCTTCAACAAAATATTTCGCAGTTAAATTATTATTTCCTGCAAATTTGCTTCAATTGTTTATTTGCTGATAAGCAGCGGGGGCTTCCCTTAATTAACAAGCTAGTCAAAAAATAAAAGAATTATATTAAATCAAAATAAATAAATGGCTAAGATGACAATCAAAAACAATCAAAACAAGTAAGAAGGGTCTAGTCGGGAGAGCCCGACTAGAAGATATCCTGCAATAAATAAATTAAATTTATAGTGGACTTTGGTATACTGACTTAACTTCAATAGATTAAATTCGATATCTCCGGCGTTTCTTAACCCCTCTTTTCAACCCTCATTTTTAAATTTTCCAAATTCAATATTTTTTTGTTATCGATTCCATGTGTGTATCGGAAACCAGAATAGTTATCGATAATTTGAAGCAAACTTGTTCTGCTCATGGTATAGGAGAACTTACATACAAAATCAAAATACAAAGTGTGACTATAGAGCTGCTTCTTAACGAATTAGTGCATACACAAATTATTCAATGATAGGCTTGAAAATTGTGACAATCGAGTAAGACCTAAGAGCTTACATGCACATGCATAGAAGCAGGCAAAGAATGAATACAACCGAATGAATTCAAGAATAACTCTTGTTCTCAATCCATTCAATTCACAAATAGCATTTATTCATTATATTTTTTTGTCACATTCTATTCCAATTAATTTATTTGACTCGAATGACATTCGTTTGGCATCCATGTAGCTCTTTACTAATACAGAAGCGCGTTGAGACATAAGTGTTGTTAGTTTTTTTATATGCGCAGTAAAAAAGGATTTTAAATGGTTTCTTAGCATTTTTCAGTAATCTTCTCACCTGTCGTTACGTACAAACAAACAAATAACAAAATGAATGAGTTTGGATAGGTCGTTTATATATGAAGGACATTTTGAAAATTTGTAAAAACAAGTGGAAACGTCGGAGTCGGACGCAACCGAATGCGGTATACTTGATAGCTGCTCAAAAGTGAGTAAAAAGAGGCCTAATTGCAAAGGGGTACTAATTGCAAAGGGGTGTACGCTGCGTTTAAGGATTGGCTGATGAAGATCTATCGGAGAAGCTCCCAGCTATATTGCCACCAAACGTGGTGACTCTGGCTCAAAAACTGTGAAATATACACACATTTCCGCGCCTGTGGCCAGAAGGTATCTCCTTACCTAATTTGGTAACTCTAGCTGCAAGGATGTGGGAAGTATGTGGACTTATCGATTTTCCAGTCTCCCATAAGGTGTTGAATTCCAATCTTGACACTTTCTGTAACGGGCATTTGAAAAAGATATTTGCAAAGTTTCAAGTCTGTAGTTTTCGGGTGTCGAAAAAAGTTTTGTTCATATAGACGAACGGACAGAAAGACAGATAGCATAACGGACATTGTACAAAACAAATATACTTTTTACCTTCAGTATCGAGTATCATAATTTTAATAGATTACTTGGGACGTGTAGGGGACCGATAAACATAGAGACTTAACATAACTATTTTCGATTATGCTTTGCTGTGTCAATGCATTTAAAGGGAGCAATAATCTCTTTGCGCTAACTACCATTTGATTTCCAATGAGACGAATTCCCTCTCACTGCTCTCAGTAATCTTTGATGCATTTACACCCACGATACTGTGTCCCGCACGCACGCGCTTTCGTCGTTGTTATCAAGAGGACAAAGAACAAAGCGGAAGAGTGAAGATCACGCCACTTCACCGCTGCATTAATTCCAGGCGACAATCGTCGGTGCCCTTTTGATCTATTGGAATTAAAATTGGCACGTACGCATTTTTCTGATCTGCGTCGAGTTTTTTCTAAAATTGCTGTGGACGGGAACGAACGTTATTGTGCTTAAAGCCACTATTTGTGCCGAAGAGTTATTTTAAAGTGCAAACTATATTTGCTGCGGTCAACTTGACCTGTGTGGCTCTATAAGAAAGTTAAATTTTCGTCTATAGCGTTTGGACGGCGCGCGACGATTCTGGTCGGCACCGTCCATCGTGATTTAGCCGCTAACCCCCGCTAATTCGTCCCCGCCTTAGTCGTCGACCACATTCCGACTCAGAGTACTGGAGTTAGCTGGTGAATAATCAACCAGGTCTCGGTTCAGAGTAGTGTTGCTGTGACGCCCCAAATTTATATGGAATCGGACTGAGAGCAACAATATAAAGAAGTAGCTCAGTCAATTCACATGAGATAAAATATTGCGTTTGGCAGACTATTGATGGCAGTGTAACGTAACGAAAGTTACCTGCGTTTGAGGTTACGTCAAAGACCCAGCAGGACAGGTCAAGCTAGCAGCAGTCATGCTGGATCATGGATTTTCGTTGCTGAGTCGTAATGCATTTCTTTTCATTTAATTAACCTTGCGAATAAATATATTCTAATTAATTTTATAATTTCTTCCGATTAGAGTATTAATGTGCAGCTATCAGCAATAGCGCTCTCGCTTATACATGTGCTTAAATATTCTTTTATCAACTTAAGCAGCAACAATAACATCAACATCTTCGATGGGCCAACCGAACAAGCAACGATGGAATACTGTAACGCAATGAACAGCTGCGTAATTTGAAATACATGGTATTTCGAAAACCGTGAGTAATACTTGCAAATGGCAAGAAAATACATGTGGTAAGCGAGTTTACAAGATTTTTGCTGAAGCTTTAGAATTTGTAATTTTTTATAGAATTTAGTATATTAAATAATCAATTATATGTAATATGAAATACATTTTGAAGAGATCATGTTAATTCAAAAATGAAGTTGTCGAAATCGCTGAAGCGTTATACTACAATGAATGTGATACTTTTAAATTATATTAAAATAGTTATCTGAATCTGTTAAAGATTACCAGCTCCTAATAAATAAATTGAACTTTTATATTTTATAAATCTTCTTTTCAATAAGCTGCGGTCGTGTGTATTCTTAAGAGCGAGTGGTTAAAGATAAATTAGGGATCATACAATAATTTTTATAGATATGTATTGAAATATCGATTACTAACAAATAAATCATCGATTAAACTATTTGATCTTTTTCTATGATTTCTTTGCATATATCGAATAGAATCTAATCATGGTTGAGTAATTGTTATGGTGGTTCGTTGCAATGTGAGAAGTCGTGTGAGTGATGCTTACTAATCCTTTATAAGAATTAGTCAAGGGGTGGCCCTAAATATAATGAAGGCGCTACCAAGGTAGTGTGGGTATAGAATAGGGTACCTAACAACATCTTTAGTGCCCTAATAAAAAGGTTACCTGATCTGAGGAATTTTAGGCAAGATTTTTAGTATTTTCTCTTCTGTAGCATATCTGCTAGTGCACTCAAACTTTATTTTAGATTGTAGTTGTATAGAGGGGCGAGGAAGAACCCACACCCCATCCGGCGAGCTAAGATCAGAGCATAGCTAGAAGTGCACGCCTCCCCAAGTTTCTCTATACAAAGCAGTGGCTTTGGCCACCTACTACCTGCACACTACAGATGAAGTAAAAACAAAAAGCTACTAAATAAATAAAAAATCAATAATAATGAAACTTTGTAAGCTTTTAAGGGGTAGCTGAAAGGGTATTTTATTTTCGGCGTGCACACGATCCGGAATGTTTGTGCAACCCGCTGCCCGATGGCCGCCTTGTCTCAGATATCAATTAACATGTTGAGTGTGTTTCCATGTTAACTGTCACTTTTATACGCATCATGCAGCATCAACTCGAGTTCACTATCCTGAGGGGGGAATTGGGACTACTTTAGTTGGGTTTTGTTTTAATATTTTTGTGCTTTCCTTTTATTTAAAGTGTTCCTGCTCCACATGATTTGTGCGTGACCATGCGAAATTTTTATTATTTATGTATGCACTATATGTGCGTCCATATACTGGTATTAAATTTATGGCGTTAACGACAACGGTCTAGCCACGGCCTATCATTTCATATCACATCTGATATAAATAGAGCTAGTTCAAGTTCAAGTCAACAATTGTTTAGTTAAAGGTTTGACGGTCTAGTTTTGAAGCATTTTTTGGAGGAGGACTAACGAAGACAAACATAAAAATAAAACATACACATACAAATATTCATTGGAACTAACACATATTCATAGCGTTCTAAGTAAACCTAGCCTTAAATACTTGACGCACAATATATCTACCTAACATCCACAAACTTAAAGCAAGAGGCGGAGATTGAATCATAAATACATACAATTGGATTTTTGACAGACTTCGCGACGTAAAGCTTCGAGTTTCATGTATTTTTTCTCCAAAGTTGTGTTTTTAAAGAATAGAACTAAGAAATATTCCTGATTTCCGTTTCGATTTGAAACACGTTTGAAGTTTCAAGCTGTCTGCTCAGCGCTCCGAACACCTACCTCTTTGAACTGATGTAGCTTTATAATGGCTTCGAACTTTTAGAAATCACTTTACCACCATATTCTAGTCTGTTCATATATATTCCATTCAGAACGGAGATAGCTTCCTTGACAATAGCTACCTCAAGGACATTGTGGAGAGTAGCGTTTTGAATGTAAAACGGTGCACCCACCATGGCACCCAAAACATAAGATTGGAAAGCCCGAATGATTTTTGTGTTGGAGCTTGAAAGGTGCCTTACAGTTGGATGCCGTATGTCCAAATTGGCTTTAGGGTGGTTTTATAAATCGACACTTTGTTGCAAAGGCTAAGCAGTGATCCCGGTCTGGGCAGAATGCACAGCCATTTAAACCTGGGTCTTAGCTGGGTTCTATTGTTAAAAATGTGAGCCTTCCAAGTAAGCCTGCTGTCCTCGGGAACTTGGCTTGCCAAATAAGCTCACCACAGGGGAGCTGCAGTGAGTAAAAGTGTACACGACATGTACAGACATCTCAGTGAGGAAACAATTTATGAAAAAAAAAATTAAATTTGTTCACTGATTAATATATTTAAGAACTAACATTGAATAACAGTTTCAAAACTTTATTTAATTGCATTCAACTTTAAGCCAATTATTTTGAGTGGCCCGCACTTTCTGGTTATTGTAAGGCCTGATTGTATGTTCTGTTCATTGAACGTCAACAAGAAAATTGTGTGTTTCACTTATACGGCAATTAAATGGCAAAACGCCGTCCTCTAAACTGTGAGACTCAAAATTATGGCTTTTCAAATTAAGCATAACGCCTTTAAGACGCCTAGGCGTTGTGCCATGTGAATTATGTAACACATAAAAAAAAAAAAAATTAAAAACAATTGGCCAATTAAGTCAAAAGTTTGGCTTGCTTGCTTTCCTGTGGCTGGCGCTGACAGGAGGCGACAGGTTTTTGCCCCTTTGCTATTGGCCAGTGGCATGGCATGCCTGGCAAACATTTTGTGGCCATTTGCATGGTTAAATGTAGTGAATGTTATTCAGCTTTGGACTCATGTATTATGCACAAGTTGCGAGGGTAACATTTTCGATTTTCCATAATATTATTATTTTTTTTTTTAAATTTGGCCTCGAGAGGTGAGAACTTGATTTATACAAGAACACCACATTGAAATCAAAACATTTTATTTTCATGCATTCGTGCATTCATGATTTATTTAATGCATATATACATATATATATGTATATGTATGTGTATGTATTTATTTGTTTTTGTTTTTTTTTTGTTTTTAATATTTGCTAAATACCTGGCGAAATTATTTAACATCTCAGCTAATTAAGTCAATGTGTTACATAATAAGTTTAAATTTATTTTAATTTAGTAATTCATATTTATTTTTAAGTACTTTTTTTGAGCTTCATGGAAGAGAAGAAATTGTTGGATCACATAAGAAGGTTTTGTCAAACTCCCACGAATAACATATGAAGTGAATAAAGTATGCAAGTAACCAATTTTTTAAAGCTTATTTTCATTTAAAATATCTAAACAAATGCATAATTTTTTGTATTCATTCTCTGATACCAAAGGTAAGGGTATATTGGTATTGTGCAATGTCCGTCATGATGTCTGTGCGTATGAACGCTACTTTTTTCGGCACTGTTAAAGCTAGAAATTGAAACTTTTCAAATATCTTGGTTCATGTGTGCGTCGGACAAAATATTAAGTCTAATGTGATATGCCAGATGGCGACTGGGAAATCGATGAAATCGACAACTGAAACTCGAAAACTGGGCAGAAAGGTGGTGACGTCTCCCAAAAAACCACATCAAAAATATTAAGACCACGCCCACCTCTTCTGCCACCATCCAATCTAATCTGAAATGCCCATATCTTCCATCTTGAGTCACCAGCATTGCTGGAGTCACCACATTGGCAATGCAGCAGTTGATGTCCCCCGAAGATCTGCATCAAACAATTTTTGTAAGCAAGCAGACACTTTACCACCTTTTTCAATACTGGTATCAGAGTAATCCGCAGCCGGTTGTGTCCGACTGCAACGTTTTCACATGTTTTCCTTAGTTTTGGTTTAATTTGTTCGTTGGTTTGTGCTTAGGTTATATTTTGAACCATTTGAGATTCGCATCATCTGACATTTAGGTATTTCTTATTATCGATTTCTATTAAGGCTGAAGACAGAGTATTAAAATGGTATTCCTTAAGAGTAAAAGTTGTTTATAAAATATATATTTATCATATAACAAAGAATAGTTTTTTTTTTATAGTGTAGCTAAAGTTATATAGGGCGCACGTACTTCGGCTATTATTTTTTACAGATCACCGCCTCACCACTGAGAGAGTCGGCATATTTGTTCAGTTTCATTGAGCTATCAATCTAATTAACAGTACACAGTTTTAAAGTTCTAGTTAGTATATAGTTATGGTAAAAATTTTTTCTTTCTTTTCTTGTTATTCGAATAATGGCAACGCTAATAGACTAAACGAACTATAAACTACTCAAGTCGTACTATATATAAGTAAGTATACTTTGTAAATATGCATGCTTATAGAAATATTTTGTTTGTTTGCTTGTATAATTTCTAAATTGCATTTATGAAGGTCAATATATATGTATATTTTATTTATGTATTATGTGCTTTATTATTAAATATATATATACATATATATATATATATATATATTGAAAATTATGTATGCATTTCTTCATATATATATGTTTTTCATTTCTAAATTTAAGAAATTTTCTGCTAATTGGTCCTTAGTATACACTACATAGAACGCTTTTAAGCTGTGCAGCTATTTAAAAATTCTATAACATACATTTGAGCGCGCAGAAAAAAAAAATGACACAACGCCGCACTCATGGCTTCCAGCAAGATTAGCTTCCCAACGCCCAACTGACCCTCGCACACAGACAGACATTTTTGTCATCCACTTTGAGCAAACACCTTTTTGTGTCAACATAAACACAGAGACCATGTTCAAAGGCAGCTGATGCCCTTTTCATGCTGCCCACAGCTGGGACCGCTTTTTTTTTTGCCTATAACTGAAACGCCTGCGCCTCCAAGTCTGGACAGGTATATTGAGGAGTATGTGTGTGCATTCCACGTTCCTTTTGCACACTTGTTAATTGCAAACTTCATTGCGTTTTACCGACATTTTTTTTTCAAACATGAACAAAATGGTTAAATTTACAAAAAACAAACCGCCTGAGCCGCATATACTAAAGTATCAGCCAGATATAAATTTATGCTAAATTTTTTACGCTCATACATAGCCAAGCACACACACGTACTGTGTATAGCATGAAGATTGCCGCTATCCAGCATAAACATGTTTGAAAAATCCAATACGCAGGCAATGAAAATGTATGTTAATTTGAATGAGTTTAATACATTTTAGTGAAAGGTCGGATTTAAAACTTCAAAATAAAACATAATCTTGTTTTTGAACTCTTGAAAATAATGATTTTGACAAACTTAAGAGAATCTTTGCAAATTATCGACAAAATGACTTTAATTTGATCTAATTTGGTTAAGAAGAACCAAAACTCCCAATTTGTATCTTCAAGAAAGAAAGATAAGTGAAAAAAATTTTAAATACATTTGTGAAATTTCCTAATGCACCTTTTAGCCATTAAAAATTTGTAATTTGGTAGAAAGGTGATTCAAAGTTTGAAGTAGCTGATCGATGTGTGACCTCTAAAAAATCAAATAAATTTAAAAAACATAAAATACAAACGACGCGTCGTTTTGTGTGTACATATGTACCCATATGTTAGTAAGAATTTACAGCGTGTTCTAGAAGTATATTTCAGTAATTATTGTTAGCAGACGCGACAATTGTTATGCCTGACTGTTTATTGACTAACTGGTGTGGGAAAACCCTAATTAAAACTAATCCTTTTGAACATATGGTGCGCTGGCTACGGGTTTTCGTGGGGTTTTGCTGCACTTGTGGGAACCAATTGTGTTGCGATGTCATTTATTTATTTTGTTCTTTTTTGTCAACATTCTGCCAGTAGCATTCGAATAATTTTGTTTTTCTTGTTATTTTATTTTTTATTTTTAACGTTTATCGCAGCAATTTTTGACCTTTTTGTTTTGTTTTTTGGTTTCTTTTCTCCTATCTTTATCTTAAGAATGGTTTACTTTCGTATTTTCACTTAGTATCCTTATTATTATTTGATTTTGTTGTTGTTGTTTTCTATTTGTATTAACGCTACATTCACTACGCTCATTTAGAAATGTACTTTTAGCATGCCTTCTTTGCGAAGTGCTTGCAAACAACATGAACTAAATGTTTAATATAACTATGAAATATTTAATATTATATTGCGCTACTTACATGCAAAACATATGGGCGATATAATTTAATTAAATTATATTTCACTTTAGCAATTTTTTTTTTATCGGTTTGCTTACTATTTCATGAAAATTTTATTTAATTGATATCTTTCTGTTAGACCGGCCAGGCAAGTCAATGTTTAATTAATTGTGTCTTATTTATTGCTGAATTTTTGTTTCGAATCGTTTAACTGAATTCGACACCAAAATTAGTTTTTGGCGACATTAATGCTATTGCATATGCTCTTTAAGTTGTAAATGGGGTCAACGGAGAAAAATATTATATATTTTTAAGTATTTTATTTTTTATTATTATAAATGAGCAAAATTTTAACTTCATTTGCTAGCCAGTTGAGCAACATTTAATTTGTTTTAAAGCCAAAACCTGGGATTTTTTGCAATTTAATCTTCTAAAAGCGGTAATAAACGATGGCAGCTCATAAATTCTTTTGAAAAAACGATTTAACTCTAGCCTGATATCAGTAAATGCCATTGAAATTGCTTTTCAAATGTTTTTAAATTGATTTATGATAGTCATTTCCTTCTTCTTTTGCATACATATTAAGGACATTTCCACAGGCGTTGGCCAACAAACACTTGTTTGGCATTGCTCCACCTGATGACCTCTGCACTTTGATAAATATATAGTATATTGTAATATTATTTTTTGTGGGATAACCTATTCAGGAATTATTGCAGCAAGTGCAAAAGAAAACAAATAAATAAAGATAAAAATGTGGCTCTTACGACACACGTTTTTTTGTTTGTTTGTTTTTTTTTTTTTTTTTGTGTCTGTCATATATGGATTTTGCGCATGTGAGTTTTTTCATGCATACGTATGATGTTTCCACAATGTTGTATGTGTACGTATATGTGTGTGTGTATGTGTGTGTGTGTGTGTGTGTGAGTGAGTGTGTGCAAGTTATGCTTTTCACAACCATGTTGATTTTACGCTTTGTTTGCATTCTTTTTTATTGTGCACATTTACTTGGCATGGTTTTTTTTGCCTCTTATTTTGTCTAAAATGCCGCTTACTTCATTTGTTACACTGTTCAAATTTTGATCGATCTCAAGATAAATAATCGACAATCGAACTCAGAGAAACACATTTAGAAAGAACATAATTTTGAAGATCGACCTAACTTTTGGTCATATGTTTAGTTTCATTCGAATCCATTGCAACTCTGGCGTGTCGTTAAGTCTATGTCAAATGTTTAGTGCCTGTATATGTGTGTGTTCATATTTAATAAAATGTTATATAGTAATTTACGCAAAAATTCCGCGTGCAAGTTTCGCTTTCAATTCAATGCTTCGCGCTGCTGTTATTAAAAAATGTTTATTGCTATGTTTGTTGCTCCTGCTGTTGATACTGTTGTCGTTAGTTTTTATTGCTGTTGCCCATCGCCGCCACTGCCCAGGCCAGCTTTGGTTTCCGGTGGCACCTGTTGTAAACATGGAGAGCAAATTTTACGAGTAAGTTTCGTATCGAATTTGACTTATATCTGATACGGACAGAGACACATTATGTAAATAAAAGACACATTCAAAGCATAAGCGACATTCAGGTTAAAGTAGCAAGTGTGTGTGTGGGTGTGACAGCTAGCGTGTTTGTGTGTGTGTTTACACAGAGAAAAAAAAAAACATCAACACATAAAGAATAGACATTAAATTGCTGGCAACACAGAACAAGCCCCAAAATACAAACATACACACACTCTCACATTAACAAACATACTTAATGCACTTCGTCAGCAAATTGAGGAAAATAAAATAAAAATTTGAAATGAGCTAACCAAAACGGTAGGAAGAAACACTTAAGTACAAAACTGAAATTGACAAGATATAGTAGCAAGAAATAATACATAGAAAAACCTGAGAATTTCCTGATAAAGAATAAAAAATATAAACAACAAGTGGAAACGTTGCAGTCGGACGCAACCAGTAAAAAGAGTCCTGATTGCAAAGGGGTACGGATGAGGCAGGGGTGTACGCTGCCTTAAAGGGGGATTGGGTGGGTGTGGCATCCAATTCATTGATGCAGATCTTAGTGGAATGTCAATTGCTACCTTCATACAAGAGGTGAAAGGGGGCGGAATGGGTGGGCGTGGCTCCATGCAGATTTTTGGAGGTCATTACCAGCTATCTTCCTACCAAATTTGGTGACTCTAGCTCCTCAACTCTGGAAGATACACACATTCCCGTTTTTGACGATGCGTTGGGGCGGATGGGGGCGGCTAGGGCATTATTGGTGGGCGTGGAATCCAAATTTTTTATGCAGTTTTTGAGGGGTCATCATCAACTATCTTGGCACCGAATTTGGTGGCTAAAGCTCAAAAACTGTGGGAGATTTTTTTAACCTTCGGTAACAAGTGTAAAAACAAGTGAAAATGTTGCAGTCGGGCGCAACCGACTGTGACGTACCCAGCTAATTTTTCACCAAATCTGTTGTCTCTTGACTGTTGACTGTATCGACTAGTTATCGATTTTCCAGCCCCCAGTGGGCGTAACCGCTCAAATGGACCAGCATATTTGTAAGGTTTCAAGTCTCCAGCTTCAAGGGATTTCAAGACGGACAGACGCCATGACGGATATTCCATAAACTCAATGTACTCTTACCCTTGGTATCAGAGTATAAAAACATGTATGCAGAACACTGTCAAGACGCGAAAATGTAATTTACACAAGTGGAAAGGTTGCAATCGTACACTACCGACTACAATGTACCTGTTTCAAAACGGGTAAATGGCTTTAAAATTTTTGATGCAGTTTTTTTGGGGATCAAAGAAGCTATTTTGCTGAATTTGGTAACTATAACTGTAAGAATGTGGGAAATATAACGATTTTCGATTTTTAGTTATCGAACTTTTCGACTTGACAACCCCTCAGCAGGCGTAAAACGCCAATCTTGACACTTAATGTGTCCCGTCTATAGAAAAAGATATTTGCAAAGTTTCAACTCCCTAGCTTAAAGGGTGTCGAAAAAAGTTGAGTTCACACAGATGGACAGACACCATGACGGACCTAACACAAAATATAGCTTAATTAATTTTTATTAAATTTAAAACAACAAATTCAAATATATATATTATACTATATTATACTTTGCATTAAATTAACATTACAGTTATCTTTTGGGAAAAATAAGCTTTCGAGATATTCTAACCTAAATTATATTTAAGGTCATGAGGAATCGTCAAATGCATTCGTAAATTTTGGAAAGCATACGTTGTACTCAAAACCTCAATTATGCTTTAGAGGGGACAAATATTACTAATTTTGAATAAGAATAAATACTTTCATGACCTCAAACACCGTGTTTTTTGCACCTTTTGGCTTAAATATATCCAAAACTTATTCATCCACAATTTTTTGATGTTTTTTTCGAGAATTGGAGCCGAAAACTGGCGTTACATGGTGCTATCAAAAATAATTTTTCGTAACTTTTCTTAGCAAAAAAAATAAAAGAATTGAATCAAAAACCATGCTATAAACAGATTTTAAGTATAACAAAACGATATAAGTACATTTAAAATAATTATAAAGTATCAGAAGTTTGTTAAAAATTAACTTAAATGATTTTTCAGTTTACAGTTCTCGTAAAACGCTCAAAAAGACATTGAAACATCGAAAACAGAGAGAAGTCTACGAATGACAACATATAACAACGACGAAAATTGATAACAACGGCGACTATACCTAGTACTTTATTGCGGAAATCGATCGATATTGATTAACCGCCATAGAAACTATGAAAGTCCAGAAAATCCATGGAATCTGTTTGATTTTGCTGTTGTTGGTCGAGCTATGCAAAATAACGTGACAATGTATCCAAAATGGTAATGTGAGTTGATGTGAAATGAATCAAGTTGTGGTTATTTTTGTGGTTGTGATAATTGTTGTGATCGTTATGTTGGTGGAGAGCAGGAGAAACAGAGAGATATGGTAGGAGAGTGGTAGACAATAGTAGTATATACAAAACATACGCACAAAGCACGTCCCCAAAGCCTGCCACTCACCAGCTTCTTGAAGCAGTCATCAAAGAATGCCGTCATCGAGCGATAAAGATGCCGCTTCACACCCGACAAACTGTGCCCCTCATCCGGATAGATTTGCTGCTTGTAAAGCACACCTTTGCTGGTAAGGGCTCGTGCCAGGACCATCGATTGCTGAACATGCACATTGTCATCGGCTGTGCCGTGCACCAGCAAAAATTGACGCTCTCGCAGATTGTCCACATATTTGGAGAGGTCGCTTTCCTCGTAGCCCTTATAGTTGTCGGTCACATTCGGAAAACTCAAGTAACGTTCCGCATAGGTAGAGTCTAGAAAATAAAGATACAAAAACCAAAATAAAAACTTTTATTCGTTGAACATTTATAATCAAAAGAAAGAAAATAAATAAAAATAAAATAATCAAAACTGAACAAAAAATATTACATTTCTAACTTAACTTCTAAGTAATTAGTGAAAACATGAATCAAACTCTTCTTTTTTGGTTTCTGATGGTTCTTAATGAACACGATTTATATTATATATATGTTGAGTTGTATATTTTGATTCTTCAGCCAAGAGCTTGTGTGCTTGAACCAATTATGACAAAACTTGATTTAACTGTCGAAAAGTCTTTATAGAATAATTTTCGAAGGTTGAGCTATTATTTCATGCTTAAGCTAAAAAAAAACCATTGCAACAACTCCTTTTCAAACTTTTAACTTTTAACAAATTATCGATAAATATTCTGTTTTCCGATATACACATGGCATCGATTACCAAGAATGTCGAATTTGGAAAATGTAAAAATGCGGATTGAAATAATGAGTAACGATAGAATTTTTCTGAAAATTTCGTCCAAATAGGTTAAGAAACACCGGAGATATCGAATTGAATCGATTGATGTTAAGTCAGTATACCATAGTCAATTATAAATTTAATTTATTTATTGCAACTGGGTTCAGGGTATTTTCTTCTTCTTTTTATCTTCTTAGTTGTTTCTATTTTGAGAGCCTCTTACTTGATTAAGGTATTTATAAATTTCTACCAAGCATTTCGTAGCTAAATAAGGAATTAAATTTAAATATTTATACTTTCTCCAATAATACAATGTAGAATTAAATAACTAAAAGCCTTTATAATCAAATATTAAACACTTAGCCAAACGCTCCAGCAGCCAGTTCTATAATAACAAGTCGGGTTATTCTATTTTTGAATTTCAATGTAATTCACCATATTTCTTTCTGTGTACAAACAACTGACAATCACAAGAAACCTAATTCACCATACACTATGTTTGATTTGAGTCAAACTTTAAATCTTTCTAATGGTTGAAAACTGTGTTAAAATATAGTACAGCTCTTTATTACCATAGAGCTTCCAATTGGTTACGGGCGAGACACTGATGCCGCATTGAAAGATTGACTGCTGGCCAGCCAGGGCAAGGGCTGCTGTGTATCCGCCATAGCTCCAGCCCCAGACGCCCATGCGGCGAGAATCGATAAAGTGAAGATTGTCCCGCAGGTATTCGCTGACCTCCAGCTGATCGGATACCTCGACGCTGCCAAGCCGCTTATAGACTTCATGTAGCAGCTGGTAGCCTTGCCCAGCTGAGCCGCGTCCATCAATCTCGATAACAATATAGTCCTTGCTACCTGCCAAGTAGGTGTTCCAGTCGACCTGCCAGCGATCTGTGACCAGCTGGGTTCCCGGGCCAGAGTATACGTGTAAGATCGTGGGATAACGCGTAATCTCATCCTCTCTCAACACGGGCGGCAGATAAAGACGCACTTGAGCGTGATAGCCACCGGAGATCATGACTGGAAACGTTTTGATCTGCGGCAACGCTACTTTCGCCATTTTCTCCTTGAGTCTCGTATTGTTCTGCACCGTGACGAGTAGTTCCAGAAACTGTGACTTCGGCTCGAACAGAACTTCCCCGCCAGGTGCTCCTTCGTCTTCTTTATGCTGTTGCTCCTGGGTCAAACTTTGTTTTTTGGCTTTTGCTCCTCCTGACGGCCTTAGTTCATATATTATGGAACTCGGTACCACGGGACCCAGACAATCCAGCAGTACATAACGCGCCCGCAGCGACAAAGCAAACTGCGCTTCATGATACAAGCAATCGCTGGGTGGCGGCAATCCTTGACCCTGTCGCTGCTGTTCCACGGGCATCGCTGGTGCCGGCGAGGGCGGCATTAACGTCTCCTCTTCCGAATCCTCCCAATCATCGTCCCAGGCAGTCACAAGCTTTGGCGGCGGCTTGGTGTGACCCTCGTCGTAGCCATCGCTGCGCTGCATCAGAGCCGGACACGTCAGACAGTCCGGCGCTTGCAGAGAATGTCCCTGTCTAGCTGGCAGGGCCGAGACGCGATATAAATGTTGCTGCGACGGCAGACGCTCGGGTGTTCCGAGAAAATATCTTAAAGAGTGACAATGTTAAATGGAAATATTATAAGATGATGAAATTTTATATAGGGAATTTTCGATTGAAATGTGTGTTTAAAATTCACCTTTAACAGTAATCAACTCTGTTAACAGTTAATGATTCAATTAAAAAACCAACATATTAGGTCTTAACTTATCACTATATCAGTAGTAATTCAGAGAAAATTTCTTTAATTGATTTTTTATTGAGTTTTTTTTCAACGCTGTAGAAAAATAATAGATTAACTTTTTTATTTTTATTTCTCTCTACCTAATTTATTTTTAAATTTACATCAAAAGACGTTAGGAGTGTAATACTAAAATTCAGTTTGTACATTTATTTTTTGTTCTAAACTTTAATTTCGTTTCACAGCATTAGCCTTAAGCCTTAACATTGTAAAGTGCAACAGTGCTAAACATTTTTTTTTATACTCAATGTTTTACTTTAACTGAAAACCATATAACATTTTTAACCTGACCTGCCGTACAAGTTAGCATATAATTTTATACCAAACATTCTCTTTCCACGCATTAAAGTCAGTTAACAGTTTTGATATTCAGATACGAGCTGAAAGCTATGGAATTTTGTTGCATCCGGTTTGATACTTACATAAAATTGTTGAGCTGATCCCAGTGCAGCAGACGATTCACCTCATAGGGGCCATGAGTAAGGGGCAGCACACGATTGTTGTCAATGTCCACGTGAACGATGTGCCGGAAATAGCCTGTCGGTTTGGGTTATATGGGTTGTATTGGTTGCGGCTTGTGAATTTGGATCGAAACAAAAGGCCAGATTGCATATGGCTCACTTACCAAACGAGCCATCTCTCAACGGCGATATGGCAACGTAAAGGCTGGCATTCGATGCAAACAATGGCACTGTGATAGTGTCCACCCAACCACGTCCATCGCCGCTAACTCGATGGGTCTGTATAAGAGGCAGAACAGACAGAAGGGACAGGAACAAAAGCATAGACAGACGAAAGATGAACGACAAACACGCTTAATTAGGCATCTTTGCAACATACCTCAAGGCAGGCAAACGAGGGACTCCGGCATACGCTCACCACGGATATGTTTTGCGGTCGATTTAGCCAGACAACAGCGATTTCTGTACCGCTCACCCAACTGGCGCTGCTAAAATAATGATCCCTGGCAAATGCAATATCATACGTGTTAAAGAATAACCAAATACTTTTCGTAACAATACGCACTCATTTTGTAAAATTTTCGGCGGTTTCAAGTCGGTGATGTGTATCTTTTGTGGGTCCTTTAAATTCACTACCCGCAAAATTACGGTAGGATTCTGTGTGCCCGGCTTGGGATACCTGTAACAAATTCCGTTTAAAAGAAAAATGTTAAACATGAGAATGCGAATAGTTTTTTTTTTTTTTTTAGCAATTAGTTATAAAGAACAAGTGAACATGTCGCAGTCGGACGCAACCGACTTCAGACTACTCTTATATTACAAGTGGAAACGTTGCAGTCGGACGCAACCGACTGCGGCATACTCGATACCAGTATTAAAACAGGTAAAAAGAGGCCTGATTGCAAAGGGGTAGGGATGGGGCAGGGGTGTACGCTGCCTTAAAGATTCTCCGATGCAGATGGAGATCTTCCTATCTATCTATCTTCCTTCCAAATTTGGTTACTCTAGCTGAAAGTTTGTAAGAGCTGTTGAAAGGGGGGCTGGGGGCGGTATGGGTGGGTGTGGCATCTAAATTTTTACTGCAGATCTTTGCGAAATATCAATTGCTATCTTCATACCCAATTTGGTGACTCTAGCTCGAAAATTGTAAAAAGTGGGGAAAGGGGGGCTGGGGGAGGTATGGGTAGGCGTGGCATCCAAAGTTTTGATGCAGATCTGTGTGGAATGTCAATTGCTATCTTCATGCCAAATTTGGTGACTCTAGCTCGAAAATTGTAAAAAGTGGGGAAAGGGGGGCTGGGAGCGGTATGGGTGGGCGTGGCATCCAAAGTTTTGCTGCAGATCTGTGTGAAATGTCAATTGCTATCTTCCTTCCAAATTTGGTGACTCTAGCTCAAAGTTTGTAAAAAGTGGGGAAAAGGGGGCTGGGGGCGGTATGGGTGGGCGTGGCATCCAAAGTTGTGCTGCAGATCCTTGTAGAATGTCAATTGCTACCTTCCTTCCAAATTTGGTGACTCAAGCTCGAAGTTTGTTAAATGTGGGGAAAGGGGGGCTGGGGGCGGTATGGGTGGGCGTGGCATCCAAATTTTCGATGCAGATCTTTGTGGAATTTCAATTGCTATCTTCATACCAAATTTGGTGACTCTAGCTCGAAAATTGTAAAAAGTGGGGAAAGGGGGGCTGGGGGACGTATGGGCGTAGCATCCAAAGTTTTGATGCAGATCTGTGTGGAATGTCAATTGCTATCTTCATTCAAAATTTGGTGACTCTAGCTCGAAGTTTGTTAAATGTGGGGAAAGGTAGGCTGGGGGCGGTATGGGTGGGCGTGGCATCCAAATTTTTGATGCAGATCTTTGTGGAATTTCAATTGCTATCTTCATACCAAATTTGGTGACTCTAGCTCGAAAATTGTAAAAAGTGGGGAAAGGGGGGCTGGGGGAGGTATGGGTAGGCGTGGCATCCAAAGTTTTGATGCAGATCTGTGTGGAATTTCAATTGCTATCTTCATACCGAATTTGGTGACTCAAGCTCGAAAATTGTAAAAAGTGGGGAAAGGGGGGCTGGGGTAGGTATGGGTAGGCGTGGCATCCAAAGTTTTGATGCAGATCTGTGTGGAATGTCAATTGCTATCTTCATACCAAATTTGGTGACTCTAGCTTGAAGTTTGTTAAATGTGGGGAAAGGGGGGCTGGGGGCGGTATGGGTGGGCGTGGCATCCAAATTTTTGATGCAGATCTTTGTGAAATGTCAATTGCTATTTTCATACCCAATTTGGTGACTCTAGCTCGAAAATTGTAAAAATTTGGGAAAGGGGGGCGAAATGGGTGGGCGTGGCTCCAAAGTTTTGATGCAGATTTTTGGGGGTCGTTGCCAGCTATTTTCCCACCAAATTTGGAGGCTCTAGCTCCACAACTCTGAAAGATACACGCATTCCCGTTTTTGACGAAGCGTTGGGGTGGATGGGGGCGGTTAGGGCAGTATTGGTGGGCGTGGAATTCAAACTTTTGATGCAGTTTTTAGGGGGTCATTATCACTTATCTTGGAACCAAATTTGGTGGCTCTAGCTCAAAAACTGTGGGAGATATAGCCATTTCTGATTTCAAAATGTGGGGGGGCTGGGGGCGTAATGGGTGGGCGTGGCTCCAAAACTTTGATGCAGTTTTTGGGGGTCGTTACCAGCTATCTTCCTACCAAATTCGTAGGCTCTAGCTCCACAACTCTGGAAGATACACGCATTCCCGTTTTTGACGAAGCGTTGGAGCGGATGGGGGTGGCTAGGGCAGTATTGGTGGGCGTGGCATCCAAACTTTTGGTGCAGTTTTTGGGGGGTCATCATCACCTATCTTGGCACCAAATTTGGTGGCTATAGCTCAAAAACTGTGGGAGATATAGGCTTTTTATACCCTTAACCCATAAAATGGGTAAATAAGGGTATAATGGTTTTGTGCAAAAGTATGTAACAGGCAGAAGGAAGCATCTCCGACCCTATAAAGTATATATATTCTTGATCAGCATCAACAGCCGAGACGATATAGCCATGTCCGTCTGTCCGTCTGTCTGTCCGTCTGTCCGTCTGTATGAACGCGTGGATCTCAGAGACTACAAAAGCTAGAGACTTCAGATTTTGTATATAAGTTCTCCTATACCATGAGCAGAACAAGTTTGCTTCAAATTATCGATAACTATTCTGGTTTCCGATATACACATAATATCGATAACAAAAAATATCGAATTTGGAAAATGTAAAAATGAGGGTTGAAAGAATGGGTAACGATAGAGCTTTTCTGAAAATTTCGTCCAAATCGGTTAAGAAACACCGGAGATATCTAATTTTATCGATTGAAGTTAAGTCAGTATACCAAAGACTTATATAAATTTAATATATTTATTGCAACTGGGTTCAGGGTATCTTCTAGTCGGGCTCTCCCGACTAGAGCCTTCTTACTTGTTTGACTTTAAAATGCCGTGGGGCTGATGCGAAATGGGGGGGCGTGGCTCCAAAATTTTTGATTCAGTTTTTTGGGGGTTGCTAGTAGCTATCTTCTTACCAAATTTGGTAGTTCTAGCTGTAAGGATGTGCGAAATATGTGGATTTATCGGTTTTAAGTTATCGAATTTATCGATTTGCCAGCCTCCCAGTTATCGTAGAACCCCCATCTTGACACTTTAATTTACTATCCCATAGATAAAGAGAATTGGAAAGTTTCAAGTCTCTAGCTTGAAGGGTGCGGAAAAAACTTGCAACCATACGGACGGACAGACGGACAGAATAGTGGCTAATAAAGCTATCTTCTTATCAAATATTAATTTCCCAGCCTTGCAGTAAGCGTTGCAGCGATATATTTGCAAAGTTTCAATCGGTGTCGAAAGCAACATACTTTTTATTATCGATATCAGAGTATTAAATGGTACAAAATATTTTATATATATATTTGATTTGAGTAAAAAAGTTAAAACATAAAATATTTACAATGAAGAAATGGTATTATAAATAAAAAATAAATATTTGTCCCACTTATTATTTAGTTTGCATATCAAAGCTTAAGACATTAGAGTCAAGAAGCCCGGAAGATAACTCAAACCCACGCACATAGAAATAATAATTAATAAAAAGACTCCAGTCGAGGCATTCATTTTACGCACTTGACTAAATTTTAATCTTTGATATCTCTGGTGTTTCGTAACCGAATTCTTTCAAAATTTCAATAGTTTGGAACAGACTTGTACTGTCTATTGATTAGTAGAGGGTATACTTAAAATCTGATGTCTCTCGCTTTTATAGTCTCTAAAATCGATTCGTTCCTACAGACGCACAGACGGATTGGCTATTTCAAGACCTGCCGGTTTCTTTTGCACAAATTACCTCCATTAAACCCTATTTACCCATTTCATGAGCTCAGAGTGTAAAACCCCAAAGCATAACTTTACCCAAGTGTAACACTGTGATAAACTTTCTAAAATAACAAACATATCAAATGTTATTTTGAATAACGTTTTCCATCGATCTAATCTGTTAGAAAGTTGAGAAACGGTTTATTTTGAACTGAGCTTATACATGAATGTCAAAATTTTTACACGAACCTATTCTTGGAATATTTATATGCATATACATTCATATTCATATTCAATTACTTGGAGATTAAATACATGTGCAGACTTTCTTACATATTTACATATCTAATCCCCAAATGATGACATTACACTTAACATAACAGGTTATGGGCGGCAGTTATGTCAGCTGCGTAATCTCTCCAGCTTGAGGGCAACAGTGTGGCAACCTTTTGTACATTTGCCAAGTTATCAAATGAAAAATGAAAGGCGCTCAGGCGGGTGGCGTTGAAGGGCATTCTCGCTGTCTTTTGTGGCTACTCGAAAACTTGTTTAAACTAATTTTAATTCCAAGAATGTCATCACACGCACATCGACATAGACACACAAACACACACCTGGTTACACTTAGGCACACAAGGTTAGGCCAAAAACTATGCGCATTTCTCGACTCTTGACAACTTCATGAATTCTAAGCATTATTGCCCGAGCACACTATTTGGGCTAATGATAGTCACGAGCACATCATTACCACCTAATCGAAAAGTAATATAGAACAGAGAATGCGAGGCACACGACTTACCGTAAGGATCTAATTTCCGGGTACAAGTTGGCATGCGGATTAGGGCCACCAGCTGAGCCTCCTCCTCCCCCAACTCCAGCAGCAGCACCACCTGTACCGCTATTGTGGCTAGTGCCACTGCCAGTGTTGGTTGTACTAGAGCGGCCTGCGGGGCCAGACGAGGTCGTGCCGTACCAGGCAAAGTGCTGTTCCTGCACTTGAGTATCGTTAAAACTGGCGTAGAGCAGCAGGTGGCCGTCATCCGACACCCAAATGGCATTATTTGTGTGCAGCATTTCCTCTGCAAAATGCAAGTGCAATAAATAATCATTATTAGAAATCATTCTAAACATATTTCTATATTTGCCGTGCATTCAAACAAGTTATGAATAAATAAATAACTCAAAAAAAAGTACATTAATAGTTATGTTTTTTATTTAAATTGTAAAAGTTATGTTGTAAAATTCAGTTACATTACAACTTCATTTAATCTCCCACACATAATAACAAATATCTAAAAAAAAATAATTCATAAGTGCTTACCTTCGTATAACCAGTCAGGTATGCCGTTATAGACGACACCCGGTACGGCATCATGAGTTATGCGATATGTGTGAGGTGTTCGCACCTCCTGGCGAAAGTATATTTCGTAGTTGAGCACAAAGATGAGTGCGTTGCCAGCGCTGCTGAAGCGGGCGAAGTGCAAATAGGGCCAATCATCCTGTTGCGGATTGTGGCGCAGTTTGATGGTTTCACTGCGCAAAGGATAAGCATTATTGAAGCGAGTGTGCGGTCTTCCTATAGTGCTTACCTCGTGTGGATGTCATAGATTGTGTATTGGGCCAAATACGAGTGCCGAAACAATTTGACAACATTCTGGGCCAGCAGCAGGTAACGTTTATCCGCTGATATGCTAAACGTGAAAGGGGACAGAGTTTTCTGCGAAATATATGCATGCATGTATGAGTTGAGTAAGTTGATGAACTTCATTAGAAGTCAGCTTGTTGTATAAATTAATGTTGCAATTTGAGCTTCAAGGTTTGTGATGGCTGCCATAACAACGCACGATTATGAAATTTGCATTTACATTTTAATTGTTTCTGAACTTAGTGCGTGTTCTATTTTTGCCCATGGATCCATATTCATTTAGCAAATGTTGTATCAAGTCTTTGCTTCCTATTTCCTATTTGCTATTTAACCATGTAACACTTAATAGCCGTCGATGAGTTTTTAAACTCATAAAGCTTAAAATTTTAAAAATAAATTTAACAAAGGGCTAAATGTGGACATTGTGGACATTCATAACACGGTGTAATACAAAAAAAAAACCAAACTATGATATGAAAATTTAATTCGATAGAACTTAGTCAACTTGGTTGCATATAAAGATTTTTATTTAAAAGGAAGTTTTTTGATTTAGTCGATTTTGAACTTTATTACGATATTTTGTCGAGGCCCAAATCTCGTCTGCGGTAGAATAGTTTTTCTATTTAACTTGAGTCTCAGAATCGCTAGATTGCTGAAATATATTGCATTCCCGACCTTTTTAACAATCAGCTCAGTACAAACTCTTTCAAATGTTGATATTTGAACTATTTTTTACTTTTATTATATAGCTGGCATCCGCAAGATTTTTTTGCTATTTGATATATTTCATTTGTGAAAATTGCATTTTAAACGGTGAAGAAACACCGGAGATATCGAAGATTGATGTTTAGTTAAGTCCAACATTTAGTAGAGTACTTTATGTGTACACTGCACACAGATCCATACAAACAATGACCGTATGCGTAATGTCTAGGGCGCTCCAAGTCGAGCTTTCTCGAGCCTTTTAGTACTCGTTCTTATTTAATATGAATATGTAACCAAGTAGGGATGGACTCGTGCCTATCACGAAACAACTTTTATAAACAAGGCCCAAAACGGACTTTTATTAAGCCTTACTAGATTTGGTTGAAGTACAAAAATTCAGAAAATGCATGATTATCCAACCCAAGACAAACATTCTTAGCCACAAAGTTACTCTCCCACTAAGAGAACTGCTTTGTTGGAAGCTAAAACATGTTGACATTTTTTTAAGTGAATGAAAGGAAAACGTCAAATGTGAAAATTTCATCAAGCGGACAAAGTAATATTTTGATGCACTCCCGTGTCCGAAGCTAAAGCACGAACATAATCGAAACACGCATGAAATTTTATATTAGCACGACAATATAAATGCATATATGATTAATGCAACTATTGTAACAAAACTAATAATGCAGAAATTTTAGATTTTGGAAGTTCCTGATATTTGTTTTGATTTTTTTTTAGTCTTACTCCAATACTTAACTATTCCACACCCGAGCACGCTAATTTACATTGGTTCAAATGTGATAAGAAAACGCGTTTTGTTTTCGCACTTGACTGCGTCGTTTCATTATCCACGTAGCTGTTCCTTTCACGGAATTCACATTAATTGTTTGCCACGCGGCAACTGTTGACACAATCGATCGCTTTGCAAATTGCAGTTGGTGGCACTTGTTGCTGCACTTGGCCCCGAAACCGAATGGCATTCGAAGCGCTCTCTTTAGCCATACTTGGGGAAGCGGTTAGATGGGTATGATATAAGCACATCCATAAACATGGCGCTGCTTTATTTGTTTGTTTTTCAATTTCAGTGTACGCATTATTCATTCTAAAAAAGCTCCCTCTACCTTCTCGACTCCTACGGTGTCGATGATTGCTTAAGCTTTGGCTTTTATCGTTATAGCCCGGCCCATTTGTTTTTGCCTACTTTGGTGCGTATTGTGTGTATCAGTTGTTTTGGCTGCCAAGTCAAGTAAATAACATGCTTGTGTTGCTGCGAACACATTTATTTATTTAACTCTACTCAGATAAGCAATGCGTATTGGAGATGAAGATATAAATATGTGTTATGTGTTATTTATTGTTGTTGTTGCTGAAAATGTACTTACAAATGTCACATTAGACATGAGAACGCGTTCGGTGCGATTGGCGGCATTTAGCAGACAGATGCGACCCAACTGATCCTGATACAAAAACTCCTCGGCTACCACAAGGCGAAAGTTAAAGGAGATAATGTAAAAATAAATGAAAGATGAAACGTAGTTAATTTTAATATATACATGTGAAAGCAATGCAGTTGGATTATAAATGGCGGGCGGTAGGTGTGGGCGTGCCATTTAAACTTTTGATGCAGTTATTTGGGGGATGTCACCATATATTATATATTTTCACCAATTTTGAGTCCAACTTAAAAATTTCCAGTTCTGATCAGTTCATGGATCAGTTATTTGCAAAGTTTTAAGTCTCTAGCTTTACAGACGTCGAAAAGAGTTGCGTTCATACTGACGGACAGGCAGATATTGAACAAAATGAACATTAGGAGCAGAGAATCAAACATGAAGATATAACTATAAAAAGCACAATAAATATTTAATTTATTTCAATCAAAGTGCGTGCACTTTCAAATTCATTTTATCGTTGAATCATAATTAATCCGATACAACAATTTTTTTATGCTAGCGGTCTGCATATTAAGTATTAGTATGATCAGTATTCAAATAAAAAAGCAGGCTTCAGCTTACTATTATATTGGGGGTGAATGCACTGCGACCAAATAGATCTATTGTGCCCCCTTCTTGGCCTATAGCTCTGTATATTGCGTAAAAGCAAGTACCTTTGTTGGGTCGATCGTTTCTAAATCGCTACGTTGCACAATATGTTTTCCTAGAAAACTACTTCTTTTCCTTACTAAGACTAAGCATTTTGCTATAATATGCAAAGAGGATTCCGCTTCCATTTCGCAGAATCTGCAGGTCCCAATGCTGGCTATACCAAGCTTTGCTATGTGGCCCTTTAGTCTGCTATGCTCTGTCAAGAGACCGGTGAGTATCTTGAGTATCAGTATCAGCTTAGTGAAATAGAATTT
This sequence comes from Scaptomyza flava, assembly GCA_030179655.1. Taxonomy (NCBI): domain Eukaryota; kingdom Metazoa; phylum Arthropoda; class Insecta; order Diptera; family Drosophilidae; genus Scaptomyza; species Scaptomyza flava. The sequence continues at coordinate 25,617,788 of JARNME010000029.1, read as the reverse complement.
GCAGGTTTGAATATTGTCGCAGGCCATAATATTTCGTGCTTGGTACGGTTGATCTAATAAGTTTTCATTATTTTTCTAGCATTTTAAATAATTACAATTGTTTTTCTAACATTTCATTTCAAAATGGCATGTTTAAGATTTAGTATGAATAATATTTAAATCAAATATTTTGTGCATCAATGCTAATAAAACTTTAAATAAAAATTTTGATTTTACTTTGGTAGTTAGTCGGAATTTATCATGTACACAATTAAAGTAACGCATATAAGCGTACTTGCTGCTTAATCATCAACGAATTTGTAGTTGGATCAACCATGAAAATGCCCGTTTATAAAAGGTTTAGAGGAATGACTTCATGTCCAACTCTAACTTACCATCGATCCAGCTGCCGTTGGTACGTTGCGGCATGTAGAGACCGTCGACAATGTCCTGCAGCTTGATGCGCTGCCCCTTGACGCGTGGTCCCTCATCGGGAGGCGTGAGCAGCACCTTTTTTGATAAATGCAGAAATTTTATATGTCGTTTTCTGTACACGAAAACACACGCACAATTGTTACCAAAAAAAAAAAAAAAAAAAAAAAAAAAAAACGACACACAAACAACGAACGACAACATCGAAACACAAAATAAAAGTACACATATATACATAGATATATATCGAAAAGATAAGTAAAATGGAAAAAGAATTTCGGAGCGGTGGTTGTGGTAGTTGGTGAGGGGGCGGGTGTATACAAATATCACGCAGCCCAGGCACAAAGAAATAAACAAGTGAACAAAGATAAGAGACAAAAATGAGAGCAACGTATTTACACGCAAAACATTTAAGATATTTGTTTTTCTTTTGGGTAATTTTATTAGTTGTTTTTGTTGTTGTTTTATTTGTTGTACAGTAAAAACTCTCTAATTCAGTCTTAAAGGATTCTTGAGAGCCAGTTCATTAAGAAACAACTCAAAACAGACTAGAAGTATACATGACATAACTTTAAACCTAATTAGATGTGAACATAATTCTATATATTATTTGTATTTTTGCTGTAATTAATGTAAAGAAATCAACTGAATATTGCCTTGGACAATCGCAATAGTTGAAAGTTTTAAGATGAAAACTAATACAAACTAATGTTTGCAAACTTTGTCCTTAGTTCAACACAAAGCTTGAGTCGAATCCGATAGAACCTATTGCCTTTATCATTTACAAAATCGATCTCCCATGAAAGTCCAGTTGTTAATTAATTTTAACCTTTTAACCGGCATGAATTGTTGTCAATGTTGCTGATATGCATCGCGGCCGGTTAAGGGGTTAAAACAAAAACGAAACCCTTTTTTAATGCCTTTTCGATTAAGCAAACAAATATTGATCAAATGGCATTGTCTGCATTAATGACTTTTTACTGTAGGAAAGAGTCTGTGATGAAATTACAAATACAACTTGTGTTATTGTAAATGTTGCGCAGTAATGGTATTTCCGAGTGTGAAAGTAGTAGTGTGTGTGTGTATTTGTATTTCTTCTTGTCAATGTGTGCTGTAAGGAAATTGTATTTGAATTGGTTTTCGTATTAGGTTAATGGCTTACAGGCTTTTCATGACTGCAATTTAATTATCGAATTAATTTGGAGTTGTTCTTTTGCCAATTACTGTTTGGCACACAAAAACCATTTACGATTAAGTAGTAGAAACGTTTGTACTGAACTTACCACCGAAGTAACAATCAGGGCCAAGACTATAATGATAACCAGCAGGGCGATGAGAATGCCGCGCCAGTTGCGCTGATTGGGATTGCTGGAAACCAACTGTGAAACAAAAACACAAATAACAAACAAGAAGATAATTAATTTGAAATGTGCAGGCTTCATGGTCAAACGTCAATGCAATCTTGAATGAAATTAAATTTATATTTATACCCAAAAAGTGTACAATTTCTCAAAACTAATAACTGATCCACCATAGTGGATTTCAACTCAATCGGATCGGAGATAACAGGCTTAAAATTGCAAGGTTTGACCTGTTTATTTCTCATATATTCAAAAGTTATATTTCCGTTTGAGTCGATCTGTGCGCATCGCTTTTGGCTGCGCTTCGTTACTAACATCATTTATCAGTAGTGTATCGATCTGTGGTACTGCCCGTTTTGACCTCTTAAAAACTTAATAAAATCGTTTAAAATAGATGCAAATTTGCTTAAAGGTTTCTTCTAATAATTATCTATTTGATACCTTACATTATCATATGTTTGGTTACTTTCAATGCTCTGATACCGAAGGTAAAAAATATATTGGCTTACTGCAATGTTTGTCATCCACCCATCTTCCAAAGATGTGCATCATAACAACGCTCACCGCCCCCATACCCTTTGCAAGACGATTTCTTATCACACGTTTTTATACAAGAGTCAGAGTATTTTGCTGTTACTACTGCATAATAGCTGCTTAACTAATTTATGCGGCCACAAAACTACCCAGACAGCACATACACTTATGAGAGTTATATAGTATTTATATGTATATCCAAATAGCTGTGTAAACGTCTATCAGGACTAGTAAATATAATGCTTGTATGCATACAAATTAAAAGGACGGCAGTTCTATGCGAAACCCCAAGCCTAATGCATAGTTAATGTAGTCAACAACAAATTTGAACACAACTTTTGTTCAGCAATAAATGGGGCAACTTCAATGAAATTGCGGCAACATTTCAGACATGCAGGCTCGTACGCGCTGACACCGATTTTCCAAAGCTTACCCTATAATAGTTACGTGAAAGGGGTATAAACACTTGCATATAATATTTGCCTTTAATTTTTTTTATATAATTTGTAGCTCATATCGCTCATATGTTAACAGCTTGATTAATTTTGATTTTTGTTTCTTACTACAAACATTTGCCCAGCTTCATTTTAAACTTTTTACCAAAATCAAATGGGCTTGACGTACAAAAATCACTTTCATTTGCCTTGAAACCCCCTATGAAACTCGTTCTTCTAGATTCACAACTCTATTTTAATATATTTAAAAATGTGTACAAGGTAGCAGAAGGTCAAGCGCTTTTACTTGTTAAATGTTAGACAAATGCTAAATCGGTTTGTTAGTCAATTACGTCAGCACAATGCGCATACCGATATAATTTTATGGTATATTCAAATAACTGTATAATTAATTAATTAAGTTGTGCTAGAGCTTCATTCCTGAGATAATGCATAAAATCCTTTTTATGAATTAATTGTAGCCAAAGACGGTTCTAAGTCATGTGAAAGGGCTTAGTTCAAGCACAAGTCATTCAATACAAAAATAGCCATTATATTGGCTCCTATAAAAGATTCGGTTTTTCTAGACCTGCCGCTGGTTCGGTTGCTTATCAAATGTTAACTCATGTTTATTTGCAAACGAACACACATGCAACATCCTAGTTCATATCCTCCCAAGAACTGTGGCAACAATTCACGCAGTTATTGTTAGTAGGTAACGAGAAAGTTTGTTTCTCAACCGATTTCGTTTATATTTAAGAGATGATTTTAATTTTGTCAAGAGTCTTAAGACCATGCTTAAATATATTCAGAAAAACGGACAGTTGCACAAAACCATTATACTCTTTTCCCATTACATGGGTTCAGGGTATCAAATTAGAAGCGAAAAAAACAGAAGCTTCACTTAATGCATATCGAACAACGATTTTGGCCAAATGTAATTGCTGACTTTTTTTATTGTTTGTTATAAAGTCATAATAATAACAAGTCAGAGCATGAGTCTTGCCTCGTTGTTCAATTGAATTGAATTTATCATTTGGTTATTCGCAACCTTAAGCAAGCATTCAAAAAGTGGAGAATAAAGCACTTAAGTTGATTGCAGTGAAATTCGCAAATAAATATGCAAATACATATTGCGAGCATAAACAAAATTTAAACACTCAACTTGATGAGTTGCCGTTAATGCTAAAGGAATTAAAAGTAATTCCCATCATCAATTCTGTCCGCCCTAAATTGGCACTTCCGCAACACTTGCTAATATAACGAAGTGCTGCCTTACAGGGCGTATGCTTGATATTTATATATATATATTTTTAATGGCTCACAATTAGGCATTGTAGCTGAAGGATTCGTTTGACAAAAACTGTTGTTCAAAATAAGGATTATTTCGCAATATTTGAGCAGTTTTATCAATGCCACAAATAAACTCAATTTAATTGCAGTAACTCAAATTTATGTGAAATCATAGGAAGCAACAATTGGTATTTTAGTTTATTACATTTTAATATATTGCACCTTCGATATTATTTGAGCGAAATTTACACAATACTGAGATTAGGAACAAATTCAATTTTAAACAAGTGGAAACGTTGCAGTCGGACGCAACCGACTGCGGTATACTCGATACCAGTATTAAAAATTTTGATGCCCATCCATGTGGGATGTTAATTGCTTTCTTCATACCAAATTAGGTGACTCTAGCTCGAAGTTTGTATAAAGTGGGGAAAGGGGGGCTGGGGCGGTATGGGTGGAATTGCATCCAAATTTTTGATGCAGATCTTTGTGGAATGTCAATTGCTATCTTCATAACAAATTTGGTGACTCTAGCTCAAAGTTTGTATAAAGTGGGGAAAGGGGGGCTGGGGGCGGTATGGTTGGGCGTGGCATTCAAATTTTTGCTGCAGATCCTTGTGGAATGTCAAATGCTACCTTCATACCAAATTTGGTGACTCTAGCTCAAAGTTTGTATAAAGTGGGGAAAGGGGGGCTGGGGGCGGTATGGGTGGAATTGCATCCAAATTTTTGATGCAGATCTTTGTGGAATGTCAATTGCTATCTTCATAACAAATTTGGTGACTCTAGCTCAAAGTTTGTAAAAGTGGGGAGAGGGGGGCTATGGGGCTGGGGGCGGTATGGTTGGGCGTGGCATTCAAATTTTTGATGCAGATCTTTGTGGAATGTCAATTGCTATCTTCATACCAAATTTGGTGACTCTAGCTCGAAAATTGTAAAAGTGGGGAAAGGGGGGCTGGGGGAGGTATGGGTAGGCGTGGCATCCAAAGTTTTGATGCAGATCTGTGTGGAATTTCAATTGCTATCTTCATACCGAATTTGGTGACTCAAGCTCGAAAATTGTAAAAAGTGGGGAAAGGGGGGCTGGGGTAGGTATGGGTAGGCGTGGCATCCAAAGTTTTGATGCAGATCTGTGTGGAATGTCAATTGCTATCTTCATACCAAATTTGGTGACTCTAGCTCGAAGTTTGTATAAAGTGGGGAAAGGGGGGCTGGGGGCGGTATGGGTGGGCGTGGCATCCAAATTTTTGATGCAGATCTTTGTGAAATGTCAATTGCTATCTTCATACCAAATTTGGTGACTCTAGCTCGAAAATTGTAAAAAGTTGGGAAAGGGGGGCGAAATGGGTGGGCGTGGCTCCAAAGTTTTGATGCAGATTTTTGGGGGTCGTTGCCAGCTATCTTCCACCAAATTGGAGGCTCTAGCTCCACAACTCTGGAAGATACACGCATTCCCGTTTTTGACGAAGCGTTGGGGTGGATGGGGGCGGCTAGGGTGGTATTGGTGGGCGTGGCATCCAAACTTTTGATGCAGTTTTTGGGGGGTCATCATCACCTATCTTGGCACCAAATTTGGTGGCTCTAGCTCAAAAACTGTGGGAGATATAGCCATTTCTGATTTAAAAATGCGGGGGGGCTGGGGGCGGAATGGGTGGGCGTGGCTCCAAAATTTTGATGCAGTTTTTTGGGGGTCGTTACCAGCTAGCTTTCTACCAAATTTGGAGGCTCTAGCTCCACAACTCTGATAGATACACGCATTCCCGTTTTTGACGAAGCGTTGGGGTGGATGGGGGCGGCTAGAGCAGTATCGGTGGGCGTGGCATCCAAACTTTTGATGCAGTTTTTGGGGGGTCATCATCACCTATCTTGGCACCAAATTTGGTGGCTCTAGCTCAAAAACTGTGGGAGATATACGAATTTATCGATTTGCCAGCCCCCCAGTTATCGTAGAACCCCCATCTTGACACTTTAATTTACTATCCCATAGATAAAGAGAATTGGAAAGTTTCAAGTCTCTAGCTTGAAGGGTGTGGAAAAAAGTTGCGAACATACAGACGGACAGACGGACGGACACCATGACGGACATTGCACAAACCCAATATACTCTTTACCTTCGGTATCGAGTATAAAAATTAAGAATTATAATTTAAATCGAATGATCTAAAAAAAAAATCGATTGACATTCTTATGATTGGAGTTAATAATTAATGCTTTAAACAATATTTGCAGTATTTGAACCAGTATTATGAAAAAAATATCCTTTCTTTACATACATGTAGGTAATGACAATTTGCTTATTAAAATTGGGTAACTCCACAAAAGTATATATATCGTTTAATAAATTATAAATAAACCACTATTTGGCTGAATGATTGCCTTCATTTTTGTCCGTACGATTTCAGACCCTGACTGTTATGTGTGTATCATGTAAGAAGGAGAATGGACGATAAGAAAGCTGAATGCAAAATGGGTTGAGCAACGTTATATGTTGTTGTGTAAAGCAAAGAGTAGTTAACAAATTCTCCCAATCCTACACACATATGTATTATTAATCTGCAACCATAGCTGAGCCGCGTGTTAATACTCGTTACCAAAGAGATAATGTATATTTATTTCATGCAAAGTCAGACATAGTTTCTGTCCGCCTGTATGAACGTCACTTTTTTCGACACCCTTTAAGCTTGAGACGTGAAACTTTGCAAATATATTTTTAAATGGACGTGACAGATAAACTGTCAAGTTTGGGTTTTTACGCCTACTGGGGCAAGGAAATCGGTATATTCGATACTTACAGCTAAAGTTACCAAACTAAGGAGAAAACTGCATCAACAATTTTGGTGTCACGCCCACCCTTTCCGCTCCCAGCTTGCCGCATTTTGAAATCAGAAACGTCTAAACCTTCCACAGTTTTTGAGCTAGAGCTACCAAACAGGTGAACTGCAATCAAGACTTTTAGGTTAAGGCTTTTCCTTTCAGCACAGTCGCCCCACCGCTTCGTTGCAAACGGGAATGCTTGTAGATTGAATGCGTCTTTAGTAGCATCTTTCGGTTAAAAAACGATATTTTGCTTAAGATGTTCAGTATATCCAGACAACACAAGATTTAACGTTTCGGCAACAAAATAAGAATGTTATCTTGTCGTATATTTAATTTTCGCTGTTGTTTTATTTTCGTTTTTGTCTCTGGAGAAAACTCCCTCTTAGCCGTGTTGCTGTTGTTGTTAGAATTTTCTGTTTCCTGAGCTGCCAGCTAAGCTGTTAGTTTAATCAAGAGCGATCAAATATCAGCAAGTTAATGTTAAACTGCTGAATAGCACAAATAGTGCTGCAGGAAGTCTTGCACTCCAACACCAAACTGGACTAATGAACATAATGAAGTACGCCCGAGGACCACTAACGGATACACAGTATTGAGCGAATGCCAGTCAGCCAGCAACTAACCGCCTCATACCACTATTACTATTATTCACTCTCAACTAAGAGCATTAGCTGCTTTTGCGGTTGAGCTGAGAGCGATTCCAATTTTTTTTTTATTGTTGTTGTCTGCTGTTGTCCTGAGTCGCGTTAAATTGTAAAAGTTGAAAGTTGTCAGAGAGAGCCGCCAGTTATTTGCATAAGATGCCATTGTTAAACAGGGAGCAGAAAAAAGTACGCTGCATACTTTTAAGCGCATTAAAATGGACACCGATTCAAAGAGGGATACTTAACCACAGGATATTTAGTGTTTTTTTTTTTAATTTAACTTATAAAGTTCAAATCAGATTTTATTCAGGTGTTGTCTGACTGACTATTATGCATCAAGTATTTATGTATAAGTATTATTTTATAAATCCTACAACTATTATAAACGCGAAAGCTTACAAGTATGGATGGGTGGATGCTTGGTAACTCTTTCAAGTAAAAACTACCGAACGGATTTAAATGAAACTTTACAATAGTATAGTTTATACACCATAATCGGCCTATCGCAAGTTAACAGGGTGCATAACTGTAGTAGTAGAACGTTGGACTTAATATTTTTTTTCGGACTCGGACTCCTCATTATACCTTGATGATACAAAAGCAAGTTCTGATTAGGCAGTAGCCGATCTATTTGCTGAGTTTTTTCAATCATTACACTCAACAAGTTTATATAGTTGCAGTAATTCCTATCCTTTTCAAATTCAAACTTAAAATTGCATATATGTTCCAGTAGTTACTGAGTCTACGCTCCTGAGTGAATTTAACTCTATTAAACCTGGCTACTTGCCTGGTCCTGATGGAGTGCCAGGCTGTATTCTTCGATACTGTGCGGATTCACTTTGTAAACCATTACATAAATTATTTAACTTGTCGGTTGACACAACAGTGTTTCCTGCTATATGGAAGGAATCTTTTATCATTCCTCTCCATAAAAATTTTTCTAAGTCTAAAGATAAAAATTATAGGGGCATATCCAAGTTGTCCGCCATTCCTAAAGTCTTTAAGAAAATTATATGTTCTCAACTATAACACGGATGTAGTTCAATTATATCGCCTTATCAACATGGTTTTGTTAGGCATATATCTACTACCAATAACCTTCTTGAATTCACTTCGCTTGTTATCAAAGGGTTTCAGGAAAAAATGCAAACTGACGTTGTTTACACCGACTTTAGTAAGGCATTTGACTCTGTTAGTTATTCTCTGTTGCTTCAAAAATTGAATATTATTGGATTTCCATCAAAACTCGTATTGTGGCTTTCGGCGTACTTGTGTGGTCGAACACAAAAAGTAGTTTTTAAATCGTCGGTATCTAAACCTATTTGTGTTACCTCTGGTGTTCCCCAGGGTAGTCACCTTGGTCCATTGCTATTTAATTTGTTTATTAACGATCTTCCAGCTGTTATTACTAACTCCTATGTATATATGTTTGCTGATGATGTGAAGCTATGTTTCACATATAATGACGCTTCCCTGTGTAATTTACTACAGTCGGATTTGGGTGCATTGTCGGTCTGGTGTCGTTTTAACTTACTCAATTTAAATTGTTCTAAATGTAAAGTTATGTCTTTTTGTAGAAGTACCCATCATACTGCTCACTACTTGCTTGATGCTTCACCACTTGACCGCGTGTTTGAAATTAAAGATTTAGTTTGACGCTCATACTTCGTATATGGTCAATAAGGCCATTAATGTCCTTGGCTTCATCAAGCGGTGGTCGAAAGAGTTTAATGATCCCTACACCACTGAAACGCTCTATGCATCCCTAGTTCGTCCCATCCTGGAGTATGGATCTTGTGTGTGGTCCCCTCAATGCTCGATTCACCAGGATAGAATTGAATCTGTACAGAAGAAATTTCTTCTATTTGCCCTTAGAAGTCTTTACTGGGTTCCTGGAGTTGACTTACCCCCATATTCAAGTAGACTCCTTTTAATAAATCTTCCCTACCTGTTAAACCGTAGAACTATGCATGGAGTATTATTTATTACTAACCTACTTAATGGTGAAATCGACTCATCAGTTCTTTTCCATATAAAACTTCTGACAAACTTTAATCTCTTGTTGACCTACCCAGAGCTTTAACGTTAACTTTATAAATTTTTTCACCTACATTTACTTTCAGATTTATTTATAATTTTATTTTAATTAATTTTTAATTTTAATTTTATTTAAATTTAAATTATTTTGGATTTTATGTCAGCTGATCTTAGTTGACAATAAACAAATAAATAAACAAATAAAAAGGGTATAATTAATGAAGATATTGTCTGAATTGTCGAAAATAAGTAGCTTTACTGGCGTGCGCTGCCAAAACATATGTGATGTAAGATGGAAAAGTTTATCTTAAATATTTCCACAAAAAAACCCGCCACACCCAGTATACATATACAGTCGAGCTTCCATATAACGAAGCTCAAGGGAACAAGAAAAGGCTTCGTTAGAGGGAAATTTCGTTATATAGAATGGTTTTTTGACTGAATCAAATTGCAGGGTTCTGATTATTGACTTCGTTGTATAGAAAATTGGTTATACGGAAGTTCCTTATATTATACGATACCTGTTCGATTTTATAAACACATTATTATAAATATAGCTATCTGGTGTAAACATATATAATAACAACAAACTGGCTCTGGCCATTAGAGCAAACCATAAATAGCACCACAACAGCGAGGCGTCGGGGTACACTAGTGTTATTATAAATGAAGGTTGAAAATTGGCTTAAAATACATGTATGTAGTTTGGCAGTCTGGGTTTCCCCAATCCAAGCACAAATCATTTCCCAGAACATTATCTTAAAATTTTTTTTTACAATTTGATTTCAGATTAAATTTAAATTTAATATTTACTTTCAACTTGATAACTTAGCCCCATTTAAATTTAAATTAATTTTGTGTCGAATGTTCCCAGCTGACAGTAAAATAATAAATATATAAATATTATACAAACATATGTATATATATTTGCAATGTTACTACACAAAGAAAAGTATATAACTAGAGTTTTAGTACTCATACTGCCCTTAGTCACGCATGCATTAGTTAAAGCAAAAGTCTAATCAACATAATTTTTTACTTGGAAATCAATTGAACTATGACAAAACCTTCTGTATTGATGAGAATATAAAATCGTTTGTTCTTCATTTTTTGAGTAATGCCACCTTACACAGCAAAAGCCAAAAAGTAAACTTGCAAAAGTTGTCGTCGACGTCCAACCTGATAAACTTTGTAAGCTTCTGAACAATATTGCATTTGCGGCTCTGCTGGCATATAACAAGCCAATCTTTATGGCATGCTGCCTTCCTGCCAAACATGAATTCCATTAACAGTTCCTCTAGGCACCAATGCAAAGGGTACGCAGTCACATCCTAGTTAAGCCATTTATAGATGGCGGTGATGCATGCGGGGGCGCATTAGGTAACTCTGTCGCCAACGGTGTTGCTGCCGCTTGTGTCTGGCTTTCCGGAACGCTTGTAGCATTGTCTGTGCTTGGTCTCTGATCTGCTGCCCTACCTGCAACCCGTTGCCGTTGTTGTTAACAACAGTTTAGCTCAAGGCCATAACTGCATAGCGTATCCTTCTGTATATCCTTGTATATGCTTGTAAGTACGTGTGTGTCACGCTAAGTTTGCGTCTCTGTCTACATACATACGAGCTTCCATAACACGGCCATGATTGCTTTTCTTTTCCTTCTCTTTATTTTTCCCTCTAGCTCTTTCTCTCTTGCAGCAGGTTTCAAAACTGTCAACGGTCGTTAAGTTGCACGAATTTGACAAAAACAAAACATATTTATGGATATAAAAAATATGGTAGCAGTCACAGTTCAAATCAAAAGTATCGCGTTAAAGCAAATATTTATATTGATTTATAAAAATAAACATGAAAATTAATCTAAAATAAAAATAACTAAAAGGCGTTTATTGAAATAATAATATATTTGACACGGATCGTATTTTTTTCATATACTATGTAGTCATTAAGTTATTAGTCATTAGGTTAAAATAATAATAGAAAACATAAGTCGTTAAGTTGAATGTCAAGAAAAAAACTGACATTTGTTAATAAATGTATCGCCTGAGTGAAAATAGTTACTAATAATGATAACATATTGTTTATATGGTAACATTAAAACAACTGCCAGCGGTCCGAACACAATCGATATGGCAACACCGACTGAATTTAATATAGCGCCTTTTGGGTATGCAACACTTTTTCATTGCGAGTGGGCCGGTAAAGAACTTCGATAGTTAATTGATTTCCGCATGAATGCCTAACCGCCACTTTGAATGGATGTTTATCTATGTGCGTCATTCAACACTTAACGCGCCAATTGTGTTGTCTGCAGATACCCTCTACCCTCCTCTCTCATTATCACCCCCACCATTGCAATGGACTCTGACTTTGTTTTTGTATGCAAATCGCAAACACGCAAAGCAGCACAATGCGTTGATAATTCAATTTTGCAATTGTTGTCAGCGCTGTCAGCGATTTCCGTTTGAATTACATGCGAAATTTATTTCAATTATCATCGCTGCTAGCTGCCAGCTGCCAGCTACCAATGTAAACTTGATGCCATCATCCCTCCTCCATCAACTGGCCAACTGTGTGCAGCGAAGCGTGAGAGTGCCAGCTGAAGTTGACCGACTAACCCAACAGCCGTTAGCCCTCAGAATTAGAGATGACGCTGAGAGCTCGACTTGTTTTTGCAGCTGTATAGTTGTTGACTGAACTTTTCAGCAAAGTGATGCACTTCGCTAAGTCGCAATTAGAATGCGTAAGTGCTTATGTAAGGGATTTTTAAGCTTTTCATCTTGCTAGACCCACTCGGTGTATGCTCTTGACTTGATTTTACCATAAATTGAATTGCATTTTGCAAGTTTACAATATGTTCTTTGCTATGCATCTGTTCCGCTGATTATATTTTGGTTTAAATTTGTTCTCAAATACTAAATGAAAATTTAAGGCTTTGTCCTTATTTCAATACCATTTTGATTGGTTCTGGTGGATTCCGATTTGCAAAAGTGTATCGTGCCATATAGCCATTAAATTTGTTGTTCAGTCGGTTGTGTCCGTCAACGTTTTCACTTGTTCAAACTTATAATTACTAAATCCATTAAAAAATATTTGATATTTGCTCATGTAAAAGACGAAAATTGAACCAATATACATTTTAACTTCGGTATCGAGTATTTAAGTACGTCAAAATCATTTAAAGCTTGAGACATTGACTGCAATGATTTTAAGATTATATTTCTTATACTGATATGGTGTTCAATCATAAATTAAATTTGTTTATTGTAGTAGAATGGCAAATTGGGCAAAAACTTTTTAAAAAAGTTAGTCTTTGTATGATAAAGAATATATTTTGAATGCTTTTAAAAGTTTACAAGAAGTTTCCGGTCATAAATTTGTTTGCAGTAGTCAGTTTTTTTTTAAAGTTATAAATTTTGCAGATAAAACAACCCAATTTGCTGGCATTAAAAAAATGTTACTAGGTATTTAGGAGTTCTTAATTGTTTTTATATGAACGTTTTCATATTCAATGTGTCATGTATTATGTATATTAATTAAATATTTAATGCAGCAGTCTTTTCTTTGTTTCTCATTATTTGTCTTTCGCTACAAGGACACGAAAAAAGAACAAATAATCGTTAAGTGCATAACAAATGGTAAGCTTTAATCCGTTCGCAAGGCTTAAATACTTTCAGATCCGGGCAAACGCACAGATCCGCACACTTGTTTAAATATTTGCGTTAAATGAATTATGCCCAATCATACTTATGCATAAAACATATTTAGCTTACTGCATGTTATTGTGTGTTGGTATGTGTGTGGTTTCAGTGGGTGTGTTGATGTTGCTGCTGCCAGCATTACAATCAAAATTACCTCATCATCGTAATTATCTTGCTCAGGCATGACTCGGCGTTGGCTTGGCTTAAAGCGTGGCTATAAAGAGTAGCACAGGATGTAAATTTTCTTCGACTCGTTTTCACTCCAATAACACGAACACTGACTGATGTGCGCGTGGGCGAGTCTTCTGGTCGCGCTTGCTGATGAATTGAAGCTGACGCCAGTTGTAGTCGTTTTCTGGATTGCTAATTGAATATATAAATTTTCCAACAACAACAATTTCCAAGTGCTCTAAATTTCTGTGTTTCTTTCTTTTTCACTTTGTCACTTTATTTGCCTTTATAGCCTTAATGTCCTTTTTATATGTGCATATTCTTGTCCTTCTTCTGCTTTAAGGGAACGCATCAGCTTGCCGGCATCCTGAAGAGCTGATTTGAGTGGCAAAAGTAAGCAAAGTTCATGCTTTTCAACTGCTGTTGATGTTGTTGTGCCCTTGAGCTGTTGGTGGTAGTTATGTTATGTATTTGACTTAGGAACTTGTCGTTTGACCCTCGCTTGTCGGCTGTGCGTTCTTCTTCTTCCTAATGAGTGTCAACCCCAAAAAAGCTTGACACTAATGATGCAGCATAGTTTTAGGTCGAGCGCTAAATTGAAAGAGAATGGAAACACATTTTAAAAAAATCACACACAGAGCACAACATTATATTGCTCGGTTACTGCAGCTGTTTAGTGCCAATTTTCATGTGTGCATGTAAGTGCCGATGTTATTGTTGTTGTTGTGTAAGTGGTGCATACATATGTCAGTGCTTATGTAACATATGCATCACATTAATATGTCTGTGCGTGTGTTTAGGTTTGCATGTAGGTTAAGTTGTCTAGTGCTTAATATTTGCATAAACAAGCGCAGCGCCAAAAAGTTGGTAATACTTCTTTCACTAATTACGTGTGTGTGTGTGTTGGTTGCTTTGGGTAGTTTTTCTGTTCTGGACAGCATGCTGTTAACCTTAAAAACTAAATTACAAACTGTTTAGTATGCAAAAAGTTGCATGCGGTTCGGGGGTGTGCTGCATTAAACGATTGGTATTTTTTTAATTATATTCAAACTGCTTGATCGGGTTATTGCTGAGAGTGTGTTAGTAGCCTTACAATTTTAATCGTACTTTTGAAAAGGTTTTACATACTATGTACGATGCATTTAAAAATTAATAATCCTAATCAAGTATTGAATGAGAGTACCAACTGTGTATAAGTATATATTAATGCGTTTAGTGACTGAATGAGTAAAGTTAATGAAATCGATTAAAAAGTTTTTTTTCAGTAAACTTAGCACTTAGAAACGAAGTATGTCTTCAAACTCAAATTCAAATCAATAATTTTTATACCATGAACACATGTAATGGGATAAAGACTTAAATCGTTTTGTGCAAATGTCCAGCTGTGCATTTTTCAGACCGTCCGTCTACTTTGCACACTCCGTCTCAACATAGTTAACGGGGATAGGGTTAATAGGAACACATAAAAAAACACCGGCTATTTACACTTATACACAATACTCTTCAGATACTATGCCCTCAGATAACTGATAAATGAATATCAATTCGGAAAAATAAAGGTTTTTTACCTTATCCTTCGTTAATACATTTTTTTCGAATCATTCACCTGCTTAAATGCCATCATATAGATCTTTTTCAAATGCATTGAATACAACTAATTACATAAGAGGATATCCTTCTGCTAACACTTAAGCCCCCAAGTGCAATCAACGACAACAATAGATTGCTCAGCTGATGACATCGCAAAGCATTTAAAGCTCAATATACTCGAACTACTTCACTGACGTCAGCTGTGTCGCCCAATAATCTATATTCTACAATACAAAGGATGCCTCAAAGTCTTGTTATTTTCCTAGGTATCTTTAGAGCACGTACATAAACACACTTACAAAGAACTAGCTGTTTTTCTAGTCATGTTAACAGTGCACAATATGACAATGCAAAACTTGTGCTTTTATTCTCTTACTTTCTAACTTTCATAGCATAAATCTTTACGTGCAGTTATAAATTAAGAAAAAATTTCCAACTTTTCATTATGCTGCCCTCCCGCCCACTAGCTTAAAAAAACAATGGTAATGTTTAATATAACAACGGCAACAAGAACATAAATTTCATTATTTTTGTTCAGCCAAATTGTTGCCCCAAGTTTTCGCCTGGTCAGCCAAGCGTCGCGCGTCGCTTTTGTTATTTTCATAAAAATGATAATCATTATTTTTAAGCTAACGCTGAGCATTGAAAAACGTTCAGCACGTTCAACGAAAAACGGAAAAACAAGGAGAGCAAGAGATGAACAAATAAAATGCATTGCATATTTGCTGTCGCAAAAACCCGCTTTCTAACCGGCTTCTTCAGACTATACCACAGAAGGAACAGTGCAATAACCGTTTTTCCCAGGCCATCCACACACATGAAAGTTTATGTTTCAAATGCCATGAAATGTGCCACATAAACAATGTTAGCTAAAAGCAAAATGGAGATTTTTTTAAAGAGTTTAAAACAAATCATATTGATGGCTCTGGTTGTTTGTTTAAGATAATAATAATAATAATGATCGAAAAATGCTTTGTGCTATATTTTTTGAATATAGAGCGCCAGATCTCCAACAAAGTGACAATTTACACGCAAATCAATGCACCAATCTGGAGGTACGGGTGTCACATCTGCGGCCTGGCCTGAGATAGCAAAATTCAGCTGGAAAACGGTCCTATCATATCTCGCCCACAGGCGACAACCCATGGATCTACTACTTCGATCCTCATTAATGAGGGGCAACACAAGCAGACGCAGTAAATATTTGTATGTATATTTATTTATTGTTATTATTGTTATTCAAGTAGACTGAATGAATAGAAAAAAATACACAAAAGGTTCCATGCTCACCCCGTATGCCTTAATAAAAAATATAAAGAAAAAACTAAAAAAAAGGTATTTAATAATAAAATTAATTTTTTTTGTGAAACATTCCTTTATATGAATTGATAGACATTAATTTAAATTTCTCTGATATCGCAGAGCTAATTCTGTTTAAGCTGCTCAATTAATTTAGCCTACCGCTTTTACTTATGTTATGTACATTGTATTTCGTACTTGAAATTCAACATTTTAAATTTGGTGACTATAGCTCAAAAGCTGTGGGAGATATAAGCTTTTTTGATTTTATAATGCGGGTGGGAGGGGAATGGGTGGTCGTGGCTCCAAAATTTTTTGATGCAGTTTTTTGGGAGTTCCTAGTAACTATCTTCTTACCAAATTTGGTAGTTCTAGCTGTAAGGATGTGCGAAATATGTGGATTTATCGGTTTTGGGCTATTGAAAATATCGATTTGCCAGCCCTCCAGTTGTCGTAGAGCCCCAATCTTGACATTTTAAGTTACTTTCTCATAGATAAGGAGAATTGGAAAGTTTCAAGTCTCTAGCTTGAAGGGTCTGGAAAAAACTTGCACACATACGGACGGACAGACAGCATGACGGACATTGCACAAAACCAATATACTCTTTATCTTCGGTAACGAGTATAAAAAAAACATTTTTTACAGCCGAAATAAAATACATCATATAAGTGTTTATGAAAAGTCGCTGTTGAATGTTGAGCCCGTGATTCCTATTTTAAAAGAATTTGTACTTGATTTAAGTATTTCATACTCATATCAAATATTTCGTAATTGGTTTATTTATATTATTTATAGATATTTAGTATTTTAATACTAATTTGAAGTCTTCCGTACATAAATCAAGAATGAAATTCTCGAATGGCGAATACTCAAGTTCATTCGAACTTAATTCAAGCACGGCTTTTTTCTATCAGTGTACGATATCTGTACATGTATAAATTAATAGTATGGGAAGAAAAACTAGTATTTATCATTGCCGCTGTATGCAATATATAGGAAACAAAACTTTTGTGCAATGTGTGCGCTTGTATTTTGTTATCAACATGTTGACATTCGTTTGAGTGCTCTCTGTCTCTCTCTCTCTCCCACTTCCGGCCGTAATGCAACTGTGTGTTGGCTGCTTCCGTTTTCAGAGACGAAGGCTCTCGAGCGCGCTACGCATGAGTATACAATTTTCAAAATGTTTTCATAGCATTTTATAGAATTTTAAATTTATTGCTTCAATGAAACGGCAATGCGTATGAATTGTATAAACAAATGAAAAAAAAAATAAAGCGTTCTGCTTAAAGTGGCCGCATCTGTCTGGGTGCACAGGACATGTATACATAAATATCAAGTGCAAAAATCAATTGCAGCCACTGCCCACAAAACGTGTTGCAGCCAGCAATTTGCCATTAGCATTTTGCTGCCAACGTTGCTGTCACAGTCGGCGCTAGTACGTGCCACGTATGTTGCTTCGTGGTCTTCAGTCGCAGCCAGTCAGCTATGCTGCACGTAAGCCGTAAACGTTTTTAGTGGATTTGTGCGGCGTGGCTGGGTTACGACAGCCATAATGTTTCATTAGTGGCCGGTTCGTCGGTTCTAAGTTGCCTTAAGCATCTGGCAGAGCAAGGAGGGTTGATTGCAACAGTCTCAACGTTCAACCTTTATACTAAACTCACATACATAAAGGTAAGCCATATTCTTGCACCTGTATGTGTGTGTGTGCAGCCAAGGGAGAGAGAAACAGGCCATAAAGATCTACTACTGATTTAGGTGAAGTGATTCAATCAATAGAATGCAATTTCGATTCTACTAATTGAATCTATAAAAATTAACAAACAACACTTGAAGGAGAGAATGTAACCAAAGCTAATGTCAAAATTCCTATTAAAATTTATATTTTAAACACTTACAAGGAGGCATTCCAAATAAACTTTCGTTTAAAAATCAACCAATTCTGTTATACAGTGTAACCGTAACATTGAATATCTTTATGTCAAACAAATCCTTCTATAAACTGCAACTCGTTCGCTTCAAACATTGCACGCATCAATTATTTTATCAGTAAAGTATTCAAATCGTAAACACCCAGATGAACTGAAAATTATTCGTCCTAGACGACCACAAACTTCTCTCTTTATCTATTGACACAGATATTTTATCTCACATTAAACATTCGAAAATAATATCTTTCTGGCAGAACACATTAACTTTGTAATTGGATTATCATTTGGATCAGTCCCTACTTATTTAAACATATCAACGCCTTTAATGCAATTATATTAACACTATAAATATCAGTTTGCATCCACATTACGCAAAAGGTGCTGCTAAATTGAATGCAGTTTTGATTTCGAATGCCATTTTATAATGTTATTATTTTAATAGTTTTTTGTACTCGATACGAACCCTACTTTTTTCGATACCCGTAAAAACAGCGACTTGAGACAAATATCTTTTTTTATATGGGCGGAGCATATAAAGTGTCAAGATTTGTTTTCTACACAGAGAAAAAAAATAGAACGTAAAACCAAACATTTTAATTTTAGATTCAGATTTTAAATTTTTTTCCTTAATTTCAATACGAAAATTTTTGATTTTAAAATTAATCGTATTGAAACACCAAATTTAAAACGATTCGTATTAAAATCAATGCGGAAAAACGTTGATTTGAATAATTAGTTCTTAAACTTAGAATGAAAATTTTAAATTTAAGAATGTGCGCTTTTAAAATCTATATCTAAAACAACCACATTTAAATCGATAGTTTCAATTTTAGAAATCAGTACGAATCGATTTAGGATTAAAGTGCAAACTTTTCTAAATCGTAATTTACTATTTTAAATTTGAAGAAATCAGAAAAACTATAAGATGCAAAATTTAAATTTTAGATTTTAAATTGAAAAATATTGTTTTAAGGCTTTTTAAATTTTAAGCAAAGTGCTCCATTATTACTACTTGAACTTCGAATGAAAAATTTTCAATTTAATAATTTGCCCTATTAAAAAAAATATTTAAAACGAGCACATTTAATTTGATAATTAAAATTTTAGAAATCAGTACGAATCGCTTTAAAATTACGCTTAACAGAGAGAGAGAGAGAGAGAGAGAGAGAGAGAGAGAGAAAGAGAGAGGCGCTCTTATGTGTAGTATGTATTAGAATTAACTTTCTGTAAGACATAGTCGGCAACAGCGCAATGGGTATGGCACACGCGTGGTAATCGTAAGGTCTCAGGTTCGAGTCGCGGCATAGGTAATTGGCTTTTCGTGATCGGTAAGTTTTAAAAAATTAATTTAAAATTATACAAATGATTTATACTAAGTATGTAAACATAATATTTCTCACGCACATACATTGAAGGAATCTAATAACTATTAACAAAGAGCTTATCTATCACGCAATGCTTCTACTGGTCTGTATCCGTGCGCCCCAAGCAAAAAGTTTAATATTAATTTATAGAATCTTATATTATACATTTGTTCATGAATTATAACCACCAATATGGTGTTCAAAACTGATATCGGGATGTAACATTATTATTTCGATTCAAAAATTATTTTAGTAAGTTTAAGGTTTCTAATGCTTAATTTAAAATGAAAACATTTTGAATCAAAAAGTTTTCATTGTGAAAGCTATAATTTAAGCACTTTAAATATAAAATAAAAAATTTTATACCGAAAATTTTAATTTAAAATTCCCCTTTTAGAATTTAAAATTATGTATGTAGACCGAAAATCGTTCCGAAAAATTTTAGAATCTAAGTGTAAAGTATGCGATTTAAAATTTTTTTTTCTGTGTTTATGGGGCTGAAAAAACGATAAGTCCAAATATTTCCTACATCCCTTTAGCTAGACTTACCAAATTTAGTAAGGAGATAGCTTCTGGCGTCCCCAAAAAAACTCTTTTAAACATTTTGGTGCCACGCCCACGGCCGACAAGCCTATATCCTATATGTGGAACGGACAGACATCTTACGGCACATCCTCGGAAAAGATGGCGGAAAAGGTTTCATCATTCATTCAATGAATGGTTAAAGTTAAACCATAACTAACTTTGCTATCAAAATGTGTTAAAGTTTTCTAATGTAAAACGTGCTTAAGCTGCCTCTTTATGTGGCAGAAAATTTGTTTACAAATATATTTACAAACATAAAATACATTTATGAAAAAAATTAAAGCTCTAACTTGACTGAGATTGAAATTATAATACAAACAAACAAATAGTATCATAATGGGGCAGAAAGCAATAAAGGAAAAATGGTGTCGCTGCTGTGACTTTCTGCAGAGCAACAAACACACCAACAACAAGGTTAAAAATATGTATTGTTTTTGTCATAAATTAGGCAGCAGCCATTAACGGAACTAGAGAGAGACCGAGAGCGAATGGTTTCCAGGGTGCGAAGCATTTGCTTTCAGTTGGCAAGGATTACACAATACATGTTTCATGCGCCATTAGGCTTAATTAGTGGCATTCTCGTTGATGCTCGGCTCGACTCGGCTCGGCCCCGGCTCAATTTGAATGAGTTTAAAAGTTGCAACCAGTGCTATCGCTGGGGGTGTGAAAAGGTCAGAAAGAGATGGCATTAAATGCAAGTCGTTTGGCCTTTCTTTTATTTATTGCACTGCGATGCATGTCATCTTTTGGCCTGCCGTAGCTGCTGCACTTTGGTTGAATCGTCAACTCGAAGCGGCCCAGCTTTTATATTATTTTTTTATTGTATACGACCTTCGAGACAAACACAGCATCCATATCCATACGTGCGGGTCATGGATAGGCAACCACAGTATGAAGATTTAATTAAGAAAAATAATAAATGCGTACCTCGAAGCATCCAGCTTAAAGCGACTGCCAACTGGCAACATCAACAACAACAACAATAAAAATAACTACAACAACAACAACAAGAGCAGCAACAATGGCAGCCACATAAATTGTCGCTGGTATATGGCTAAGAGTCTTGTGGCCCCACTAACTAACCCAGTTTACTGAGCTTTTTGGGTTTTCCATATATATTTCTTTGCTCGATGTTCGTTTCTTGTTTCGTAAGTAAATAAGTACCAAATGTATACGTATTTATATATGTGTATGTATGTTTTTGTGTATATTGCTACTCATTGCTACCGGCACGCGATTTCCCGAAACAGCCTCCACGTTTTCCTTATTCAAACCTCCACAAAAAAATACCAATGGTGCATTTGATAGAGATCTGATAAACTTAGCTTGGCTTTTTCGAATAATTGTTTAACAATTAAAAACAATCAACTGCTTTGCTTCTCATACCAATTGTTAGTAAACACCAACGAAAACTGAAGTTTTTCATTATTTTTTGTTTATTTAACATTTTGTTTGCGCTTAGAAATTAATAATTTATTTTTTAAAACTAATATAGAACGCAAAATTAAATTAAACTAAATTACCATGTTTTCTTTTCATGTTTTTTTTTAGACGTGTTATTTCATTGAAAACTTTTTTTAAATATTTTTTATTGAGTTTTGTATGTGTCTACAGCTTGGCATCTCTGTCCCTAGTTGTCTTTCGCTGATTTTTGCCACTGTTTGAGCCCATAGGCCTTAACATTTCCAACTCCGTTTTTATGGCCAATGACTTTGAGTATTGGGCAGTAATCAGCGTCGCCAGCGCAACTGACGCAAACAAAATGCTCCACATGTTTTCCCCCACGACGTGGCTGTCAAAAGTAGCAACCGCTTGGCTATGGCTGATCTTTTTTTGTTTTGGACAACTGTAGCTTAGTTAACTGAGTCATGTAGACACATTGAAAAGCAGCAGTAAAACAAGAGACCAACAAAAACGACAAAACGACAAAGACAAGTTCATGTCACTTTGTCGTCGTCCATTTCCTTATTATAGTATTCCAAATTTATAGTACACACACAGCCTAGTTTGAACAGAGAGAAGGCACATTGTTCACCTTGTAAAAGTCAAGAGCAACAAAACCAGAAAAGCCAAAATCAGGGAAAAGCGAAAGAAAAAAAAAAAAACTGCAGTAAAATCAACATAAACAAAGGCCGATGGAATAATGTAAAAATCGAAATGAAAATTGTACAAATATTTTACAACAATAAACAGGCTATGTTTAAAGAACTGAATAGAAATGGGAAATGGATTATCAATAAACAAAGTATGACGGCGAACAATCAGAGAATAAAAGCCTTATAGCTTATTATGTTATATCATGTCGATGCTGATTACAACAATTCCAAATAAACAGGTATTTTTTAAGTGGCAATGACCTGTGGACCAGTTCGATTAGAAACATTAAATTGCCAATTTATGCAGAATAAAACGAAATAATTGAAAAACAAAATTGTATGTCTATAATCATTTTTATTATCTCCATTAAAATAATAATAAAATGAAAACGAAAATTTATTATTTCCATAAATACTGGGAAAACCAAGAACAACACACTCAACACAGTAAACTATAAATAAAAGCAAAATTTTTTGGCTGGCTGACATAAGTCTTTTAATGTATAACGCGCCACATTTTACATTAAGCCCACAAATAAACCGAGAGGCACATGAGAATTGTGCAGCGGGGTCTGGCATTGCTTGAGGGGTGAGTGCGGGGCTGGGCAGACGTGCCTCTGTATAGATAAAATGATTAGTAAATGAAATATTTGCGCTTTGTTCATTATATGAACAGCTTATGTTCGATTTTTGATGTGCCTGATTGACAGGTGTGAGTGCATTTGCCAATGCCAAATGGCTTTGAAAGTTTTTCGAGGTTGTGTTTTGAGGTGTTATGGGTTGAGGCTTAGGCTCGGGCCATGCATTTGTTTCCGGGCTCCATTAAGCAGGCAAGCTGTACGTATTGTTAAAATTAAAAATACATTCTTATTTAGTCGACACAGCAGGTGGCTCATTAATTATAATGCAAACGCAATTTATTTTCAGCATTATTTGAAAAAAAAAAATACGCCGGTAATGGAAAAACCTTGTTGTATAAACAATAACTTAAAAAGTGTTGAATATTTGAAATTTGGCTAGCTGAATAAATAAATGGGCTCGTATATTGAATACGCCCAGAAGCTCGTAAATTACAATCGACCATTTTTTGGGCACAATTCAAAATAACAAACAATAAGCCGAACCGTACATATTTCAGCATGTAAATCTAAGCAATCAATTAAACAAGATACATTGAAAGCATGCTACAGGCATTCAGCCTTAACAAGTAAATTTACATATTGATTTTATAAGACAATTCAATATACCTAGGGGATTATTCAAGTGCTAAGACAGATATCCTTGCATTTGCAACAAAGCCTTAAATTAAATAACTACAAAAAGGACTTAATCGGCAGCCCACAGAATGTCATTACTGTCGACAATCCGATTGCATTCGCCACTAACAAGCAAAAATTCCAATGCAGCATTAAAAATGGTGCAGCAACAACATCTGAAATTGTGTAGTCAGACCGATGCATGCATAGCATGCATTGGCTAACATTTACATTAACATACTTGTAAATAGTCCCTATATTTTAAGTTACTTTATGCTTTTCTATTTTACATGAACTGGTGTTAGTTCGAGTCCCGGTAACGCATACATTGCACTTTGTAGTTTGTAAGAAAGTAATCAAGGGGCAGTCTTGATCGAGCAACGAAATAAAATATAGGACTTGATGCTGCGTTTTAATATTTCGCGACGAACATTTGTCTACCACAATTGGTAGCCGGTAACTAAAAAGGTTAACAAGAATCGTTTCACTTTGCCATAAAATTTAACGTTTGAATAAACAGTTTCAAATTGATAGCAGCGCATTTACTCGTCAATCTCTTTCGACAGCATAAATCTTAATTGTTTTGTTTTGTTTAAAAACCATTAGCAAATTGTGTATACCCCATTAGCTACGTTTCAATCCGTACGCTTAAGAAAATAATGCGTCACCATATAATGCGACCAGGTGGCCTAGCATGTGACCGCAGGAGCCAGATATCATAAATGGCAATCAATCGAGCGGTTTATTGAGGCACTTGAAATCGAACTGTAACTTTAATTGCTGGGATTCTACTGAAAAATGCAATATCGATTAAATTTCATGGGAAATGACAGTTAAATTGCTATAAAAGTGCATTGTATTTTGCACAAATTGAGGCAATGAGTGCGCCCATATTATTTATAAACAGCCCCTAAAGGTCAAACACACCAGCTATATAGTACAGGGACAGGGGCCCAGTATTTTCATGTCACGTTTGCCAGCGGCAACAACTGCAACTAAAAGTGTCACGAAAACTGTTAAAAAGCGCTTCAGTAACTTTTGCAATCAACAAACATGACAAAAACTGGACACACAAACAAAAGCAAGTGTCACATACAAATATAGGCTACAGTGAGAAAAAAGGCAAAAAAAAAATAAATAATAATAATAATAAAATAAAACGAAAGAAAAAAAAGAAAAACCTGAGGCATAAGTTTTGACGCTGAGCCGCTGAACCGGAAAGCAGCGGACAATGGTATCATGTGGAGTTAGTTGGCTTTGCTGAAAACGCCAGTTGGCAAGCACATAAGAATCCAGGGCTAACAGCACAACAGTATTAGAAACATGGCCAGCTTAAAGCGGTATCAAATAATACGTTGAACATTGAACTTTTCAGCTATAAAGACAATTTAAGAAAGTTTATACATGTATATAATTGGCCGAAGAGTTGTTAACAGAAAATATATAAGTTTATATACATATATAATTGAAAGAATTTTTTTAACCAGTTCCTTGCGAAGAGCAATGTAACTGCGCTCGATCATTCAACAACATTACGAAAGTTTGTTGAGTATGCTAGTTAAACTCAGTGCAACACATATAATGCCAATTAACAGTTAAACAAATTTAATAATTAATTATCATAAACATACTATTAACATGCTGAACATATATTATTGCGTTCACTACGAGCAGATGCCATTTGTACATATATTTTTCAGCTTAATATAACATTTTATATGTTAACTTCTTATTTCAGCTACTACTAAAAGCATGCACTTTTGATATTTATGTGACTCTATACCCAATGTAAACCTTGTCAATCTCATATGTCACATTTTTGTGCGGGGTTGGAGAAACATTGCAGCACCTGCAGCCTGCTCTCGGCTGGATGACAGTGTTATTATGTCCTAAGCAGAGAGCATAACAAGTCGAAATTGCTGCTGAAATGGAATGTCTATAGTGAATGGACATGAGTCAGCGACAAAAACGCATACAACATTCATTCTCACCGACACAAATGACAATAGACGCTGCTGTCTTAGTTCTTCTTCTTATTCATGTTGCTGCTATTGTTGGTATTGGTATTAGTGTGTGTAATGTGAGAATAGCGTACGCTGCACTATGGGTAATTTTAACACTTTCTGTTGGCCAAAAGACATTTTTTAAAAGTCGATCAATTAAACATTAGTGGGCGGCTTTACATAGGAAAAATACGTGTCCTTTAATTTAAAAACATATAATGTAAGAAGCTTCAGAAAAAAAATCGTACTACTATTGCCGCCTCTTGTCATCGAAACGGAAGAAACCCAGAGCATATACGGCATATTTCAAAACCATTTGCAGGTTGGCTAAGTTCAGAACAAATATTATAAAGTTGGGCTCCCTGCACTGATTTACATGTTCAAAAATTATGCTTTTAAGGGAGCTTCTTGATACACCGTTATTTTGGTCCAAAACTCGTCATTTTTCCTCTATTATATAGTCAACTGATTCGATGATTTTATGAACCGATATATTAAGCGGGAACACGAAAATTTTATTTAAAAAAAAAACTATTTCCTTTCAGTTTTTAAAAACTCAACTCAAGAAAATCAAATTAGAATCATTCTTGTTTCATTAATCAATTCCGCAAAAAGTGGTAAGGTTGCCCATAGTGCGCTGAATGCAACTAACGTAAAGTGAAACAAAACGGGAGGAAGGAAGGAAGCAGCAGCCAACAAGCGAGCGCCAAATGAAAGTGCAAAGTGCACTCCAAAAGAAAATAAGTGTGTTAGTGTTAGAGTGTGTGTGTGTGTGTGTGTGTGTGTGTGTGTGTGTGTGTGTGTGTGTGTGTGTGTGTGTGTGTGAAAGTGCCGCCAGCGCTCTACTTATGCAGCATACTTTGAGGCGCGAGCACGCTTAAGATAAATAGCTGCAAGTACTAAACAAAATCCCTGCAGCTTCCCCTTCCTATCACTAAGTTCCCTTAGCGAGTGCAATTTGCGCGAAGTTTAGCAGCCAGACGAAGAAAACTTTTCAGGCCAAACGGTACCGAAAAATTTTGCGGTGCGCTGACTATCAAAAAGAATTCGTACCGTTTTCATTTTTTGCATACCCTTTAGCCAACAATTTAATTTGCATGTTCAAATCAGGCGTCATCTCTAGTTTAATACCTAGATACGTGTGTGCATTATTCCATTTAATTTCTCGCTTGAATGTGATACTATGTCCGTTATACTTTTGCTGGAGTTTAGGAGCTTTTTCGGGTTGCGAAGTAACTGCTAGTCGTGACATGGCTTTGTAAATGCAAGTTTTCTTACATTATTTTCTTAGTCATAATTATGTTAATTAAGCCAAAAGTTCTCAACTGGCCTTCACACACCTATGGATGCCAAGGCAGGCAAACTGTGATACCTAAATGAAGCAAACAATTTAAATTTGAATTTAAAAAGGCCCACAGTTGCACACACTCAAACACACAAGGATCTCACGTACTTTTTAAGGGTAGCCTCGGTTTTATTTGCATATTCTATAACGTTCATAACGGCCAAGGAATTTGTAGCGTTAAAAAACGAAATTGCCTCAGACAAAATACCTGACTGCACAGCAAGCATACAAACATTCACACACATGTCCATCAATAAGATACATACACACAACCTCACGCTCACACACACACAGACACACACGTGCACACTCAGCGGTAATTTGCATTAATATTAAATGTGTAACGAACTGTATGAAATATGAACAAGTTGTATAGTTTAATGTGAACGCATTTAGAATGAAAAAATATGGAGGAGGGGAGGCACTGGGGAACGATGGTATAAGGGGTTGAGAATGTCGTAGGGTGTCATGGGCATGACCCCAGGCGTCATGGCATTGATCCAGTAGTGGTTAGACAGCTTGCAGTGGGTTGATTTTAAACATATTGTCTGTAATGAGAGCAACCTATGAAGCAAGAACCTGCTTTTAAATGGGGATTAAATCATTTCTATTTTCTTATCATATTTATGTAATTGAAGAAAATAAGCTAGCTTAAGTTAACCGCTTCAAAAGAGCTGACTTAATAGAAAAGTGCGCTCCTAGCAAAGTTAAGTTTTTCAGATTAAATAACTTTCTAGTTTTATAAAACTTGTATTCATGAAACAGGCATAACTTTAGCGTGTTATTGAAAGGTAATGTATTTCCTTGTCGAACTCACTATACAACACAGAGAAAAAAAATGAAACGCAAAACCAAACATTTTAATTTTAGATTCAGATTTTAAATTTTTTTTCTTAATTTCAATACGAAAATTTTTGATTTTAAAATTAATCGTATTGAAACACCAAATTTAAAACGTTTCGTATTAAAATCAATGCGGAAAAACGTTGATTTGAATAATTAGTTCTTAAACCTAAAATGAAAATTTTAAATTTAAGAATGTGCGCTTTTAAAATCGATATCTAAAACAACCACATTTAAATCGATAGTTTCAATTTTAGAAATCAGTACGAATCGGTTTAGAATTAAAGTGCAAACTTTTATAAATCGTAATTTACTATTTTAAATTTGAAGAAATCAGAATAATTACAAAATGCAAAATTTAAATTACTACTCGAACTTCGAATGAAAAATTTTAAATTTAATAATTTGCCCTATTAAAAAACATATTTAAAACGAGCACATTTAATTTGATGATTAAAATTTTAGAAATCAGTACGAATCGCTTTAAAATTACGCTTAACAGAGACAGAGAGAGAGAGAGAGAGAGAGAGAGAGAGAGAGAGAGGGAGAGGCGCTCTTATGTGTAGTATGTATTAAAATTAACTGTCTGTAAGATATAGTCGGCAACAGCGCAAAGAGTATGGCACACGCGTGGTAATCGTAAGGTCTCAGGTTCGAGTCGCGGCATAGGTAATTGGCTTTTCGTGATCGGTAAGTTTTAAAAAATTAATTTAAAATTATACAAATGATTTATACTAAGTATGTAAACATAATATTTCTCACGCACATACATTGAAGGAATCTAATAACTATTAACAAAGAGCTTATCTATCACGCAATGCTGCTACTGGTCTGTATCCGTGCGCCCCAAGCAAAAAGTTTAATATTAATTTATAGAATCTTATATTATACATTTGTTCATGAATTATAACCACCAATATGGTGTTCAAAACTGATATCGGGATGTAACATTATTATTTCGATTCAAAAATTATTTTAGTAAGTTTAAGGTTTCTAATGCTTAATTTAAAATGAAAACATTTTGAATCAAAAAGTTTTCATTGTGAAAGCTATAATTTAAGCACTTTAAATATAAAATAAAAAATTTTATACCGAAAATTTTAATTTAAAATTCCCCTTTTAGAATTTAAAATTATGTATGTAGACCGAAAATCGTTCCGAAAAATTTTAGAATCTAAGTGTAAAGTATGCGATTTAAAATTTTTTTTTTCTGTGTGAAGAGAATCCTACTTGTTTATTATTATACTGTGCAACAATTTTCTGGTCATGTAATCCAAACTTTTATTCGAAAACCATACTTGAATACAAATTGATGACAAATGCTATCGAAATATATAACATTTATTGTACAAAAAAATTCGGACTGATTTCAGCTTGCGATTAAAGTAAAAATATATATATATATATCATATATTCACGTTTTCAAGACTTTTACTGACTGACAGTAAAAAGGTCGAAAAATTCCATATTTTTGTGCATTCTAGAGATTTCGAGAATATTTCATTTTGCATATTCTATACCTATAACTTTGCCTAAGACACAAACAAATATTTCATATCATTGCCGAGATATAGGCATCCCGAAAATAAAAAAAAGAACATCCCGAAGTCGAACTGAACGAAAAACATCCATCTAACTTTAATCTAAGTTCAAGTTTGTATGTTTTGAACCGTGTTAATATAGATTGTAGTTAATTGCGATCTTTTGTATCTAATGTAGCATTCTTTAGTAAATGAGCTTCATTTTTTAGTCAAGTTCTTGTTCTTCCTGGTTTTGAAGCCCTCATTTTAATTATTTCCATGGAACTCCAACTGCAATCGATTTTATTTCTTTAATTTGTTAGCTGTCAAAATTCGAACAAACAAAATATCCACCAAATGCAATCAAGTACTATATTGCTATGGTATATTATATCTATATTTGAGGTTTATTTAACAAATTCGTTTGCACCTGTTGATCTCACGTTGTTGCTATTGAGCAGAGTGTCACTGGATGTTGTTGCATACCTTTATCTCTTACCTTCTCTATATTTCTTTCTCTCTCTCTCTCTCTCTTTCTTTGTGTGGCCGTGCGAATTCATTTACATTTAATTATAAATGTAACGCTTAGTCCCATGGGTAATTGTATAAGGATTTTCTATCAGTGCTCTTCCCACGCATATAAATATGTGTAAATGTTGCATTGCGATTTTACTTGTATGAATGCGAGTGTATATTTATGCGATTTCTTCAGTTATGGAATAATCAAGCAGCGTCAAGACAAGAAAATTAACCAAAAATCTAGGGAAAACGTTGCAATCGGATGTAACCGACTGCGGCATACTCTGATACCTGTATGAAAACGGGAACGCCTAGGGGTTTAATGAACATCTTGGGGGACATCGCCAGCTGAACTGCCACCAAGTTTGGTAACTATAGCTTAAAAACTGTAAAAGGAACAGGCGATTCTGTTTTCACAAGGCGGCTGGGTCGGAAGGAGCTTGCGGGGCCTACAAGTTGCAGTTTTTTGGGGAACGTCTTCACCTATCTTGACACCGAATTTGGTGGCTTTAACTCAAAAAACTGTGAAAAATATAGGCGTTTCCGATTTCGAAGTGCGCGGTGGCTCTAGGCGGAATGGGTGGGTGAGGCACCAAAATTGTTCATGCAGTTTTTTGGGCGACGCCAGTAGCTATCTCCTTTCGAAATTTGCGTACTCTAGCTGTAAGTATGTGGGAAATACATTGATTTATCGGGTTTAGTTATCAATTTTATCGATTTTCCAGCAACTTTGAAGGTTTAGAAACCTAATATTGACACTTAATCTGTCCCGCCCATTAAAAAAGATATTTGCAAAGTTTCAAGTCTCTAGCCATACAGATGTCATAAAAAACACACGAAAGCACGAGTCGCTAACAGCTTGAAATAACATTTTTATAAAATCCAAGTAAGAAAGCTCTAGTCGAGAAATATCGAATAGGAGATACACTAAGCCCTAGACATTACTTCTACAGTCACTGTTTGTGTGTGTGTGTGTGCTAAATCGAAAACAGAAAATACTGCTCACAGATGATCATTATTTGGAGAATATTTTTTGAATCAAGAGGTGATTTCTATATTGAATCAGCTGTTGATACCGATCAAGTATATATAATCTTTATGGCGACGGAGATGCTTTCCCATAAGTAATTCGTGATGCAAGGTATCTGCTAATCGCACTCTCTCTCTTTCTCTCTTTCTCTCTATTTCTCTCTCTCTCTCTCGCTTACCCTCGACTAAAGCACTCTTACTCGTATTTATTATGTATGTGGTTTGGTTTTTTTTTTCTTTGCGTTAAATTCGCAGCGAGTGACGTTGGTCACCTGCTGCTTGCTAACCACAGGTCTTTTTGTGTAGTCAGCAAAAAAGCAATTTGGTCTGGCAACAAACACCCGCTTTTCTTTTACCCTCCAGTGCCCCTTGCACTTTGGCAGCCTCATTGTTGTTATCTGTCGCCGCAGAAGGGAAGGAAAGAGCGTTTCGTGTTTGTTGCTACTGCTGTTATAAGGCAGCGTTGATATCCCGCTGGCTTTGGCACTTCAATTTTATACAGACAGTAGCAAACAACAGCCAACAACAACACTAAGAATAGCTGCTAGATGAACAACAACCGCGAACACTTGGCACCTGTCTAATGGTCTGTGGCTATAATGGACACACCATTCAACATTCAACATTTAACGTCGCACATTGACAGGCACCATATTTAAGGTTTCCGATTTATTTTTAGTGACCACAAGATAAAGCGACAATTTAGCCGTACTATAAACTTGGCTCACGCTGCGTATACTTGATAACCCATAATAATAGCACGTAAATCAAAACTTTTTTTATGATAGTGGCATTTTAATGCAAGATAAAATGTTATGCTCTAAATCAAAGCTACGCAACCGAACAAACTAAAATTCTAGAAAATGGTACCATATTGTCATTAAACATCCGCAAACAGGTGTTTTAAATAACCTCCAACAAAATATAAATAAAAAATTAAGAAATGTACAAAAACAAAAAAAAATTTTTTATATATTCACAAAACCGACTCAGTTTTTAAAACTAAGCAAAATAAAACAGTTTTTAGATTTTTTTTCATGGTTTTTTTTTTCATGCTTAACAAAAACTTAATTTTAAGATATTAAATGATGAATATTATGAATTTACGGCATTTAAGTCTAAATCAACAGCAGAAGTAGTAAATTTTGTTACACTATCCGTTTTTAATGACACATTGCAGGATATTATATCATTTAGAAAAAAGCGTCGACACAAACGGACGAACAGAAGGACATTTCTCGACTCGGATGTTGATGGGTGAACAAGAATGGCTCGGAGATACTTCCTTCTGCCTATAACATACATTTGCACACAACCGTTGTACAGTTTTTCCTCTTTTTATGTGTTCAGGGTTCATAGAGTATGCTTAAAACCTGATAATTTAACAAATTGTAGTATCAGAGTTAAATAAAAATAAAGGATTTGAAGATATTAATGGATACTTATACTGTGATGTGATATTTATTTGATTTATGATATTTATAATTTGCTTATAAGTAATATATATAGTGGGGAAATTGAAATGTAAATTTTTGTGTATGCCAAATTTGTTCTTTAGCAAATTCAAAATTATTTATTTCTACCGGAAAAAATGTATCAATTTTAGTTATTAGAAAGTGACGGTATTTTCCGATAATGTTATAGCAATCTATGGCTTATGAATCCTATTTTATTAATTAAGAAATGTTATTTCAACCACTTTGAATTACAGGACTCGCATCCGCAGTCGTAACATAATATGTACTTCCTTGTCAGATCATTTATCACAGAACTTTCAGGTTTCTGCTAATGATTGCATGCCACTGCCATAGTTTAATCCCAACAATCAATCCAAACCCCCAAAAGTAAGACCCTCTTTACTCTCTCCACACTCTATACGGTTTCTCTTCTTTTTTGTTTGTTTGGTTGCTTCTTTATCACACAGAAAAAGCGAACCGCAACAGCTCAAGCCGCAGTGATTAGGCGTGCCACAGCAGCCTGATGTGCAGAAGCCTGCCACGCCCGCGCTCATATCAACCCCAAACCCACTCTCGCACTTTAATTACAGGCGAACAAGCTGAGAGCCTGTCCAGCCCCCCTTTTCCTTTGCACACAGAGGGAAAAAAAATGTCAAGCTTATGCCATCAATCAAAATGCTTAAATAAAATGTTTGTTTTAGTTGTTTGCCACGGCGCAAACAGGCTAAATCATGCTGAGCATACACGATATATAAAACATAAAACGAGCATATGAATCTTGTTGCGGGGAGGGGAAGATGGAGATTTGATGTGGGGATGGAGGATGCAACTTGAAAATCTTCATTATGTGTATTTTCCATGCCAATTGAGCGTTTGAAAGAGGCAAAAAGTTTACTCAAGTTAAGAGAGGATGAGCAAGAACCACTTTCGATGCTGCCAAAATGTAGAAGAGACATTAAAAACGTTGTTGTTCACATTTGATGTTGGTTGTTATTTCCAGCTGTATATAATATTAACAGCGACAAGCAAATGAAATTTATTGCCTTGTTGTGATAAACGTGACGCGGCTTCTACAAGAACACACAGCCTTTACCCTCCCACCTATAAGAAACACACAGGACATTTTGAGTAGCAACTTCAAAGTTGATTTGTATGCTTGCAAGCCAGAGCCATAACGCCAAGACTTCAAGGCCAACAGGCTAAACAGGCTAATGTACCACCCTGAAAATTGTTAAAATGAGTAATGTTGTTTGACCAATAGAAAATATAATCTCTGGAGTACTTTTGATAAAGTAAAAGCTTTATAGTGAAATATTTGCTAAGACTGTTTAGCTTGTCGAATTTATGAAACCACTTCGACTTGTTGACATTGTTAAAATATATAAATAAAAAATAACAATTTTTTAGTTAATAAGTATCTCCAAAATTTATTTTTCTATTTGAAAATTTATTTAGATAACCAACCCTATAAACTTTTTGGTCCTGAATTTATAAAGGTAAACAAAATATTATCTGCAATAACGTTTCTCAAATCTATGCAACAAATATTTCAATGTAGTAGTTTATGTCTGTCAAAAATGGTAAAAGTGTTATTTATTGTTTAATGCCTATTGAGCTTCGTCAACACTGAAGCTTGGTTTTTGTTTACATTTTCAAAAGCTCTTCTCGTACACTATTTGTTCCATCTTCTGTATGTTTCGTATAGCTACAGATTTTTCTCCTTTAACAACTGAGCGTACGCGTAATATTTTCATAGTTTTTTGAAAGAAGCTTATTGCATCGTTTGCTGCTTTGCCTTTTTTATATTCGCATTTTTTTGTGTTTTAATTTCCAAGCTGTCCAAGCACTTAAGATTTTCTAATACCTGATGGATGAAAACTTTGCCGGAATTTTAGAAAACTGCATTGCATTTTTATTATTACATATTATTATTATTTTTTCATTTGAAAGCCAATTGAGTGTCCAGAATTTCAAAGCTTGGATAAAACCTAATATGCAGTTTTTCTTGTTAAGCTTTTAATGCTGCAGTTTAATTTTAAAACGGAGAAGTTCGTTTGCTAGTTCTGATAAGACCCCGTTCTATTTGCACTTTGTGTATCGTGCCTGTAAAATCAAAAATGTGTGAGGAATTTTTTTTTCGTGTGTGTCTGTCGGTGTTTGTCTTTTTATCTATTGGCTGAGGGGCTTAAATTTAACCTCAACAATTCGAAGCGGTAAACATTTAATCGTAAAGCAAAAGTTGACCACACACTAGGAATGTCAATGTTTCAATGTCTTTCAGTTACGAGCAAGAAATGTATACCTATCAAATGAATTAAAACATAACAAAAGTTAAGTTATTATTACTCTTATGTGTTAGACAAGTATATATGTTTATGAGCAGATGTTTGTGTGTGAGCTGAACTTAAGGGTATTTATAGATATAGGTATAATTTACGTGCACACTGGACTATGGCTACTTCAGCTTATTATAATGTTTGGGGACATTATTTCAAACAATATTTTGCCAATATATTTGAGTATGGCTAAATAAAATACAAACATATAAAAAATTAGTTGAAATGCAAAAGAGTTAGACGTAAGCTTTAAGGGTGAAAAGATTATTTATAAAAATGCGGCGTGCAAGTTTTAAAAAGGTCGCGTAGTAGTGGCTTAATTTTTTATATTTATGTACAAATTACTTTTTGCAGTATTTGTGGTCTCGTATGTGTGTTTAAAGCTGCTGATAGATTTGACTTGACCAAAGAGTTGAAACAAAACTTACCACAATGCGCCTGACACGTGTCATTTTGCGGTAGTGGGCCAGCTTGAGGCAGAAGCCGCTTTCTTAAGCGTTTCCCCTCCCAACTGAGTCTCACAATTAATTTGGTTGCTTAATAGCCCGACGGCAGTTTTTATGCACTGGTATTAAATAATTCTTAAGTTTTTGGAAGTAGGAATAAAGTTTTTTGGTTTGAACAGTCACAAAACAGGCACAATGTTTTATGTAGATTTATTTTTCTATTGTTTATTCCTTGTTTTGGGAGGAAGTCACGCGATTCACGCTTGTTTTTGCTAGTCGAGCCAGTTATTTATTTTTTTTTTTCACTTACTGGACTTTTTATCGACCGCTGCGCCAAACGTCTCAGATGAAACTGAATGTGGCCCGAGATTTGCACACAGATGAAATACCCCCTGGAAAATGTGGCGAGGCAAGTCCGTTCAACACACAAACTGCGGCAAAGAGACCAGGCAACTCCTGCCTCTCTCACAGGCATGCTCTCTCAATATTTTCTCTCAGCTTACTCTGCGGATACGTAACAACATGCCACTGGCATTGCTTTCATACACTGATCAAAAATAGTTAATAAAAATTGTTTTTTATGAAGACAGCCATATATTTTATTCAGAAAAATTGAATCGTTATTAAAGAAAAATTATACTTAAAATATGTCAGAACCTTAATTTGATTAGAAAAGCAAATGTTTGTGTATTTACAATCGACATAAAATTAAATCAAGGTAAATTCAAACTAAAATTAATTCTAAATTATAAAATTCAAAGTAAAATATGCATTGTAATTCAAACCTGCAAAATAAACGTAAATTTAGTTAACCGATTGCGAATTACTGGATACCTGTTTAAAAACGGGTAACAAGAGGCATGATTGCAAAGAGGGTTATACGCTGCGTTCAAAGATTGGATGATGCAGATATTTCGGGGATGTCACCAGTTATATTGCCAACCAATTTAGGAACTCAGCTCAAAAACTGAGAAATTTACACAAATTTCCGTGGCACCAAAATTGTTTAAGCAGTTATCTCTATCTAACTATCTCTTGTCTAAATTTGATAACTTTTACTGTAAGGATGTGGGAAATGTAAGAATTTCTCGATTTTCAACAATCTAATTTATCGATTTCCCAGCCCCCAGTAGGCGTATAACCCCTATCTTGACACTTTATCTGTTCCGGCCATAGAAAAAGATATTTGCAAAGTATTAAATCTCTATCTTGTCGAAAAAAGTTGCGTTTATACAGATAGACGTTGCAGAAATCTGCTATACTCTTAACCTGTGGTATCGAGTATTAAAATGAAATAAAATTTTATTTTTGATTTTATTTCAGTTATGTTAAGAACATTATTGCTGTAATAATATCTACATTATGATTTCAGAGAAACTCCTTTGACTATTGTATAAAATCATTATTTTATAAAAATTAAAAAAAAAAATTTAGAGACGTACTACTTAAATATTATTATGTTTTTTTTTATTGAAGATCATTATTAAGCTTTTTTAAATGTAGCACAGTGGTCGAATATTTAGAATATTGTTAAGAGTTTTGTTTGTTTTCATTTGCAGCACAGTTTGCTCCAGCTTTTTTGTGCAGTGTGGTATGCGTAGCAGAGAGCCAGAGTGCGCAAGCAAAAATGAAAATATGAGAGAGAGAGAGAGAGCGATTGAATCAGCAGTGAGAGCAAAAACTGGAGAGCTACTGCTGCTTTTCTCTTTATCTTTCTTTTACTTTGCTTTATATACCTTTTAGTTTGGCCAAACGCAAAAAGTACGCAAATCGCGCCAAGCAAAACGCATGGCTAGGGGAAATTCTAGACGCATTAAGACGGGCGGTAAGTGGGTGCGTGACGATGTCCTTGTGTGTGCGTGTGTGTATGTGTGTGCTGAAGCGTTTGTTTATAAGTTCGTTTTGTTACGTTACATCTTCGATAAATGAAAGGAAGAGAGAAGTAAGCGCGAAGACCAGCAGCAAATGCAAGCAGCGAAGACAAAAGCCAAAAAACCCAAAAATCAGACTCTGCAAACTTGTTGAAGAAATATTTGTATGTGCTCATGTAGGAGGGTGCAAGTGTGCGTACATGTACATATGTAGGTGTGTGAATAACTCTGAGTTGCGCTTTTAAGCCTGAGAATGTTGCTTCAACTATTAAATGGTAGCTAATAAAGACATCGACCTGGGGGATATAGGATAAGGAGTTTACATTCAAAGTGTGCCCAAGAAACTCACATATAACATATAAGTATGTTCATACATATAAATGTACGTACGTATATAATTGCAAAGCGCAACATGTTGATTTAACATTTGTTCCCCGTCGCACATGGGACTGTAAGTGTACGTGTGCTTGTGTGTGTGTGTGTGTGTGTGTGTTTTAATTACTGCATGTAAGGGAAAATTTAATTAATTAACTCTTGCTAATTGCAATTTAATTACAAAAGGCAGCTATGGAGATAAAATTGGCAGAGAATATCTACTTACTGCAAAACTGTATTTAGCCTTGCAACGGAAATTAATTAGCTGAAGCTGAAGTGCTTATGAAATTAAAACTTGTACTTATATATTTACCAAAACAGGGGATAAGAACAAAATCATCATCTAAATCTATCTGATCGTATCTTGCAATTCATATATGCTAGTATTTCTTTGCTATTTTATCATATGTAGGAACTTAAGAGATGACTTTCTACACCGAATGCATTTGAATTGAGTTTTTGCGATTCTAGAATTTTATTCTTGATTTAACTGCGGAATAGCTAAAATAAATATAAAATACTTATGTCCGCTAGAAGAATGGGTGGGCGTGGCTCCAAAATTTTTGATGCAGTGTTTTGAGGAGTGCCAGTAGCTAGCAACTTACTAAATTTGCTAAGTCTAGCTGTAAGGATGTGGGAAATATGTAGATTTTTCGATTTTCAGCTATCGGATTTTCCCATTTTCCAGGCGTACAGACGGACAGACACCATAGACATTATGCGAACAGCCATTGTAGGTTCACGCGTATATAGAAAACCTTAGTATTTGATATATCTGGTGATACTCAACCGATTTCAATGCAATTTTCACAGATGATTATTTTTTGTCTTTAAATTTTTGATCAATTTTCAAAATTTTCTTATTCAAAATTTTGTTAATATAGATTGCAAGTGTAAATCTCTTTGGCCCAGATATAAGTTCCACTGCGTGGCACAACAAGATTTTTTTATTGGTTAAAACGTATTTTTATACCTTTAACCCATAAAATGGGTAAAAAGGGTATAATGGTTTTGCAAAAGTATACAACAGGCAGAAGGAAGCATCTCCGGTAGCAATTCATGTTTCCGATATACACATGGAATCGATAACAAAAAAATATCGAATTTGTTAAATGTAAAAATTAGGGTTGAAATAATGGGTAACAAAGAACTTTTCTGAAAATTTCATCCAAATCGTTCAAGAAACACAGGAGATATCGAATTTAATCGATTGAAGCTAAGTCAGTATACCAAAGTCTTATATAAATTTAATTTATTTAGTGCAACTGGGTTCAGGGTATCTTCTAGTCGGGCTCTCCCGACTAGAGCCTTCTTACTTGTTAGTTTTGCATTGTGCCGTTCGTATCCTTTTGCTCATATTTGTTTCTCTGATTCACTTTTGTTTTCTCTTGAACTAGGAAGCCTTGGGGCTTTTGGGGTTCTTCGCTCTCTTTTGTCTTTGATTGCTTTAAGGCTTGCTTTCAGATGATTGCCGACCAAGGCGTAGTCAGATTTAGATTCGGATTTGATAGCCCCTTTTGAACTTAATTATAGCCTTATGGATTTGAGAATTTGGCTCAGCTCAAAGGCTGGTGTTAAGTTGGCTTAGGTTGTTCCACATCCAGAGAAAATATTCGCATGTGTGTTTAAATATTTGTGTTCCATCTTAAAGATGTTATGGGGTTTGCGGGAAAAGGAAAAGCACAAATGTTTATTAAATTGATTTTGCATTATTGCTTGGAATGGCATTGTTTTGCATTGTGGGTCAATTCACCGACAACATTTATAATGGTAATTCAATTTAATGCGAACTGTGATATAAAATGAAATTCTGTTCGAGATAAATTTAGTTTGTGATTTAAACTGATTGTGCAAAGCTTTAAGCGAGATAAATTCTATTAAAAATCACAATAACATCTACACAAAGAAAAAAATTAATAGTTTTTAACAATGTTCACAATGTTCCCAATATTCGCAACATCAGAAAATTTCGCTACATGATATTGGAACAGAAAAATTATACTTAGTTTCGATCGTTTTTATATGTTTAAAAAACTTATCCGCTGTGACCTAGAGTGCACGAATTTATTTTTAAGCCCGTTTCATATTGTTACCCCGATTAAGAAAAATGTTTTTAATCGAATTGCGATAAATGGAGCGCAAATGTCAATTATGTAGTCTACTTTTTACCGCTTGAGGCGCTACATTTACGAGATTCGATAAAAAAAAGCTGACTTAAACGCTTTTGTTCGCTCCATACGCTACAATTATGCTCCATAAATGGTAATCGGTAGCCGATAGATGCTTCTGGAGCAAAACGGAATGTAAACTTTAAATATACTCAAACAAGAGCTTGCTTAATTAACATTTTAATGAAAAGCGCAAAAATAAAAGTTTATGTGCACTTTTTAATTGTTGACTGGTCAAGTTAAGAGGGCAACATTTCGTATGCGTAACATCATTTGGCTAACACATGGCTTCAACTTTGTATGCATCAATAAGGCAGAGCAGTGTGTTCCACTCAATTAGTCAGCGTTTGAGTTATGCACATACAAACAGCAGGCAATGTTTTTGTTGCCCCTGGCACACTAATAAACAATAGTTCAAATGCACCAAGAACAATAAACACTCGAAGTTTCGCTTTTAATTGCTTTGAAAATAAAAATATAACGGCAACGTACGCTTAAAAAAACAACAATAAATTTGCATGTTTGGCTCATCGAATCGGATGCCATTTTGTATTTTGTTTTTTGACTTCCTGATTTTAATTGTTAATTAACTTTTTGCTCTTGTGCAAATGGTTTCCCAATTGTCCTGTCTAGTTGAAGACGCCTCAGGATTCGTTCTCTGATTCCATTTTGTGCCTTCCAACACACTCACACTCGAGCACACACGAATATCAATGCCACATGTCAGCCATGAGAATAAACGCAACTGCAGCTGGCGAGTGGAAAACTTTGCCATCTTTCTTGATTGCCCTTCAACTCCTCGTGACCTCTCAAGTTATATCTAATTAAAGCGTTATTGCTTGGCAGTGTGTGGTGTGAGCTGCTTACAGCGCTGTCCTCTTTATAAGTTGCAGTAATTGATTTCAAACTGTTACAATTGATATGCCCAGATGTTCGGCTTAAGCCGCAAACTTAAAGAAGAATCAATAAGTTTCTAAATCGTTTGTTTTTTGAGGCAAAACTAAAAGTTTGCACTTGAAAAAATCTTTTCAAGCATAGAATATCAAATCAAGCATCACAATAAAATAGTATACTGACTATTGTAGTTGACAAAGATGACAAATATATGATTTTTAATTACATAAATTGAATTTCATCTAAATTTTCTGTTAGTTGAAGATGAGAAGGATCATTACCCTTTTTAAAATACCATTTAAGTAGTAAAATTGACTGCCCTGAATTACTTTTTAGTGTACATTTCTTTCGAGGTCTCTGCGGTTCTTACTAATGATGGATAATATAATGAGCCGATCTCAATAGAATTAAAAACTTATGATTTGCTGCCAATCGACTTGCGATTCGATTATACCCATAATACTAATTTTGTAAAACAGTAGCTTAAGCAGTAATTTTAAAGATAATCTGTTACTTTAATTGTTATTGTTAGTGTTAAGTTAGTTATAAGTTAATGGCAGTAAGGAGAACTTTTTGTTGCTCTTCGGCAGTACTTATAGTAGCCTGATTTATTTCTAGTTTTACAATAATAATTTGTATCATATATCCATTATTATTGAAAGCAACTTGCGACGCTTGTTTATGTGCGTACGCATTTATGCGACTCTTAACGTGTAAGCGTATGTGTGAGTGTGCTTGCGTCTGTGGCAAGAGGTAATGTTGGTATTATTGTAGTGTTTGACGCAGCTGTCAGGAGCTGGACTGCAACAATAGGAAAAACAAGCCAAAGACGGAGCCCAAAGCCAATGCGCTGCACACACATATTTGCGTAGAATAAAATAGTGGAACAGAGCAAGAGAGATAGAGGGGGAGAGAGAGGAAGAGAAAGAGAGATTTGTCCGAAAGCCAACAAACGTTGCCAAGTCACGTTTACCGGCCACAAATGGCCAAAGTTGATTTAGGAGGCAGAAACAGAAATAGAAAATCATGAAAATTAAATTTTACTGTTTCAAATGGGACACACAAATAGCCCGAAGCGCTAGCAAACATTTTTGGAATTATTGATTAAACGCATTTTTCGAATGTTGCCTTCAAAATGCTATCGCTTTTTTGCTTCTGATTTTTGTTTAGACACAAGGGATTGATCTTATTTGGTTATTTAATAATTCTCAACAAATAATTATTGTTAATAGTAAATAAAATAAACAACTTCAAGCTTCTTACAATTTCTTGATTCATATCTGTGGCATATTTAAAAAAGGCTAATATGGAATTTAATCGAATTTGTATATGAACTATATTAATAAGTATAATCTATCTATATATAGTAAGATATCTATAGCAACACCAAACTACTTATCCATATCTCAAACTATTTGTAAACAATACCTTTATACACACCAACCCAATTATCAATAGTTGTAAACAAATTATCCCAATTACGCCACAAGCGCGAAATTGTCAATATAAACATATTTCGGCTTCAGCATGGCAAAAAGCCAAAACAAAAGAAAGCCACTTATGGTATAAAAACTCAAAGCAAGAACTTTGAGATTCGAGTTTGATTTTAAGTTTAAAACGAGAAAGACGTCTCGCATTCGTATTCTTGTAAAACATAACTGTCAATGCTCCAATAAATTAATAAAGTGCTTATTAGTGATAATATTAAAAAAAACGGTGTTTGTATTTTTTTTTTTTTTTTGTCACATTTAATATGCAATCTTATTATTATATATAGTTACACCATTTATAACGGCTGAACTAATTTGGCTGAATATTGGTGGGGAGGTAGCTGAGAACCAAGAGAAACACATAGGATACAATTTATAAAGACAAACGCGAAAAAACTTGCTACGCCAACATTCTTTGCCCACTTTGTCTTATCTGTCAAGATATTTTCCTAATGAGTTTATTAAAATATAATTTTGTTAATAAAGCAAAGTAATCAAGGGTATTTTTTGAAGTGTAGAAGAACCACGTACTAGGAATTATGCCACGACAGCGTAAGTCTAATCTTTCCTAAAGCTTAATAAAGCTGGAAATATGAAAGCAGCTGGACTTTACGAGACGTTTCCACAAGGCTTGAATGGGCAGAGCGTGAGGCAGCTCACAGTGCTGCCGAGATACCAGAGCAGGCCCAAGCTCGACGACAACAGAACGCTGATTATATGGCATCTCAACGGGCTTCTCGGGCGAATTACATGGCGTCCCAAAATCGTATTTTGTTTTTTTGTGTTTTTTTATTTATTAAAAGTTGTTGACAAATCTAGAGTCAAATTATAACAAATCAAAAAAAAAAAAACAGTGGCGCATAGTTAATTTTGGCTATGCCAAGACTATGATACCCTTCACACAGCCAAATCAATGCTCCCACCTCTTATTTATGTTTCTGTGCAGTTGTTGGTAATGTTTCGCTAATATTTTTACTTTTGAGCGTCATTTACTTGTTCGTGTGCGACAACAACAACAATTTGACATGTAGGTACCTGAAAGTGCACGACAGAGACAACAATTGATAGTACGATATGGTAAATTTGTATGGTGGCTATGTCGTAGAATGCTCCGATCGAAATGAGATTTCATAGTGAACAAACCCGACATGATCTAAGCAATCTGTGAAAGTTTCATCAAGATAGGTTCAGCAGTTGGCCGGAAATCGTGTTGAAACAGACAGACGGACGGTCGGACGTAAATCAATTCCTGAGCTCGTCCTGATCATTTTGATATATGGTTCATGGGGTCTTCCATCATTCCTTTAAGGCGTTACAGATTCATGACAAAGTCAATATACCCTGTTACACATGTGAAAGGTATAATAAAATTTTAAAGACATGCTTTTATACCTTTCTTGCATACATAAATAAATTAATAGTGTCAACTTTACCAGTCAAATTAGTAATTTAAGCAAAAGGGAAAACTGGTTTTCGTGGTTTTTACATGATATTACATATTTTATCGTGCCAAAAACTTTGAAAACATGTATTGTCATCTCAAACTCATCTTTGGTGAAAGTTTCAGAGCTCTAGCTAGTCGGGAACTTGGTGACAAACAAACAAACAAAGTTAAATAAAAGCATGTTAAAAATAAATTACATTAAAATAGTAAAAGTAAAAACGCCTAAGCAGAGAAAAATGTCTAATGTCTAATAACGTCACCGACCGATGGGGTGTTTTATTTGCCAGTCCGGGCAGCTATAAAAAACTGTCAGTGACATTATAGACTCTATACTTAAAACAGAGATTTTAGTAGAAAATAGAAAATAAAACTTACATGTGAAAAAATAAAATAAAATAAATAAAAGCAAAAAAAAAAATAAAAATAAAATAAAATAAATAAAAGCAAAACAAATAAAAATAAAATAAAATAATTAAATAAAATAGAATAAAAAATAGTTATGATATAAATATATATAAAATGGAAATTTGTATAAAAGGGAAATTAATGACCCGTTGGAGGAAAAGAATTTAGCCAGTCCATCAAGCTAAGCCCCGTTTGATGGCTGAGAGCGGTCATTAACTTCCCCAAGATATACTGAAAGCAATGATTTGATTAAGAAGAGAGAAGTCTCATTAGAGAACACGTGGTATGGGCTATTATATTGGACGCATAAAACCCGAAATGGACTGTGCATAGCGTAATCTGTTGTGCACGTTTTCAAAAATAACGGGCGAAAGTTTCTAGAAGGTCCGGAAGGAATAGAAAAATGGAGATGACCTAAAAGAAAAGAAGAATCTATATAACACCAACGTTCAACGACGGGAGGTTAAGGAGAAAAAGCCTACTGGAATATGAAAGCAAGCGAAGGTTATTATCCCAATTTAGGCCTCGTAAGGCAAAAAGCAGAAACTGCTTCTGAACAGATTCGGTACGATCCTGGGTATTTCTATACTGGGGGCTCCATATACAAGAGCAGCACTCTAGGATAGGGTGGACAAGGGAAAAATACAGAGTTTCTTTTATTTATATTCTATTATGTGTTACATTCACAGATATAACATCAAAAAGCACCTCAGCGACGCGTGGTCGGGGTCCACTAGTTTATAATCTTTTAAAGTCATTAATTTCGTACATTTAGCGCTTGCATTGTTTAAGTTAGCATTTTGCGATTAGCAGTTATCAAACTTCTGATTTTTTCTAAGCAAACATTCTTATTTTGTTAGTCTTTCTGCAAATTATAATTGGTTTTCAAAAACATATAACACATACG
Organism: Scaptomyza flava; assembly: GCA_030179655.1. Classification (NCBI taxonomy): domain Eukaryota; kingdom Metazoa; phylum Arthropoda; class Insecta; order Diptera; family Drosophilidae; genus Scaptomyza; species Scaptomyza flava. The sequence continues at coordinate 25,573,220 of JARNME010000029.1, read as the reverse complement.
CCCCATTGTGCAATAATAAAAAATTATTTATGACGTTGCCAATTTAATTGCCATTTATTTTTGCTGCGAATAAGTTCATAAAGTTAATGAATTCCTTCGTTTAATTTGTAATCTTTAGCTAAAGCGTCTTACACAACTTCAGATGGTTAGTTGGCACAATCAGTTGAATAAAATTTACATCATATTATTTGACATTTATAAGCTGCTTTTAAAAGGAATTGTATAAAAGTTTATTCTCACGATCTAAGTAACAGCTACATTGTCCAGCAGGAATTTAATTAGTATTTTTTGTTTCAGTAGAATATTTGTATTTTTAAATAACTATTTTATGAAATTTGTAGACAGTCAAAGTTTTATACATAGCATTCAGCTCTCGAAGAAAACTGATTGTTTTGATTAATCTTCTTCATATATGTATATGTAGAATTTACCGATAGTTTTCTTGAATTTTTGTTGTTTGTTAACAGAATTGTTCGAAATACTTGTTTTGTGCTCACTTTTAGCTGTCATAGTTTACGCTTTGCGGATCTTATGGTTTGGGCAGTTTGCTTAAAGCCCATCAATCAAATGAAACTAGGAGTAAAAAAAAGATGTTTAGCTTAAGCTTAAGTTCTGCGTATTAAAATTATCCTATATAGGCATGCATACGTGGCAAAGAATTTTTGAGATTAAAATCAAACACAACGGCCTTATATTATAGTATTACTTTGAACTTAAGGTATTTACTTGGTGTATCTGTTAATCGATTTCTCTTTACAAGCGCATTTTCACGGTTCCTTGTACTTGATCTCGAAAGTAAAGAGTATATTTGGTTTGTTCAATGTCCGTCATGGTGTCTGTCTGTCTGTCCGTCCGTTGACACCCTTCAATATTGGGGTTCTGCGCCTTCTTGGGGGCTGAAAAATCGTTTATTCGATTATTGACAAACGGTATATCCACATATATTAGCTACTAGCACCACCCAAAAAACTGCATGAAACATTTTAGACCCGCGCACACCCAATCCGCCCTAGTCACCCCGCAGAAGCGCCTATATCTTCCACAGTTTTTGAGTGAGAGTCACCAAAATTTGTGGAAGTATAGCTGGTGGCATACCCGAGAGATATGCATCAGCCAATCTTTGAACGCAGCGTTCACCCCTTTCGCATCCGTACCTCGTTGCAATCAGGACTCGGTCGAGCATACCGCGATCGGTAGCTTTGTTTTGGTTTTTTGTTCATTTTGTTTGGGCCAACGGGAAGTGGCTGCTCTGGTTTTGGCTGAAAAAGTTCTAACAAATATTTTTGTAATCGGTGGAAGAGAGAAATAAGCTGGCTGTCAGTTGCCGACATTGAGAATTTTATGTGATTTATATCACAATTTACTGGCATTTGTAACTCGAATTCTCGATTGCGCTCTTATTATTGAATTATATGTAGAAAAGGGGAGTAGTTCCAGCCTTGCGTTTCACCTTTCTGCCAGCCTCGCCGTAGCACCTTAGTCCATTTCGCTGGTCTATCAATGATAAATCAACGTGCTAACCAATTCAAAAGTCCACTTTTGCTTTGTTTGTTGTTTTGACAACAAAAACGGCTCATAGTTTCATTTGTCTTCTGGTTAACAAAACTTAAGCCTTTTGGAGTTTCTGGTTTTTGTTTTTGCTTGACTGCTATAAGACCCAATCTGTTTCATAAATTGCCTGTGCCTTTGTTTTAACGCATTTCGCTTGAGTTATTTTTTAATTTCATGGGTGCAATTTCTCAGTGTCTAAGTTGTTTGGGGGCCTGTCACTGGCAGCCAAAAATAAGAGACTATATAGATAGAGAGACGCGAAGAGCAGAAACTGGTGAGGAAAACGGTACTCATTAGCTGGTGATTTTCTTTTGTTTTCTAAATTAATATTTCATTGCAAGGCCGGGTCCAAAAATCATGCCAAATCCTTGCTGCTTGTGAAATTAAATTAAAGACGCATCAGTAATTGAGTAAGACCCTCACGAAGGGCTGGACGTTTCTATTTCAGCTTTTTAAAAACTCTTTTAAATCCTCGGATTTCACTTTTGAAGTGAATAATAAAAATTTTATGACCACACAAATTGTAAGTACCTTGTAATAAGTTTTTGGATACAAGCAAGTTTTATGGCAAAGTTTTTAAAGGCTCGGTAAAACAAAAGCTATCAAAAACAGACAAATGTTTTTTTCAGTCGCCTTTTGTATTGCCTGACTGATTGTTTAAGCAAGCACCATGCTGTAAAAAAGAGTTTATTGATTTTACAGATGTACATTTTGTGAGCTGTGACTCCTTGTTTTTGTTTTTATTGTTGTTATTATTTAGTGTGCAACCCACCCATTGACAAGTGTTTGATTGATTGGTCCACGGCTGACCACAATGGAACACCGCAGTAGCTGCAAGGCTGGCGGCATTACTATAAAAACTACAGCAATTTTGGGTATCTGGAGAACAGTTTAGTTGGGGTTTAGTGCCCGCATGCTATTTTCTTCGTTCTATGTGGCCCAAATGGATATCATGCAGACAAATTGCTTGTAATTACCACAGGATCAACAAAAACAGAGGTGGACTTGAATAGTATAGCCCTTGGTTTGATTTCAAAACACACCTTAAAGGCAAATAAAAACAACAGGCGGAAACGTTGCAGTCGGACGCAACCGACTGCGGTATACTCGTTACCGTTACCTTCGGTAACGAGTATAAAAACATGAACCCAGAACAACATTTCCTAAGCTACTAAACAACCAAGTTCGAAAATTTGGACTTTAAGCAGCAGCGTTTATAGTTTGAGAAATATCGTACATAAATCGCAATTATCATTTGTTTTAAGCTTCAGGTGCATTGTATTTACTAAAAGTAAAGTAAAGTTCGCAATTGGGGCTAGTGGATCATTTAAGTATTACGTAACGCAATTTGGGGTGAGGGGGGGTCTTAAAACGTTACGATGCGTTACAGAGGCGGGAGGGGGTCTTTCTTACAAGACGTTACGTAATATTTTTTAATTTTTTTAAATAAAAATTGGGGTAAAAATGGTCACTTGAGTGTGACGTAGCGTTAAGACAGGGGGAGGGGGAGGCTAAAACAACAATTGCGTTACGTATTACTTGAATGATCCCTAGGACTTATTTTATTTATTTATTTTCATTTTTCTACACAGAAAAAAAATGACGATCTAAATTTTAGATTTTTAATCTAGAATTATCCCGATTCGTACTTGAAATATTTAAGTACGACTCGTACTTAGGAAATCTTAAATGAAGTCTAAAACTTAACCAGTGATTTAAGATTAAAAATTTTGATTCAATCACAAACGTACTTGAATTAAGAATTTACGTTACTAAAAAATCACAAAACAGGCCTAAAACGGTCTTGAAACATTCTTATTTAATTTAAGTACTAAACTTTCTTAATATAAGAATAGAATTCTTGATCCAACATTAAAAAGGCATATAATAAAACTGAAACGAACTTGGCGATTTAATAAGTAGTAAACGTTCTTCTTAGAAGAATGAAAACTTTGATTCTTCTCTAAAAGTTGTAGTTTTTTGAACCAGCAGAATTTTAAGAATTTATTATTATTTTTTTGCTCTTAAAAATAATAAGAAAATAGTTTATTTTTGTTCTTATTTTTTTGAAAGTCATTAATTAGTATAAATAAAAAAAGTTATAGCTTAAAAATCTAAATATTCTTGAATTATTGTCAAAAAAGCGTGAGCGCTTTGTGATATACTTTTCGTGTATCGAGCGCCAGACGCTTTTTAACAATAATTCAAGAATTTTTAGATTTTTTAAGCTTATATAAAAAATTATTTTTTTAACTTTTTAGTTCAATGTTTTTAAAAAGAGTATTTTTTAGTTTTTTCTTATAACTACATATATTTAATTATAACTTTTTAGTTCAATGTTTTTGAAAGCGTATTTTTAGTTTTTTTTTCCAAACATATTTATTAAAACTATAATTATAATTATATTAATTATAAAACGAATTCATAGACATACGGATTGCCAAAAATACACAAAACCGGAACACAATTGAGACCCATATCGGCGTCAACTGAAGTTCCGTGCTACAAATTGGCCAAATATGTAGGTGACATTATTAAGAACATACAATTCACACAGTACAACATTAGGAACGCAACAGAATTGAAAAATGAGATAAGGGACTTAGAAATTGGAAACGAGGAAATGCTTGTATCTTTTGATGTTATTTAGCTCTTCACTAACATCCCCATTAACACCGCAACAAAAAACATAATGGATGGGCAGATATATCAATACACACATCCATTCCAAAACAGAAATTTAAAGAAATACTAGATTTTGTAATTATTGAAAATAATTATTTCAAGTACAACAACACCACATACAGTCAGGTGTTTGGAATGCTAATGGGAAACCCGCTATCACCGACAATCGCGAATATAGTTTTAGACAAAATCTTAGACGACGCGATTGATGAGCTGAAGCAACATAACATTACAATTAAACATATCTCAAAATACGTTGATGACATTTTTCTGATTATAAACAAGAACGAAGCACAACTCATATTAGAAACATTTAACAAACAACACAAAAGAATACAATTTACAATAGAAACAGAAAAGAACAACAAAATTGCCTATCTTGACATGGAAATAGAGCGAAGGGAAAATAGACTTATATTTGACTGGTACACCAAAGGAACAGCGTCGGGACGAATAATAAATTATGACTCAAACCAGCCGATGACACAGAAAATAAACACAATCCAGAACATTATTAGAAATACATACACACTATGCGATAAACAACACCGACCAAAAAACTACATAAAACTCAAAATGATGTTTATCAAAAACAGCTATCCGATAAATCTGATAGATAAACTCATAAATGACGTCACAGCCAAAATTGATAACCCAATAGTAAGAAATTCCAAACATCAACAAAAACCCTAGAAACGATAAGCAGACAGTACATCAGCATCCCGTACATAGAAAACATAACGAATAAAGCAACGCTAACAAAATTCATACCAAAAGACAGCACAGAGCACATAACATATGCTTACAAAGCTCACAAAACAACAAGAAATTTGTTTACGAACACGAACAATTGACAGAAACAAGCAGAACAATGTAATCTACGAAATTAAGTGCAATGGAAAAGAGGGAGAAGAGTGCAATCGAGTTTACATTGGAACAACAAAAAGATCACTCGCGACACGAATAACAGAACATAAGGGAGACGCAAAGAATAGAAAGACTACGACATCACTAGCTCAACATTTGAGTGAAAACGGCCATACAGCTGATTTTGATGCTGTCAAAGTACTTGACATAGAGAGAAGAGAGCGAACAAGATTAAAGGCCTGTACGCATGAGCCCCGTACAGCTCCCGTAAAGTATACATGAGTTTTACGACCGTAACAACAAGTGTTGAAAAAAGCACATATTGTGGCGGTAGGCTAATAACTTTTTCTTAATAAATCGGAAATGCAACTGTGTTTTGTATACTTAAATTCAAAATACAATAAACATTTTAACATAACATTTTAACATTTTCATTGTTCAACACTACCGTACCAGCAATAGCTAACAGAACTGCAGACCTAAAATGTAAGTACTGTACTGACGCTGTACGGGACCATTTTTTTTATATGAAGTTTTTGCTGTACGGGAGCTGTACAGGCGTCTGCGTACAGGCCTTAACGCTGGAAAGCTTGCGTGTACAGCAAAGAGGGGACGACGCGCTTAACCACAAAGAAGACATTGACCAGACGAATTACATTTACGCAGCTGCAATAAGCAAACCAAACAACATCAAAAACAGCTGGACAAAAAATTAGAATTACACTTAAAATGTATAATTTTGACGGAAAGAGGCAGTATTAGGATTACGACTGACGACACTAAAATTATGTGGAAAAACAACCAAAATGTATGTACCAAATAGTATGTGAAGTAGTATGTATATAGTATAGTAGTAGTAGTATGTGTATATGTGAAGTGTAACGTGTATATATTTTTTTTTTAATAAAATCAGACTCCCTGATGAAGGCGGCAAAGCCGTCGAAACGCGTAGGAGGAAAATTGAATTTAAATGTTTTTTAAATATCAACCCAATTGGCCGGAACAACCCAACTACAGCAACTTCACAAACATTATCACACACTGGCCTACAAAACTCATATATAATTATTAATAAATATTAACAATAAAATAATAAAAAAAAGTTATTAAAAAATTAAAAATGGACTTAAAAACTAAAATATCTACATGGGGATTCGAACCACTAGAAAATATGAGCGTGATGCTTAATTTGCCTTTAAAGCCTATATTATACCTTTTATTTTTGATTTACTCATCATCAAGTGAGTTAATAACAAGTAAGAAGGCTCTAGTCGGGGAGCAACACTGGAAGATACCCTGAACCCAGTTGCAATAAATAAATTTAATTCATAATTGACTTTGGTATACTTACTTAGCTTCAATCGATTAAATTCGATATCTCCGGTGTTTCTTAACCGATTTAGACGAAATATTCAGAAAAGTTCTAGCATTACCCATTATTTCAACCCTTAATTTTCATTTTCCAAATTCGATATTTTTGTTATCGATATTATGTGTATATCGGCAACCAAAATAGCTATAGATAATTTGAAGAAAACTTGTTCTGTTCATGGTATTTATTTATTTATTTATTTATTGTCAGCTAAGAGCAGCTGACATTAAAAAGAAATCAAAATTAATTTAAATTAAAAAATAGTTAAAATAATTAAATTAATTAAAATATAGAATAATATATAAATCTGAAAATATATTTAAAAGTTAACGTTAAAGCTCTGGGAAATTCAATAAAAAATTGAGTAGTCCAACATTTGTTGCGAGGATTGGGAAAAACCAGAAAAACCCAATCAGACCAGCGTTAGATTAGTAATTAGTGGTTACGATTAGATAAAGCAAAAAGGATCGATCTTTTTAGTACTGGAGTTGAGACCTCCAAGGAGACAAGAGAATAAAGTTTCTTATAGTCGGAACATATAACACGAAATGGTTCATGAATTAAATAGTTGCTGAAGCAACGATCAAGGCTAAGGGGTAAAAAGTTACGTGAAGATCTAATTGGGACATTAAATTTAATTCGACTCAAAAGAACTGATGAGTCGATTTCACCATTAAGTAGGTTAGTAATAAATAATACTCCATGCATAGTTCTACGGTTTAACAGGTAGGGAAGATTTATTAAAAGGAGTCTACTTGAATATGGGGGTAAGTCAACTCCAGGAACTCAGTTAAAACTTCTAAGGGCAAATAGAAGAAATTTCTTCTGCACAGATTCAATTCTATCCTGGTGAATCGAGTATTGTGGAGACCACACACAAGATCCATACTCCAGGATGGAACGAACTTAGGATGTATAAAGCGTTTTAGTGGTGTAGGGATCATTAAACTCTTTCGACCACCGCTTGATGAAGCCAAGGACACTAATGGCCTTATTGACCATGGACAAAATATGAGCGTCAAACTTAAATTTAGGATCAAGAATAATGCCTAAATCTTTAATTTCAAACACGCGTTCAATTGGTGAAGCATCAAGCAAGAAGTGAGCAGTATGATGGGTACTTCTACAAAAAGACATAACTTTACATTTAGAACAATTTAAATTGAGTTAGAGGTAACAAAAATAGGTTTAGATACCGACGATTTAAAAACTACTTTTTGTGTTCGACCACACAAGTACGCCGAAAGCCACAATACGAGTTTTGATGGAAATCCAATAATATTCAATTTTTGAAGCAACAGAGAATAACTAACAGAGTCAAATGCCTTACTAAAGTCGGTGTAAACAACGTCAGTTTGCATTTTTTCCTGAAACCCTTTGATAACAAGCGAAGTGAATTCAAGAAGGTTATTGGTAGTAGATATATGCCTAACAAAACCATGTTGATAAGGCGATATAATTGAACTACATCCGTGTTATAGTTGAGAACATATAATTTTCTTAAAGACTTTAGGAATGGCGGACAACTTGGAAATGCCCCTATAATTTTTAACGTTAGACTTAGAAAAATTTTTATGGAGAGGAATGATAAAATATTCCTTCCATATAGCAGGAAACACTGTTGTGTCAACCGACAAGTTAAATAATTTATGTAATGGTTTACAAAGTGAAACCGCACAGTATCTAAGAATACAGCCTGGCACTCCATCAGGACCAGGCAGATAGCCAGGTTTGATAGAGTTAAGGTCACTTAGAAGCGTACACTCAGTTATAACTGGGATATATTTGCAATTAGACGATTGAACTTGAAAAGGATAGGAATTGCTGGTTCTAGGTAAATTCGTTGAATATACTGGCTTGAAGAATAAGTGAGGGGAACGCAAATATCCAAAAGCGAATTCAAAGTCCTATAAAATATGGCAATGGCGATCGCATCTGTACAAGCTATATTTTGAAGGAAAAACGGAATAATCAGAAATATCGGGTTTTAACCAGGTTTCCGTGAGTGCTACTATATGTGAATCAAATGATAAGCTGTTAACATATAATTTAGAAAGTTTAGTGTTAAGGCCTCTAACGTTTTGATAGGCCAAACTAAGTTGTTTTGTTAGTTTTTTGCCACCGAGGTGGAGGCAACTGGATGGCTAACAGGCTGTGCACTACTAATCCTAATGCCCTTATTATTATTACTACTTCTTTACAACAAGCTGCTGCGGCCAGAATTTTTCTGAACAAATTGTCGAAAAGAGTTAAGGTGGAACGCTCAACTTGAAAGAAGATATACTTCGGGCGTGTTTAAATTTAAACTTCTCAACAATAATAAGAGGAGAATCAATTTTACTTTTAACGTAAGCTGAAACATCATCCGATGAAGTATCGGATGCCAGCCTGGACACACATATAAATTTGTTAAATGGCACAACAACAAGAGGCTTGGGAGCCCCAGTTGTACCTGCATTGGGATCAATTGGCGCACAGGCAGTTGAACCGATTTCATGCATAGGATCAGAAGAAAGGTTATTAGTAATGGTTCTTGCCGGCGAATTAAATAACATTAATGGGCTGGCCGTAGGTTGATTAGTGCTGGGCACCAGAAGGGGCTTTGTGGAAATGATAGGTGGGACAATAGGCGGATTAGGGCCCGAAGTCTTTTTACGCTTCGGAGATTCAGTCGTAACCTTGCCATTTTTGAAATTAGACTCAAGCTCTGTAAAGGAGTTTTGCAGTGCATTAAATGCAATATGCATAGCTTTGAAGCCTAAATGAGTCTGTCTCATGAATTTTAAAGACTCTTTAACCACCCCCTACAGGGCTCACAATACCATTTAAGGCCTGTGTCTGCAATCAAGCAGTCCCTGGTTTTGGCAGTAAGGCCAACGCATTTCATTTGGATCATGTTGTCGCACAATCCACACAGAATAAAATCTTGATTGGTTGTACCAACCAATTTGCAATTTTTGCTGCAGCAAACAAGCATTATGAAATATGTAAATAAATTTACTAAAGGAATCGATATGCTACAGCTAAACGAGGTAGAGTGCAAGTATGTAAGTAGAAACGTATCGAATCAATGAGCACGATACAACGGTTAAAATCAAGAGAGCGGTTGAGTGAAAGATCGTGAGCGCAAATGCAGATAAATACAACCGCCAGATAAGAGCGGACAAAGCGGGAGAGGTGCTGGAGAGCGAGATCAAGCAAAAAGACAAGATGTTTGTTGTTAGTAGAAGAAGAATATATAAAACACAAAGTATGTATATAAAACCGCAAATATATGAGTGTATGTATATACGTATTCTCGTTTACTTTTCAAGCACTGCAGCGTCAATTCGACTGCAAGTTAAATTAAATGAATATTCAACAAGAAAAATTCAATAATGCACGCGCAAATACACACAACGTACACTTGCGATCACTGTTAGAGACGTTTACCAAAATAAACCGAATAAAACACCGTACACAAACACAAGAAATTAATAAATTATTAAGAGCACTCAAAAACACATCCGTCACCAACGAAAGACAATTGACAATAGGTATAAAAAACTTATATACAAAATGTGAAGTCTCTTGCTATTGTAGTCTCTGAGATCCACGCGTTCATACAGACGGACGGACGGACAGACGGAAATGGCTATATCGTCTCGGCTGTTGATGCTGATCAAGAATATATATACTTTATGGGGTCGGAGATGCTTCCTTCAGCCTGTTACATACCTTTGCAAAGAACAATTATACCCATTTAATGGGTTAAGGGTATACAAAAATCTATTACAAATAAAATCAATGTAAACAAAACTAAATTTGGCTAAAAGATTAAAACATCCATATGTCCATACTGGGAATTGAACCCGGACCTCCCGGGTAAAAAAAAACTAAAAAATTGGCTAAAAGTTTTAGCCTTAAACATTAAAATCATACATTTGCTCAAACTAGGAATTGAACACGGAACTCCCGAGTCAGAGTCTGGCGCCCTTATTACTAGACTATATGGGAGTGTACCCAAAACGCATTTGAAACCCAATTTATACTTTTTTTTTTAGTTACTCACTCCGCCTCAAGTGAAGCTAATAACAAGTGGAAACGTTGCAGTTTGACGCAACCGACTGCGGTATAAAACCGGTAAAAAGAAGCCTGATTGCAAAGGGGAACGGGTGCGGCAAGGGTGTATGCTGCCTTAAAGATTTTCCGATGTAGATGGTGATGCCACCAGCTATTTTCCTTCCAAATTTGGTGACTCTAGCTCAAAGTTTGTAAAGGTATGGAAAGGAAGGGGGGGGGGGGGGGGGCTGAAGGAGTGGGCGTGATTATTTTTAGTGCAGATCTGTGTGGGATGTCAATTGCTATCTTCATACAAAATTTGGTGACTCTAGCTCAAAGTTTGTAAGAAGTGGGGAATAGGGGGCTGGGGGCGGTATGGGTGGGCTTGGCTGTGATGCAGATTTTTGAGGTCGTTGCCAGCTATCTTCATACCAAATTTGGTGGCTCTAGATCCACAACTCTGGAAGATACACGCATTCCCCTTTTTTGAGAAAGCGTTGGCGCGGTTGTGGGCGGCTAGGACAGTATTGGAGGGCGTTGCATCCAAACTTTTGATGCAGTTTTTTGGGGGTGTTTCGCAGCTATTTTCTCACCAAATTTGGTAGTTATAGATGTAAGGACGTGCGAAATCTGTGGATTTATCGGTTTTGAGTTATCGAATTTATCGATTTGAAAGCCCTTCAGTTATCGTAGAGCCCCAATCTTGACACTTTAATTTACTATCCTATAGATAAAGAGAATTGGAAAGTTTCATGTCTCTAGCTTGAAGGGTGTGGAAAAAACTTGCAACCATGTGGACGGACAGACGGACAGACACCATGACGGACATTGCACAAAACCAATATACTTTTTACCTTCGGTAAAGAGTATAAAAATAACAGCCTTACGCAATTTACACACTGCTACGCTGCGTTTAAGTGCGGCTACTTCACTTTTTTTTTTGTTTATGTAAATGTGAATTTGTTAGTTCTTAAATCAAAAATTAACCATCTTAAAATTCAAGAACTAACATCTTGTTTTTAAGTTTACTTCAATCTTATTTACAGTTAGTCAGATCTCAAATTCTAAGAATTTTGATTCTTAATTCGAGAATTAACAATCTCGGAGTAAGTACTTTTCATTCTCAAAACGATCTAAATTTAAGAATGCGCGATCTTAACAGTTAAGAACGTTTCATTCTTAATTCAGGGTTAATATCTTGAATTAATTTTTCAGAGTAGCGCTACAAGTATTATAACTTTTATTTTAGGGCGCTAGTTACAATATTTTATTATTTGATTAATATCATATATTATAAACTATCCTATACTTAATTTTTCAGTAACAATTTTCTTTTGACTGTTCCCTTAACTGGCTAGTGACTGAGTGTGATAATTTCTAGCTTCACTTTCCGTAGCAAGTACATATATTTTTTGAATTGCCTACTGTCATATTTAAAAATAATTCAACTAACAACTAACTTGTATTTTACAGTCTATTAAATGCGCAAAAAAGATCAACAAGCTTCTTAGCATAGTTAGTTTTTATCAGCCTATTCACGTAACGAGCAATATTATCTGCATCGCATTTGCCAAATCTTTCAACTCCGTATAACAGGATGGATATCAATAAGGTTTTTGTGATCATTGTTCTTATTTTAAGTGAGGAATTTTAAAAGAAAGCTAAAGCCAATGAACAAAATCAAAATGGTAGTGCTTAAAAGTCACCTTAATAAAAATAATTAAAATAAAACCCCAACAACAAATTGTTCAGCAAAATTCAGAGAATTTGAACAAAGGACACGAAAGCAAATCGGCAAATGCTATTGTGTTTCAAAAGAAACAAAATCGAAAATATTCATTATTCGGAAGATCGACAGTACTCAAACTAAAAAACAAACAAACAAACAAAATTTGTTATGAGGAAATATTTGCTATGAAGAATTTTGTTAAATGTACAGCAAAACGCACTTATAATTATTTTTTTAAATTTTAAAATGCTGTGCTCTAGAAATTAATTCGTTTTAAAGCTGTAGCGGTTAAATACGTTCGTAGTTGAACATGTGCTTCATACGGGTATAACTTACAACTGTGCTACTTTACTATACTTTTCTGTATGTAAGCGTATTACCGGTGGAGTTCTTATATAATTAAATACTTGTATTTTTAATGCTTTCCTCCTATTAGAATCCTGCATTAGTGCTCTTCATCGAGTGTTATTGTGGGCCGGAACAATTAGTTTGAACAAATTAGAGTGCTTAAAGTAGGATTGAAATGCCTGAAAGTTCCACATTAAAAAAAGTATTCAAATACTCCAAAAATTAATATAACTTTTTTTATACTCGATACCCGTCATGGTGGTGTATGAACGCAACTTATTTTGAAACTCTTCCAATTAAAGACTTGAAGCCGTTACAGATAAAATATCAAGATTGGGTAAGAGTTGAGCTAGAGTCACCGAATTTGATAGGAAGATAGCTGGTGGCATCCCTATCTGCATCACACAGTATTTGAACGCAGAGTAGACCCCTGCCGCAGCCTTACCCCTTTTCAATAAGGCCTCTTTTTGCAAGTTTTAATACAGGTATCGAGTATATCGCAGTTGGTTACGCCCGACGGCAAATAAAATAAACCTACAAGTGTAAATAAAATAAACTTACAAGTGTTTAAAAACGTCTTAAACCGGTCACGAATGAACACATTACACTTGGGTCCTCTGCAAAATAAGCACTTCTACACCATAGTGTACCAAACTGCAGGCAGCTGCAGTAATAACTAACCATAATATGGATAACGCGCATGTGGTCGCTCAAGATTGTAAAGTGACCTACGCGAAGATATTTCATTCAGGGTTAAAAAAAAACCCAAATTAAACAAATATTTTATGATCGATGCATTATTGGCAGCAGGCCTAGATTAAGATATTTTGTTAGCATATAAGGCCTAAGATTTGTTAGAATAAATCAGTATCTATTTACAAGTTGTAAATTACAACTCAATGGAATGCTCAAACCTTTGAAGACAAATGATGTTTTTTTTTGTATATTTATTTTGAATTTTCTAATGCCAGGAAAAGCAGGCATGGGCAATAAGCAAATAGATATTCGCCACCGCCACCGTCATCAGCATTATAGGAAATCCAATGACAAAAAATTGTCGAAAGTTGATAATGTAACCATATTGGCCCGCGATACCCGCAGTCACAACGTTTGCCGAGGCACCAATCAAAGTTCCATTGCCACCGAAACAGGCACCAAAAAGAAGTGACCAGATAAGTGGGGTGAACGGCAAATCCAGTTCCCTATTTGTGGCCAGCTTGATGACCAGCTTAAGCATCATTGTTGTGATGGGTATGTTGTCGACGAAGGCGGAGGCTATGGCACAGATCCACACCAGCATCACGATGCTTACGAGCAACTGTTTACTTCTTTCCACACTGAGAATAATCGCAATGGTGCATTCACCAATAAAGTCAATTAAACCCATTTCGGTCAATGCCTCCATGAGCACAAAGAGTGCGGCAAAGAATATAAGAGTGGACCACTCAACAGCGTCCAATACCGAATCGATGTCCGGCCTATTGGCCAATACCAATAGCAAAAGAGCCGCCAACAGTGCAACCCAACAAAGGGTCAACCCCTTCAAAGAGGGCAGGGAATGTAGAAAGAATAGTAATATGGCAAACCCAAAAGATACCATACACATATAAAGCAAGGGCTTATTCTTAATCTTACAATTGGCCTTCATTCCAGCGAGAATTTCCTCAAAACTTGGATTCTCCTCTATCTCTTGTTGTTTGAGGCGTGATTGAAGATCAGCAATTCTTTTGGAAGCTTCAGCAGTCTCATTATTGTTTAGTTTCTGGAGAGTGGTGAGGGATTCTCGCATTTGATTTTTAACAAAGATCTTTTTGCGAACCAAGAAGTACAGCATCACAAAGCCAAGCAGCATGCAGATGAAAACACCCGGAAACATGTGCAGCACAAAGTTGTCGAAAACGATGCCATGCGTTTCGGCATAATGATTTGTGGCAACGATGACATTGGGGGGATCCCCGACCGGAGTCAAAGTTCCACCAATATTTGAAAAGACCGCAATGCTAATGAGTACCACTTTGGTGCTCAGTTCCAGAGATTCACACAATCGGATCGTTACTGGTACCATCAAGAGTACCATTGTCACATTGTCGAGAAAGGCCGAAAGAATGCCCGTAAACATGCAAAGATAGAATAGGAGCATCCAAATATTTCCCTTTGACATCTGATATGCGTAAACAGATAGGAAATCAAAGACACCTGTCTCGGATAGAATTGTAACCATTATCATCATAGAAAAGAGTAGCATCAGTGTATCCATATCAATCCACGAGATGATCTTCTCCAGATCAGGTCTCTCTCCTAGCATACTAAGCACTCCAATCGAAGCCGTCGCAACGAGCATAGCAGCAAATGTTCGATCCGTTATATCCCAAATGATGAGCACATAAAGAAAGAGCAATAGAAATGTGCCACATATAATCCCGGTTTTCACGTTCAACGGATTGGCAATGATACTGACAAATAGAGCACTGGATTCATTATGCATATTCTGTACCATTATTTGGAATTTTTCGTTGGAGCTACCACTGCCGCCGCTCCTTGTCCCAATTCCTTTCTCCAACCATTTATTTTGTTGATCTTTTATTTTAATGTACTTTTGCAGCTTCGCCCAATCATCGGGATTACTACCGGCTCCATCATGTAGATAGATGTGCCATGGTTTTGATACCGACACTGTTTCATTGATTTCCTCATTACACCTTTCTACAATCACCATAATAAAAGGCTGTGCATCCTTTGCTAATTTTGAATCTTGTGACGCGTCCACATCAATAGGACCCTGTATATCTATCCGTATCTGGTCACCCTCCGGCTCATGCGTGATCTTTATAAGATTTGGTCTTAGTGGCTCCAATGGCACCAGCACATCCGACGATTCGTGTGGTGCTTTTATGACCAGAAATACTGTACAATACATCCAAACGACTAGAAATACGATTATCTTGATGATAACGCCTATCTGGCGAATAAGACGACGACGGCGCAACTGCTGCGTAGGGACTTCCTCGACATCCGCCTGCAGATGGGAACGGCGACTCGCATTTTTATGAGCCATGGTGAGAAAAACGTTAAGTCGAATGGATTATGTGTTTAAATGTACTATATAAACTTATATTTAACAACTTAATTAAATTTATTCTTCATGAATTCATGAATTAAAAGTTTTTGGTCAGACATTTAAAACAAAAACTAAACAAGGCAATGTTACTTTGTCCTTGAAATCAAAGCCAAATTGTGAACATTTATGTAAGTTGTTAAGAAAAATTAGAAATATTCTTAATGTTTACTATCATCTATATTTGTATACATTTTAGAGATAAAAAGATTTTAAGGTTGTCCCGGATAATCTCTGGACTTTTGGATTGTTATTGAGTTAATATTTTCGCATTAGCTGCTTACACTAGCTAGACAAGCTAGCTTTTGTCTGTGAGCAATATTGTTTATGCTAATAACTTTGGAGCAATCTGTAGCAACGAGTATATAACGGGCGGCTTTCTTGTTCACTGATGTATAAAAGATTTATAAGTATGTTTATCAATCGAAAGAGAGAAAGAGAGAGACAGAGAAGGAGAGAGAGACAGAGAAGGAGAGAAGTTCACTAACATAGCATTTCAGTTATTCATTTTAAAATACTCCTAATCCGAAGCTGCTCCACCAGAAGGTCCAGCCTTATAAAGCTCTGTCCTGCATGTATATTACAAATCAAATGTCAACAGGTTGCTGTGAAAGACTTAAATTTTCTCTGAAAGTTATCCAACTTGGTTTTGGTCTCCTTCGCGGATGCCCCAAACTTTTGCATCTTCCAGCCATCTCTATATAAATGCGCTGTTAGGCCTCTGAGATCACCAATATATTCTTCCTACAAGTGAAGCAACACCAGAGTGTCTTCTTCGCTCCATACATATTTAGTGTTTTATGCTTAAACAGTTGCAATGATTTATTTTGTTAAATCCAATAAAATCAATATACATTTAATTTTTACCGTTTCCTTTTTGTTAAGCGCTTTCACAAATTTATTTGATTTGTGGTGATAGTTTGCCGATAAAAGAAATTATCGTACATAACAGAAATTTTCTAAGAGTATCGATTACTGTTAACATTAAATGTACTAACATTTTGGCTTGAAGGCACCATCTGCTAGACCCATTACCCATTTAATTTTTATAGGATATATTCTACATCTTCGCTGAATATGCAAAGATGCATATCGGAGCCCTAATGAGGAAATTTTTTTTCTGTGAATTTTTTTTTTTTTGAATTTAAAATACGTTAGTCAGCTTAACAGCTAACGATACTTGTGAGCTATCTGACGCTTCTCGATGCTGTGCACTTGGCCGTACTCATTTAGTACTGTTTTTTAAATGCAAACAACAATTTATTTAAAAAAAGAGTGTACTTAATGAAAGTACTTACTAGAAATGTATTTATTGATATTTTTGAAGATTATATTACAATGTATCAAGCCATACCAATGAGTATTTAAAATACACATTGAGTCATATCAACAAGAATACACTCGGTCTTGTCGGCTCTATTTAGTGAATTCTTGTTGTTGATATCGACCAATTTGGTGAATCACTGTTAAGTAAATGTTATATGAACCATTGCTTTTCGTTCATTGGTATAATCAGTTCGCAACGGCGAGCAATGATTCAGTATCGTTCCAAATGAAACGCAAAAAGGTCAAAATATTTTCACTCGTGTTTTTTTGCATTTATATGGACATAAAAATGGCTTTATAGTTCGCGCGCAAGCAAAGCAACAAGCACGTCAGTGCCCCAACACTCGAAAGTTATGAAAACGTTAACAAAAATAACGTAAGTACAAACGTACACAGATTTTACTAAAGGGTGCAACAATTTCGCAATTGCACTCACACACACACACACATGCATACGAACATACGGTTGCTCACGCCATTGCAAATATGTTGTCTACAAACATACATACATATGTGTTTCGCTTGTTTTGTCGATTCATGGTAACGTGGCAGAAATGTTTACCAACATTAAGCGGCATGCCACAAAAGGGAAAAAACAGCTGGGAACGCTGAAATAGGCTGATGCAATACCAACGCAAATAAAGTCACCATAGAGGCAGAATTGCTATTGCTTCTTCTTCTTGCCACATGCTGCAACACGTGCAAGCGAGCAATGAATCATCATATTTACATTCATGTGTGTGCGCAACCTGTACTACTCACACTTCCACTCTCGTACATACATACACTCTCGTCGAACGGCAACCGCGACTGCGCTGTCAATGCACAAATAATCAGCGATCTGTAGATAAGATATTGTGTGTACTTATGTATGTCCATTCGGATTTCACTTATATGACAAAAACATTAAGGAACGTATAAAGGATTGTTATTTTAATAACTATTATGACGTACTCACATGCAATATGCTATTTCCCTATGATGGATTTAGCCTGTGCCGATTTACCCTTTAAATATAGAAAAGTATAAAGAAAATTTAAGTATTTAAATTATTATAATCTGACGCGTTAAGAAAATCCAATAACACAGTGCGTTCCTTGAACACCTTTGGTACCGTATTATACTTTACCAAATTTAGTGTTCTAGTCTGATCCACCAAAACGAAAAATATTTGTCCCTATGAAACACCCTAACATAGTTGTGCACTCATATGTTTTTTGTGTGAGTGAAGCCTTTTAGCTGAAATTTAAAACTAATATACATTTTGCGCTTGCAAATACATGCGTAAAAGGTTTCGGGTCCAAACTAAATCTATATAGAAATTAAACAACTTGTAATAACGGCTTATCAGCTACACTCTGTCTCAATTAAATTCGTTTATGTTTAGTTGCAATGACTTGTAGAAATTTAAAATCAATTCCAGTTTTTTGCATGTCATTGGTAATTAACAAACTGATATATTTTTTCTTCTTTTCTTATTTCAGTGCCATAATGGCGTTACCACAACAACCAAAACAAGAACCAGCGTTCATCACATTCTTAGGACCATCTTCAGCATATACTAGCATCACTTCAAGTTTTGACATTGATAACTTAAATGAACAACAAAATAGCATTGACAATGGAAAGTTTGGATTTGCCGCGGGAGTACTGGGAGCTCAAGCTGGAGCCAGCATCGCCAACATCGGCTATGGTCAGCGAGCTCTTTGCGCTTGATGACCCAACAGCTAACTTTCTATATGACGATAACTTTGCAACTGGTGAGTAGTGGTTTATTTTTGATAGGTTTTACGAATCAGTAACGTAAGTGAATGAAATGTTTTAGGACTATTGTACATAAGCGATGAGCAAGCGGATAGTCTGCAGGAAGATATCTCCATGGACCTGCTCAGCGATGAGGATTTAGTTGTGGAATTCTTGGACCTGAAGGACGAAGGCAAGTAACCAATAATTACTATAATTAAAAATAAGTAAATTATATAATATTAATTAAATTTTGAGATTAATTAGATAATAAGTAGGTTAAAAGTAATTCCAAGTCGAAATATTATTGAATTCATTCTCAGCTTAGGTATAATTTAGTTTTCAGGATATTGTTATATACATCTTACTGATAAATGTAAATGGGTTAAGATCAATGAGATTGGCATTGTAAGCAATATTCAAACGATTTCATAAAAATCTGTAACTCCCAGAACGTTAATAATGTATAATTAATTACATTATTTTAGATTATGCAATAGTTTTTTTTTTTTATTTTTGTCATTTAAGCTTGACCTTATGTAAGATTTCATACAAAGCTTTATTTTTTTTATGTTTAATAATGATAGTATTTGTGTTCATTATTAAGTCAATATTCTAAAGGCAGTACACCTTTTTACCGTTTTATCTTTTTTGTGTACTAACAGCGTTATATTGCACCTACATAGCTATCTGCTAAAAAAAAAATACTTTGTTTTTTATTTATTTTTTAAACCAAAACAAACATATTATGATAATGTTGAACTTTGATCGTCTGAAAAATGTTGACAAACAATGCGCGCTTAACTGGTTCAACAGCTACATTTTGTGCTTGACGAATACCGAGTAACAAAATTACGATTTTGTTAAATCGAATAAATGTTTTCAACATTTGAGAAAGCGAGTTTAATAAATAACGCGAATATGTATTTATATAAATATCAAATTGTTTATTAAGATGCCAGGCAATTTACAGAACAGCTCAGGATCGAAATAATAACTTAAAGCAATTGACGTATTTTATACGTAGCTTATAGCCAGTATCTTGATAGAATAATAGTTTGTAGTTTGGTAGCGGAATTAAAGTTAGAAGACATTATGTTTAACTATTCAAACCAGCTATAAAAACTGAAAACAATGTCAGATTATTTGTATGACAAAATTTTCCACTCGTTTCAAACCGATTGTTTAGTCATTTGTGAATAGTTGGCAGGTTTTGTTGGTCAAGTTATTGTCAGATTTGCAGTTCAAAGAACCGGTTTAATTTTTGTTTTGTTTTGGCAACATATGGTTTGCTTCAATGTTATTGCTGTGTTTGCTATTATTTGAAACGTTATTATAAGTTATAACAAATCCATAGCAATACACTCAGAGAAACACGTTGTTTAAACAAGCTTATTCATGGCTAATCCAATTTTTTCGCAAATCATTTTGCATCGAAAACAAATATTTCAAATTAAAAATTATTATGAAAAAGTAAAATCAACATTTCTAACATTTATTTCAAAGTATCCAAGTATAAATTTTGAAGCACAAAATTATTATATTTAAATATTGCATATTTTTTATTTTACCATCCCGGACACTCAAAACCAACCAAAACTAGATATGTTAAAAGTTTAATTTAAACATAAAAGCCTTCGACTGATGAAACATGAATACTTTTAAAGTTTATATGTAGTTACATTGCAATTAATACGTATTATTATCAATATAATTATTATTGTACTAGTTTCATAGTTGATTTCCTCGGGATTTTTTTTTCTGTGTAAAAAAAAAAAACGAACAGGAATTTGATACGTGAATTGTTTACACTTTGTCACTTTGTTTAAACGAACACGTATCGATCATGGACAACATTGTGCTAAGCTTTCAAAATAATTTAAGAACTTTTGGTTTGGAAATGTCGAAGTGAAACATATATATTTTTTTTTTTTAAATTTAATCACATTTTAAAAAAGCCTTTGAATAAATGTAAACTTTTGTTTATAAGTACGTATGTTCAAAAGAATTTCTCAAATCAATTTCAAACCAGTTGATATTTAGTTAATATAGTTTTGAAGTTCTGTCCGGAATGTTTGTTTTTATGTTTGGCATTAATAATAAAGGTTTTCCAACTTTGAATTTCAATTAACAATTCCTTTGTTTTAAATTTAAACTTTTACTCTCCCGGGGACGTGCCTCCATTTCAGGCATATTTTAGGGCTTGGTTCAATATTATTATGACAGGCTTTTCGTAAACTCGAGCCTTTGATTACGAAAAAACCGTGTGAGGAAGAGAGATAGAGAGAAGAAGAAATGTAGCTTTATATAGGACGCTGTCATTGAACTCGACAGCTGTGCATTTTCTTAGCTTAAGCATTGTCATGTGTTCAGCTTATCGTGAGAATAATAGTATATAAGAAGTATTGCTCTTTTAATACTATATCATCCTTAATAATTTAGAAAATCTGGTATATTTGGCCACAATCTATCTATTCCATTTGTATTTCGAGGTTAGATTAGAGTTCATTGAACGGCACTGTCTGGTCGATTACGTTTTGTCATAAAAAAATACAAATTTGAGCACCTATAAATTTTAATGAGAATTGTTACTTGCATTGAGACCTGTTGGCTTACTGCATAAAAAAAATTGATAATGTGCTAAAGTATTCAGTTTTTAAACGTTTAAAAGCGGCGCTGTAAAAAAAAAAATAATAATATTGTGAGTGGAAAGTGGGAAACTGTCTTGAAATGTTTACAATCAATACAATCATCGTTAAAGATAATTAACAAAAATAAAAGAAGCTGCGAAGATTAAATTGAAATATTGAGAAAACTTGTTATACTGAACTCAGCAAATTACTTAAAGCCAAAACAGTTATAATTGCCATATTTCTGCTAAGATCTAACTACTATCGGGGCTCAGCTCCTATTTGCATTGTCTTAGCAATAGTTTTTAATGTTAAATAGATTAACTGTTCATTTAAATCTACTCACAGGCCAATGATATACATATATTGGTACACACAGAATATTACGAAAAAAAAAAAACTGAATGGTGTAAAAATTTTATTAGAGCAAAATAATTTTTATTACTGTTCACAATATTTCAAATTAATCCAAATTAACTCTCCCCGCATACAATATTTATATTCCGAAATGGTTGCTTCAGATCTAATTTGCCTAGCGACGTTTGGTTATTGGCCCACTGTGCCAAGTCGTTAGGTTCGCTGTGATTCGCATTTTCTGATTTTTACGGTCGGCTGCTGCTGCTGATCAAGAGACAAACAACAGTGTC
Source organism: Scaptomyza flava (assembly GCA_030179655.1). Classification (NCBI taxonomy): domain Eukaryota; kingdom Metazoa; phylum Arthropoda; class Insecta; order Diptera; family Drosophilidae; genus Scaptomyza; species Scaptomyza flava. Next base: position 25,551,166 of record JARNME010000029.1, on the reverse strand, counting down.
TACCGAGATTGATCTTATTGCATGGCTGTTGTTGTCTCCCCCACACATACACGTAGGTTCGCTCTCTTTCTCGATGTATGTGTCTCTGTGTATTTTTCTCTCGTGGCCGTCTTAGGACAGGCCAAAAACGGTGAACACTCAATGCTTAATGCTCAGTACGAATTTTTACTCTGACGCGTGCGCTTGAACAAAGAAAAAACGGCTCTGGTTCCAAGCAACTTAAACAAAAGCAACAACTTGAAAACAAAGAAACTGCACAAATACATAAATATAAAAACAACAATAAGATAGCCTCACGTATTGGCGTTTTGAAGCGCGCTAAAATAAAAAATAAAAAAATAACACGTCGAAAATAATTGAAACGAATTGGTTTTGATTTGGTGGCCAATCAAGCAAGCTAACAAGCACTTGTCAAACTGTGTTGCCACCATCAACAAGTTGTTCCCAAACTGTGCGCATTGTGTTTGGCACGCAAAATTCGCTACGGCGCCGAACAAAACGAAACGCGTGCGTTTGAGGCGTTCACATCGAGCCAACTATATGTAGCCGATCAACAACTCCTTTCTATTGTTTTCCATCTCAACCACCCTGCCCTCTCCCAACTTGGGTAACTGTCATCTGAGTTGCACGAAAGTTGATTTCGGACAGCATTCGATTGGGAGCGCACAGGACATTGTGAGCATGATACCACACTGTGGATACCGTTACATGTGGAACCGTGAAATTGTGATCAATTCGCAAAAGTTGGTGAAGCGACGTTAAGCGGCGAACAGTAAAAATACAAAACCCAAAACAAACTGCCCAACTACAGCTGCCCGCCTGATTGTTTGTGTAACAACGCTCTCGAAAGTATTTGCGGCAGCAGTTGACCAGAAAACATAAAATTCCAAAATCTCTACCCCGATACCCCTTAATAACTGTGTGTGTGTGTGTGTGTGTATGTGTGCGTATCCGCATCACACCTTTCGCTTATTTGCTTGTCATTCATTTTCTTTTATTACTTGGCCCATTCGTTTGCTTTGAGCCAACTTCGTATACATTTTTTGTTTGTTTTGATACCAGTTCAAAATTCGCTGTGATTTTTATCTCTTTCTCTCTCTTGTTTTTATTTGTATAACAATTATCAAGCAGGTTTCTTTTGCCTGCCATATATACAATATATAAATATATATATATTTACTGTTGCCAATAATATTAAAATATTATATTTGAAACATTTAAGCCTAAATTGTTTCTTTTTAAACGCTTTCAGCGTGTTTCTCTAAGTTTCGATTTAAGACCTAGGGTAATTTAATTTTACTGCCTCTTTGTTTTGCCCCTCAACTCCATTATCCTTTGAAATCCGTTTGGTGATTCTGTGTCGCTGCTGCCGCAATTATGAGCAGTTATATCTTTATGCAACAAGCCTATGGTTAGTATACTTATCAACTATAATAACTTTTCTGCCATGCTAATTAACTATCGATTATATGTTTTTAAATAGTATAGTCGAACTTCCATATAACAACGCTCAAGGGAACAAGAAAAAACTTCGTTATAGAGAAATTTCGTTATATACAATGAGTTTTTGACTGAATCAAATTGCAGGGTTCTAAAATTTGACTACATTGTATAGAAAATTCGTTTTATGGAAGTTCGACTGTAAAAAAAAATTCTAATTTTATCACACCATAAAAGATTTTCATTTTGGCACCCGAATGTACTATTCGTCCCTTTTAAAACTAATTTTTAATTTCGAATCTATCGAAATTGGTTCTGGGAACTGATAATGTTTTTAGTAAAGATTCTCAAATAGGGATCAGTAAATTCAACATGCTTTATTTTAGAGACAAAAAAGTATATTGTCAATATTGAATATAAGTTTACAAGTATATCTTTTAGGTGCTAATCATTATCTGAGATGACCTAAAATATGTAACTTAAAAACTTATTCATATGCAAAAGTTTTCGTTGTGATTATCTTTAGGAGGGAGTGTCTGACAAAAACATATTTATTTTTTATTTTTTTTTATAATGTTAATAAGAATTTTGCGTTTATGCAAAGAAGTTTGAGTTAGTTACAGACCGAATGTTCATAAACTTTCAAAATTGCTATTTAACATTGTTATTCTAAATGTGAAAACCCCAACAAGGAAGTAGTAGTAACCGAAGAATGACGCATTCCTATTGAGATAGCAAAATTATACATAAGACAAGTCTCACTAGTTTAAGTGAGTGATTTTTTGATCGAAATGTAACTCAATTTGTATTAAGTTTATCAAATGTATTACAAAACATCATATATCGTTATAAAATTAAAAACTAATTCGATCCGCGCAAAACCGTACTGACTGACAGTATGTGTAGGAACCCATATTTTTTTCTTTCACCCAACCTTTTTTTTTTTTGTTTGGTTGTCTTCTCTCAGTTGTCGTCGCTGTGTGCTGTGCAAAGTCTGTTGGGTTGCTAAAGATGACTTTCCGGTCAAGCGGGTTTTATCATATATATATTTAGTATGTAGAAGTATTTTATTTTATTATTGTTTTCCATTTGCAACGATTGCCTCGCTTTCAGTTTAATACTAAACTGTATTTATAAAGTTCATGTACATTTTAATTATCGACTTGTTTAACAGTCGTGCCCTTTCCAAATAACTTTCAAAAAGTGCACTTTTTTAATGTATATATGTGTGTATTCATGAAATAGGTATGTTTCAAACTTGAGACAAATCAGTCTGCTGATAATGGAAGCTGTTTTTAGGTATTCGTTGCTTGGTTTCATTTTTAGACTCGCGATAAGCGACTCTCTCTTGAAATTAATGGACTTTCTGTGACCTTGACACAGTGACCTAAGCCAAACAGGCGACACAACAAGCACAAACAAACTTAAATCATAATATCTGTTTACATTATGCTTATATGCTGTTTGTAGTATTCTTTTCAGTGTTAGCTCTTTTAGCAAATGCCTTTGTTTTTGTTTGAAGAAATTCCCAGTATGTTTTCTAGACAAAATGCTGAGTAAAGCAAATGTTTTTGTTATACGCGTACTAAAAAGCTTCTAACGCCAAGGTTGTATTTAATCATGCTCCCATTTATATTAAATATATTTATGTATTATATTTAAAAAATATATACATTTGGATTGTGTGTTCACAATGATAGTGCGGGATCGACATTGCTTTTTTCTACTGTCTCGTTTCAATTGGTTTTTGCAATGGAAAACGCTCTGTGCATTAATCTCTGATTTGTGTGAGGAGAGCTTGTGACAATTACAAATTGCGTAGTTAGCAGGCTTAATGTAGGACACACAATTGAACTAAATACACTGTAAACCAACATTGCAATATTTTTTTTTTATATATACGTTAATAGAAACCTCGAAACCAACTTTATATTAAAATTTAATTTAATATACACGTGTTAGGTCATTCAACTGACTACTTGACAACTGATAATTAAGTGTCGCATTTATCGGTCTATAGGTTCTACAACTAAAGGGTTCCACCCACGTTATTCTGACATTTATTATTTAAATATGGAATTAACTAATTGTGCCCATTAACAGATCTAAATATTAGTTTTCGATTAGCTGGAAACTTTCCCATTTGATTTACTTTTTTTAATCAGATTCGATTTTTATAAGAATATAGCTTGATTAAAACATTGAAATATGCTTGAAAGCTATTTCAGGCACACCCTTCACAAAACCTACACACATTTCTAGGTGCAGTAAGTATAATCTGTTGCATTTTTAATAAAAAAAAAACAAGATTTATATGCAATTTCAAATGATTCGAATCCAGGCTGAGCTTGCGTTGCATTTTGCAGTTGCTCTGTTTATCGCGCTTAGTGTTATTTATGAAACGAGTTATGTTAATTCAATGTCTATAATAGTCTATGAACCCAACCCCACATGCAGCCCAAGTTGTCAACTGCTGGTTTGTTTCCAACAGGTGCGCTAGCGAAGGTCACAGCACAGTTCTCTCTATCTAGATTCCTATGCATCAACACATACATGTGCGGACTGCACTTGGCAACTGTATTTTGGGTGGGGAGGGTGATGGTGAAGAGGCAGTCATTTCAGGGATGTTGGGGGGTTCGATGATAACCTTTGACGAGCAACAGACGCTGCTCAATTGAAAAATGAAACTCAGCGTCGAGAATCACAACAAATAATCAAGTCAGATATTCGCTGTCGAGTTGCCAGCGAACTAACTTTAATATTTGTCATCTCCCTCTCTCTCCCCCTTACTCTCTCGTTCTCGTTCTTTTTAAGTGAGAATCAATAAATTAATTGAAAACAACAAGAACAACAGCAACAGCTGAAAATGTGCCATAATCAATATGCAAATATTTACGAGACACAGCTCCAAATGGTCCACGCGTCCTTCACGACAATGTAAATGAGTTTGAATTAAGCATAGATGAAGAAGAACAACAACAACAAGAACAAATAGTTTTGCTTTTGCGACGCAGTTCATGATTTTGTGTAGACTATGTTAAAATTGTAGCAGAAGACGCATTGCATGGTTATATTTAAGAGAGTCATAAGCTAACTTTTGATAAGTAAAAAGATTACTTATCCCATACTAAAGATATTTCAATATTTAAGCTACTATTAAGTATGAGCATTATGCTATACTAACCAAAAGCCTGACCAAATTTATTTGATGAAACGTTATATTTATATCAATTAGCTGCAGTATCTTATTTTATACGATACTCAAAGCATTTTAAGAATTGTGACTTTAATAACTTTGCATTTAGAGTGATATTTAGCGGTTTTAATATTTTGCGTACAGAATTTACTTTAATAAATAATAATAAATTAAAATATTTTTCTCTCAGTTTTTTAATACAATCAAAATTTAATTTCTGTTGCTTACAGAATGCCTTCTTGATCAAAAATCACCGCACTATATCGATTATGAGTCGGGTGGATTTTCACAAGCACTCGATGTGGCGCCGCAGGACATCATCCTACCCGTGCCGAAAGTCCAAGATGCTGCAGCTGCTCGCAACACCGATTCTGATTTCCAACATGGTGACTCGTCCTTGATATTACAACAACTGACGCCGCCGCAATCGCCGCCTCAATTTGATGGCTACCAACAGCAACAACAACAGTTGGAGCAGCAGCATGTTAAGGAGGAGCAAAAAGTGGTAAGGATTACAAAATGGGACATCACTTTAAGCAAGTGTTTTTAATATTGTATTTAATTTACAGCTGTCTTTTGCTATGGATGCTGCAGTCCCACTGGCACCAACAGCTTCCACTGTTGCATACAACTTTAACAACTGGGTGCCTGTCAGTGAAATTGCACGCGAAACGCAGCTGGTGGATGACATTGTGAACATGCGTGCGCAGGAGCTGCAACTGCCCGTCAACTGGCAGCAATACAACGAAGATAGCGAGTCACAGGCCTCATCATCCTTGAGCAGCAGCAGCAGTCGCAGCAGCAGCAGTCGCAGCAGCAGCAACGGTGACATCAGCGGCGCCTTTAGCAGCATTGCGGATGAAGAATGGTTGCCCGCGAGCAGCAGCAGCACTAGCGCCTCACCCAGACACACTATCAACGCAGATGAGGAGCAGCATTTAACATCAACGGGTGCCAAAAAACGTACTCGCACCTATGGACGCGGCGTAGAGGATCGCAAGATTAGGAAAAAGGAACAGAACAAAAATGCGGCCACTCGTTATCGCCAAAAGAAGAAATTGGAAATGGAGCATGTGCTCGGCGAGGAGCTGGAGTTGACGCAGGCGAATGAAGAGCTGCGTCGCAAGCTCAATGAAAGCAGGCGCGAATCGCGTTACTTACGGCAGCTGATCCGCGAATTCTACAAGGAGCGCAAGCAATAAAGTCCACTTTGATTTATTTGCCCTTTGCAAAATTATCGTTATTGTTATGATCATCACTGTCACTATCACCGTTACGTTTACAATCCCAGAGACCGTCACTACGTTTCTCAACTATTATCACCCTCGTCACGATTTTATTCTGCACAAATGCAAAGCCAACGTCAACGGTTTGAGCTGCCTGTCCTAGATAAACATTTTGGCACTTATGACAAGCCGCCGTGTTGCAGCTTCGATATCCATTTGCCAGTGCTAATCAAGGACAAACCCAAATAACACAATATGCTGCACAGGCCAATGTGCTGCAGTTTGAAGGCAACACAAACTAAAAATTATAAATAAAATTATATGCGAAAACCTTTTCGTTCTCAAATATCTATATACATGCATACTTTTCTTAAAACCCTGTGCGGCGGCAGCTAACTGTTTTAATTATGTACTGTTGTGGCATTTGGTGCGATTTCTCTCTTGACAACAATGAATACAATAATTTGAAAAATAAAACGTTTTGCAACATATTATGATAGATTATTATATTAATTAATAAATTTTAAAAAAGGGTTTTCAACGCACTGTTTTATTATTTTTCTTATTTCTTAAAATTGCTTTTAAAATTAAATGACTATTCTAGCAGGCTCGATTTATGTACTCATGCACTAAGGGAGAATGTTTTCAAAACACTGAAAATTGGGAATAAACGATTTTACGCTGGCCGGATAACGCTGTGCCACAACTTATATACCTATATATACGTATTAATTGAATCAAGATGTTCGGTCAATTAATAAAAGTTCACAGTTTATCAATAATGATTTAAATCAAGTTAATAAGTAATAAATGTTGTACTGTAAAGGAGATTAACAAATTTGTCGAATTCGAGTTAAAGAAGCTATATGCATTTATAGTTTGGATGCACTACATCCAATACTACTAAACATACAATGCAACCAACAAAACTCAATTAAATTAGATGTGATTTTTTTAATACAGAACAAAAATAAATTAGAAGACAAAGAGATTCAAAAATAAATTATACATAGTTATTACTATTTTAACATAGAGGTAAGAGGCCTGAGCCTGTGGGTGCCTGCATCCTTAAAATAATAGCTTTGGTGAACTTTTTTGCATCAATGCGAAGTGCACGACAAAAACCAACAGAAATCGCTCTACCCATTCTGCACTTCAAATTGATTTTTTGAGCAATAACAAAGCCAAAAAAATCAATTAGTGACATTTAAAACCCATTTCTTTTAACAAAGTGAATTTTATTGACAAAGAAAAATTATATTTCCTGTAATGGATATTACCTGGTCTGAAGAACTTGTGCGATAGTTCGGAGGGGGCTGAGCTGAGGCCACCAGGAGGGTCGCGGGCTGCGGATAGCGAACGGCCTCTTTATGGGGTTAGCTGTGAATAAGCGAGAATCCTCGCAAATAAGCAGTCTCGGACAAACAGCGAGCACGGTACCTTTCACCGTACCGACAAGACGCTTGTGGCGCCGTCTTTAAAGGATAGCCTCACACACTCCCAACTCCCCCACACATACCTATCTCTATCCCTACCCCCAATATTTCACTCTGGGCTGGACTAAGGTGTCAATCGAACCGTGCCGAAAGTCAACTTGGCTGGGGGCCCGGATAACAAACTAGCCCAACCGATAACGGTGAGCTCAGGCAGATGGCGACCGCCTGTTCTAATTAGCCTTACCCGGGTACTGCGGATCTCTGCCCGGGTGGACCTTATGTTTCTCCGCAACTCGTGGGATATCATGAAGGAAAATTAAAAAAAGAAAATGCAAGTGCAGCAGGGTACCCTTGCTGCCAGTGTCGCGAGGCACTTTGAGAACCGCCTCCTAACGTGAGTCTACCCCGTTGGCACCCTCGCCATTCACAACAAAGAAGGAGGCCGCAGGTGACAACAGCTACAGCGCGCGCACAGCCCCATCTCATCGTGTCGCCCCTGCTGCAGGAGGAGGAAGAAATGCTGGACCATCCCAGCCGATGCGACCGAGTCTAAATGTAGTTCGGCGACATGGCGTGCAGCGCCAGCAGCCACAGTTGCAGCTTCCAAAGTTAGGAAAGCCGGGCGGTTTGGATGACCCGAACCGAAAAACACTCAACGGTTCAGAAACCAAATGGTACCTGAGGTACCTTGAGGCACTGCGCATGGCAACGGCCGGAAGGGACTCGGTGAATCAGGTATGCGGACTAGCCCCCAAACGCCTGACCAGCACACTGACGCCACTCACAGCCACACCCAAGAGGGCGAGTATCAGCACGTCGGCTGCCGCCGTAGCAACAGCAGAGAGGTCTTCCCCTCCAATGACCACCGAGGCTCGTATTTCGTACGCAGCTATTGCGAAAAAAGTCAAGGTGGCCGTGCTACCTGTAGAATACACACAGGATATGCTCATCCATGGGGACATGTCCGCACTGGAAGAGGCCATCCTGGACGAGGTTATACTCACAGGATATGACATCGCGGTTGCGTTCGCGGGCATTCACTTCCGGGTTGGCTACCTAGTCATTGAATGGTCCGACGACCAATCAGCGGAGTGGCTGAGGACCGTGGCGTCAAGGCTGAAATTGTGGAAAGGGGCTCCATTACACAGCAAGGTGGGTGATGATATTCCATCACCCCACAATATCACCATCTTCTGCCCAAGAAGCGCGGATCGGTCAACCGAGTCGTTGTTGATCGAGACCGACTCGTGGAAAGTGCTATCAAGGAGGACGGAAGGTGGAGGTGCGCTCATGGTTTTCATTACGCTATGGGACCATCCCCGTTAACGGTCTGAAAAGTGTTGGTGCAAGGAGTGCCGCCACCCAAACGATAGGTCCTGGAGCTACATGCTCGGCACCCACACCTCCCACTGCCACTGTTCCGAGGATGAGGACCTGGTGGAAATAACGCTCGGTCCAGCTGACGTCACCATGACGGGCAACGGTGATGTGGGTAGCTCCCAACCTGCATCACAAGGAGCTGGAGCGCTGGATGAGTGAGAGTGACGCCAAACGTCACCGTCACTTGGCTAGCCCAGATAAGCCTCCATCGTGCTAAGGCATATTCTGCTGTCTTGGCCAGGATGGTTATCACCCAACATATTGGGCTAGCCCTGGTACAGGACTCAAAGGTTGTCTGGGATTAAAGAGATCCTATACCGAGAGCATGCATTATGGTAAGGATATGTAATAATTTTAGTTTTCTTTCAGAATTCCTCACTAGGGACTGCGTACCGATTGCTGTGAGGGCAAGATTAAGCCCCACCCATTTGTTGTGGCATCTGCCCATTTTTCTGGTGATGGGGACCGCCCGCCAACGGAAATAGAAAAGCTGATAGATCACTGCAGGAGGGAGAAGCTGCCGGTAATAATCAGCTGTGATGCCAATGCGCACCATTTCATATGGGGCAGCACGGACATCAATGCAAGGGGTGAGCGTCTTACCAACTTTATATTCAAGTGTAATTTTGAAATTGCTAATGTCGGATTGACACTGACATTTGTGACTAGAGTTAAAGAAGAGGTATTAGACAATACTCTGATTAGTCGGTCTCGTAGGCCACATTTCAGAGAATAACATGTCTCTTCAAATGAGTCCATGTCTGATCACAGGATCATCCTATTTTACCTTCAGGCTAATACGGATAGTAGTGTACTAACTCGTATTCCAAGCTGAGGTATGTGCAATAGGGAGGTGTGTGGACTTTAATTTAAAGCGTATCTATCGGAATAGAGATATGGCGACCTTATCCGATAGCCAAGAAGCAATAATGACGATAAGTAGGACCGAAATCAGGTCAAAGGTAGTTCGTGAGGTACGAACCTGCTCATTTTATTAAGTTTTATTACGCATTAGGATTTATTTATTTAATTTTAATAGCTTTGGTATCCTTAGCTTAACCGAGTTATAAAAGCCTTCAGCATTAAATCTAAGAACTTATTATTTCTAATCCAAATAAACTACACATTTAAATACCGTACAGATTCAAGGGAATTATTAATTTTTGTTTTTGGAGTATCCTTTTAGTCCATCATATTGTTATAAGCTTTAGTCATTAGCTTACTAGTAGTTGTTAAAAAATAAGCTTAATCAATTTAAATTCAACAACATGCTCAAGCATCCCCAGAACAATTCATTGTCAGCCAGATCCTCCAGCCTCTGCCAACTCAATTCACAGTGCCAGCCAATAAGCACACGTGACGTAAACGAGAGAAGTTGCATAATCGGATTATGATTATGTCTATACGAAAGTGATTAGTTGACGAGGGCTGCGCTGTTATACAGACAGTCTTCAAACTTGTATTACCGTTCGCTAGAGCTTTGAGTACAGGTAAAACAAAAGAACGCCAATTAATTGAAAAAAGTTGCGAAGCATCAACTCAAAAGATGGAGATTGATGCAGCGAGTGCCAAAAGTGAATCTGAATTACAAATGCAAGCCGAAAAAAAACAAAAACAAATGAAATACGTAAACAATTTCTCAACTGTGGATATATAGAGATATATGTACATATCCACTAGTTGGTTGCTTTCGTGTTCTGTGGGATTTGTGCGCCTTGGCATTTGACTGATGAGATGGCGACGTGAGAGTCTGACTTCGTTCCTTTGGACTTCGGGCGCCATTTTCACTACTAAACTAAATTTTCCACATCGTTAATTTATATTAATATGATTTCTGTGTCAACGGTCGGACGCGATGCCGCCCATGTCTGAGCCAACGTACTTGTCACCCGTAGCGAATATATGTATATATTTAAACACATACATATACAGTGTGTACATACATATGTATGTGTGTATGTGTGTGTGTGTGTGTGTGTGTGTGTGTGTGTATGTGACCAGGAGCAACACCCATGGAGGTCGCCGCGACGCCGTCGCAATGTTTATCTAAATTGTTATTTTTCACACTCACGCAGTTCAATGAATTTGTGAAAATTACGTTTGGGACTTTGTGTTTGCTCATCGACGATGTCGCCGGTCTCTTCCTGTGCCAAGGGGCGAGAGCAAGGGTGAGAGAGGAGCTGGATGCTGGTCTCTAGACTGGTTGGCTTTAAGCGTGTGTTGGCATCAAATTCAATTTGGCCCCTATTGTGATAATTCTGTTTTAAGCTCTAGCCGCCAAATCATCTCACAAATCCTTTACTTTAACTTTTAAACCACAGCCTAGGAAGCAAACGTTTGTGCCATTCAAGTGCGGAAGATGTCAACAAGCCAATAAAAATAAATCTAATAGAAATTGAGAAATACAGAAATCCTATTTACTTACTATTCGTGCGTTATGCCTAATCGGGATCTCCCGGTGAAAAGCATTGTTTATCGTAAAGTTTACGCTTAAGCTTGATAACTTTTGGCATTCAGTTTTTATACTCGACACCAAAGGTAAAGAGTATATCGGGTTTGTGGAAATCCAAGCCTACTCGGCGTTAGCATATTTGGTTAGAAGATGGCTACTGGCATCCCCAAAAAACAGCTTTAAAAGTTTTGGAGCCACTCCCCCCTCCTGCAGTTTGAATTAAGAAACGCCTATATCTTCCACAGCTTTTGATGTGATGCCATTGCTCAAAAAACTGTTTCAAAACTTTGGATGGCACGCCCACCCATACCGCCCTAGCCACCCACCTTTAAAAAACTGTTTTGCGTATATCTTTTAGGCTAGGGCCACCAAATTTGGTAAGAAGATAGCTGGTGACATCCCACAAAGATCTGTAGCAAAAATTGTAATGCCACGCACCCCAACTATGCCCACGCCCCACCGACTCATAAGTAACGGGAGTGCGTTTAAGCTAGAGTCACCAAATAATTTGGCAATATGACTCAGGACGTCCCCGAAAGATCTGCGTCAGCTTATCATTGGACGCAGCGCACACCCCTGCCGCAAACGTAGCCATAATCAGGCTTTTTTATGCCCGTTTTTAAAAAGAAATCGAGCATATCGCAGTCGGTTTCGTTCGACAGCCACGTTTATACTTGTTTGTTTACTCATATCATGCTTATCAATGCAACGAATTTTTTTTTGTAATGATTTGTCTTGTCCCCTTGATATTCATTTAATGTAAGTTGAACTGTATTTGTATTTTGTAGCTGCAGTTATTCCATTTCAAAATTTCACTACCTCGACAAGAACAAGTTAATACTAACTGGCTTAACTTTTTCCGTGCATTTAGAAGCACTCACCGAAAAAAATTTGTAATTTTACTTGAATTGACTGCTGTTACGTTGATCTGAACACACTTTTAGTCAGCCAATGAGCCAGTCAATCCAATCAACGTTTTCGGCTCAACCCTTAACACGAAAATAGAAAAATGAAATTGAGATGGCGTAAAGTTTTCAATTTAATTGAAATTGGCCCGCATTGCTGTAGCCCGTTTTTTATTTTTCATGTTGTTTACATATTATTTAGGTTTAATTTTATGGATCGTCGAAAAAAGGTGCAAATGTGAAAATGCGTGTGTGACGTGAGTGTGTGTGGGTGTGTGTGTGGGTGCGGGTGTAAGATAAGCAATTGTTGACACGTGGTTGTTGCTGTTGTTGTTGTAAGTGTTGCTGTTTCTGTGGTGCGATAAGGTAATCAAAAAATCAAACAGTTGGCTTTTATTTTCGAAGGGGAATTGGAATGTCTAAAAGCATAAAATGTGTATATAATGGAAATTCGTTACTTCTGCGCTTTTCTGAGCGCCTTTTTTTGGCAAATGAATTGAATTCACTCGCCAAAATATCAAAAAAACACTATATCAACTAAAACTACACCTAAAGTTATTCTGTATTTGTTTTACCTCGTACTCTATCGTTTTGTTTAGCTTATTGTAATTAAAGGATCTAAGGATGTTAGCCTCATGTGGCGCTAAACCAATTTGCGCAGCGTAATTAAATAAGTTTCATATCTATATATTTTATTTTTTTGTATCTTTGAGATACATTCGTTTCATTTGTTTGCTATCTCTTTGTCGCTTATACTTCCGCCATGATACATATGTACATACTGTGTATATATTTTTGCGGTAATAAAATTTACACTAATGGACGCATAATACATTTAGCTCAACGCTATGACTCATATACTTAGTTACTATTCACCAACTGGCATTGGTCCATTAACAGTTCGTAAAAGCCACAGAAAGACCCACACACACACACATTACAGTGGCTCATATGATTTTACGCACGCACTTGTAACCATCCCCCCCCCTCGCCCCCGCCCACCCCAGCTCCGAAAAATGCAAATCATAATTCCGTTGTCGTTTTCTCTCATTAACATGCCAAGGGTTAACTTGATGTCTTTCACACTGCTTTCACTCCCTTTTTTTTATGACATTGTTTAATGTTATGAAAAGTGTCTCATATTTATACACCTCTCCCACCATATCTCTCTCTCATGTTTCTCTCGTTCACACATTGATTTACCACCCCACCACAATCATTTAGAGGGCCGACTCCTTGGCGTCGCTGCTGACTTGCAAATTAAGTCCGCCGAGGATTTGCCCATTGGCATCCATTTACAGGCACCGCCAAACAGCTTTGGCTGCGCTGACGTTTGTTGACTTTTAATTGTGTTTTAAAGTGTTCAGCGATAAGGATGAGGGGTTGGTCCAAGGGCAAGGGTGGCTTGTCGCTTGGATCGCTTACAGGACATTTGGCCTGTTGATTTAGCTTCGGTTCTTTGGTCATTTGATGCCTAATTAAATTTAACGATGACGTTGATTTTTACACCAATGCACCACTGGGAAGAACGCAAACGAGGGAGCTAAGTTTTATTTTACATTTTGCAGCAGCAAAGGCAATCGAATGTGCTCCCAAAGGGCTAATGCTTAATGCGTGTAAAATACTATTTTTTTTATTTTTATTTTATTTTTTAATACATTTGTATTTGGGATAACGATGACTGCTGTATAAACAACAATCAAAGATGAAACCTAAAAAATTTTATATCAAAATGGATTACTATTACTATTTTTGAGTACTGTATTGCATAAAAACTAAGTTTAATTAATATTTATGTAAGGCGAACCAACTTGATCACTTTTCGATTGGTATTTATAAGACATTATGAGGCACTATATGAGACAATAGAAAAAAACGTTTTGTTTTATTTACTAATACAGGCAAACCTAGATGGTGTGAACATTGGATAGTTGAGCAAAATATTTGTTCATAGATACAAAGTTATTTTAATACATTTTTATGGAAATCGACTTTATTTTTATATTTTTAAAGTGAATTTGTATAAAACCTACAAAACAATGGTTTATTTAACTATGTAGAATTCATATTTATCAGTTTATTTACAAAATAAAAGACCAGGATAGTAAAACCAAATTGGATTGCGTGAACAAATTTCGACATTTTAAATTAATTCTGGTTCACATCATCCAGGCTCACATCATCCACTTATATATGAAAAAAAAACATAAAATATTTTCAGATGTGTAGTCTTGGTAAAGAGGGCTAACTTTTGCAGTTAATTAAAGAAACTTTTTATACTCGACACCGAAGGTAAAGAGTATATTGGTTTTGTGCAATGTCCGTCTTGGTGTCTTTCCGTTTGTCCGTTTGTATGGACGCACCTTTTTCACCACCCTTCAAGCTAGAGACCTGAAACCTTGCAAATATCTTTTTCTATGATCGGGACACAGATAAAGTGTCATGATTGGAGTTCTACGATTGCATGAGGGCTGACAAATCGATAAATTCGATAGCTCAATCAATCGATCAATCTTTATAATTCCCACAGCCTTACACATAGAGTCACCAAATTTGGTAAGAAGATAGCTTCTGGCCATTCCTCAAAAAACTGCATCCCAAGTTTGGATGCTACAATTTAAGACTTGCGGATTATATGCCGATAGATTTTTTATATATCACCATGCTGTAAATCAAATAACAAAATGTGACCAGCAAATTTGTTTGTATAACTTAGGATGCTGTCAACTTTATTCTATTATTTAAAACAGCAACAACATGCTTGGCAACAGCTTATTATCGACATATATTAAAATCCCAAAACAATCCTTGCGAATCAGATTATTAAAGTAAAGTTTCAGTTAAAGTTAAATATCATTTGACTAAAGTGCCATTAAAAAGCTGCAACAATTGTCAATCACTTTCTATAAACCTCTTCAATCTTCCCACTTCCCCTTCTCCCGACCCGTCTCATATCATTTTGCAGTTCCATTCAGATTCACACAGACTTTGTCAGGCAGACAAATCGAATGCAATTTCACGGCTATTTGAATGGGCATGAAAAAAAAGGAATAAAAAAGCGATGTTTCTGAATAATGCAATAAATGAGCGCAATTTTCAATTTGCCAAACAGATGAGCCACAAAACAGTCAAAGCAGTTTTCCACATTTCAACCACTTTACCCCCATATCGTTGTTAGCGTGCCGAGTATTTCCCATGTTGTTGGATGCAACTGCATTTGGTGCAGGGTATTTTAAGCCAGTGTGCATTCACACACTTAAAATGGGCCTCGTTCACCAACATGCAACATGTGCCTCCTGCCTTATCATCCGAATTTCCCAACCACCTCTACCGCCGTTATATGTTGATGCAACAATTGGAACCCTTTTTTGCTGACATTTAGACGTCGTACGTGACATTTGGGCAATTGCCTGCCAATTGTTTTCAAGTGGTTACCAGCGAGCTAATAGGGGTAGGGGTAGTGTTGGGGGTGAGGGGAGCAGCAAGTGGGTAGCTGCATGCCGTAGGGCAGAAGCTTGACAAATGTGCATTTAATTACCCAGCGAGGAGCGCGGTTTCAATTTCCATTTTTGCCAATTGGTTGAATTGCTGTTGCTTTTATTGTTGATGCTGCGAAATTCAAAGGCTTCAACAAAAGTAATAGACAACGCACAGCCAGCGTTGCTCACCCCAATGAGTAATTATTATTATTATATAATCATACGTGATTTTATTCGCTGGCAAACGCAAACGAGCGTCACTCGAATCCTTAGAACAATCAAAAACAATTAAAGTTTGTTCAAGAAAAACAAAACTCATCAGCTCTCACACAAACACACACACACATAGCTAAGCAGACGTTTCAACATGTGTGTAAACATGTGTTTATGTCCTATGTTCTCCCCACTCCTGGCACTCCCGCCCCACACAACCGCATGCACAGATAACGTTGCCTACTTTTGTGCGCACACCAACGCAAACAACTTTTGCGTGACGCTTGATATTCCTCCCTCATCCTGCTCCCTGTTCCCTGTTCCAACTGCTAACCCTCACTCACTCGTCCACCCTTTTGCTGCCGCCATCAAGCTAACGATAACTAAATTTGTACATTTGGTGTAAATGTAAATAGATTGTTCTGGATTTGATTTTGTTCACTGTACAAAAAATGTAGTTTCATTTTAAATGCGCTCAAAATTTACCTTTCAAATGTCGTAAGAATGATGAAAAATGCGAATGGTGTCACTTTTTGTATGTATTTAAGTTGTTTGTGAGCGCATGCTGTAAGCATGAAGAACATGCCTAGAATATGCCTAGACTCGCCGTTATGTGCCAAAACAAATTAATGGAATCAATATTTTTGTGTGATTTCTACATTTGATCAATTATGCATTGATCTATCAATTAAACAATGTAAAAAAAAAATCTAAAATTTGAAAATCTGATTATCAAAGTAAACTGTATTTCGGAGTCTAAAATAATAATCGATATTTTCAAAAGAACCTTAAGTTGCCTATATCCGCTTGTTGATTGGGTGCAATATTTATATATGTTTCTTTCTTGATGTTTACATTTTTATGAAGTATGATGTTAACCTTATGTTTTGAACAGTGCACTTTCGTATGTGTGTGTTTCCGTGTTCATGTGCTGTTTTGTATGAACTATATGTGTGTGTGTGCCGGCTTGATTAAGGGTGGCCCTGGGAAGCAACTATAGCATTGACAGTCTTCTTCTGTATTCTGGCAGCGGCGTCACATTATTTGCGGGCTGGTCAGAGTGGCGCCATACAGCCGCCAGGCAAACTTAAGCTCACGCCTCAGCTGCCGGCAACCTCACCACGCTACTCGTCTCATCTGTGGATCAAGAATAAAAATATACATCGGTATGTTTCACATACCCTGCGCTAGCGCAGTTGCAGTTGCATTATGTTTTGTAACAGTTACCATTACCGTTAACGATTAAGCTGTTGCCGTAGACCTGAATGTGATTTGAGATGATTTTAGAACACTACCGAAGGTAATGGGAAATTGGTTGTGTGCAATGTCCGTCATATGTTTGTATGAACGCAACTTTTTTCGATGCCCGTAAGCCCAAGCCAAGAGACTTGAAACATTACTAATATCTTTATCCATGGGCGGGAAATTTAAAGTGAAAAAATTGGGGATAACTAAAAAATGTTGTCTACATATTTCCCACATCATTACAGCTCGAGTTAACGAATTTGGTAAGAAAATAGTCACTGGTGTCCCCCAATAAACTGCATCAAATCAATTATGGTGGTACCCCCACCCATCTCTCATTTTCAAATCGGAAACACCTCCAAAGATTTTGAGCTAGAGACACCAAATTGTGCCAAATAGTTGTTGTCCCAAACATAGTTGTAGAACGTTACTCATCGTCCCCAGCCGCCCTAAAGGCTTGTAAAATCGAAATCGCCTGTTTTGTTTTTACAGTTTTTAGCTTGAAATTCCAAATTTCGACGAAATTTTGCTGGCAATGTCCCCCAAGAGATATATCAAACTTTTCAGTTGTTTAAAAGCTAATTTTATAGTTTTGAAGAATTTTCTACTCAGAGCAATTGGTAAAGTCTTACACTCTTTTAAATGCAACAATGCATTTTCAATTAATTTTCTTGACTTGCGTAGCATGATAATTTATAGAAAAAGGCATATTCAATAACCCATCCGATAATACTTGAATGTGAATAAGATATCTTTACGAACTTCGCTCATATAAGATCTCCAACAGGAGCAAGTGTTGTTGGTGGGCCTAGTCCTAGATGCTGACCTGAACATTCACTGCTCATTTACATAATACCTACGTGGATGGTATGTGGGTTGATAAAGCCTGATTGCTGTTTGTTGCATTGGATAATGTGCCATCAATAACAATTATACGAAAGCCATCAAATTCAGCCTTTGAACGATGTCGCAACGGATGTCCAGGCCAGGGTATTCCAATTAATGCTGCTTCATTGAACATATCGCACAAAACTAAACTTGCAAAAGAGATACAGAGAGTTGTTGCTGTTGTTGGACGGTGTCGCGTAATTTAAATGCAAATTTTCCGAGGAACTTTTCAAGGTGTTCCGCAATGAATTTTTTTACAAACACAAACATTTTAATAATCACAAATCAAGCGGAAGGTGTAAAAAACACAAACTTTGATTACATTTACATTGTAAAGCAGTCGATGAGCCTGACTTTGGCTGCAGAACCCAACCCTCCCCCAGGAGCTATTGCGTACAGCGTGACGTATGCGCATTATTTGCTCGTGGCATATTTTTTAAAGAACTCCTCTTTACATTTTAATGACACCAATTAGCAACTGCTTCGTGTAGGTTGGTCCGACGAAGGATACAGGCTTTCCATAAGCCACTGAGGCTTTGACAGTTTCTGCTTCGTCTGCCTGCCTTCTGCCGCCCTCTCCGTTATTGCTCGTTAAGTCAAATGTGGGCTATAAATTCGCTTCTTGCCGTTGCTTTGTAAATAATTATTATTTTTGTACGCTTTTCTGCTGCGTCAAGTTACATGCCTCAAATGCTTGGGGAAATATCTGGTGGGTACATAAATAAATAAACCCACGATATGTATATAAGCTTCACAAACTTTTTCTTAAATTGTAAGCAAATAAATTAATTTATAGCTTAAAGGGTGCCTGAAAATCTGCCATCATCACTGAAATTGATCATGAAACATGGATATATATTTTCGATACTTTATCAATTTATACTAAATATCACAATATATAATTTATTTACTTGAACACATATCGCTGAGGTTCATACACCGCTTGAATTTTGGCACCGTATGAACCCCATCCATAAGGTGATCATATCAAAACAGTAAAATGTCTAAGTTAATTTAACGCTTGTAACGAATACATGATTGCTCATTGTAACGTCCCTTAAATATTTGACCCATTGGCACGCCTAAGTTCATGTGTGACTTATAATCGATGGGCAAGAGGAGAGGTTGACGCTTTGGAATCCAACTGATTGGCTGCCTCAACTCGTCGATACTGGTATCGGGCTTGATGCCACATTTGCCAATGGGCTGGCAAAACATTGATGGCTTGTGAACTTGATTGTAGGGGTCACGATAATAATCACGATAGTTCTGGCATTCCAAGTAAAATGCATCAATCCTATCCACATCTGCATAATTCACGATTGGAAGACCAATGCGTGGCACAAAACCCAAAACGGCTCGTCGATGAATCCGCGAGCTTTTAGACACAGACCACATATCGACTTGGGGTATTTTGTCTAAACCCATTTTTGATTCCGTTCAATAATTAATATAACTTGTGTAGAATCACAAATATATATAAATAAATTCACTTGATTTTGAATACAATCAGATTTGTTAAGCTAAGTGCTTACAGAGAAATAATTCGAAACGCCAACTTAGAAGTGTTAAATCAAAGTTTTTATTATTTGTATTGTAATTAATGCTATGGATAAATATGTATATCATCTAGTTTTATGATCTATAGCCCCATCGAGTTGAATGTTGGGAAATGCCAGACAAATTAACATTAAATCAAATGGGCAAACTGGAAAGTTGTGGTGGCGGTGTCGCCATTAGTCTTCATGTGTAATCTAGGTACTTGCCAGGCAACACAGCAAAATATCTTATAAATTTAGCAAAGAATCTACAGATCATTCAGATAAGGTCCCAATTATGTCTTTTTTCACATATAGTATATCCAAACCGTTAAAAACAAGTTATACAATTCAAATTCAATGGATCTTGTCTAGACTGCCCATACTAAATGCTAGATATCATCACCAAAATTATCAGCAAAAGTTCCTCATATATAAAAACGAAAAATGGAACCAAAAACTTCAAAGGCAAGATAGCAAACAATTTTGGAACACAATGATAGCGTAGAAAAGGAGAATGCAATTTGTTCTCAGTCTTCTCCTTGTAGACCCAAGCTTCGCTTCTGGAAACAGAAAGGAATCACACTTGCAGACACAGAAACGATCACCCCATAGACCAATTATAATAATAAAGACAGGAAACCCGAATTTTGTATGCTAAAGTGCTGTAAACATTTCGGCAAGATGTCTGCCGCCATATTTGAATTGGTTTGTTTTGATAATGCACTGGTCTTTTACTGCAGTGGCCGCTAAGTTATATAATTTTGCCTATCTTTTTTTTAGTTTAAATGTATAATTTTAAATATATTCAAATGATTTTTTATTACAATAACATGATGCGGATAAAGTATTTAAACACAAAACACGCTTATTTTAGAGACAGACATGCATACATCTGGTTTTATAATTTATGAGAGCCCTACTATTATGTCTAATTGTCTTGCGTTAAGCTGTTTAGCTGCGAAAAGTTCACATAATATCTATACTTCCCTTTACTGTTAGCCAGCACCAAGCCAATCTGAAATTCTGTGACAACAACAAGAGAATTGAAGTAGGCCAACATCTAATTTTTATACTCGATACCGAAGGTAAAGGGTATAATGGTTTTGTGCAATGTCCGTCATGGTGTCTGTCCGTCTGTCCGTCCGTATGTGTGCAAGTTTTTTCCACACCCTTCAAGCTAGGGACTTGAAACTTTCCAATTTTCTTTATCTATGGGATAGTAAATTAAAGTGTCAAGATTGGGGTTCTACGATAACTGGGGGGCTGGCAAATCGATAAATTCGATAACTCAAAAACGATAAATCCACATATTTCACACACCCTTACAGCTAGAACTACAAAATTTGGTAAGAAGATAGCTACTAGCAACCCCAAAAAAACTGCATCAAAAATTTTGGAGCCACGCCCCCCCATTCCGACCCCAGACCCCCCGCATTGTAATGTCAAAAAAGCCTAAGCTGATGATGACCCCCCAAAAACTGCACTACAAGTTTGGATGCCACGCCCACCAATACCGCCCTAGCCGCCCCCAGATGCCCCAAAGCTTCGTAAAAAACGGGAATGCGTGTATCTTCCAGAGTAGTGGAGCTAGAGCCACCAAATTTGGTAGGAAGATAGCTGGCAACGACCCCCAACAATCTGCATCAAAGTTTTGGAGCCTAGCCCCTCCATTCCGCCCCCCTTTCCCCACCTTATACAAACTTTGAGCTAGAGTCACCAAATTTGGTATGAAGGTAGCATTTGACATTCCACAAGGATCTGCAGCAAACATTTGGATGCCACGCCCAAACATACCGCCCCCAGCCCCCATTTCCCCACTTTATACAACCTTCGAGCTAGAGTCACCAAATTTGGTATGAAAATAGCAATTGACATCCCACATATCTGCACCAAAAATTTGAATGCCACGCCCAACCATACCGCCCCCAGCCCCCCTTTCACCACTTTATACAAACTTTGAGCTAGAGTCACCAAATTTGGTATGAAGGTAGCATTTGACATTCCACAAGGATCTGCAGCAAAAATTTGGATGCCACGCCCACCCATACCAACCCAAGCCCCATAGCCCCCCTTTCACCACCTTTTACATGCTTCGAGCTAGAGTCACCAAATTTGGTATGAAGGAAGCTTTTGACATTCCACAAGGATCTGCAGCAAAAATTTGGATGCCACGCCCAACCATACCGCCCCCAGCTCCCCTTTCCCCACTTTATACAAACTTCGAGCTAGAGTCACCAAATTTGGTATGAAAATAGCAATTGACATTCCACATATCTGCACCAAAAATTTGAATGCCACGCCCAACCATACCGCCCCCAGCCCCCCTTTCACCACTTTATACAAACTTTGAGCTAGAGTCACCAAATTTGGTATGAAGGTAGCATTTGACATTCCACAAGGATCTGCAGCAAAAATTTGGATGCCACGCCCAACCATACCGCCCCCAGCTCCCCTTTCCTTACTTTATACAAACTTCGAGCTAGAGTCACCAAATTTGTTATGAAGATAGCAATTGACATTCCACAAAGATCTGCATCAAAAATTTGGATGCAATTCCACCCATACCGCCCCCAGCCCCCCTTTCCCCACTTTATACAAACTTCGAGCTAGAGTCACCAAATTTGGTATGAAGATAGCAATTGACATCCCACATGGATGGGCATCAAAATTTTTAATACTGGTATCGAGTATACCGCAGTCGGTTGCGTCCGACTGCAACGTTTCCACTTGTTGACTCTGCACTCAAAGCAAAAAGCTAAACAACAATGCAGCCTGTGGTTGTTTAATACTCTCCTATGCATCAGCTGTCTGTCAGCAAGTGATGAAAATACTTGCTATTTTTTGTTTCCCTCTGCGTGTGCATCGAGATTGCAGTATATTTATTCCAATAGCATTCTAGATCAAGTTTACTGTTTTTATGTTAGTTGGTCTATGGATCAACTAAGTAGAATTATCTATGTTCACATATTGTCCATTGCAAATGACCGCATTGAAAGCTCACAAATTAAAAACAAGGGGAAACGTTGCAGTCGGACGCAACCGACTGCGGCATACTCGATACCAGTATTAAAACAGGTAAAAAGAGGCCTGATTGCAAAGGGGTACGGATGGGGCAGGGCTGTACGCTGCCTTAAAGATTCTCCGATGCAGATGGGGATGCCACCAACTATCTTCCTTCCAAATTTGGTGACTCTAGCTGAAAGTTTTTAAGAGCTGTTGAAAGGGGGGCTGGGGCGGTATGGGTGGGCGTGGCATCCAAAGTTTTGATGCAGATCTGTGTGGAATGTCAATTGCTATCTTCATAACAAATTTGGTGACTCTAGCTCGAAGTTTGTATAAAGTGGGGAAAGGGGAGCTGGGGGCGGTATGGTTGGGCGTGGCATCCAAATTTTTGGTGCAGATATGTGGGATGTCAATTGCTATTTTCATACCAAATTTGGTGACTCTAGCTCAAAGTTTGTAAAAAGTGGGGAAAGGGGGGTGGGGGCAGTATGGGTGGGCGTGGCATTCAAAGTTTTCCTGCAGTTTTTGGGGGGTCATCATCACCTATCTTGGCACGAAATTTGGTGGCTCTAGCTCAAAAATTGTGGGAGATATAAGCTTTTTTGACTTTACAATGCGGGGGGGCTGGGGTCGGAACGGGGGGCGTGGCTCCAAAATTTTTGGTGCAGTTTTTTGGGGGTTGCTAGTAGCTATCTTCTTACCAAATTTGGTAGTTCTAGCTGTTAGGGTGTGTGAAATATGTGGATTTATCGTTTTTGAGTTATCGAATTTATCGATTTGCCATCGTAAAACCCCGATCTTGACACTTTAATTTACTATCCCATTGATAAAGAGAATTGGAAAGTTTCAAGTCTCTAGCTTCAAGGATGTGGAAAAAACTTGCGTTCATACAGACGGACAGACACCATGACGGACATTGCACAAACCCAATATACTCTTTACCTTCGGTATCGAGTGTAAAAACACTACTGATAAGAAAATCACCAAACGTTGCGGTAGCACGTATCCGGCTCGATGGACCAAAAGTTGGGTACATTTGTTACTGTTGAGTAGAGTTTTGATAGAGTTTTTAATATCCTGACTAAACCATATTGAAACCTTAAATCTAGCTTATCCATTGCTGCGTTTGTAAGGTTCAGCGTTTGTTTAAAATTATTCGTCAAGTGGAAAAGTTGCAATCGTATGCAACAGACTGCAGTATACTCGATAAACAGGTGAAAAAGGCCTGATTGCAAAGAGGTATGGATGCGACAGGGGTACGCGCTGCTTTCAAAGATTGTCTGATGCAGATAGGGATATGGTGGGTGAGCGTGTCATCTAAAGTTTTGATGAGGGACGTCATCATCTATCTTGACACTTCGGTGGCTATAGCTCAAAAACTAAGGAAGAGGCGTTTCTGATTTCAAAATGCGGAAGGGCAGAGGCGGAATGGAATTTTGATGCAGTTTTTTGGTGGGCGCCAGTAGCTTTCTTCTTACTAAATTCGATAGC
The DNA here is from genome assembly GCA_030179655.1 of Scaptomyza flava. Lineage (NCBI taxonomy): Eukaryota > Metazoa > Arthropoda > Insecta > Diptera > Drosophilidae > Scaptomyza > Scaptomyza flava. The sequence continues at coordinate 25,527,271 of JARNME010000029.1, read as the reverse complement.
TTTTATTGAAAAGGTGCGGGATATATAAGGATTTATCGATTTTGAGCAATTGAATTTATCGATTTGCCAGACCCACAGTAGGCAAAGATAACCAATCTTGACACTTTATCCGCCCAGGCCATAGAAAAAGATATTTGCAAAGTTTCAATTCTTAAAGGGTTTCGAAATAATTTTCGTACATACAGACGGACGGGCGGATTTAGAATTTTTAATTTTGACAGTTCCGCTGTGAATCAAGGTGGCTTATAATCACTGGTAGAACAAGCGAAGTGAAGATATCCAAACTTACTTAATTTGGTAAAGTGAGTTTTACGAAATCAACGGTCTCAAAGAATTGTTAGTTGCAGAACTAGGACTAGTAATTTCAATGGATATTTCTAAGGCTGGATGGTAGTTATCTCCGGAAGCACTAGAGATCGCACTCTACTTACATAACCGCAGAGTCCGATACACATATTAAATCTAACATTCTACCACTACAATTATGCACTCCGCCAACTTGTGGTAGGCCCAACTCCATAAGGTCATCGATTAAATTATCAGAAGTGGTTGCTAATCATACACCTTGAGTGTCTAACTTTGAATATTTGTAAGATGCGGTTGCACTTTGTAAAATATTTAAAATAGTATATATCAATTGATCAAGCTATCCGACAATTCTTTTTTTTCTATTAACTGCAGAGCCTGTACAAGCATAAAAAGTACCTTTACAACACATGGAAGGAAAATGAAAGCATATATCCAAGCCCCATAACGTAGTATAAATATTATTAGGCATGGCAGTTTTATTGACGTCCAATCGTCTTGGCAAAGCCTTACCATTTAAGTCGCATTAAAGGGCGAGCAGGGAGTAGAAGTCTTGCGAGTAGGCTGCAGTGTCTCAGCAATCTGTCGCTGTATCTGCTCTTGTGTCTACCAATCTGCTCTTCACTGTATGCAGAATGAGGTCTCTATAGAGTGTGGAACCGCGTACGTACCAGCGACAGTCTATTATCTGTCGTATTAACCTACTCTTCAGCACCTGTATATGTTTATAATTTGACTTGGCTGCGATCCCCCAAATCTGTATTCTATAAAGCCATATTGGGACAATACATTAATCATACACAGCTCTTTTGCATCGCAGCCTTTTGAGTGTGAAACAGGAGTTGATTGTTTACAGCGAATTGACCTTTAAATACCACCGTATGCACCAAGCTGCAAGAGTATTAAGATAACCCTGTCTATTAGCTGCTTCTTTGCGACATTGTAGATGACTGCGATGTCACCTGCATATTTCACAATAAGAGCCTTTGATGGAGCAATCATATGTTGACAGTTGGATCTTGCATTAGACATAATGAAAACAATCAGTAGAACTGGTCAGCCGAATTTTTACAGTTTCTAAAACACTTTATACAATTTCCAATTTCAAGATTTAACTTTAGTCGATCACAGCTGTTTACTGATCAAGTTGATCAAAAATATATATACACATTAGATACCGGTTATAACGATAATCAAGGGACCGGTAATATAACATCGTTATAACCGATATTCGTTATAGCCGCTATTAAAGAAAAAACTATTTTTTCTCTTAATTATTTTTGTACTCGATACCAAAGGTGAAGAGTATATTGGTTTTGTGCAATGTCCGTCATGGTGTCTGTCCGTCTGTCCGTCCGTATGTGTGCAAGTTTTTTCCACACCCTTCAAGCTAGAGACTTGAAACTTTCCAATTCTCTTTATCTATGGGATAGTAAATTAAAGTGTCAAGATTGGGGTTTTACGATAACTGGGGGGCTGGCAAATCGATAAATTCGATAACTCAAAAACGATAAGTCTGCATATTTCACTCACCCTTACAGCTAGAACTACCAAATTTGGTAAGAAGATAGCTACTAGCAACCCCCAAAAAACTGAATCAAAAATTTTGGAACCACGCCCCCCATTCCACCCCCAGCCCCCCCCCCCCCGCATTGTAAAGTCAAAAAAGCTTATATCTCCCACAGTTTTTTAGCTAGAGCCACCAAATTTGGTGCCAAGTTAGGTGATGATGACCCCCCAAAAACTGCATCAAAAGTTTGGATGCCAGCCCACCAATAATGCCCTAGCCGCCCCCATCCGCGCCAACGCTTCGTCAAAAACGGGAATGCGTGTATCTTACAGAGTTGTGAAGCTAGAGCCACCAAATTTGGTAGGAAGATAGCTGGTAACGAACCCCAAAAAACTGCATCAAAGTTTTGGAGTCACGCCCGCTTATTCCGCCCCCCTTTCCCCACCACATTTTGTCTCCGGCTAGATGCACAGCAGGTTATTTATAAAACAAAATGCAGGCTATGTGCGTCCGGCATGAAGCTCGAAGTTTTGATTGAATACACAAAAAGTGAAGATCTGCTTCTGAGCGAATTACTGCATGCACAAATTAGTGAATGATGCAAACTATATCAGCAGCTTTATTTCAGTAAAACTCGAATTAAAAAACGCAATTTTTCATACATTTCTAAATAACGAATTTTCTAATTAACGAAGAATTTTCTTGTCCCTTTCGTCACATGGAACCTCAACTGTCAACCTGATTCTTATTTTTAGGAGTTTGAAACGATTTTTGTAAAATACTAATACTAGGAAATTTAAGAAAAAGCTGAATCATCGCATCAATAAATATCCTCTTCGTTTAAGGGAAATTTTTGTTACAATAAAAATAAAACAAGTAAATCAAAAAAAATTTTAAGACATGCTTTTATACATTGCTTGCATACATTTGTAATCGATTTTTTACCATCATCCATGCAATACCTAAATATCAAACATGTTTTTGTTATTTAAAAAAAAAGTTTAAAAATACAAAATAATGTATGTCTCGGTCGGAGTCCGAACCCACGATCTTCGACCTGTGAAACGGCAGGCTTTCCTTCATGCCACCAAAGCTTATCATATTTGACAGTCAAATTAGTAAGTTAAGCAAAAGGGAAAACAGTTTTTCGTGGTTTATACATGATATTACATATTTTATCGTGCCAAAAACTTTAAAAACATGTATTGTCATCTGAAACACATCTTTGGTGAAAATTTCATAGCTCTAGGTAGTCGGGAACTTGGTGAAAATTTGATTACAAGAATCCGGTAAAAACAAACAAACAAACAGACAGACAGACAGACAAGTCACGTTAAATAAAAGCATGTAAAAAGCACGCTCACCTGAAATTATTTCAAAACATTATGATTGTTTTTTTGCCCGTTAGAAAATTGAGCTTTGCGGTGCTATTTTCGCAGTTGTATATAAATATTTTTTGGAAAATATATGCTTATGCCAACTCAAAATATAAACTTATATGCGATATGGCATCAATTTCGAGAACAGCGACAAAACTATAAGTCAATATTAATACAAAATAAAATATAAATTTGGGTCGGGAAATTATAAATGCTAATATGGCGATTGACTGACAACAAAACCAGGGAAGGATCTCGAAAAGAGTGCCACGAATATGGGCGTTACAAGTGTTTGCTGAACGAAGTTGGGATAGGAGAGTAAAGCGAATGCTGAGCAGCTGCTGAAGGCGAAAAAAATTGTTTGAGCTTGCTATTGACATTTGACATTTGAGGGGAGCATGGGTTGAGTGCCGCCCATGGGCAGGCAGGGTGTGCTGGGATGAGCTGTAAGTCGAGTGCCACTTTTTTTTCTATTATTGCCATAATATAATATTTTGCTTTGTTTTTAGCATTTTAAATAACCGTGGGTGTGATTTTTATCCCGCTAAGCGACTGAAATGCCGTGGGGCAATGGGGGTCTTCCTGAAGTCCTGTCATGATTAAATTTGTGTGTTAAGCATTTTTAAGCTGCCTGCTTAAATATGCTGCTCGGGTTTGGAGCGCTTCTTGATTGCATTAAAGCCAGTCGCTCTTTTCCCTGAAATGATTGACAGGCGCTTGTGGTTACTAGGGCTGTTTGGCAGCCAAGGCGACTGAGTTGTGTGAGTGATTAAAGAATCGAATCTGTTATTGAAATGCAACCAAATTAAAAGATGACAATATCTTCGATTTATGTTGCATGCTCAATCACTTTGTCAAATTATTTATTAACCGGACAAGGTGATAAATGTTTCATCACTAACATGTAGCCAAATCTAGAATACTACGCAAAAAATAAAAAAATAGATATATAAGTTACATACATATATATAAGTTTTCTTGAATGAATTTGAATTTATATAGAAAACTTCGTTACAGGGAAGTTCGATACATGGAAGTACGACTGTATTATTACTATAGACGTGTTGGTCGAGCAAACAAATACTGCACTGATTATGCTAAAACACGTGATCAATAATGACCGTGATTTTTGTCAAAAGTTTGATTTGCCAGACCACGAAGGGTCTTTCGAGGATTTCAACAAACTAATTAACCAACTATAAATGCGGTGGCGCAAAATAAAGTTCGCATTGGTCTGTTTAAGCTAAGACAAATATATAATGGTTTTGGAGATGCTTACTGCTGCCTGTTACATCTTAGAAGGAGTGCATCAGCCTCATTAAATTGCAGTATGGTTTATAAAAAGTTTAAATATAACATCAGTATTAAATTTGTGGACTTTAAATTTATATTTCTATAATGGCAAATTTTTAGCAAATTTCTTCCTATATTTCTAATTTAAACAAAGACCATCGTGAGAGCAGTTGCCCTTGATGTGTGGCCAAGTTAAACCAGAACAAAGTCTAGCCTTAGAAAATCTATACCAAAAACCAGTTGTTAGTTATTATTGTATTTGTTTGTTTGGCTTTTTGTTTGAGATGCGCTGTTGTACTAGACGTCGAGTACAATGATCGGTTTAATATGTTAAGGGCAGGCCCTTTGCTGACGACCACGAGACAGCAACAGCAACAACTGCATGCAAACACAACAACAACTGGTAGGACATAACCAAACGGCAAACCAAATGGATGGAGAAAGCAACGCCCACAAAGTATCTGAGAGTATCTGCAGCTTGGCCTTCGTTTGCACTGCGTCTTTTTCCTGTTTATTATTTCCACATCGCAGATACGACGAGCGATAGGGACGAGGACAGCACGCCAACGCATTTGCCATTGTGTGATTTACATAATGTCCTTGTCGACGGCATCAACAGCAGCCGCAGCCGCAGCACCCCCTGACAGCCCTCGAAGGCGCAAAAAAACCCCCTGCGACTCACTAGCTTAAAAATATTAACTGTCAATTTGTATTTGGCAACACTTGGCTGAAGAGTCATTTGCAAAACGGAACAGCGCCACGAACAGACCCCCAAACACTAAACGGCAAACGCAAAGCCAAGTTAAGAATAAATCTGATGAAGAACGCAAAGCAAACGCAGAACGCCGGCTAAAAGTGCACTTGATATTTAAGTTATTTATCTTAACAGAATGCACTCAAATGCTACTACTGCTTGGGAAAAGCTTAGTGAGTTGTGTAAATGTGTGGCCTAAGTAACCAACTTACTTATTATTCTATATTTTACTTGCTATATTTTATCATATTAAATATATTTTTCATTTATATAAAATAAACTATTTTAATTACCTAATATCAGTTAATATTTGATAAACTATTGTTACACATACAATATTATTGCGTGTCTAGGCAAATTACTTTAACTAAATAAAAAGTGATAAGTGTAAGCTCATAACGGCTCAAGAGCTAGGGCATGTTAAATCGTAATAAATTTAAGCTAAGCAAAAGGTCAAAGGTGAGAATGTTTGGCAGCAATCGAAAAAGCCTAGAAATGCTTAGTCAAAATTTTTTTGTGTTTCAAAAACTCCCATGCCTGCTAACGATCATAAGCAAATGACTTAACTTTTTTATCTCTTGATTTGACTGTTGGCAAATGTTTTGGAAATATTTTTTACCTATGTTGAACTATTAAACAGCTGAAATACTAAACTAACAGTTTTCATAATGCAAAAATACAAAAAATTATATAGAAAAGCTCTTTCTTCTATATTATAAACTGTGTGTTGGGAATGTAGAAATGAAATATGTAGAAAAGGCTGACAATCTAGGGATTACATTTAATAGAACACTTACATGGGCAGAGACCAGGTAAATAAGGCTGTGGGAAAGACCTATGGAGCTCTTCGGCAGATTGCTCTAACACAGCCTTGGCTGCCTGTTAAAACAAGAATGACCATCGCAAAAACTCTTGTAACCCCCATATTATTTTATGGCATTGAAATTTCCTCAAACTGTGATATTGCTAGTCAGCAAAAGCTTAAAGTAGCCTTCAATAGTGTAGCACGCTATGTTTTTGGACTTAAAAGATGTGATCATGTTAGATGTTTTGCAAATTGTATATTTGACTTAGACTTAAGAAACTGGACGTAGTATAAGTAAAACTTTAAATCTGCTTCATGACATTATATACACAAAAGCGCCTGATTATTTATATGAGAAACTACGCTCTGCAGTGTCATTAAGGACCTGTAATGTTGTTCGTCCTAGAACAAAGCTTGCATCCTCCGACAGGCACTTTTTTGTATGGGTTGCTCGACTTTGGAATCAGTTGCCACTAGAGATTAAGACCGTTAGAAGCACATCAATTTTTAAATCTAAGCTAAAGACATACTTACAGCGAAGTGATTTATGATGGTATTAATGACAACAACAATAAGGGTCATAGGTTAATGGATATATTTTTGCCTTTGAGTTTATACTTTTGTTATTTAATTTATATTTTAATGTTTTTTGCATAAGTAGTATTAAAGTCATTTTGTTTAAAATAATTAATATAATAATAATTTTTTGTATGTTTGTATAGCAAGTGTAAAATGTGACTAGTGCGGTAATTTATAAGTACTTTTACTTGTAGCACTAGGAATAATCAATAAATAAATAATAATAATAATAATTAAGTTTGTCACATTTTAAAAATCTATATTTTTAAAATCTAGTTTTTTAATGATTGTTACTTAATAAATAACATATTCTTGTCATGTGACCAAGAGATTAAAATAGTAATTTATTAATCAATGCATATAGTTTCATCTCACACAACTAACCTGCCACTTTCCTTGCACAAATTTTAAATGTACTTTTTTATCGAAAGTTACATACAAAACTTTATTCATATACTAATACAAAAAACACCATAAAAGACTGCACTTTTCGAGTTTGACTGACTAGTCCATACTTTGTAAGCCGACTTAACATTTTGTGGCCTTCATTGCCCGATTCTTCGTGCAAATGTATGCAACTAAATTGTAAAGTTTTGATTTTGGCCGGGGTATGAGACTCAGTCCGGCCAACATTCAACGTTACAAGAAATATTTAAATTTGCTGAAACGTATTCGCGAGTTGGAGGCAAGCTAGTCCGCCGCTATACCGAGGTCAAAATTCCGAGACGGCTGGCGATCAGGGAGGTGTACGGAACAAACCGCAGTACAGGTACCACAGATAGCACAGGTTATGTTCCCTTGCAAGTCGAGGTCGCGCGGATGCCGAAGCACCGTTACCGAACCGACTGAAATATTTGGAACGTACCGACCGCGTGTATTTAAAGCCTCTCAGGTGTTTTAAGGTTATGCGGCTTTATTTCACTTAAACTTTTATCTTTTTTATTCTCCGGTTTCCACTGGGAGTTTGTCACACTGATTTTCTTTTCCAAATATCTTATGCTAATCTAATCTAATCTAATCAACCACGGACTAATTCGCCAGTCTCACACTTGGCCTGATAAAACAAAATTGAAGAGTTTCTGTTCAAAAAAAAAAGAAAGAAAAAAAACAGAATGGAAAATTCTAGTTTCAGAGCGTGTGATGTATTGCAAAAACTGATTCTATGTTTTGGACAATTCTAATTTCCGAAGTTTCTAATTTGTGAGCGTCTACTGTATGTGGATTTATCGGCTTGGAGTTATCGAATTTATCGATTTGCCAGCCCCCCAGTTATCGTAGAACCCCAATCTTGACACTTTAATTAACTATCCCATAGATAAAGAGAATTGGAAAGTTTCAAGTCTCTAGCTTGAAGGGTGTGGAAAAAAGTTACGTTCATACAGACGGACAGACACCATGACGGACATTGCACAAACCCAATATACTCTTTACCTTCGGTATCTTCTTTCGAAGACTTACGGATAGAAAGCAACGATATTTCTTTCTTTCCCTTCCTTATACAGTTGAAAAAGAACGAAATGATCAAATTCACACTAATAGTAAGGACCTTAACTGCTCTAGCAGATAAACATTTTGACAACAAACTATGTTAAAACACATTTAATTTAAATTGTTTACGCCTTACATTTATAGTTTTCAGTGTTTTGTAATCGGAAACCTAACCAATCGACCAACTGTTCTGTGAGATTTTAAAGATACTATACACAATTTTTTTTTAATAACTTTATCCTTTTCAACTCTACTCTTCATTTAACGACCAATTACAATGAAATGTTGTCTTATTTACTTCTCCATGATAAAAATAAAACTTACTGGTGGATCTAAGCATTAAAGAAAAATAATCACTTCCAAAAAAATACAAAACTTGTTTTTTTCTGAGTTGCAAAAAAGTAGCCACGTGTTGCTGTTCTCGACTTCGCAGTTCCATTTCGCTTTTGATACCAATTATTAATACTAAAACTGAACGTGCTAAAGATATTGATCCATTTGATTGCATTATACGCTTGCAGAAGTTGATAACGACCTTTACTTTCAACACGTACAGGGCATCAAAGAGACAGCCAAACCAAAAGTGGGCAACATTTTTTATTATTATCTGCTTGACAATAGTTTATCAGAGCAGGCACAGGCGATAAAAACCCTTTCGATAAGGACATAAGTACAGTGATAAGCAATAGCATCAACAACAACAAAATCATAGACAAACAGACAAGATAATAATAATACATAATAACAGTGTGTGCGGAAGTCACTCAGTTCAGACAGTGGGCCAAATGCACATACACATACAACAAAAGCCAATGCTGGTTGACAAAAAAAAAAAAAACAAAACAAAAAAAAAACCCAAAGACATGGAGAAAGAGTTCGAACTAACTAACTCATGAGAAGCTTCGCTTCGTACGTCAATGATGCTAATCAGGAACGTCACTGCCCCACTTTTCTCAACCGCCACAACCCACCACACCCCTATAACAACCCATTCCACTGCACTTACTCCCTTTTGCAGAGAGTTGGGGCAGCACGTGGTGTGCTCCAAAACATAAGCCACCCCGTCGGGCGTATAGTATAGTGTATGTGTGTGTATGAGTAACGTGATAAAGAGCTTGCAGCAGCAGCAGCAGCAGGGGTGCACTCCTTCGCCAAAGCCCATTTCGCTGCATGCCAGCACTTTCGACTTTGCCCGCAGCTTACCATCACTCAGTTGAAAAAGTTGTAGAACCAAAAGGAAAAATTCCACTCACTCAAACTTTCACTCGCAACAGTTGAGCGAAATTAAAAGCTCTCGATTCGCCAGTCATTGTGGCTCGTGTGGGTGTCTCCCTTACCCACGCACACACACACAAACACACACACACACACACACACATACACACACGGCCATACACACACGCAACAAGTTCAGTTGTCGGGTATGTTTGGCTCGTCGGACCGGGCAGGCTCGTGATTCGCCTTTTGGCTTCACATTCGCTCGGCTCGGCAACTGTCGTCGCTGCCCAAAATTGAGACCATTCCACAAGTGGCAGTCAACGCCGTCAACGCGTTTCCGGTGTTCAGTTTCCTTTGCTGATCCAACGCAATTTGGTCGTCGTCGAGTTCCCTTCCTAAATTTTCCAAAACGATTCTAAAACCAAAATATTGCCAAATATTATATATTAAGAAGCAACAGTTTGTTTACCAAAAATACAAAATGTTGAATTGTTAAAATGCCTTTAAGGCAAGTTAAATGTGCTCACAAAAATTGCAAAAATCATGGTGAAAATGTTCAATACACATATTTTCTAAAGTAAAACAAAAAATAATAAAAGTGAATGCTCCAAAAAATTGTGACCATATATTAAATAAAAACATATTTTGTAAATACTTAACAGCAATATTGAAAACCAGTTAAATGTAAGCCAACAAGAAGTTTGAGAACAATTTTCAAAATTGGGAATCTTTGATGATCTAAACTGAAACATTTTTATACTTATTATTTTAATACAAAACGGTTATAATTACTTTTTATTAAATAACAACCAAAAAAAACTGTATATTGTACCGTATAATTATTTGTAATCTTTGTTTACTCATGCAGATTTTTTTGATCTCTTTTTCTTTTATTGACTCCGTAAACAGATTAATTTTCCGCTAACGTATATTTTCAATGCCGAACTGTCCATTTGGAATTATCTACAAAGCCTTTACATATCCTTAAAGATTTGAGACATTTTCACAGAATTATAGAATATTTATTGAAGAGGTTTAAGTGGTGTGAACAAAGCAGTTAACTTGCCCATCGACTTATTGCCAAAGTCATATTTTGTTCAATGTCTTACAGTCTAAAATCGGAAAATTCTCTTAAGATTTTGGGAAATTAGAGAGAGAATTTAGAGAAAGACATCTTCTTCGAAACTTTTTTAAATATAATATGCCACGCATGAATACTATAGCTTAGTTTCTCCATTGACGCATTTCGCAGTTCCTTAAACATTGACCCAATCATTGAAATTATGTAACAGGAAACCTTTTAGTGAGCTTGTCAAATGCAGTTGAGCATTGTTTTATACGCAAGCAACGACCTTTTATCCTTTAAAATAAAAAAACAAAAAAAATTCAAACGGCGCACAAAAGTATTCTTCACTTATTTAATAGAGAGCACAATAAATATTACACAAGCGCAGGTGCTGGCTGGCTGGCGGCTGCCTCCTGCATCTTAAGCACGTTTGTCAGACAAAGCCACATTAAACCTGCTGCACTTTCAGTGTCAACAACAGTAGCAGTTACTGTTAATGCAGCAGCAACTGGTAGCAGCAACATGTTGCAGGAGCCAACAAATCGGCTATACATTGTCGTATAATGGATAATGGAACAAAGTGCTTACAAGTTTTGATAAAACTCATAGCCAACTAAATGGACTCATGTAAATGTTGTTTTCTTTTAAAATTATTTTTTAATGTCACTACGTGACGAACTTTGCAACGCATTGGTGAAACGGAATCTTTTGAACTCATTGTGAATGGACAATACTTTGGCTACATTTGTGTGTTTGCTACCAAAAATCAGGAATGTTGCATCTTAATGAAGTGAAGTTTTTTTCTTTAGGCGTGTAGTCTTTTCTTTTATGTGGCAATGAACAAAAAAAAGAAAAGTTTTTGGATAAAAAGAATTTTTAATTCAATATTTGTTTTAAAATTTTGATATTCCCTATATCAAGATGTTTTTGTATGTAATGTTTATAATACCAAGCCTTGACTGTATTTGTTTTTACTTCTGCCTATTAAAAAATAGGTGTTTCATAAAATTTGAAACATTCATGTTCTTGTGAGTTTCTTTTATAAATCAAAAAAGCGTTGTTGCATTTCAACTCAGCTAGTTATTAAAAGCTTGTGAAAAAACACAATTTTTTCTACATTATTCTAAGTCCAACCAAACAATTAAAGAATTTACTTAAGCCTTATGATTGAATTCACATTGACGCAAGTTTAGAATGTATGGCAGGGAATTAAACATTTGGCAATTCAATTAAGTTCTTTAAACATATTTTTTATTTTTGTAGAGCGAAAAGCCATTATATAACATTATCGCATAATCCCTGGGAATGTAACCCTATAACCTTTTACACCATTACAGCTTCCTTAAAAGTGTTATGAGCTGTGTTGTGTTGTATTGTAATTTTTACTATTAGAAAGAGGAAGAGAGAGAGAAGTAGAGTCCAAGGAGGCCCAAGGAGCTTGCCACAATAACATGCAGTTAAATAATAGCGACACAGTCGCTTGGGCGACAAAAGAAACGCGCCGCGTTTTGTATTACGCGCTAAGCAAGAAAAGGGCAAGTCCCTATCCCAGTCCCTGTTATTTTTTCTATTCCTATTCCCTATTGCTATATATTTGTAACTATATATATCCATGCTCTCATGTCCACAAGTCAACGCTTTAAATGCTGCATGCTGTTACGGTCAAATGGTCCAATGCCAAGGGGCATAACCATAACAACGCCGCCAACATTCAACGGTTCAATCGCGTGGCAAAGAAGGGCAAGAAAAAAACCCGATGGCTCTTCCTCTTCTTCTCTACCTATTTCGAAAACAAGTGCAATGCAATCCAATGACCCTGTCTCCCTGTCTTCCAGCAAACGCTTCCCATGTATCACTTAACCACTTAAGAATACATGTGATTTTTGAATACCTGATAATTTTAGAATTTCAAGGGAACATGGAAAACCTTTGTTAAATATAAAATTCGTTACAAAGAAATGTACTTCAAACAAGTTATGTTGAGCCAAAACATTTTCAGTCACGAAAAAAGGTACTTTACTGCTAGTGAAGTTAACTGACTGTTGGTGTCTCCTCAACGATGGCATCTAGATCGAATCATTCACCAACTCGAGTATGCATTTATTAGCTTAGAAGCAGAAGAAGTGTACACCAGACGCACATAGCCTATATGGCGACAAAAGTCATGTACGCATCGATCAAAACTTAAACGTTAGTCACCTAGGCTCTTTAAAAGCTGAATTAAAGAAACAAACCATAACCAAATTTCACTAACGCCGGTTGTCACCACAACAAATTGTGATGCGAAGATCAAAGAAAGACCAAAGGACACGAAAACAAATTTGTAAACTAACACTGATTGTGTTATTGGCTTGATTTCTGTTTCAAATGTGCTTGTACATACAAGAGATATTAAAAGAAAGAAAAAATATAAATCGTTTTGAAGGGATCGAAAACGCATAGACATTCGACCTCGACGTTTTGAAGAAAACTTATTAATAGAGAAATATTCGCAATAGAGAAGTTCGTTGTATGGAGAGCAAAACACACTTGAAATTGAACTGACATGCAGTGTTCTCAAATTAAATTGGTTATATAGAAAAAATCGATTATTTTTTAAAGTTCGCCCGAACTTTTAATGTATTTTAATATTTATAATATATAAAAGATTTTATTTATTTATCCATATTAGACTGATCCCAAAAAAAGAAAATAAATAAACCGAGTCACGTGTGATATGAGAGGAACTTGTCATTGATGGCTGATATTGATGTTAGATAACGAATCATGAACATATGAATGCAAAAACTCAACTTGTTTTAATATGTCGAGTTTATAGATAATAAAACTGAAAAAGTGGCCATGCTGTTGGCTAAAATATGTCATATATCATATGCATAACATTATAATATGTCACCGTTAATTAGAAATGCAATGTATCCAAGTCGGTCTATAAGGATGTATGAACTGGTTGATCTCAGCGACTATTAGAGCTAAAGATTTCAGATTTCGAAAATATGATCTCGTATGCCATAGCCAGAAAAAGTTTAAATAATTGGTACTTCAGTAAACTTATTGCATTAAGCAACATTTTTTATCCTTAACCCATAAAATGGGTAAAAAAGGGTATAATGGTTTTGTGGAAAAGTATGTAACAGGCAGAAGGAAGCATCTCCGACCCCATAAAGTATGTATGTTCTTGATCAGCATCAACAGCCGAGACGATATAGCCATGTCCGTCTGTCCGTCCGTCTGTCCGCATGTATGAACGCGTGGATCTCAGAGACTACAAGAGCTAGAGACTTCAGATTTTGGATATAAGTTCTCCCATACCATGAGCGGAGCAAGTGTGCTTCAAATTATCGATAGCTATTCTAGTTTCCGATATACGCAATGATATCGATAACAAAAATATCGAATTTGGAAAATGTATAAATGAGGATTGAAGTAATGGGTAGAGATAGAACTTTTCTGAAAATTTCGTCCAACTCGGTTAAGAAACACCGGAGATATCGAATTTTATCGTTTGAAGCTAAGTCAGTATACCAAAGTCTTACATAAATTGAATTTATTTATTGCAACTGGGTTCAGGGTTTCTTCTAGTCGGGCTCTCCCGACTAGAGCCTTCTTACTTGTTTTACTATGGATTGGCCCTATACATTAGATCAAAAGAATCAAGGAAGAGCACATTTACGTTTAAATCTTGAAGGATGCGATGCTTCCCTAAGCAAAAAATGCATTTCCTCACGAAGCCAATGACCCAAAGCACACCAACGAAACGCGAAGGAATGGTTCAGCAACAATTCGGTTAGAGTCATGGAGTGGTCTGCGCAGTCCCCAGATCTTAAACCGATCAAAAGGTTCAGGTCAAAAACCAAAAAAGAAAAGTTTTTAACACAAAATAGCTGTGAGCAATAATATTATTATATTTGTCTTTTATAAGTCGTGGGGCTATTATAAATTTAGAATTAAAAAAAAAAGCCAACCAACAAGTAAATTAAAAAAAAACAAGTAAAACGTTGCAGTCGGACGTAACCGAATTTACCGATTTGCCAGCCCCCCAGTTATCGTAGAACCCCAATCTTGACACTTTAATTTACTATCCCATAGATAAAGAGAATTTGAAAGTTTCAAGTCTCTAGCTTGAAGGGTGTGGAAAAACTTGCATACATACAGACGGATGGACGGACGGACGGACGGACGGACGGACACCATGATGGACATTGCACAAACTCAATATACTCTTTACCTTCGGTATCGAGTATAAAAATTGAAGACATGGTTCAATACGTTTTCTTGCATACACTTGTAATCGGCCTGTGCCTTCCATGCCACCAGAGCCAGTCAAATTAGTAATTTAAGCAAAAGGGAAAACTGGTTTTCGTAGTTTTTACATGTATTGTCATCTGAAGCATATCTTTGGTGAAAATTTCAGAGCTCAAGCTAGTCGGGGACTTGGTGAAAAATTGATTACGAGAATCCGGTACAAACAAACAAACAATTCAAGTTAAATAAAAGCATGTAAAAAGAAATGTATCGATGCCAGTTTCCGAATAAACCAATAATTTTTGTTTATGGCATGTATTCAGTTATTAATAAAAAAAGTAATTATTTGAGAAAATTCAGGTAAGCAAACTTTGTTTGGTGGTGCTATTATGTTTTTCACAGATCTATGTATGTAAACTTGTTTTGAAAACTTTATTTTCTCAAACGTCGAAGCATTAGAGCGAGTTCAAAATTTTGCCAACGTGCTAAAAATTGGTGACAAAAGAATAATTTCATAGCATTGTCCTCATGCCCTGCCAGGATTGCCAGCATAAAAGAATATATGTTAATAAAACTGTTTGTTTTGTATAACTAAACTGCTTGATTGACATAAATGAACTGCTCGATTGGCATAAGTGAACTGCTTGCTTAGAAAGCTCAGTACAATTACTTAAATATTGATATAAGCGCAACGCCCACTGGGGATGTGAAATCAATAAGAAGTCGTTCCACCCCAGGTGTAAAACTATAAGAAAAACACTTTTATTTTTCACATTTTAACAGCTTGAGTCATCAAATTTGGTACGAACATAGCTCATGACATCCTCAAAAGTTCTGCAAAAGAAATTTGAACGCCACACCCACCCCTGCCGCCTTAATGCCAACGCTTTTTGAAAACGGGCATTCGTTTACCTTCCATAGTTTGCAAAATAAAGTTGCTAAATTTGGTAGGAAGATGGCTGGCAATCTTTCCAAAAATTTACATCAAAAAACTTTCCAGGATCACACCTATCTCTCCCTCATACCCCCCTTTGCCAACAAACTATTTGCAGCATTGTTTAAATACTGGTGTTTGACTACTTCTCCAGTCAGCCTATCAGCAACGTTTTCCCGTGTTTTTTGTTGATACAGAAAATAGAATAGTAGTTTAA
This sequence comes from Scaptomyza flava, assembly GCA_030179655.1. NCBI lineage: Eukaryota > Metazoa > Arthropoda > Insecta > Diptera > Drosophilidae > Scaptomyza > Scaptomyza flava. The sequence continues at coordinate 25,511,477 of JARNME010000029.1, read as the reverse complement.
ATCAATGAAATCCAAATAAATTATCATAGCCAACATTAAAGGGATGGAACTTTCCCCTTTAATAAAATATCAAGATTATTTTTAATCTATTGGCAAATATAAACGAACGAGGATCATGCACTGCGACCACTAGGATCTATTTTGCCCTCTAACCGTTTTGAGTTACAACTCCCCGAACAGCCCGATCGATCGCAGGAACGCGTCAATGTGGCATGGTCGGAGAGCCCTCATCTTCTCTGTAGACAGAAAGAGGCTCCCCAGAAGAGAGAGCCACAGTCGGCTGATGGCGGGACACTCCTCAAGCAGGTGCTCTGGAGTCTCATCCCCCTCCAGACACAGTCTGCAAAGACTGTCTTCCCCTAACCTGAGATTATGCAGATGCTTGCGCAGTCTGCAGTGCCCGGTCAAGAAGCCCGTGACTATCCGAAGAGATCCTTTGCTCAGCTTCAGACAGCCCTCAGTTCTCTTCTTGTTGTAACTACCTAGCAGTCGCTTGCTCTGTCTTGCCCCATGTGAAAACCGCCAAGCGTCCTCACATGCGTTAAGCAGATCGATGCGACTGCTCTGACTGATAAGCCCTGGTCCTAGCCCGCATGTCCCGGTACCCAATAGATGGTGACTTTGTTATTACTGCCCAACCTGTTGAGTGCTTCAATACATTGCCAAACCAGTTTGGAGACGATTTTATAAGCACTAAGTGCTTTGATCGCTGCCTGGCTGTCGGAGAAAATGGCTATGTCTCTATGAACGTATCCCCTCTCGAAGTTGAAGGTTGCACATCTTTCAATCGCGTGCACTTCCGCTTGGAAAATGCTGGCGAATTTGCCCAGGGGCTCATGATACTTGAGTCGGGGTCCGCAGACTCCAGCTCCAGCACCCTCATCTGTTAATGATCCGTCCGTGTACCATCTAATAGCATGTGGTTTCACATTATAGGTGGTAGACAGACTAGTCCATTCTGCTTTATTGCTAAACTCCGTTTTAAAGAGCTTCTCGAAACTAAAAAGGGCCATCTGCGCATCTTGCGGAAAGGCCAACAGTTGCGTTAGTGACAGAGGTGATTGCGTTCGCTCCTGCCACTCTCATAATAGACCTGTACGCACTGTGTTTGATGTAGACATACAAAGGCGGAAGTCCTAGCAGTACGTCCAGTGCAGAGGATGGTCACGTACGCATTGCGCCCGAGATGCACGTGCAGGCAAGTCTCTGGAGTTTGCCCAGTTGCCGTTTAGTAACATCCAGGTCAACGCCCATACCACAGAGCCGTAGCTGACTATGGGCCTCACCATTGCTGTGTACATCCACAGAAGGATTTTTGGGGACACACCCCAATTTTTCCCTGCGAGAGATCTACAGCACATTAGGGCTATTGTAGCCTTGCGTACCGCGTGCTCAATATGCTGTCTCCACAGTAGTCTCTTGTCCAAGATAACCCCCAGATAATTTATCTCCGTAGAGAGTGGGATTACCGTACCGCCAATAGATATGGGTCTTATGGACTTTACACCAGTCCAAGCAAAGTTTAAGACCCAGAGTTATTCTATCACATAGCGTGTTCTCGAAGTTGCCTTTACAGACAATGGTAATGTCATCAGCGTAGCCTTGGCATTCAAATCCATTATCTGTAAGTTTGACTAGTAGCTCGTCCACCACGAGACTCCAGAGGAGAGGTGATAGGACACCCCCCTGTGGACAACCTCTGGTGGTTTGGGCCCTGACCGTCAAATTTTTGACAGAGGCTTCCGCAATTCTAGTGTCAAGGAGCTTGCCTAGCCAGAGAGTAAGTCCTGGCTCAACCCCTTTTCCCTGGAGCGCCCTAACCACAACATCATGTGCTGTGTTATCAAAAGCACCCTCTATGTCCATGAAGGCCCAAAGAGCAACGCCTTTGGCCTTCACTGAGCATTGAAGACTGTTTACTAGGTCTAGGAGAGCCGATTCTGTCGACTTTCCTTCTCTATAGGCATGTTGGTGATCATGCAGGGGACTGGACACTAGGTACGAGATCCTGATGTGATTATCAACTATCTTTTCAAGGGTTTTTAGCAAGAAGGAAGCTAGGCTGATCGGCCTGAAAGATTTGGGGTGAAAGGAGTCCTTTTTCCCCACTTTCGGGATAAAGATCACCCTGGCCGTCCTCCATGCCCTAGGTATGTAGCCCATAGCTAGGCTACCCTGGAAAATACGAATGAGGAACACCATAAGCTGTTCCATCCCTTTCTGTAGATGGACGGGGAGGATACCGTCCATACCTGGGGCCTTGTACCAATGGCCCATCTTATTCTTTGCTCTGTTACTATGGCTGCAGCCAGGCTCCAGTCCGGTCTCCTGATGGGAACCGTTTCGTAACAGCTGTCACTGTTGGTGATGGTTTTGCAAAGTGGAAAGTGAGTTTGCAGGAGAAGTTCTGCCTTTTCCAGCAGGTGTGGCCTGCTCTAGGTTGGAGCAAAATCTCCGGAAATGAGCACGTTTGCTGTACCTGATTTCTTTATTATATTCTGTTAGTTTCTTGGTGTATAAGTCCCATCTGTCACTATTCTTTTTGGCTGTATTAAACAGCCTCCTGACCTCTGCTCGAAGCATCCCAAGCTTTTTATTCCACCAAGGGTTGTCCCTGTTGGACTCTATGGAGTTGGTTGGACAACTTGCATGATAGGCATGCATAATCGTCTCGCCAACTTCTGTCGAGAGTTGCTCTAGCTCTTCCTGAGAAGAGACCCTCCTACTATGGTTTAGTCTGCTCAGATTTAATCCCAGGTGTGACTGGTAGAGCAGCCAGTCAGCCCGCCGGGGATTCCTGATGACTTTACTAATCCTGAAATTACTACTAATGTCGAAGACATTAGTCAAACATACATATATAATTGACTGAAAATCTTGAATATATTAATTTTCAACTGCATTTCATGACTAAAAATAAGAAAATAGTATTGATGTCAAGCACCTAACACTCTTTATTTAAATTGAATTATCTTGTTATATAACAGAAATATACTTAGACTCGATACCAAAAATAAGGAGCATTTGTTGTGGTTTGCGCAATGTTCGTCATTATGTTTGTCCGCACCTTTTTCGACACTCGTAAAGCTAGAGAATTGAAACTTTACAAATTTTATATTCGGTATAGAGATAGGTTCTGACGACCCTGAAAATCTGCATCAAACTTTTAAGAACTGGTATGCATATGTCTTCCACAGTTTTTAAGCTACAGTCGCCAAATATGCTAGCATTAGCGCTGGTGATATTCCCAAAAGATCTGCATCAGCTAATCCTTGAACGAGCCGTACACCCCTGCTGTTTCCCTACCTCTTTGCAATCAGTTCTTTTTCCACGCTTTATTTTACAGTTTTACGGTTTTTTTTTTCAATCAATTTTACTTTCCTAAGAAATGTGTGTCCAAGTCAATCATAGTATAAAATGCTGTATATTTTCAATGTTCATAAATACTGCAACATTTTCATTGAATATTTAATGTTTTATCGTTGCAGCACTCAATTGGCGACATGGATGCCACTCAATTAACCGAGCTGATGGGCAGTCATGATTTCATGCAACTGCAGCAACAGTTGCAGCACAACAACAACAACTACAACACAGATGGCCACAATGGACTATCACCGGAATCGGCGGAGCGCAGTTCAAGGCCAGTGCGACGTGCAACGCGACGCACCTCACAGGTAAAAAAAAAGAAAACAAATAAACACGAATGGAATTAAAGGTAATCTAGTGAGAATGCATACAAAAGCTTTTGATTCTCGCACGCACACAGCTAAGCAATAACACCTACGATCTGGAGATGACAGATTCCAGTTCGCAGAGTGACGACACCAGCGGAGGGGGAGGTAGCAGCAACGGTGGTGGCAGCAGCAACAACAACAATAGCAACCACCAACAAGGCAATGCCCAGAACGGGCAACGACCCTCGAGTCGGGGCAGACAACCGACTGGATCCACTGGATCGAGCTTTAATCCAAATGGCGCGAATAATGCGAATCGACGGCGAAAGGGTGCATTGAACGCCAAGGAGCGCAATCTTCGCAGGCTGGAGTCCAATGAACGTGAGCGGATGCGAATGCATAGTTTAAATGATGCCTTTCAATCGCTGCGTGAAGTTATTCCCCATGTGGAGATGGAGCGACGTCTGTCCAAGATCGAGACACTAACGCTGGCCAAGAACTATATCATCAACCTGACGCACATTATACTCTCGAAACGCAACGAGGAGGCTGCAGCCATGGAGCTTAACGGTGGTGTGGTTGGTGGTGTTTTGCTGTCGGATTTGACCGGCGACGTTGTCAGTGGCTCAACAACAAATGGTGGTGGCAGCAGTGTTGGTGGCGTGGGAGCAGCAGCAACAGTTGGGGCCGCTGGAACAAATGGACTCGTGTGCTTTGAGGATCCTTTGACCAGTGCTGGTTCTGTGGGTGGTGTAAGTAATGTTGGTGGTGTTGCTTATGACTGTGCTTTGCTTGCTGCCAGTGATGGCAGTATGTTGAACGCAGCCTCTCCCACAATGCAGCCAATGCACATCCTTTCACATCCCCAACAACCGCAACAAGTGGATCAACATTCGCAACAGCAACAACAGCAGCAACATCTGCCCCAACATCATCATCATCATCATCAGCAACAGCAGCAGCAGCAACTGTTGCATTCTCATACTCATTTAAATGCCAATATGTTGCTGCCACAACAGCAACAACAGCAACCTCAACAGCAGCAGCAACAACAACCCACACTAATACTCAATAGTGGCTCAGCCGTTAATGTTGCTGGTGGTTTTCCCGATGTCAATGATAATTTTGATGAACCCTTTCGAGAGTTTCTCTAACTTCACTTCGGTGGTAACAAATTTTCTGACGATCTGTGAAATACAAAAAATTAAATAGAATTTAATACGTAGTGAAAATGAAAATATTGAATAAAAAGACAAAGATATCTATAAACATCCATTCAAGCTAGAGTATACGAGTATAATCACATTGCAAAAATAATAGATATGTTCACTTAAATTAAAACAGCGAAGCTTTCAAATACTTAAATAAACTAGAAAATGTATTTCTCATATTCCTGTCGAAGTATTTTCTTTAAATTTCGAGCTTCAAAATTAATTAAAATTGTTGCGGATTAAGTTAATATGTCGTTAACTCGTAAAATGCTTCCACACGTTTTGTACTCTAATAACAAAGCAAAAGATAAGGTTGAAAATAATTAAACACACCCTTAGAGCTGGAGTCTTGAAACTTTATAAATATCTTGGGGCATGTCAGACAAATCAGGGGGAAATCGATAACATGTCGATACATCGATTAAACACACATAGGTTCCAAATTTTAACAGATAGACTTACAAAATTTGGTGATCACTTCCCCCAAAAATTTGTGTGCCACATCCCCAAGCTACGCCCCACGCATCTTCCACAGTTTTTAAGCTAGAGTCACCAAATTTGTCTGGATGCCACTCTCACCTCTGCCACCCTCAGTCCTTCTCTTGAAAAAAAACCGGAAATGCATTTATATGTCACATATGTACAAACAGGTATCAGAGTATTTCACAGTCGGTTAAACCCGACTGCAACGTTTTCAGTTGCTTCAAAATTTTTATATTTTTGTTAACTGATCTATGTTAACTGATCTTTATATTTGTAGAACAAGAAAAAACACAAAAGCAATACATATTGCAATAACATTTAATTTTTTATGTACACTACACTTCGGCAGGAACGTAAGAAACCAGGCAAAAAATTTAAAAACAATTAACCACATTACAAAAAGTATCTTGTTCATTTATTACATAACCATATTGGTGCATATTTCAATTATGACAATTTTTTAAAGTTCACAATAAATATGTACAAACATTGTTAAAGTAGCACGTAGAATCTAAAAGTGCTTCTAATGTACATAATAATTAGAAAATTAGTTCATTATAGAAAATCCTAAGACAACGGACAAATGAAACACGATATATGTATATAAATATATGAATAGCTCAAATAAAACACTTGAATGAAACAGCGAAATTGATTAGCTGGCTCAAAATTGAAACAGAGTGAGCATATTAAACTAAATTTATTAAGTAGAACGTACATATGTACATATGTACATATATACATAGTACATGGATATACGATTGGCAGCAATAGACGAAGCATCAATTAACGTAAAAATAACAATGCTGTGGAAATTGTGTCAGCCCAATGTCGACGCCAGGATAATCGAGTCCGAGTGCGAGTGCGAGTAACGCGTCCTTTAGTTAATTTACCACCCATGATCTTTTTAATGCACTTGATATTTAGTATCGCTGTAATGGTTGGCACTTTAGCGGGTGGTTGGGGTAAGGTGGTGGAGAGGGGGATGGTTGAACGATGAAGCATAGGGCAAACAAAACAATTAACACACAGGACTGCGCACGGAAATTGACACACTTCGACTGTGAATGCTGTCGACCTATTGAACGCTGGAAAGAGATAGCAACAGGCGACCGAGGTGACGTGCGTAACGGTAAACAGCAATAAAATAACAATGCCCGGTAGGTGGCGTGGTGGGTGTGTGTGTGTATAAATGGGAATCTCTATGTGCATGTGTGAGCGCTTTATTTTTTTTTGGTCTTAGCAATAATTAAGTCATATATAGAAGTAAGGGTTCCTGTTTTGTTTTTGTTCCGTGTGGGTGTCAACTAAAGCTGGTTGATTATGTTTGATTAGTCAAGATTTAGCAAAAGTTGACTAAGGAGATCGGGCTTAAAATTCTTGTGCCAAAACACACAAAAAATAAAAATAATATATATATATATATATATATGAATATACCCTCATATATTAGATAAAACTAAGAGTACATAAAAATATGTTGTGCTATAATATGTATATATACGAATATTTTGTTCATCTTTGAATATTTTGATTTCATGCTGTTTTTGAAAATCCCACAAGTTATATGAAAAATATTCCAATATAATAAAAAGAAAAAAACACTGATAATAATTGTCCTAATATCAGGAAATGTTTTTTAAGAGCAATTTAGAATTTGAAATCAGTTAGCAATTCTTATTTCAAGAACAATTATGTTCCAATTATTACGAACATTATTATTGATTATTATTTTAATCAGATTTCCAATAATAAAATTATTTAAATCAAATAGAGGTAAAGCAGAGCCGATTGTTTTTCACCTATCAGGTGAGCACAATGAGCTGAGTCTATTTGGCACGTCCATCTATTAAATGTTTTAATCTTCAATCTAAGTTTTTATATACAAAAGGCAAGTTTATTCAAACTATCGATGAATTGTTTCAAATAACTAATTCAACTAAAAGATTTTTAACCTAGGTTAAGGGGTAAAGATTATCTTCTAGTCGAACTTTTTGTAACATTTATTTATTTGAAATATAAATCCTAGAGTGTTCTAAATTGTTCCTAAAACGCTTTTCCAAATTCTAGGACATATTATTTTCAAAGTCTATTTGCCTTCAAGCTAGAAGTACTATAAAAATATCGAAATTTATATAAGTAATCCATATTTACATTAAGTCGTTATATGTAACCAAGCTGGATCGAAATGAAATTAAAAGCGGCTTACGATCGGCTTGTGATGAGTTATTCTAGTCAAATTCAGTAATGATTTAAGAGAAAATTTTTGAAATTGCAATATAGTCGAGTAATTTAGTTGTTTAGTATATTATTAAGCTAATGTTTCCAACACAATTAACGTCTATTAATATACGTATATACAGATTTATAGTGTTTAAAATGTTAAAGAAATAATTATAGTCTAGTGGTCTCATTGTACATAAAGTTTAGTAAAGAGCATTTGGTGTGTACAAGCAAAAGCAAAATAAAGTTCTCTTATGTACATATACATATATAGTAGATATTTACGTTCATTGTATGTGGTATTGGTTTGGAAATACTGGAATTTATGTATATAAAGCACTAATGATATCTACGGAACCTTAAAATATTGAATAAATGAGGAAATATATGAAATACGTTGTGATACTGATGAGCAAATAACTAAATGAAATCAAATGTTTATGCAGCCGGCCAAGCAGCAATTCAAGCTTTCGCGCACTTATGAAATGATGGCAGCTGAAAATCTGTAGAGCTGCCAGATGCTTGGAAAAAGTAGAGAGGCGTGCGATATGTGAGCTGCCTATCGATAGGTTTGGTCGTTTGCATATATCAGCCTAACTCCAAACTCATTTTACCCATCATCATGGTACATAAATGGATTTCAATGATAGTTTTAAGGAACAGTTACTGTCGAATTTAGACCGGATTTGTAAATTGTATGATGTGTTGTGCTGGTTTGTATATCGAAAATGTGACGTCACGGAGCACTTTGCTTTCTCTTGCTCTCTCTACATGTCTCTCTTTGCAACTTGTATGCAAGCCGAGTAACGGACCTGCGCAATGCGCTCCACAACAATAACCAAAACAAGATTTTGTGTTTGCGTTTGCATTGTGTTTTTGCGCCTTGCGACAAAAACATCGCGAGCTTGGCGAACGGTTAAAGAAGAAATAAGTGATCGGTCAAGGTATAATACTGCAATAATAGTTATTAGTTGATTGCAGGCCAAAGTGAGTATACAAAATATTAAAACAAAATTAAAAGTGTGTTAAAGAGTGCGTGTGTGTGTTATACATTAGAAACTGTTGGCTGTTGTTGTGCATAGAATTAGGTGAATCGACAGACGCGGCCAGCAGTGCAGTTATTTCTTTTCAGGTTCACTGCCTGCTTCCGTTCTACTTAGCTGGCCTTTTGTTTGATGCTCTGCTATTCGTTTTTTCTTTTCTTAAGACATCGCAGTTTTAGATTTTCAAAGGCTGTATAGCATATGTATGTATGAACGTGGGTATGTCTGTATGACAAACAAGTTATGTATGTTGTACATATGTATGTACATAATTTAAGAACGCAGGTATAAAACAAAAACAAGCCAAGTTGAATTTTGTTGATGCTGTTGAAAATTCCGGTGCACGTATACTAATGTCTGTTAGACTGTTTATGTATGTATGTATGCGTTTGCATTTGCCGCTTGAGTTCTTTACAGTTTGTTAACCTCAAGTAATCGCTGCAATTGGTATTTGGCGACACTGTGCTCCCAGCTTAAACTTTTTTGGTGCTGCTGTTAACGCCTTCGTCTATTGCGTTTTAATTTAAGAGAATCTCCCACACTTTCTTGTATTTGAACAATCATACATACATATATGCATACCTATACAGATGTACTTACATACATACATTTTTATGTTTAACGGTCAGTGGAGCTCCTGGTTAATGCCCCGTTAGCCATGTCTAAAGGTAAATTTCCGGAATTAGCTAATGGCACGCAACACGAATGTGTTGTTGTTGTTGATGTTTTTTTTTATGCACATGCACACATGCAAACGATTGACGTTATACTACATTCGCAGACATACATATGCATGTTTGTATGTATGTATGTTTAATTGTTCCAACATCGCAGCCCACTGACCCCAACAATCGCCTCCAAAATAGTTCGCAACGCCCCGCGAATAGCAACCCAAACTCAACAACAGGAATAACTACGCACATACATATGTATGTATCAGAACATACTACAGTGTGTCAAGTTGCATTTAGTTTGCCTAAATGAATATTTTATTATTTTTAAATAAAAGTTATGTTGCCCATAAATTAAGTAATATTTGAATTTAAAATGCAGATGCAACAATTTTTATTTATGCGCAGTGCTTCTAAATATAAAAAGTTTTCAAACAAACCCGACGAGCTCCGTTTTCTCAGTTCCCACTGTAATTTATTTCAAACACAAGCAATTTGATCAAATAAAGCAACCTAATAGATATTCGAGTTAATGCTATTAGATTATTGAATGTGAACTCAGCCCTTCGAAATGTCATAAAAACAAACTCAATAAATATTAAATCAGTTGTTATATTTATGGAAAAAATATATGTAATTACAGAAGTCATTTAATTTCTAGAATGTAAAGCAATACTGACAAGCCAATTTTATTGTCCTTTTCCACCTGCGTCAGTTGCGATAGGTAAATAGGTGAACAGCTGAATCTTTTCACTTCGAGTCCGTTTTAGGACTGACATTTAATCAAGCCGTCCATAGGTCCAACGTTATTTAGACCACTCTACCCACCTTCAACGCTGACAAGGTTTTGAAGGCGATCGATCCAACATTGCGCCGACAAGCTGACAAAATGCTACAATGTTATGTTTATTCATAAATTTATGCCTATTGCGTTGGGCCAACTAATTGGTACAGTGACCTATTATAATTGAAGAGTTCAAATGAACTGGTTGCTCAAACCTAATTTCTTAAGAATATCATAATAATGGCACAGGTCAACAACAGACAACACTAGTTTGTTGTTATTATAATTAAGATTTTATGTAACGAATACAAGTTTATTTATCCACCACAAAAATAAATAGAAAGCATTGCTTAAATAAAGTTAATGACAATACTTATTAATAGTTAATTGAATCAAAAAATAAAAATGGCTGACAACAAAATTTGAGTACATATTTTATAAAAATAATTAAAGCATTATTCATTTTCTATTTTGTAATATTGTGTTTTGAACAAAGCTCTAAAAAATATAATAAAATTTTGTAACGAACTCAATAAAAATAATATTTTTTTTTTATATTTTAATTATTGTTGCTTGCTGTAACAAATTGCCTTTCCCATATTTTTGTTCTACTGACATCTGTTACTTTTCATAATGCATGGTAAAAGTGCCACAAACTAGATTAGACCTACATTTGGGTAAACAAACTGTTGTTGAGGCCAGCTCGAATTGTGCATTTTCAACCACTTGAATCGATTTTTATGACAATTTCTTTTAAACACCCGTTGCACTCAAAACGGGAAAACAGTTACAGCCCATGTCCTTGCCATAAAAAAAAAATTAATGTAAAAAAATCAAAAACTATGCAAAGCAACCCACCATTGAATATAATAACAAATAATAATGGCCCCAGAACTAGGCCAGCCAAAGTGGAAATTGCTAAATACTTTACCCTCTTTGGCCACTTTTGCCACTTGATAAAGAGTGGAAAGGAAGGGGGCGGTTGTTTGGTATGGGGTTAATCCGCAGCCAGACGTCGCAGGTGAGTGTGTGTTGAGCCCGAGACAGTTGGACATCGCTTGTGGCTCGCTGTGGTTGCGTGTCTGCTACAGATTTGGGGGTTGGCTCTACCACACACATACCTTTGACCATTTATTGATTATTGAGTCCAAACTGATTTTATTTTATATATCCTTGCAGTATCTATACGTTAAACGCTGAGCGAAATTCGATACAAAAAAATGGCATCCGGTGGTTTGACATGTGTAAAATATATAACATTTTTTTGCAATTTGCTATTTGCGGTAAGTTGGCGACCCAAAAAATTGAGCCCATCAAAAAACTCTCTGTTTCTTCTTTCACTAAAGCTATCGGGTCTGCTCATCCTGATGGTGGGCGCCATGGTGCAGCTGAACTATGCGCACTACTCGAACTTTGTCAGTGATCATATATGGACTGCCCCAATTATACTCATGGTTGTTGGCGCCGCTGTGGCCTTCATCTGTTTCTTGGGCTGCTGTGGTGCCTTGAAGGAAAATAGCTGCATGATCCTAAGCTTTGCCATACTTGCTGTAGTGATTTTCCTTTTGGAGATCGGCCTAGGGATTGCTGGCTATATCAAACACTCGGGTTTGCAGCAGATGATGGAAACACAATTCAATACGACCATGAAGCACTACAAGGATCGTGATGATTACCGCGATGCATGGACTCTGCTGCAAACCGAACTGGACTGCTGTGGCACCTATGGACCCAACGATTGGGAGGGTATTTTTCCCAACAAGACACTGCCACCGGCCTGCTGCAAAGTGATCAATCTAAGCGAGGCCAAAGAGTGCACCTCATTGCATGCCATACAGCAGGGCTGTCTGCACAAGCTGTTGGGCATTCTCGACTCTAAGACATTGATACTGGCTAGTGTGGTGCTCGCCGTAGCAGGAATACAGGTAAGAATCTAAAATAATATAACTTATATTGCTTTGGCTAATCTTTGCATTTGTTTGCAGCTACTTACCATACTTTTTGCGTGCTGTTTGTATCGATCGTTTCGCCGAAGCTACGATCACGTTTAAGCTGCTAAGCGAGGATCCCATCCATCGATTTTAATTCGTAGCTTTGTAGTTTGGTCATGCAAATGCAAAATAACTCATTGCAGTCAACCTAATAAGAGTTCATTTTATAAACAAACTAAAAACACATACAACAATCACACTCAATCCATTAAATGCATTTATGTCAATCAAAGATCCCAGAAACAGTACGCCCAACAATTCTTATTATGTAATTTGTTATTGTCTATGCATACACAGCTTAAAAATTATATTTCTAGCTCTTTAAGTAAGCTTTTTAAGTACATTTCCAGTATTTTATTATTTTAAACTTATTTCCTTATACATAACCTTAGTTTTTGAACATTCCGCTCTCTGTATATTCGCAAACGTAATGAAAATATATTTTTGGTTTTAGGAAGTTTGCCATTTCACCAACAGACATGCATATATATCGTATTTGCACACTGCATACAGACTGTATCGAAAATCATGCATCATTTCATCGTTTTAAAAAGTGTCCTTTAAACAATTTTATATGTGTAGTGAATTTATGATATTCAAATTTAAAAAGTGAGTCTCACTTAATGTGTGTGTGTGTGTGTGTGTGTGTGTGGCCAAGACCCCAAAAATTAACCCACCATTTGCTGATTGTTTTTAAATGCCTTTTATACCCAGCAATTAATTATACATGACATATTCACACTGCGATTTACACACACACATATACACCTAAATATATTTAAGATATACACAAACATATAAGAATACCTATATGGATAATATACATACATATATGCGAACGTAATTTGTATTGAAAAAAAAAAAAAAAAAAAATGAAAGCATTTTGGGGGAATTTACATATCTTGCCAGCTCCTGAAAAAAACATTTTGATAACGAATTTACAGTTTTGAAATTGAACTAAGTAAATAACTTAAATTTTAAAGCGAGCATATTGCATACTTTGTTTCAAAATTTCAATAAAATTTATTCACTGTTTGATTATTTATATGCAATTTGTCTAATAATGCAAAAGCTCATCACAATAAGTATATGTATTTATCAAATGGATTTTTAATATTTGTGTAACTAATATAAGATCAGAGTTCAAACGATTGTGCAGCACTGAAAAACTTAGAAATCAATAAATAAACAAACAAAAAGTAAAATGTGTATTCAAATTGTTGGGATAATATGCGCGTAACTTTATTAAAATAAAAACATGTTCACCCTTCGGAGTTTTTCTTAGAGACTAATTCGTTTCATACAAACATGATAGTTATCGAACTTAAAAGTGTTACCAGATTGTTAGACTGAAATAATACATTTTAGTGTTGCTATTAAAATACTAATTATTTTCAACACCTCTTCTCAATACAAAATTATTCCTTATATTATGTCAAGCCCATCATGTCTAACAATTTTACATGTTTGTGCTTATTCAAATTCTTTGTGCAAACATCTGCAATCATATTTGCTGTACCAACATATTTCAAAATAATTTCATTTTTATCTACTAGTTCTCTGATAAAATGATACCTTATGTCTATATGTTTGCTTCTTGCGTGGTACATGTGGTTTTTCGCTAAGTGCTGTGCGCTTAAGTTATCGCCATAGATACACAATGGCATATCGCTCGGAAAACAGCCAATCTCCTTGATGAGCCGTCTCAGATACACAGCCTCTTTAGAAGCTGCCGCCAGCGCCATGTATTCCGCCTCGGTGCTACTAAGTGCCACAGTAGCTTGTTTGTGCGACTCCCAAGAAAATACCGCACCACCCAGAAAGAACATGTATCCAGTGAACGACTTTCTGTCTGGTATGTTGCCTCCCCAGTCTGCATCAGTGTATCCTACTATAGGAGCACCAGATTTTATGTACCGCAGCTTCCGCTCCTTTGTACCAGCCAAATATCGCAGGATGTGCTTTGCCCCTGTGTCGTGCTCGACCGTTGGCTTCTTGTTCATCTGCGATAATTTGCACACGGAATGCAAAATGTCAGGCCGTGTAGAAACGGCCAAATACATCAAACTGCCTATGAGAGCTTGATATTTCGATGCATCGACCAGCTTTGAGTCTTCCGAAGGTTTTATCTGGTACCCCGCATCAAGTGGCGTTGCAGCTGTCCTGCAGTTCTTCATATCGTACTGTTGCAGCAGTGTCTCGATATATTTTGTTTGACTCACAAACAAATCTCCAGTTTCTTCGGTACGCTCAACCTCAAAACCAAGAAAGCTTCTTACTTTCCCGTTGTCGACTGACTTGAACTGATCTCCAATGTATCGCTTTATTGCATACATATCATCTTTGCTCTTGCTTGCTATAAGAATGTCATCTACGTATACTGCAACGAGATTTATACGATTATTAATGTACATAACATACAAGCAGGGCTCGCTGCTGCATGGAACAAATCCATAGCTTTGCAGAACACCATCTAACAAAGCATTCCATTCTCTTCCAGATTGCTTCAAACCGTAAATGGCCCTTTTTAGTTTAGCCACACGATTTGGATACCTCTCACTGACGAACATCTCAGGCTGCTTCATGTAGACTTCGTCACTCAGGGCGCCATTCAAATATGCTGTGCACACATCCATTTGGTGCAAATGCAATTCGAGTTCCGCTGCCAGTGCCATTACCATACGAATCGTTGCATATCGTACTACTGGCGAATATGTTTCTTCATAGTTTATGCCGTACTGCTGACTACAACCTTTTGCAACCAATCGGGCCTTAAACCGGTAAGCACTGCCATCAGGCACCGTCTTCACGTTGTATACCCATTTACATCCGATAGCTTTCTTGTCAGGAGGCAGGTCAACCAATGACCAAGTTTTGTGTGCCATCAGCGAGTCATACTCTAGCTGCATGGCTGCCCTCCATTCATCTGAAAAATCACCACTCATTGCCATTTTTAGGTTATCGGGAATTACAACCTCTTCTTTTGCCTGCATGACGTTTAATCTATTTTTCTGCTTCGATGGTCTACCTGGCGCACCTGTGCGCACAATACGAGGTCTTCCGGGTCCATACATGGGAGTGACTTCTTCATCATCGCTCTCGGCAGAGAGGCTATCCTGTTGATCCACATCGCTAGTAGCATCTTCATAGTCTGATATCGGTGATAACGGTTGTGCCTCCTCAGCACCCTGTGAAATGTTCTCATGCATTTCCAGATCTATATCTTTACCGCTGCCTTGACTAACGTTTTCTGAGCCACACTAGAAAAATCTGTGATACTGTCTTGCCCCATCAACACATTCTCATCGAAGCGAACATCTCGTTTTATGACGACCTTATTAAGCTCCGGATCATATAGCCTGTAACCTTTAGTTTCCGTGCTATACCCGACGAATATAAATTCTTTGCCCTTTGCAACAAATTTGCGCCTCTGCGTCTTATCCAGACCTATAGCAAGACACCCAAATGTCTTGAAATATTTAACAATAGGTTTTCTCTTGAACCACATCTCATACGGAGTAGTATCCTCAAGCGCTCTTGTAGGCATGCGATTTTTGATATATGCTGCACTCGAGCATGCTTCCGCCCAAAAACGCTCCTCGAGACCCGAATGAACCAACATCGCTCGTGCCATCTCGACTATGGTACGATTATAGCGCTCTGCAACGCCATTCTGTTGCGGCGTATGAGCCACCGTAAACTGCCGCGCTATACCCTGTTTACGGAGATATGTATCGAACACATTGTTTTTATACTCGCCGCCGTTGTCGCTTCTCAATGTTTTTACTTTAAGCCCCGTTTGCTTTTCGACTAACGACTGGTATGTTTTAAAATGTTCGTATACCTCACTCTTGTTTTTCATAAACATAACCACTGCGTATCTGGATCTATCGTCTATGAATGTCACAAAATATCGCGATCCACCGATTGAGTCAACATTAAACGGCCCGCACACGTCTGAATGGATTGTTTCTAATAATTGTTCCGCACGGTAACCTGCCTCTGCAAAAGGCTTTGAGCAAATTTTGCTTTTCATACATGGCACACACGTAACG
Organism: Scaptomyza flava; assembly: GCA_030179655.1. Taxonomy (NCBI): domain Eukaryota; kingdom Metazoa; phylum Arthropoda; class Insecta; order Diptera; family Drosophilidae; genus Scaptomyza; species Scaptomyza flava. Next base: position 25,495,339 of record JARNME010000029.1, on the reverse strand, counting down.
TTTACCGCCGGACTTAGTTTTTCAATGCCATTAACTATACCATTTGTTGACATTTTACATAGGCTTTGTATATTAATGTGGCCTAGACGATTATGCCACTTTACTATGTTTTCGACACACGAAACATAAACTGATTCATATTTATTTGTGAACATATATAACCCGTTTTCTTTATTTGCAACTGCGATAGTTTCGTTTGTGTCCGATATTTTTACTATTGCACATATTTCATCAAAATTAATCTTTAAACCATTTTCTGTGCCCTTTGCAACTGAGAAAAAATTGATTTGCAACTCAGGTACGTACAAAACATCCTTTAACTTAAATTTGATTTATTTGTTTTTATGCGCACTGTTCCAATACCTATCGCCTCAAGTGATTTATTGCCCGCCACTAACACTTTTTGTTGTGACTCACGATAGTCGATAAATAGTTCTCGATTGTTACACATATGCGAGGTGGCACCACTGTCCACACACCAATCGTTACGACTCAAAATGTTTTCGCTCGAAAAAAACGCGACGCTCGGCGACACACACACAAACGATCGTTCACTTTGTTTCTTTTCTGGTTTTTGCTTGTCTTTTTCGCTTTCTATGCCTTTAACCTTCCGCTGACGACATACTGCGGCGAAATGACCACGCTTACCGCACTCGAAACATTTACCGTTGCTTCTTTTCTGTTCTTTCGCTATATATGCTTGCTGTACACTTTTTTCGTTTCTGCTTTGATTTTTACGTTCTGCTTCTTCTAGAAGTTTATTACGCAGCACATCAAATCTGGGCAATTCATCTCTGATCTCCATTGCCACTACAAAATGTTCATATGATCTTGGCAAACTGGACAACAATATTATTACGGTAATCTCTTCACCTAGAGTTATGCCCACTTCACTTAATTTGCCGATCACGCTTTCAAATTCGTTTATGTATTCTATTACACTCTTATCTTCAGATAATGATAGACTTAATAGAGCTTTATACAGCGACACTTTCCGAGCCGGCCCTTTTGGCTCGTGCACCTCCTTTAATTTTTGCCATGCTTCCCCTGCGGTGTTACAGTTTTTAATGTTATTAACTGTGTTGGTTTCACTGACAACGTTATTGTAGCCAACGCCTTTTCATCTATATTTTGCCAGGTGGCACTGTTTTCTTCAGTTTTTACCACTGCACCACTCACAATACTCCACGATTCCGCATGTACTAAAATACTGCGCATTTGGATACACCAAATGTCGTAGTTCTTGTCGTCTAATTTCTCTATCGAATACAAATTGTTCGCCATTTTAAGTTTTTTTTTTTTTTTTTATATTAATCGACACACGAATTAATATCTCGGACACACCGACGAGTCTCTCCGACCTTTTTTTTTTTATACCCTTCACATGTGAATCAGGGTATATTGAGTTTGTCATGAATCTGTAACGCCTTAAAGGAATGATGGGAGACCCCATAAACTATATATCAAAATGATCAGGACGAGCTCAGGAATTGATTTCCGTCCGTCCGTCCGTCTGTCCGTCTGTCCGTCTGTCTGTTTCAACACGATTTCCGGCCAAACTGCTGAACCGATCTTGATGAAACTTTCACAGATTGCTTAGATCATGTCGGGTTTGTTCACTATGAAATTTCATCCCGATCGGAGCATTCTACGATATAGCCACCATATAAATTTACCATATCAACACGATTTCCGGCCAAACTGCTTAACCGATCTTGATGAAACTTTCACAGATTGCTTAGATCATGTTGCTTACCATATCGTACTATCAATTGTTGTCTCTGTCGTGCACTTTCAAGTACCTACATGTCAATATGTTGTTTTTGTCGAAAACGAACAAGTAAATGACGCTCAAGAGTAAAAATATTAGCGAAAAATTACCAACAACTGCACAGAAACATAAGAGGGGGGAGTATTGATTTGGCTGTGTGAAGGGTATCATAGTCTTGGCATAGCCAAAATTAACTATGCGCCACTATGTTTTTATTTTAATTTCCTAGTTATAAGCTGCCTGGGCCCATAACCTTTGTTGGGATAATATGCGCGTAACTTTATTAAAATAAAAACATGTTCACCCTTCGGAGTTTTTCTTAGAGACTAATTCGTTTCATACAAACATGATAGTTATCGAACTTAAAAGTGTTACCAGATTGTTAGACTGAAATAATACATTTTAGTGTTGCTATTAAAATACTAATTATTTTCAACACAAATAAGATCTTAACGATTTTTTTTTTTCAGTTCTAGACAATTTTCTCACATAAATATCTCAAAAGGATATGTAAAATTATATCTCATATAGATATGCAATCAAGATTACTACTACTTTATATGAAGAAATTTGTATCATTTGGATGGTATTGTAACGCTAAGGTGCAGATATAGCTCTATATATAATGACAAAATAATTTTAAATGTAACGCACTTGCTACTGAACAGAACCAGGTCACCATTCTGTTTTAATGGATAACGCTAAAAACTTAATTTTTATAATTGTAAACAACAAGATCGATCAAGATATCAAATACATGTTAAAACTAAGGGCGCATGGGGTATTTGCTGGTCGAGCTCTATCGATAAGAGCCTGTTTATTTGTCACACTCGAACCGAAGAAAACGAGTTTTTTGGTTTTGTGCAATGTAGCTTCATGGTGTCTGTCCGTCTGTATGGAAGTAAATTTTTTCGACACCTGCAAATATCTTCTTCTTTGGCCGGTACAGATAAGAAGTCAAGATTGGGGTCATACGATTACTAGGGTTTTGGCAATTCGATAACTGAATAAAAAATAAACTGCAAATTTTAGAGCCTAGTAGATTCAATCTTTGAATGCAGCGTACGCCCCTTCCGCACCCTTAACCACTCGCAAATAGTGCTCTTGTTACCCGTTCTTAAACAGGTATCGAGTTAACCGCAGACTGCAATGTTTCCACTTGTTTTTATTTATTTATATCAATGTGTTATTAGTTATAACTTGATGGTTGGGTAGTTGCCAATGACGATATGATTCGTTGTTTGTTCAATAATATAAAACAAACATAGCAAGCAGCGTCAGGATTGTTAACTACACATATGCAGTAAACATAAAGCGAGTATAAAAACTCGCATTAAAATATTCACAAGTTCTTTAAAATTAAAGCAAAATATCTAAAAATAAATTAATGTCGGAAACAGTAAGTGGTGCGGCTACCCGCAAAGAGGTAATCGGTCTTAATCGCATGACGCAGAAGGGATTGCGAGATATATGCAAGAAGAACAAGTTATATCAGACGCCACGACTAAATGATGTGCTCTACTTGCACTATCAGGGTAAAAAAGTTTAGCAGTAAGCCTTGTCCCAATAAATGATTCATTAATAATCAATTGTCAGGGTATCAATATATTGAGTGCTTGGAAGAGTACACAGAGCTTAAGTGCCTCTGGTTGGAATGCAATGCAATATCAGAGATTGAAGGCCTGGAAAAACTTAATAAGCTTCGCTGCCTATTTCTGCAGAACAATCTTTTAAAGCGTATAGATAATTTGCAGTCATGTCCGGATTTGGACACGTTGAATGTTAGCTCAAATCATATACGCAAGATTGAGAATATTGGATCGGACATATTGCCTGTTTTGAATACCCTTAATATATCCTCGAACCATTTAAAGGACAACGAAAGTCTGGCCGAGTTGGTAAACTGCAAGAATTTAGGTGTATTAGATCTATCAAATAACCGCATTGATGATATTTTGGTTGTAAAGATCTTTGAAAAAATGCCATCCCTGAAAGTTTTAATACTACAGGGAAATCCCGTTGTCTCCCGATTGCCGCAATATCGCAAGACTTTGATATTAGCCTGTGTAAGTTGATAACTTGATGGGCATTTACCTAACAAATATATTTAAACATGCTCTTGTCTTTTGTTTTCCATAGAAAGAACTTACCTACTTAGACAGTCGTCCTGTGTTTCCACGAGATCGTGCCTGTGCAGAGGCTTGGTAAGAAAGTTTTCACAAAAAAAATTAATAACTCGTTTTTATTCGTGTATTCAGTTTATCATTTAATCATGAAATCTTTCTACGCTGTGCACGGGGCATCTCACCCTGGTCTGTTTCTATTCAAAATAGTCATAAAGTGATGATTTTTTATACATTCGGTATATTGAAAGTTTTGTTGCGTTTTATGCAAGACTTTATATGTGTGTAGCATTCAAATTTTATCAGTGAAAGAAAGTAAAACATTGATGTCGGACGCAGCCGACTGTGTGCGTGTGGCTCGACCATTAAATACGGTTTTCACTAATGGGCGTCGTATAAAAATTGTTTTAAGGAAAATCAATTTAATGAATTTGGCTCAAAGAAATGCGTGGGCGGAACATTGTTCAAAGCAGATATATATAAGACGTCACCTTAAAATTGTGCTAAAGAAATTATTTGATTATCAAGCTGCACCAAAATTTCTAAGACATTGACACGTACATTTGCCATCCTTAAAGTTTTAGCAAGTGTCAAAAATATTTACGTTTACACACAACATAACGAACTTTCAACCCAACCAATATATTCTTTTACTTATGGTTTTCAAACTAAACATCTCAATATATTGAATTCTTCTTTACTTAGGAAACGAGATGGCTACGAAGGCGAACGCAAAGAAAACAAGCGCTGGAATCGAGCAGATCGTAAGAAAATGCGTGATAGTGTTAATCGTAAGTTTTAAGTTATGAAAAAACGTTATTTCTAAACAAATGAATATTAAATTTCAGACACTCTAAGACTTCGAAACCGTCACAAGTCAGTCGAAGAACAATATACGTTGATTGATTCAACCGACTCGGAAGATGAAGAGGAAAAAGACAGACTCGGGGACACGCGTTTGAAAACAGATTTAGAGTATGGCTGCTCGGATAGCATTTGGGATGAAGTATCTGGTGAAAATAAAGATGAAAGCTCAGCTACTGACGAAGGTAGCGCCGACTCACAGTTGGAAGAACTTGCTGAACAACTAAGCAATGGTCAAAGAAAACCTTTGGAAGGACGTCCCAAGATACTGCATGAGTCTCAGTTTTCAGATGTGGAGTATAATGAGGATGGGGAAATAAAGTCAGTGGAAACAAATCAGAAAAATATTAATGAAGCGCAAAAATCAATTTATTTTTGTTCCAAGGAACAATTATCACAAGGAGGAAAACGTGTGCTTATTGAGGAAATAAAACTCGACAAAGTAAAGCAAACAAACGAAGCGATTGCGCAATTGACTAATACACAAGAGGAAGTCCAGCTTGAGCTGGAGTTATCTGATCATAAAGAGAACCTAGAAAAGCCACAAGACGGAAATCTTGTGCTTATAAAGGAAATAAAAGCCGGCGAATATACAGAGGAAGAAAAATGCAAGCAACTAACGGAAATTCAAGATGAGCTCTATGAGAAAATATATGAATTGGAACACAAGGATCAAAAGCCGCTAGAAGAAAAATGTAAACTTGAGGACAAAATTAAGTTCAACGATTTACAATTAAATCAGAAGGATAATGTAAAGGAAACAGACAGAGAGGACACACAACTTGAAAATACAAAAAAGGAAGCCGACCTTGAGCTGCTTAATGAGATGGAGTTATCTGAAGAGAGCCTGAAGATTAAGGATCATAGCCCACGAGAGGAATTTAAATTGGATGGCTTGGATTCAAATCCTAAGGTTGAGGTTCAGGAAACAAATAGAGGGAATGTACAAGAAGAAAGTGACATAGATCTTAAAGAGACATCGGCAGATGAAGATTTGTTAAACAACATTTTGAATGAAGGCATAATAAATGAAAACGATGATAATATTAAAAATAAAACCGATCCAAAAGAGCTGTCTGAAGCAGATAGCGGCTCGGAGTTTGATCAAATTTCTGTAGTGGATCTACAAGAATCGTGTGAAAAATTTGGCGAATTAGTTTTTGGAAAACCTGCTCAACCTTCACGTGAACAAATTAAGCAGCAGTGTGTAGATAGAATGTACGAATCCTATGCAGGTGATATATCTGTAGAGCAACCCGAATTCAACAACAGAATGTTTGAAGGGGAAATAATAGATTACCAAATGGAGCCATATATGAACTGTGAGAACAAGTCTTTCCCACAGGAAAGGGTCGAAAGCATTCCAGCTAAGACAAAGGAGCAATTGGATTATGAGGCGGAATGCGAAGAGGCAAATCAATTGGTGGAGCAAAATATTGAAGAGCTCAGCAATAATCTAGCAGAAGATTTAAAAGAACTTGAGCAACAATTTTATATGCAGCGTGAACTGGAAACTATGGAAACAGGTTGCAGTTCCGAAGAGGAGAAAGAAGCTGATAAGAAAGAGTGCTTAGAACTGACAACAGTTGTACGATCCTTGCGGATTATCGAGGAGTTCAGTGTGCGACGTGAACGCATAAATGATGACATGAAAGCTCAAGAAAACAAAGAGAAGGAGCAAAAAGTAACTAAAACGTTAAGAGAAGATATAAAAACGGAAGAGTGTCAACAAGACGCTAAATTGGTCGCTGAATTTGACGAAATGGATGCTGCCTTTGCAAAGGTCCTAGACGACTGCTTTGATGATGTACCCAAGCGCGTTTTCGGTGCTAGTTGTGATACGCCCAGCTACGAATGGCATCAAGAGGAACGAATGCGACAATTGACCATAAAACGAACACACACCGACTTCGATGAAGATCTGTACCAAATGAAACAGATAACAGAAAAAACTAGTGCCGATGAGGCATATGAAATATGTGAACAGATGAGCCAAAAATTGGCCGAAGAGGAAGCTGGGCTACGCGAGTTGCTACAGGAGCTCGAGGATGAGAATGATGTGCTGTACGAGATTACTAGCACATTGGGTGATGATGATTATGATCGGAAAGTCTCCAAGCTGCCAGAGCCACACATTGAAGATGTGTGTAAATCGCTTTTGGACGAGCTGATTGATGACCTGCAATATCAAGAAATAATCAAAGCACCGAACGTTATGAACTTTGGATTAATTGAATCAGATGAAGAGTATAGCTATTCGGCAGAACCTAATGTTGAGCCGCTTGTTCAGCCTGACCTCGAAAATCCAGCAAATGGTAAAACCCTGCGAGAATGTATTGATGCCTTTGGTGACTTTTTGGGCACAGTGGCCGAGCACAAGAAGCAAAGAGAGTTGGATAAGAAAGCTAGAAGTAGCGCTGCAAAGGTAACTACTGGAACGAGTTCCAGGTACAAAGCGGAAACCGCCGAAGAGCTTGATGCTCACCTCGCCAAGATGGAGGAAAAGGCCAAACGAAGAGCGTCAATGATAGCAACGCGGTGTTATGCAAAAAGAGAACTCTTGGAGGACTCACTCGAAGTGGTTGACGGTAAGCTTGTGATTGTCAAAAAGGACACAGGTTTAGTGGAGGACCTACCACCACCACCAGATCTGATCAGTGATTCTGATAGTGAAAACGAAAGTAAAACTTCAGACGAGCCTTGCAGCTATGTTACCGCAGAGGGGCATGCATCAACTGAAGATGCCGTAGGCCTACCCCAAAAAAGTCTCAGCAACTCTCGAGATAATTGGCCTAAAGCTGATCGAGACGTTAAAGCTGAAATTAATTTAACTAATCAATTTAATGCGGAACTCGAAGAAGACACCTTAGGTGCTCAGTCACCGGATCGATATTACTCACCCAAAGCGAGGGCTGCCTTCAGTGCACTGGATGAGGAGTTTCGGGAGAAACTCGATCTGGCAAAGGTCCTTGACAGCGAAGGGGAAATAACTGATGAGGGCATGCGCAGCATTGACGAATTGAAAGCTAGCCTTATATCAAACCACCCGGAAATAGTTGAAAAAAATCCATTGGCTGTAGTTAAACAGGATGAAATGCTTGCGGGCTTAATTGAGCGCAAAATGTTGCATGATGAACGCGAGCGCCAGCAGAAAGAGCTTAAAAACGCTCAAGATTTGGCTGCAGCGAAGGCAGATACATGTGAACAAATTCTTACCAATGAAGATCAAGAAACAAAACGCAAATGGATAGACGAGGACGGTCAATGTAAGCCAGAGAGTCAGCCTAAAATACAAACTCAAAACACAAGTGAAACAGAGGATCCGAATGCGGAGGAGAAAGAAATACTGCAGAATCGATACTCGGCTTGCCATCAAGATTTGGGAATAGCTCAGTTAACACTAGGCTCATGTAAGTTATACGAACTAAAGAGTCAGTTACCTGAAGAGCAGGAAGAAAACGTAAGCCCGCAAAATAATAAGGATAATAACGAATCAAATGAATTAAAATTAGTCGTATTGGAAAAGGATGAAAAGCCCGAAGACCCTTTTGAGAAAACTGAAATAAAATCTAAAAAAACAACGAATTACCCGAGTGAATGCATAGATGATGATAATGTATCAGATGCCTCCACTGATCATGAATCTGGCGAAGATATTCCTGTTGTAGAGCCGCCTAAACTTCCCGAGGGCGCGCTCGATGATCTATTTTGCAATCAATTTGAGGATGGTCTAAAGCTTGAACGTGAAAACGAAGAAACTTTATGTACGCAGCTTTTCAGTATGCCCTTAAGTGCTTGGACACGGCAAAAATCTAATAAGAATAGTTCAGGGTCCGGAAATGTTAAATTATGTGAAAAAACTTATACGGATGAAGTTCCAACAGCGGATGTGGACGAAGAAAGCTCAGATGTCACAGCTAATGACACTGTCAAACTATCAGATAGAAACGTATGCAGCGAAGAGCAAGATGAAAGTACAGCCAAAAAAATCGAAACATCAGATCAAAATCCAAAGCCAGATACTAACGATCAAAGTACAGCAAAAGATACAAAAGTAGTATCGGAAAAAATAAACAAAACAGTAGAAAAAGATTCAAGTTTAGATTCTGATACAGATGATGGAGGTGCTATAGGTGAATTAGCAAGTAAAGCCAAGATCCAATGGGCAAAGATCTCTCAGGAACTTAATCAGTTCATAGATTCGGATGATATGAAGTTGCTAGAAAAAAGTCAATTCAATGAGAATGAGAGCAATGGCGAAGATTCAGACGGATTAGAGGCTAGCCTAATGAAATTAAATGATTTGTATCGAGAATGCAAACAATCAATCGGGCTAAAAACTCCACTGAAAGCGCCATGCAACGATGGTTTCGGTGATCAAATTAAGGAATCTGACAAAATGTTGGATAAGGAAGTACAAGCAAATGATCAGGAAAATGGTTCCCGTGCTAACATCAAGGGATTGGAAAACAAAACACAGGCAAGTGACCAAGCGACACTGTTAAACAAGGATGTTGAGGTATCTAAGCTTACATTAGAAGACTTAGAAACTGGTGTAGAATTACATCAAACAACTTTGAACAACAGTAAACCAACTATAAGACTTGATTACTTTGAAGCTATAGAGCCCGAAAATGCCGACAGCGAATTTAACAAGCCTACTGAACTAAAAACCAAAAAAGTTGAGTGTAATCTGGAGATCCTAAATGATGATGGAGATGTTGTAGTCAAAGAGGTCAGCGTCGATGCTCAAGTTACTTTCGAGTTTGAATAATTGTCGCATGTAGCTAAGTTTTTTTTTTTTTTAATAACAATTTTAACTTATTGTTTACTAACGCAATTTATAGCGGTCAATAAAAAATCTATACATAAATTATGTCTAAAAGATTAGTTAGTTCGATTGCCTATCAAAATTGGCACATTGCGAGTCACTTGAAACTGGTTCAACGTATCGCCCAAACCGGTTTCGCGCTTTGTTTTCTTGACTTAGCTAAGGGCACTCGAGCAGGTTATCGCTTATCAGCACCTAATATTGCACTACTACCAGATGAACCCAAAATAACACCAGCGAGCAGCTGCAGACTGCGTGCACAGTTTATTGGACACTACTGTATTTTGTTTTGCTATTGCGCAACACAGCGTAAGAAATGCATAAGCATATGTACGTATGTATATACTTACATATAGATTGAAAATTAAATAAAGCCAGCTGGCAACTGTTATCTGCGTTTGCTGCTTAAGGGAGACCTTCGTGGGGGGTCATTTTATTCTCCATGCTTTTAATATTTTAAATACTGCATTTAAAAATATTGGCATGTTCAAGAATATTTAAAAAGGCAGCTGGTGAGTCGTTGGGACGGTTGAGTTGGGGTATTGTGCATTTTTAGCCTAATCTGCCATGGACAGGTCGCCTGTTTGTTTGGCTGTTGTTCAGCAGGTTGAGCGCCAGTGTATTTGAGTGATTGTGTAGTTTTTCTATCATGTCTAGCGCCAGCTTTCCTTATAACTTCTTTAGCCCAGGGTAAGCCTTAATCGTTGTAAATGGTCACCGTGTATGGTATGGGTGGGGCCTTGTTTTGGAAGCGCTATATGGCTCTGCGATTGGAAAGGCAAGCGGTGCCTGACAGTTGCATCCCGTAGTTCCATATTGGTTTGATAATGGTTTTTTAAGACTAGAAGCTAAAGCCTAGTTTTCATTTTATCGCAGGCCCTAAACTTGGATGACTGGTAAGTCGGCTGTGTAGAGCGTGTGCAGGATCGTGCCAAGTACACTGCATTGTGACACTCCTGCGTTGATATCCTGGAGAGCTGATCTTGCTTCACCGCTACTCAATAGAAACATTCTGCCTTCTATGAACGCAGTAGGGCCTAGTGCGGGTGGGGCATGCTGTTTCTGATTTTAAGCAGTAGCCTGGCCTGCCATACTATAATCTTTTAATCGTTTTTTTAATAAGTCGGAAAATCGTATGAATAAAAAGTCGAGCAAGCTCGACTAGAAAATACCCTGAACCTTAGAATAATCGCGAAAGGCTATTGGTTGAATGTATGTGATCTTTGATATCTCCAACGTTTCTTGGGCGAGTTCGATAACAACTTCACAGATTTTAGTTATTTTAACCATAAAAATATTTCTATACTCGATACCGTATCCGCCCGCCCATTCCGCCCAGCTTCTTTAAAAGACGGGAATGCGTGTAGGGTATACAAAATTCTTATGATGATGCCAAAAAGTAATCCTTGGCTATGCACAATATTGTTCTAAGATGGCAATTTCCACTTCGGAAGGCAGTTAAGATTTTTTAAGAAAAATATCGTAATCTATACACAAAAAATACAAACAATAAATCGACTTTGCAGAAATACATTTATATATTTTGTGTATGCTTTTAATGTTAGGTTTTGAGGTTTATTAAAATTATTATTATTATTATTTTAAAATAAATTTTGTCCAAAAGTTCTTTTTAGTGTTATACCACTGCTTTGAGCCATTTCTATGTGTACAACGATCCAAACTGCATGAGCACGATCAGATAAGTGACCATTGCCGTGAAAATCTAATAAGAAATGTGTGAAAGTAATACTTTTGGCCAGCCTTTGATATATTAATACCCACAGACATAAGCAAACTATAGTCAATATCCATAAAACCCTCTGCGCTGATGATTAGTGCATCCTGTTCCACTTGTATTGCAAATTCGGCTAAGACTGCATTATAGGCCAGCGGGGGCGGTGCAGCTTGGCGCTGAGCGGCACAGGCCAGGCCTCGCACATGGCTGCCAATTAGCATATGCTGCAAAAATGAAGATGTTTTTTTTCTTATGTTTCTCTCAAAATCTATGTATAAATAAAAATATTTTAGCAACATATACGTTTGTAAAGGTACAAAAGAAAATATGCAATGACTCATTGACTTTAAATATGACTTTAAGTACTTTAATCCTTGATATATCTAGTATATAGCCTAGATTTTCATTATTTTGTCTATAGTTTCAAAAAACCATGAGCATTAGGTTTTTGAAAAATGTAAATTATTCAGAGCTTAACGCAATGATTGTGGCAGCCCAGAGAATAACTTAATAAGTAAAGATGTCTAATGGACGTTTGCAATATACAAAACATAAGTAAGGTAAACCAAAGTACGTAAGTAAAACAACGAGAAAACTAAATGTAAGTAAATAATATCTCTTGTTATATAACGCATTTTATTACCTGTCGCTTGCAGTATTCGCCACAACGGCAGAAGGTAAAAAGTAATATAAGCAGTGGCACAAATGTTGAGCAGGTCATGTAGAGGAAAGGCAAGCTATAGACCTCGGCGAGAACGAGCATTGACCAGTATATGTTAATCATGCTGTCCAGAAACATAACCACGAAAATGCAGACAATCGACCAGCCATATAAACCATTATATTGACCAAATAATCGATACAGTTCCATATACGCTTGCTTCAAACTAAGCAGATATTCCATGGAGCACATTTGATCGTATTTCACATTCTGCAGCAGAGAATTTGTTCCCATCAAACGACATCTATGGACGGCCTGAAGTCGTTGTCCCAGTTGCTCCACATGATAGCCCAAGAGTTCGGCGTAGAGTAGAAGGAGCAGGCACTGGAAACGATTGATTAAAACGGCTGGCAGCGAGTACCAAAAATAACCGACGTAGTCATTATGTAACACCACATAGATCGATGGCATAAGAGCCAAAATATTTAAACTGCCAAGCAAAAAGAACTTGATACATCGTATCCAGGGAAATCCTAAAATCGGATGCTGTAATTCGCATTGGAAACGAAGTTTTAAGCACTTCAACTGAAGACAAAATTCGTAGTACCTTTTGTACTGGCATATTGATTGCATTTCAACAACTGTTTTGAGAACAAACATTAAGAATATTTTTTTATGTCTTTATTGCTAGATGTTAAATTATATACACGCCTGACATTGTCACAATCTGTGAGATGAATACGATACAGCTAACCAGCATCGATACAAGCAAATCTTGACCGGGTGGCGCATAAAGGACTATATAGAAGGCCACACTGATGTTCACCATTATGATGGCAATCGTATAGACCTTTTGCACCTGCTGCTTTGTTTCCTTCTCAGACCAGGGCACCAGGCCTAGAATGGCAAAGTATCTCAAGTAACGTTGCAAACCGCTCAGCATGTTGGGCTTATTGAAACTGAACGCTATGCAAGATTGAAAAGCCATAGGGCGGGACTAACAAGTTAACAGATAATATTAATTATGTTCTTGCTAATTAAATTCAGCAATTAGCTAAGTAGATGAAAAGTGATATGCCAAAAAATAAATTACTTAATACTGCACAATAATCAAACGACACACTAAAGCAACAAAAAGAATAAAAGAGTAATTATATCATTAGCAAACAAATTAATTAATAAAGTTTGTACAGTTGAAAATTGCATTTTCAGAGTTTTCGATTTTTAAAGTTATTGCAAATACGCCATGAGAACTATTATCAAAAAAATAATATAAGTCATCCAACAATGATCAAATTACACTGAAGGTAGAAGATTGTAAAGGTTTTGTTAAACTTCCCTAATGCTGTCTATCCGTTTTTCTGTCAGAGTTGTCTTTTGACAAAGTGTCAATTCAAATCAGTACACACAAATTGAGCAATCGAATAGCGTAAAAATTGTTGGTGACGTCCCTCAAAGATCTGCATCATAAATGTACCACAAAACCCTGACCTTCCAGTTACTCGCCGTTAATTACTCTTATTATATAATTATTTATTGCTACAATTGTTTGCAGAGTGTCTAAAACTGGTTTGCTTCCTTTCACGCATATCTTAATCAGATTGTGTTGCTTTAACATGTTCAATAAGAGGCTTTAAACGATGACTGATATTCATCAAAATTCAATTAAGAAATATTATTGTATAAATAAGTATGTGTGTCCCCTTTTATTGATTTATTGTCATAATGTTAAGACAACTTGAATAAAGACTGCCTTTAAAACACCTTTGCGTTATAAATCCTTTCGAATGAAATAGAATTCTGTATGCCTTACTGTTAAAGCTTACTAGTTAAACAATCGTAAGCAATGCCTATTTATGCCTGTTTATAAAAAACTTATTATTATTTGTGTTGTAATATTGTATTTCAAAATGCAATTGCACTCCAAACAAAACCTGCCAGTCAATAATCACAAAACAATTGAAAACAATCTGAATAAAAAATTTCTTTGAAAAATAAATTCACCTGTTTTAAAGCATTTCATTAGCAAACTGTCCAATTGGTTTTAATTATGTGCATATATATAAATGTCGCAAATCATGCTCACATTTCTCCGGCCATTGTTATCAAATTATCTTTAAGCTGCGACGCTTTCAAGCGCTGTGCCTCTCAGCACTGATAAGAGTCATGTTATTAACAATTTTTGTTGCTGTTTTTTCTAAATTATAGGAAAAGTAAAAGTATGTGTACATGCATGTACAGTAGTCTATGCATACATATAAGCTTACGATTGAATGTTTCGAAATAGCAGCGTTACCCACTAAAATGCTTGCAGTGCTGCTTTTTTCAGCTGATAATAATGTGGCGCTTCAATCGAAGTATGAACATATGTATATAAATGACATCGATCCGGCAGTGAGTCTCAGTTTATGAAAGTTGTTTGAACGCTGTGCTTGTCAGCCCAAAAAAAAAGTGAAATATAATTGGAAAAAGTATTTTATACACAAAGTGTTAGGATAAGAGACGTTACGTAGTAACACTATTCTGTGGAAACTGGAAAAAAAAACAGCAAAAGTGAATAATTATGGCTGTTAGTATGCAAATTAAGATATGTAAAACATTATCTATTAATGTGATTTTGATAGACAAAAACTCTTTTTCAAACCCAATAAAAAGTTTCTCTTTTCTTGATCAAAAATTTAAGCTTTGACTGGCTTTCATAATTTTGAGACTATTTAAATGTTTCATTTGGTACAATTTTGAAAAAATTATCAAACTTTTTATAGCACTTTAGCTTATTTATTAATTTAACTTCAACTTGACTATAGGCATTATGTGCGTGATATATTTGAATAGCCCGTGAACCCGTGAAATGAGTTAAAAGGGAATAATGATTTTTTGCATTTTTGTGTCAAGCATTTACAACTTGCTTAAGAAATTTGTACACCAAAAACATCGACATCGATCCGCAAAGTTTCAATTTATTTATTCACCGTAAATTAGAAAAATGTGTTTATAGCAAATTGTGTCTCAACTCAATTGTCATCAATTTTAGAAGAATGCAATCTAATAACTTTGTAAACTTAGTAATTTTTCATAGAAAGCAGCAGATAGGTTACATTCGCAGCTTTTCTGACACTGGGCATGAAATATCATATTACTATTTTTATACCCTTAACCCATAAAATGGGTAAATAAGGGTATAATGGTTTTGTGCAAAAGTATGTAACAGGCAGAAGGAAGCATCTCCGACCCCATAAAGTACATATATTTTTGATCAGCATCAACAGCCGAGACGATATAGCCATGTCCGTCTGTCCGTCCGTCTGTCCGTCCGTCTGTCCGTCTGTATGAACACGTGGATCTCAGAGACTACAAGAGCTAGAGACTTCAGATTTTGTATATAAGTTCGCCTATACCATGAAAAGAACAAGTTTGCTTAAAATTATCGATAACTATTCTGGTTTCCGATAAACATATGATATCGATAACAATAGTATCGAATTTGGAAAATCTAAAAATGAGGGTTAAAGTAATGGGTAATGATAGAACTTTTCTGAAAATTTCGTCCAAATCGGTTGAGAAACACCGAAGATATCGAGTTTAATCGATTGAAGCTAAGTCCTTATACCAAAGTCAATTATAAATTTAATTTATTTATTGCAACTGGGTTCAGGGTATCTTCTAGTCGGGCTCTCCCGACTAGAGCCTTCTTACTTGTTATATATTCTGATAGAAAAAGTAGAAGAAAAAGTATAGATGTATTTTTTAAATACAATAATAATACAATTGCACATTTTCGGAGCGCAATATTGTATTTTATTTTTCTTGCATTTTTTAAAGTATGAATTATATATTGTTCTAATAAGTACACGACTGATCAACAAAACCATCATAATTATAACTATTTTATTATTATTCCAGACCAATTTACGAATTGCTGTAATTGGCCAAAGCAACTTTGCAGCCGATGTACTGGAACAGCTCCTGGAAACTTCTGCTTTTAAAGTCGTTGGAGTTTTTACCATACCCGACAGGGGAAGTCGTGAGGATATTTTGGCTACCACCGCCGCCAGTCATAATATTCCCGTTTTCAAACTTGCCAGTTGGCGACGCAAGGGTGTGGCCATACCCGAGGTACTCGAGCAGTACAGATCGGTGGGAGCTACACTCAATGTGTTGCCCTATTGCTCACAGTTTATACCCATGGAGGTAATCGAGGGTGCTACGCTGGGCAGCATTGCCTATCATCCCTCCATATTGCCAAGACATCGAGGAGCAAGTGCTATTTCATGGACCCTCATTGAGGTAATTAAATAGAGCTGTGAATCCTTTCGACCATAGAGCAGATTTGAGAGCAGAAATCACTTGCGATTCGGAATTTTTTTAATCAAAAATATTCTAATGCAGATTAATCAGAAATCAAAAAACCTTTCTTCTGGTTTCTTATTAAAAACCCTGTATTTCCACCATACTTAACCAATCCGCTGTCACAATAGTGTTTTATTTAGAAAACACTAGAAATTTTTCTCTGTGGCACAGCGGGAATAAATTTAAGCGGAAGTGTAGCGAAAGCAATTTAATATTCTCTTTTTTTAGGGCGATGAGTACGCTGGACTTAGCATATTTTGGGCAGATGATGGTTTGGATACTGGACCACTGTTGCTGACACGACAAACAAATCTGGAGCCGACAGATACATTGGACAGCCTTTACAAGCGTTTCCTCTACCCGGAGGGTGTAAAGGCGATGGTCCAAGCTGTTGATATGGTTGCCAAAGGCACGGCACAAAAGATTCAACAAACTGAGGTGGGCGCCAGCTATGATCCGGCTATGTTCAAGATGGAGAATCAGGTGTTGAATTTACAGCAGTCAGCAGAGCGCATTTGGAACTTCATAAGGGGTTTGGATTCAACGCCCGGAGCAATAGTGTATGTAATCAAAGCCGACGGTACTGAGGAGCAGGTGCGACTGTTTGGAGCTCATCTCTACTCAGCGGGACCGGTCAAATCTAGCGAAGCTCTTAAACTAAAGGGTTTGTCGAAGCTGGCCTGGGTTCATGAGAATGGACTGCTGATCGAAGGAACCGATGGAGAATTTGTCAATGTTCGTCGCATTAAACGTGGTTCCAAAATGATCAATGCTTGCGATTGGTTTAAACAGAACACACATCAGCCAATTACAGATTTTACCGATGATGAGTTGGTAAAGCAGTCGGAACTGTCAGCCATTTGGCAGGCAATATTGAAGCAACCTATTGAAGCATCTACGGATTTTTTTGCTGCTGGTGCCGGCTCGATGGATGTGGTGCGTCTCGTTGAGGAGGTTAAGGAGTCTTTCGATGTACATCTCGAGAACGAGCATGTGTTTATGGCGCCAATTTTTGAAGAATTTTTTGATCAGCTAGTTCGTAGTCTTCGTGAAGGCTCATCTGGTGCCAGCTCCAACAAGATTAACTTTGAAGGATTTACGCTTAAAGCAAATAAGCGAGAGATTCGAGTGCCAACACAACTGTTTATCAATGGCGAATTCATGGATGCTGAAAACCAGCGCACACTGGACATTATCAATCCCAGCAATGAGGAGGTGCTCTGCCAGGTGGCATGCGCGAGTACAGCGGATGCAGATAGAGCTGTCCAGGCGGCGCATAAAGCATTCTACGGTGCTTGGAAACAGGTGTCGGGCAGACTAAGGGGACAGCTAATGCTCCGTCTGGCTGATCTTATGGAACAGCACAAGGAAGAGCTAGCTACTATCGAGTCCGTGGACTCTGGTGCTGTTTACACGCTGGCACTGAAGACCCACGTTGGCATGTCTATTGATGCTTGGCGCTATTTTGCCGGCTGGTGC
Organism: Scaptomyza flava; assembly: GCA_030179655.1. Lineage (NCBI taxonomy): Eukaryota > Metazoa > Arthropoda > Insecta > Diptera > Drosophilidae > Scaptomyza > Scaptomyza flava. The sequence continues at coordinate 25,477,525 of JARNME010000029.1, read as the reverse complement.
GATAAAATTCAGGGCAGCACAATACCCGTAAATCCCGCCCGGCCCAACAATGTACTGACTTTTACTCGCAAGGAGCCAATTGGTGTCTGTGGCCTGATCACGCCCTGGAACTATCCGCTTATGATGCTTTCCTGGAAGATGGCCGCTTGCATTGCAGCAGGCAACACTTGCCTCATCAAACCGGCTCAGACCTGTCCTTTGACAGCACTCAAGTTTGCCGAGCTAACAATGCTCGCTGGATTTCCTGCGGGTGTGATTAATGTGCTTCCCGGCAAGGGATCTGAGGCGGGTCAAGCAGTTGCCGATCATCGGCTGGTCAGCAAATTGGGTTTCACTGGTTCAACGCCCATTGGCAAGCACATAATGCAATCGTGTGCCGCCTCGAATCTCAAGAAATGCTCCCTGGAACTTGGCGGCAAAAGCCCGTTGGTTATATTCGCTGACTGTGATTTGGATAAGGCTGTCAAGCATGTGAGTTCTTTCATATAAAATTAATATTTATGAATAAAGTTCTAGATAAACAGCCCAATACCACTAAACATATAATTTTACATTGGACTAAGAAAGTGATTTTGGATTTTAATTTACAACTGCTAATTAAACTAAACAAGCTATGAGAACTTGTAACGTACCCACTAAGGCTGATCAATACAAACTATACTCGCGCCTCACGAATTATGGTGTCGTCATTATGCTACCAGTATACAGAAAATATAGCAATGTATACCCCGTTCTCGCACAAAGTGGTACTACCTGAGTTATGCTGAAAGAGAAGAAGATCGATTGGGACACGACTAGCAACACAGCCTGTGGGGGGGTTCTTGACCTTTTCAATCTTTAACCTCAGGTTACATAAAATTTGTTTTAATATATGTCCCTTGCCTTTTTATTAGAATGTAAATCACAATATAGAACACAACACGACAGAAATATAGTTTATCAATCAAGACACAAAGGTGCACTGCAAAGTTTGACCTACTAAGTAGTAGTATAACTGCAATGCGTGGGCTGCTGGTTGTTATAGCAGCAGCGTGTCACAACCCTCCCTACCGTTGAGCTTTCTTGCACGCAGAAATTAAACCGAAAAGTCCCAAAATTGGTTTCACCTGTTACTACCCCACCTTCACATCACTTCAAGGAAAATACAGACTCAATTAGCAATCCATATCGAATATATTCATTCTTGTTTTGTTAAAATTTTTCACCATGATTCTTAAAAATCTAATAAATTTCATTTTTATCGATTATATCTAAAGTATGATGTGACCAAATTAACAAATGTATTTATCATTTTCTTCCTTCTTAACATTCTTTTTAAAAAAAACTAAATAAGGTGAAAAGATTATTCTTGTCTATTTTTTTTTTCATGTGTAAATATGTGCGGGAAGTTAGCATTGTTTATCAATATTTTTAATGAATCTCGCAAATACACAGCTGTAACAAAAAGTAACATATTAAAGAAGGTGCAATATGAATAAAGTTAACATATGATAACAAAAATATGATCACCAAAGCAGACTGCTCATGATTAAGTTACGATTTACGATAAAAGCAAACCAAATCAAACCAATCTCAAATATATGTAGGTGTAAGTGCACACATGCGCTTGAACAACATTTAACAAATAAGACTGCAAATAATGTTTAAAGCAGTGGTGGGCAGACGTCGACGTCGAAAATATTTCTAACTCACACGAGGCAGCGCGCTGGCTGCGTTTTTCGCTGCCGACTGCATGAAATCACACGTACGCTATAAGCATTGAAATCTAGTTTTAGAACACGTTTGTTCGTTCGTCGTCGGTTGTCGTGCCGAAGCATGCATTAGACTTAACATTGTACTTTTAGTTGAAGGCGAACTATTGACAGGCAGGCACCACGCAGCGCATTAGCAAGAAAACAAATTTTTTACAGTGCGCTCCAAAATGTTTATGCCCGAATAGGAGAATGAATTTTTTTTCATAGAAAATAAAGATTGCAGAGCAAAATGCTTAATTTGCAATAACATTGTTTTTCGAAATGTTAAATATTTTTCAAGATGGCATTATTTATTAATAAATAATAAGCACAATGTGTAACCGTTAACTTGCAGCGTGCACTGTACTGATCACACTTCGTTTTTTCGCTGCAGCGCACGCAAATTGTGCTTGTATGCGTGTTAAAACTGTGACAATATTTGTGTGTGCCCACCACTGGTTTAAAGCAATTGCTCAAACCATGACACTGATAATTGCTGACCAAGCTTATCTTTAGCTTGTCTCGATAGAGATACCTACCTATAAGAGCTGTATATCTGTATGCTGTTGTTACTGGTAGCACTATTTGAATTTATTATGTTTTCTTTTGTTCTTCTTTTTAAATTCGTATTAATTTTCTTGCATGTGCTGGTTTTTATTCGTTTTATTTATTTTTTTTTCTTTCACTTACTTAAACAAGATTTCGATGAAGGCCTTCTCGAGGGTCTCGTTGCGTAGGTTATTTTGTGTGAGATGTATTTGGAATTATTATTGATTTGATTTTGCATGCCTTGTTGTTACATGCCTGTACTGAATTCTTTCTAAGTTTTTATGCTTTATTATTCTTTGAATTTTTGTTCTCGTATATGTGCAAAAATTTTATAACACTTTAAAATCTGGTTCCTTTTTGATACTGTCACTGTTTGTTTAGGAGATTCACCGCAAATTTATTAACTTTAATATATCATATATATTTATGTAATTATATTTTCTTTTCCACACACATTTTACACATTTTTTTTCTTCCTCTCTCACGCCTTTTCTTAAGCTCTTAATTTATTCTTATTTTGTTAGATAAAAAAAATTAGCAACACAACTTTTAATCATGCACTTTTTCTGGCCTTTGAGCTGCTGCTGCTCGTTCGCACGTTCGGAGCACTTCTGCCTGGCTGATCATGATGTACCTGATCCACTGATGGTCGTTTAGGCGAATTCGTGGCCGAGAATAACATGGAGCATTTTCCACAGGCTATCTACTCTCGACAAAACGTTTCGTTGCTCATGAAATGCAAGAATTGCCGTTTGTACCAATTATGCTTGTATAGCAACTATGTTCTTGCTTAAGCAAATTGAACATAAATAAAACAATTGCATTTACATGTACATTTGCTCAAGGCGCACATCAAATTTTCGCTGCACAAATAACAAAATTTTATTCAAATTAGACACATTTAATTTTTATCAATCGCACTACCGAAATATTTACCTCTGCAAACAACAGATTGCAGATAAATAAAAACTAGTAAATACTAGATCAATTATTTGCAATGATGCTCCGACCAAAAGTAGATTACTTTTCTTTCCCGAGGGCAGGTGTGACGACCTTTACGCCAGATTGGACTTTTAAGTTCAAGTAGACACGACTGCTCCGATGTGTGGTCAGATTGGAAAAGAACAAACCATGCCACCGGATTTACCCATTAACCTCCCGAGCTTAGTCTGTCAAACTTCGTGCTATGCCGAAGGTCAAACGTGCTTAGTTGCATTGTGCTTGATCGATGCTTGTTACCATGGTTCTGAGCTTAGCTAATTTGAATATCGTAAGCCGCGCTTAACGTATATTTAAATTCAAATTTTCGAATTGCCAGGTTAAGTTAAAGAAAAAATTTTTCTTTTCTTTTTCCCTTCAAAACAATATATATGATTATAATGGTACTCTACAAACTATTTCGATATTTTGTGAACAACAGTGTAGTCTTTACAAAGAGCTGATAAGATTTTGGTACAGCGTATCTCCTAGTCAAGCTATCTCGACTAAAGCCTTATTAATTGTTTAACTTAACCATTCCTTCCATATACCAAGAAAACAAGTCCGTTCTCCAGTTCAAAATCAAGAACTTCTTTTCACAATTGTTTGTCAATGCCACCCGATTTTCTCTATCTAAATGACAACTTTCACTGTTCTTTTTTAGGGCATGTCGTCGGTATTTTTCAACAAGGGTGAAAACTGCATAGCTGCTGGACGTTTGTTCGTTGAAGATCGCATTCACGATGATTTTGTGCGTCGGGTGTTGAAGGATTTGCGGACCATGACCATTGGAGATCCACTCAATAGATCAACAGCACACGGACCACAGAATCACAAGGCGCACTTCGATAAATTGCTGGAGTTCTGTGAAAGGGGCGTGGCAGAGGGCGCTAAGCTTGTCTATGGCGGCACTCGTGTGCCCAAAATGAAGGGTTATTTCTTTATGCCAACTGTGTTTACAAATGTTTCCGATGATATGTTTATCGCAAAGGAGGAATCGTTTGGTCCCATTATGATTATATCAAAGTTTAATGGCAGCGATGTTGATTCTGTTATGGAACGTGCCAATCGCACGGATTATGGTCTTGCCAGTGGTGTGTTCACGCGGGACATTAGCAAGGCTCTGAGCTTTGCCGATCGCATTGAGGCGGGCACGGTCTTTGTTAATGTATACAATAAAACAGATGTTGCTGCTCCATTTGGTGGATTTAAGCAGAGCGGCTTTGGCAAGGATCTGGGCCAAGAGGCACTTAACGAGTATCTGAAGACCAAGTGTGTCACCATTGAATATTAATTCAATATTCAACATTAGAGAAAAATAAAAGACTTAATGCATTTCATATTCAACAATACAATACATACTTATTTAATTCTTAATAAGCATATGTATAGTACGATTATTCAATTACACTCAATAAATATTTTATTTGCCTTTTTTTTTGACAATATCGTACAGTGTAGTCGGATTGTGAAGCCAAATAAATATGTTGTATTTAGAAAGTGTCAACAAAGTCCTCAATCAATCTGTTTGCAAGTGCAAATTTAAATGATGCCAACGATTGAGTTTTGATGGTCAAGTACAACTAGCGTCAAAACAGACAAAGTCTTTTAGAAAATACCATTGAATTATCGGATGGTAGTCAGTTTACACTCAATGAAAAAAGTTGTATAAATAGGCGAATTCATGGCAAAGCTAAATATTAAGCATAAAAAATATTAGTTTTTGAGTTTTAGAGTGCTTAATTTGACGAAGACCGAGAAAATATGCGAAAATCCCATTTTCTTTTCCGTGCTCTCTGAAAGCCAGTACAAGCTTTTATCGATAAATTGCTATCGCTTAAGTGGTGTAACCAGATAGTTTCAAACTAAACGGTTTTCAAATTTAGACTCGACAACTTTTGAACGCCACACTCAACCCTCCGGCCAACATTCCTACCCTTACAAACAAACTATTAACAGCATTTTTACATACTGGAATTAGAGTATTTCACAGTCCGTTGAGCCCGACTGAAACGTTTTCACATGTTTTTTTCTTGATACTGAAATGAAATATAAGTTTAAACAAATTGAATCCAAACCGATGACTTTGATTGCCCAAAATTAAAGGGGAATGTTCCATATAATGGTGACTGAATGAAATAGCAAAACTACGAGAGTATACTGGAAAAAAAACAAATATTCTTTATATTTCAGACTTTCTGTTCTTGTTTTTTTTTTTTTGAAAAATAAATTTATTTATCGGTAAACATCAAACAATTTTGTATATAAAAGAAAACGTCGAAATAACTTCTCTGCAATTGAAATATCTTAATGCTATCCAACAAACCCATCCACCCCACCCAACCACGGCACGCAATCCACCTTATTTAGCAGCGCCTCTTTCTCGTGTTCATCATTATTTCAAAGCAATATGCCAACATGGGTCAGAACTACGAAATAAAAACTCGAAGCGATGTGCCTTAAATTTATTAATAGGCTCATCATTTAGAGATTTAAGATGAATTTTATTTTCATAGTTTGGGATTCTCTTTACACAATTTTGCAAGCGTTTTGCATTAGGTCAACATAAAAAAGAAATTCCCTTCCTTCTTGATATGTAAGAACTTTGTAAGTGCTTAAGCCATTAGAGCAAGAGACTGTGTTGTTCTATTGTTGTATATTTCAGCTTACATGTGTTGGTTGTATATATGTTCCTCCCCGCTAGCGGAAACTTATGCAGCGGCATCAACTATTGCAGAGTTTTGGGAAAAAAATATGTGTGCTTTTTGTGTTTTGAATGATTATTTATACTTGATACCGAAAGTAAAGAAAATATTGGGTTTGTGGTATTGGTATTGGTATTGTGCAAGCTTCGTTGTAGGAATGGTCGTAAGAGATTTAAATGGCGAATCCCAGCACAATTGTGTGTGTTGGAGATGGATATAAACCAAAAACTCATTAGTTAAAGATAGAAAAGGTCTTTTAAGAAAAGCTTAATAAACCGCATTATGCAACACAGACTCACTCACACAGAACATGGCGGAAAGTAAGAGCTTAAATAAATGTTCGCCATAATGTGCTGCATTTTAGATCCAAAACAAACTTAAGGACTGGCGAAATAAAAAACTTACACTCTCAGATGTGAGACTGTTAGTTGCGTAGAGCAGTTAAGATGAGGCAGAGAAATGACTGGGTCAATTGTAGTCGATTGTACAACAAGAGCTGTTTATTCAGAACAGCTGAGATATGACGCAATCGAAACAAAATCAAAATACAGTCGAATTTCCATATAACGAAGATCAAGTGAATAAGAAACAAGTGGAAACGTTGCAGTCGGACGCAACCGACTGCGGCATACTCGATACCAGTATTAAAACAGGTAAAAATTTGGTGACTCTAGCTCGAAGTTTGTAAAGAGTGGGGAAAGGGGGGCTGGGGGCGGTATGGGTGGGCGTGGCATCCAAAGTTTTGCTGCGAATCTATGTGCAATTTCAATTGCTAGGTTCCTTCCAAATTTGGTGACTCTAGCTCGAAGTTTGTTAAATGTGGGGAAAGGGGGGCTGGGGGCGGTATGGGTGGGCGTGGCATCCAAATTTTTGATGCAGATCTTTGTGGAATGTCAATTGCTATTTTCATACCAAATTTGGTGACTCTAGCTCGAAAATTGTAAAAAGTGGGGAAAGGGGGGCGTAATGGGTGGGCGTGGCTCCAAAACTTTGATGCAGTTTTTTGGGGGTCGTTACCAGCTATCTTCCTACCAAATTCGCTGGCTCTAGCTCCACAACTCTGGAGATACACGCATCCGTTTGACGAGCGTTGAGCGATGGGGGGCTAGGCAGTATTGGTGGGCGTGGCATCCAAACTTTTGATGCAGTTTTTGGGGGGTCCTCATCACCTAACTTGGCACCAAATTTGGTGGCTATAGCTCAAAAACTGTGGGAGATATAGGCGTTTTTGACTTTAAAATGCCGTGGGGCTGGGGGCGGAATGGGGGGGGCGTGGCTCCAAAACTTTTGATGCAGTTTTTTGGGGGTTGCTAGTAGCTATCTTCTTACCAAATTTGGTATTTCTAGCTGTAAGGATGTGCGAAATATGTGGATTTATCGGTTTTGAGTTATCGAATTTATCGATTTGCCAGCCCCCTAGTTATCGTAGAACCCCCATCTTGACACTTTAATTTACTATCCCATAGATAAAGAGAATTGGAAAGTTTCAAGTCTCTAGCTTGAAGGGTGTGGAAAAAACTTGCAACCATACGGACGGACAGACGGACAGACACCATGACGGACATTGCACAAAACCAATATAATCTTTACCTTCGGTATCGAGTATAAAAACTTCGTTACACAGAAATTTCGTTATATATAATGGGTTTTTGACTGAACCAAATTGCAGGGTATTGATTTTTGACTTCGTTGTATAGAAAATTCGTTATACGGAAGTTCGTTACATGGAAGTTCGACTGTATAAAAAAAACAAAAAATTATGTTTACAAAAAACTTTACAGAACCAGCTCCAACAAATAAAAAGCTCAGATGTTATGACAAGTTGTTGATGACGTTCGTTAAAGGGAAGTTCCTTCTTCTTCCACTTTGCTTTTTAATGGTTTATGTAATTTGTGAATCTTTTGGCTTTGACTTAAGCGAGTTGAAGTTAAACTCTTTGGGGGCAAAACTGTGGCGTCAAGTAAATCAATATGTATTATACTACCGAACTCTGCGGGAATCTTCTTTTTTTATTGCTACAACTTCCCTATCTATCTCTTACGCTCGTATTTTCTCTCTTGGATCTATTGCGCAAGCCTGCGGCACATTGACTGGAAATAGTAGCTTTATTCGCCTTGGAAGATAAATTATTAACTAATGTGTCTGATTTTCGGTCTCTGCCCGGCGATTTCAAGTATATGCGTGGTTGCTTGATTGAGAAATCCATAAAAACAATGATTAGAGTTTTCAAAAAAATTCAGCATTTCTAAAAACTAAGCATATTGGAAGCAAGCAATTGGAAACGTTGCAACCGACTGCAGTTTACTGGATAGCTGTTTAAAAACGGGTAAAATGAGGCCTGATTGCAAAAGGGTACGGATGCGGCAGGGGTGTAAGCCGCGCTTAGATATTGTCTGATGCAGATGGGGATGCCAGCAGCTGTCTTCATAACAAATTTGGTGACTCTAGCTCATAAGAAATATTTACGTATACCAGTTATGAATAGATGATGGGTGTAGGGGTGGGCTGGGGTTGGTGTGGGTGGGCGTGGAATCCAAAGTTTCGATGCAGATCTTTGGGGGTCGTTACCAGCTTTCTTTATAACAAGATTGGTGACTTCCGCAAAAACAGCGAAGGATGCACGCATTCCCTTTTAAACGAAGCGGTGGACCAGCTGGTATGGGTGGGCGTGGCATTCAAAGCTCTAATGCAGATCTTCGGTGGTCGTCAACACCTTTGCATTCAAAATGGTGGAAGATATAGGCGTTTCTGATTTCAAAATGCGGAGGAACTGTTAGTGCGGCTCCACAATTTCGTATGCTAATAGGTGGATTTATAGATTTTGAGTTATCGAATTTATCGATTTGCACACTCTATCAGTTCCGGCCATAAATAAAGATATTTGCAAAAGTTTCAAGTCTGTAGCTTTACGGGTCTCAAAAGAAGTTGCGTTCACACAGACAGAGACCATGACGGACATTGCACAAACCCAATATACTCTTTGACTTCGGTATCGAGTATAATAAGATCTGAAGCTTTCAGAACTTGTTCAAAATGTAATTAAATATATAAAGCATATTTGTATGGATTGATTTAAAATAGTAGCTTATCTCTTGGATAACTTTACTCATCCAAACCTTTACAGAATTCGCCCTCTCTATGCGATTGGTATGATGTTAGGTAAGACTTACAGTTATCTAAGACCTACGTGAAAATGTAATTAATATATTAAGAGAGCTTAAGGCACACCGAGCTTTATTTGAAATGCTCTATGTTTGTTAATGCCAAGAAAATTATTTGCCAAACATACAATATTTTATTACTATTATTTTTACTGTTTGTGACTGTAAGAACCTTATGACAGACAACATTTACATTTTGAGAAGCACTGTATTGTCTGATGGCTTGAAGCTGGAACTATTTAGCATGCTGCTCACGCACTGAAAGAAATTGCAAATAGCAGCCACAGCATCAGAAGCAGCACCAGCAGCAGAAACGCCTGAAAGCTTGCAGTCAGCGCAACTGTTTCTTGCTCTCTTGAAAAGGGACCGGCTCGCTGCGCTCTCACTTAATATATGTAAATGGGAGCCACCCACATCCCTGACAGCTCAGCGAGCAAGCCTAACATTCCAGTGACAACGACTGCGTCGCCCAGCTGTGTTCAAAGCTACGTGGCAGTGGCGGCAGCAAAAAAAAGCTCTGACTGCGTCTTTCCATGCGCAATCGTTCGACAGGTCTTCCTCCCTCCCTTCCCTCAAGCCTAAGAGTGGACGCCTAAGATTGCGAATAACGACGACGCAAAGCGACCGCAGCCGAAGTGAGGCCGAGCAAAATCGCTCAAAGCTGCAAATTGTAGCGATGGTAAAGCTTATATTGAACTGGCACTATCATTGGCGTTTTAACTGTGGACGGTTGCTACTCGCACTCGCTGGCGGATTAACGGCACATAGAAATAAACATTTATATATATACATAGATACATATATATATTTATTCTTATATATGTATACATGTATATTTTGAGAATTATTATTATGTGCAAGTCTGCGTAGAGAGAAAAAAGAAGAGAAGGCTGAAAAGCAGCGTTTAAAAAATTTCATCTGTATGTGTGTTGTTGTGGTTGGTGCGCCGCTGCGAAAAATACAACAAATTTTCATGTATTTGCACAAAACGTTGGTTACATAAAAAAAAAAAAACGCAAAGCAAAAATCTCGAGGTGATGATGCAAAAGTGAATAAAAGAAAAAAACTCTAACTCCATCGGCATCAATAACAAAAGCAAAATGATGAAACAAAAATAGAATGAAATTTAAGATTATGCAAAGTTTTTAACCCGCAAAGAAGAAACTCAAAAGTAAAATATAACTTTTATAGTCAACACGACAAGGACTCTGTGACCGGACCACAAACAAAAAAATTTGTATCCTTGCAAAAGAAAAAAATATATACATACATACCGAAACTTAATTTTTTTCTTCTGGTCATGGAAGCAAAAATTAATTTACAAATATTTTATTAAAACATAAATTATTTCCAAAATCGGAGAACTCTAAAAGTTAAAGTCCAACACAAGTTCGCGCAAAAAACCAAATAGTTTATGAACGATATAACTTAGTCTAATGATATAATACAGCAATTTCGATTTGAGAAGTGTTGGATAGTATTTTTTGTTAAGCTTTTAAGCATACAACGCCCTAAAAAACTTTTGAATCCGAGAAAAAGTATTTTTAAGCAATTTGGAGAGTATACAAAATACATGTTTGATATTTTCTATTAACTGAATAGATATCAAAAATTGGTTTTGTAGTTTTTGGTGCATATGTTTACGTATGTGTGTGTATGTATGTATAGCCTGTGTAATCAATATGCTTACATAAAAGTAGTAAGTTTGATTTCATTTTAAGTGTGGCAAAATAGATTTTATTTTTCTGAGTATTAAAATTTCAATGCAATATCTATTAAGTAAAAAAAATAAAAATCATTGCCTACATCTATGGGCTCTTTAAGCCTTCAGCTAGAGACTCGCCCATCGTCCGATAACAAACATAACCACAGGCATTGCGCACAGTTATATAGTTATAGCCGAGGCCGTTTTTTTTTTGTTGTTTGTTTTAGCTTCTGCCTCTGCCTCCTTGACTTGAACGCGCGTTGCGCAATGTGGCAGCAACGTCGCCGGCGGCAGCATTAAAAGTAAGTCAAGCAATGCGAATGCGTGAGAACGCAATGTGTTATTGTGTTGGCGATCATTATTTTTAGCTGGAACAAAAAATAAAACAGTGTAAGAAATGATGAAAAGAAAAAAACTTATGTGTATCCAATGACAAGCCTAATAAACACTAGCAAATAACCATTGCGATTATTCGACTGCTATAATTATAGTTCATCTTTATAGTATTACTAAGCTAGGAAGGCTCAGATAATGCCTTGAGCATTTCCCAAGGGCTGTTGTAGCTGTCATTAAGCTTGCGCCCAGCTGTCAACTCTTATGGCATAGCCCATCAAAAAAAAAAAGATTTTACCGTTCGATTCCAAAGCTGCACCAAAAAAACTTCCAACGCATGTTCCAGGCATTCTCTCTCTCTCTCTCTCTCTTTCGTTTGTAGGTTGCACTCTTTTTCTCTCTTTGAGTGCGCAGAAGCTATATGAGCTGAGGCAGGCTTGGATGCTTTTTCCACGCTCCTCGCTTGATATTACATAACAGTTGGCAGAGTGTGTGGCTAAAATCGGCAGTCGACTGCAATTTGTTCCACGTAAATTCTAAAGAGTTGACTAAATGAGTAACAATTAATTAAGAAAAATTTATGGAAAATTCATAAAAATTAGCAGCGCATGTGAAAAAACGTTATTTAACCATAAAAGTTACAAGAAAGTGCAGTTCAGGCCAATTTTCTGAGTCTGTCTCTGTGTCAAAAAAATTAAAAAAAAATATATATATATATATAAATGTATATTCATACATGAAGAAGGTAAAGGCAACAAACACACACAAACTTGATATGTTTTTATAAGCAGTGAAATTGATTTTAGTCCAAAATGGCATAGTTTAAGCTTATAAAGTCAACTGTTAAGCTGTTAGCTTTTTTAACATACACCAAAAGAATTTAAACGATATAAAACGATTAATAAATATTTAATATCAAAAATTAGATAAAATTAATTTAAAGATAAAAACATCAAAATATGTGTAGAACTTTAAATGCAAATTGCTTTTAATTATCGAACAAACATTTTAGCTAACTAACTGTGCCTCACAGATCCGTTTCTTGCTTTACCACTTTCCTAACAGGTGGTAGAGTAGGCAACACTAACAATAGTAATTTATAGCCAAATTTTTTATTTCAGCATCCAAATAAATTTAGCGCAAATCTTAACACAATACTGCTACGAACATTGAAAATAAAATCCCTGTTACAGAAAACAAACATGTTGTACCAACGCAGTTGATCAAGATACACCAAAAACTAAAATTAATATAACATACAATAAAACCAAATATAATACTTAAATAACATAATAAATCGAATATAAATATTCATAACGATAAGCGTTCAAAACTTAAACCTTAAGGACATAAACCAAACAAAAAATCAAATAGCCTAATACCAAAGAAAAAGACACTCTACCTAGACCAGGTTTAATCGAATTCAACCGTTATTCAAGCCAAATAAAAGAAATAAAAGCTAAAAATGGCCGACAAGAAGATGGCTGAATACTATTCGCCGCCGCCAAAAATGGGCAAATGGGAGGGTTTCAGTAAATTCCTATGGAACAGTGAAACTAGCCAATGCCTTGGACGTACCGGTTCCAGTTGGGGTGAGTACACAAAGCATATTTAAAGCCAACTATACGTACAATAGCTTAAATACATTTATACAAACATGTATATATTTATTTATTTTTTTTTTTTGTATGCCATTTTAGTACCAGCAAAATCGCAAAGCAAATCAATCGAAGTTTTAAGCATTGCGCGTACGCCACGTACACCATCGTTGTATTAATTATTATACTGAGGGACATTCAAGGGCATGTCATGTTCGAGCCAAAATACATTATAAAATTTCTATCACGATTCGAAACATATAAAAAAAAAAAATATTCCATAACATTATTGAAGTTTAAAAAGGTGTCTTCATATTTAAAAGAAAACCTTTAGCGTTCACAAGTAAAGTTGTTGTTTCGTCGTATTTATTTGAATTCTTAGCTTATTTTTGTGTGAAATTGGATTGTTACCTTTTATTTTTATACCCTTAACCCATAAAATGGGTAAATAAGGGTATAATGGTTTTGTGCAAAAGTATGTAACAGGCAGAAGGAAGCATCTCCGACCCCATAAAGTGTATATATTCTTGATCAGCATCAATCTGTATGAACGCGTGGATCTCAGAGACTACAAGAGCTAGAGACTTCAGATTTTGGATATAAGTTCTCCTATACCATAAGCAGAACAAGTTTGCTTAAAATTATCGATTACTATTCTGGTTTCCGATATACGCAATGATATCGATAACAATAAAATATCGAATTTGGAAAATGTAAAGATGAGGGTTGAAATAATGGGTAACGATATTACTTTTCTAAATAATTCGTCCAAATCGGTTAAGAAACACCGGAGATATCTAATTTTATCGATTGAAGTTAAGTCAGTATACCAAAGTCAATTATAAATTTAATTTACATATTTATTGCAACAGGGTTCAGGGTATCTTCTAGTCGGGCTCTCCCGACTAGAGCCTTCTTACTTGTTATTTTTTTATTAACTAAGCAACGAGTTTTAAAAGCTAAAATTTTGGATTAAATTGAATCCATTTTTTACATGCTTTTATTTAACTTGACTTGTTTGTTTGTTTGTACTGGATTCTTGTAATCAAATTTTCACCAAGTTCCCGACTAGCTAGAGCTCTGAAGTTTTCACCAAAGATGTGTTTCAGATGACAATACATGTTTTTAAAGTTTTTGGCACGATAAAATATTTAATACCATGCAAAAACCACGAAAACCTGTTTTCCCTTTTGATTAAGTTACTAATTTGACTAGTAAAATTAAAGAGCTCCGGTGGCATAGAGAAAAGACTGCCGCTTCACACACCTTAGGTTCGATCTCTGAAACTCTAAACTTTTTAAACTATCGATTACATATGTATGCAAGAAAGCGTATAAAACATGTCTTCAAAATTGTTTTTGATGTACTTGTTTATATTCAAAAAAACCTCGAGAAACTAGAATATTTCAGAAATTCAAATTACCTTAAATACAAAGTTGTTCTAGTTTGTGAACGTCGAATGTACAACGTTCACTTTCCCTAAACTTTTTTGTTATTAGAAGACTAAGCTGAATGCAACCTTCTGGCCTTCCTCACATGATAACGCTGTTGCTGCTGATATAAAGCCAAATAGTAAACAAAATTTCATGCTATTTTGATATTAAATCAAAAACCTGATTCTAAAAATTCAGATTAAACATCGCTTGTGACTTACCTGAACAACAATAAATTGTACTTATTCTCTACATTCTGTATATTATTGAAGTTTGAACCTTGTGTTGTGTTCACCCACTTAATGCGTATCGATCCACTGTACTCATTTTGTATGCCGTGCACAATAAAACGTCACGTACTTGCCGGGGGGCCAGGAAATTGCCTACCATCACTTAATATAGAAACTAATATTGTTGTAGAGGCCTCATTTCAGCTAGAGCACATGCGCTCACTTATTCAGTCTGATAGTCAGACATTCAGTCAGCTATTCCGACTGTTAAAAACTTTTATAGATAAGCCAAGCTTTGAATTGAATACACATTAGTACAATCTCTAATGTAGGGAATGTTTTCTAGAGGCCCATAATACAACCATCTTACAGCAGATATGACTAATCATTTGATTTCGTATCAGCGCTAACAACAAAAAAAAAAAATAATAAATAAATGCAAATGTCGTAAATGTTTCTTATAACTATGGCAAAAGATGCTATAATATTATAAAAATAATAAAAACTTTTGCAGTTAGTAATTTATGATGTATGTATTTACATTTTGTTACTTTAGGCCTTAAATACGCACACCAATTCGGCTTATTCAAGTGTTTAGTGTAAAATAGATTGTATCGGTCCACTAACTTATAAGTTTTCGTAGGTCAGTTTCAAAGATTAAGGAAATTTATTAAAACGTTGTGTGTGAATTAAAAATTCGATTTTAAGTGCTTGTTTAATTGGTTATTTGAGAATCGACAAAGATTACTATAGATTATTAAACTAAATCTAAATAAATAAATATGTAAAAAAAACTGTTGAGCTATTTTCCATTTCCTTTCCTAACTTCAAAAAATATAATACAAAGGTCATGGAAAACTGTGCACAAACAACTTAAGACTAAGCTTAAGCGTTGTAATTGCTTTTTTTACTCCTAATTAATACATATTTATTTAGATAGTATTACCCGTTCCTCACTTTTTTACTAAATTCATTTTTTTATTCTCTGTGTTGTACTACTGAAATCTGAAAACTTTCCTTGCTGCAGCTTAACTTTTCTATCCTAGCTATCCTAATATCAATGGAAGTCAATTTGTGATTTTCTAACACAGCTAAGCAAAATTTAAACTTAACTAAAGATTCCATTGAAATTTTGTATACACGTGACAAATACAGTTATTGTTGTATCAAATATCAATGTTTGATATCTTTCATGTTTCTTAACAGATTTTGATGAAATTTTCTTAGAAAAAAGTTATTTATCATTTTTTAAACTAGTTTCAAGATTTTCATTATTAAAACTTGAATGCTTTCGACATCAACCGAATGTCGAAAACGGGACAAGCTATCTATAATTTTAAGCAATCTTTTTCGAAAGCTTCTAGACATTTTGAGCCCCACATTGACGCGATCATACATTCATTCATTCAGGCTTTAAAATAATGTGCTCTGTGGTATAAGCAATGCCAAGGATATTTCTTATCATTGTTGAAGTCTTGAAAGGACAACCACTGCTTGCGCGATTAACATTTAGACAAAACACATTATTGACCCATTGTTTAAGACTTACCTTTATAGATTTTAGTATTTTGTATCATTATGATCAAAAATCTTTTCAATCGACAAACTATAAGATTTTTAATAATATTTAAGGGGGTGCCAGAGTTTTGTCTTCTCAGACTTTCGCACAAAATATTTTTGTTTATTAATAATGATATAAAAAATATTAAAAAAAAACTTACAAAATAAATTATAAAATTTTTTTTTTTTTTTTTTTACTAATATTGTTAAATCTGATTAAATGTTTTGTAGTCAAATCAATTACGATTCATAATTTAAAGCCGCAATCAATAAGTCAATAATTAGTTGATTTGTTTGTTTTCGAGGTGTTTTCTTAATGGTTTTTATCTATGTTTGTCCTTTCCTTGGCTTCAACGGCCTTTCGCGTTCATAATACAAATTTCTTTCCCAATCGCTTGTAATACAGTTAAGTACCAAGTGGGGAAACGAACCTGCACTATCATGCTCCAAAATTGACTCAGCAAAAATCGATTCCAACCTCATTCTAAAAAGCGTTCACTGTACACACAGCTAGCTAGGCTGGTAGCCAACTATCAAAAGTGCTGTTACGACAAGTGCCGCCCTCGATCTTAGCGCGCAAAACGTGGGCGTTGGCGCCAAACAATTCAACATGGCTGCAAAAAATGGCGTTGCTTTGTTTCTTCTTTTTTTCTCCGTTGTTGTCGGTTGTTGCATGATTGCTTTGTCTGTAACCTACTTGGGTGCAAGTGGTGTTGCTTCTTTAGTTTAGCACTTAACACACGGCTCCAAAGCGATTTCTTTGCAACATTTTTAATAGTGGCAAACAAGTTTGTAAAAAGGGGTTATACAATTACTACTAATCTTGACTATAGATACAAACAAAACTGAAACTAAATTAAAATATATAGAATAATATAAAATAATATAAAATTATAAAAAAACGTGAAACTTTGTTATCCAAACTATTCAAACAACAAAAAATAAATAATATCTTTTTGGCAGATTTTTATAGTTATAGTTGTCTGATTTTGCCGATTTCGGCAAATGATCTAGCTGATGCAAAAAGTTGGCCATGTCCAAAGTTTCCGTTTGATTGCTTGAAACGAAGAGAAAAGTTAGCATAAAACAAGTAAGAAGGCTCTAGTCGGGAAAGCCCGACTAGAAGATACCCTGAGCCCAGTTGCAATAAAAAAATTAAATTCATAATTGACTTTGGCATACTGATTTAGCTTCAATCGATTAAGTTCGATATCTCCGGTGTTTCTTAACCGATTTGGACGAAACTCTCAGAAAAGTTCTATCATTACCCATTATTCAAACCCTAATTTTTACATTTTCCAAATTCTATATTTTTTTGTTATCGATTCCATGTGTATATCGGAAACCAGAATAGTTATCGATAATTTTAAGCAAACTTGTTCTGCTCATTGTATAGGTGAACTTATATACAAAATCTGAAGTCTCTAGCTCTTGTAGTCAGACAGACGGACGGATAGACGGACATGGCTATATCGTCTCGGCTGTTGATGCTGATCAAGAATATACATACTTTATGTGGTCGGAGATGCATCCTTCTGCCTGTTACGTACTTTTGCACAAAACCATTATACCCTTATTTACCCATTTTATGGGTAAACAGAGGGACAGACAGATAGGGCACAGGTAGTACCTGCAACATATTGGGCTGTACTTATAAAATATATAAATTTATGTCTACCAAGCCAGAACATCAACTAATACAACTTTAATAGTGTCTCGCTCAATGGTTAAAATCTAGCAACTGAATGGATTTGCATTCTTTTATTACTTGACAACAGTATGTATTATTGAAAAATTTTGATATGCGCTCCATTTAAATCTAAATCACAGAAAGATTAAGGTTTTTGTAGAATATATGGCAATATATAATAATATAATACAATTTTCACTTTTCGTTAATAAAATGTGAAATGCGAAGAGTCTTAAATATATTAGAGCTATCCCATTAGTTGTTCGTCTTGCATCAATCAAAGCCAATCACATTGAATATCTAAATTGTATCACAGCAAATCAATTAAGACGGCAATCAGTTCAACCAGCTTTCAATGAGCTTAATTTGTGACGTTTGTAGCACATAAGACAGCATTGTTTTCCAATGTCGGTTTTTCTATCGAGACCAAACAATTTGCACTGACCCATCAATTTAAGCGTTACGCTAAATAAGATGCCAAAATCCAAGACGCCTCGACACATTGACCTCCTTAAGTCTGTTTTGCACTGGAAAAAAAACAAATTATCCAATCGACGCTACAATTAGCGTGTGGATCGCGATTGGCGATTGCATAAGCTCATTATAATTAACAAAAGATTTGCTTTTTCCATCTCTTTCAAAGAGCTTAAGGTATTGGTGCAACCTTTTAGACCATCAAAGTTTTAAATTAAAAAAACTTTCAATGTGCTTAATTGGTAAACAATATTTCAATTCTACTCAGAATGCAGTGTTAAACGGGAAGACAGAAATGTATTGTGTTTATAAAGTAAATTAAATGAACACATAAATAAATTACAAAAATATTTACATGTTATTCTAAATTGACTTACAAACATTTGTATCTCAATTGAACATTACTAACTAAGTTTTTGCCATCCAAATACAAAACGTTATCAATTTGGGTTGCTGAGTGCTGCACAGATTATTTAATTCGTCTATTATTTTCACTGCTTATTAATGTTTTACTTACATGAATAAAGTGTGCTATTTATGTAATACATAGCCGACATGACTGCTGAAAAGCTTAAGGGCTACTGCGAATTCTGATGTAGACAGTTGTATTTTCTGCTTTAATCTTCCTTCTTTTGTGTGTGTAAGCAGCTGTGTGTTAGTGTGCAAGGATTTTTTCATATTTCTCTGAAACTGTCAAAATTACCAGAGAAAATGGGCAGCACTGAGGCCTTAAGCCCAAACCCAACCCAAAGAGCACTTACTGCTGCCTTAGTAATGCAAAATTGAATCTGAAATTAAAAAAAAGAGGCTGAAGAAGGCGCAATTCATTTTTTTTATGTTTGTGTGTATATTTATGAATGTTTGTATGTATATATAAACAACACGCTCTCACATAGATACAAATAGATAAATATATACTATATAAAGGAGCTCAGTTTGTTACATTATTGCGGCAGCTGTGCAAATGTCAAAGTTCACTGGAGAGACCTATAAAAAAGACCAAGAGAGAAAAAGGAAACGAGTAAAAAGAGAGAACCATCGCAGCTAGAGAGTGCGCGCACAATGCTGCGTATACTTAATGCTCCACTAAGACCAGCCAGGGGCTTACCAACTCACACGCACACACACTCGCACTAGCATAACTCAATCGGATTTGAAGGCAAAACGAAATAAAGCCAAACAAATATAGCAGAAAAAAAACCAAAGGCTATCCACTTAGCCTGGCAACTTAAATCACACAAAATATATGTTTACAAATAAATTGCATTGGTATTGGTTTGAGGATTTTTGATATGGCTATTATAAAATGGTTACTAAATTTGTGATTTACAATAGAGTTACCAATTCTGTAGCTAGATAATGAACTAAATAATGGTTTGTTGGCCAATTCCCTGTCTTTATTGAGTATTTTCTAGTGCTACGAGTAGAAGTTATTTTAGAAAATAACAAAAAAATCACACTTGATAGTCTTACATAAGTTAATTTTACTGTCCAATATATTCCAATCAGTTATTTATAAGACCTTCCTTCTTCCTTCTTTAATAAGCGCTACAATTAAATTTACATTTATATGAAATTCTACTTCATATGTACTATTAAAAGTTTTAAACTATTCATGTGTTTAATACAGACGACTATTTTAAGTCGGTGCGATACGAATTTTAATTTATATATTTTATGAATATAAATATATATAATACATTTATAGCAATGCTTTATCATTTGTACATAAAATAGTTTTGTTAAAATTTAACAGAGATTAAATTCTAAAAATAAAACAGCAGCTTAGCAAACACAAATCTAAGCTTTTGTGCGCTCTTTTGGGTCCGCCACAGAAGTTAGCTGTCTCCAAAAAGCCCCAAGCTGTAGCAGCATTACTCAAAGCCACAGAGACCACTCAAAGTAGAGCAACCAGAGCTCGTTAAGTGCAGAAATACACTCAAACACGCAAACACAAACACACAAAACCATATAATTGCAATAAGAAAATGCAGAATAAAAAGCACAGCCAACTGCTAAAGGAGGCATTTTTGTCACTCTCCTTTCTGGCACCAAACTAAGAACCCTTGAAGTCCGCCTCGAGTGTTGACATGCAAACGAACATTTCATTTAACTGCCAACGTAACGCAACAATATTACGTAAGGCAGCGATGAAAACGTTTTCGTCATTTACTTTAATTTGCACAGCTCAATTGACATGGGAATGCGCGTCTTTCAATTATAAGCTTAAGATTAATTATGATTGAGCTAGATCTCACGCTAAAATGTAAATAAATCTTGGACAACGTTATCTACGAATTACTTACTAATAAATCAGCATCCATAAGTTGCAGCCACAGTTTTAGCAGGCTTTGGAAAGTCGAGTTAGCCATTTAGTTATGGAATATAGCCAGAGGAAGTTTAATATAATTTCTTTAATGTATATACTTGCATGTATTTGGCCATTAGAATTCGTAAGAGATTGAAAAAGCAAAAGAGAGAGAGAGAGAGAGAGAGAAAGGTGAGTGCATTGCCAATTGAGCTATGTAAATGTAGCAGTAGTTGAAATGTGAGCGCGCATGCGTCTTGATATATTGGTAAAATTAACTTACCAGCTAATTGACCATGAGAAGAATTGCTTGTGCAAGTATTTCCCAGAACGATTTGCAGATATCAAAGCGTGCTTAACATAAATTAATAAATTTATATTAAATCAAAACTTATTGTTGTTTCAATTTATTCAGCAAGGAACTAAGTTTATTATCACAAGAAATTATTAGGTATTATTTTATTTAGATCTCTCAATATAACAATACGAAAACACAAAATGATTGACCCTTCTTATTAAATTGCAGTCGAAGAGTGTTTACTGTTTAGCATTCGCAGTTTATTTTAAACTCATTTTTTGTGATGGTATAATCATTCCTATTTCCTAAGCTGAATTCACACGCTAATCATAATTCTTCAAGGCTAGCTGATGATTAATGGCTTTACAAAATGATTGCAATGACAACGCCAATTCGACCATTTTTGCGCCTTATAATTTGACTTGTTCAAAGTCTGCTCTACGTCACACTGCGTATGCGTATTTTTATATGCGTATGCGTATTTTTTAAACAAAATAGTATAAGTTAGCGTTTATAAAATTGGAACAATTTTATGTCTGCACGAAGTTAATATAAAAGAAAAACCTATATGTATTGTATTGATTAGAGCGGCAAGAGCCACACAATTTTTTAGAATTTTTGTTCACTTTGTTATTGATTTCCCTTGTAAAACATCGTTCTGAGAGTGGAAAATCCGATTAAGTTGCTTTGAAACTTAACCGCATCAATATTATACAAGTATGAAAGCCAATAAATGCCAAGGTTTTCGTAACCAATTAAAACATCCAAAAATAAACAAGCATCTGAGGAAAGCAACTTGGTCAAAAGGGAAATGCCGAAACTAGGCGACATTTTAATCACACTCAATCGCAAACCAGAAATGTCAACTAAAAATGTATACTAGAGCATACACACCCACAAAACAGGCTCCTTTAGCCCTGCTCAAATTGCTGCTAGATTCAAGAAAATGCCAAAAGTAATGCATTGTGTAACCAGTGAGCAGGGAAGTGGCTACACAAATGGGAATGAGAGCGTGGCAGAAAAGATAGTTTTTGTTGTTGCTAGAGCCGCTATACACCCGCACCCTTCCCTCGGATTACCAAATGGGGCTAAGGAAGAAAACCATTGTGCGCACTTATTTTTTACGTAAACGTCTTACTTGACATTTAACCTAAAACTTGCCTTTTAAAACACACTTAACATTAAGTATTAGGTTTACTTTGTCAAATCAATAAATAGAAGAATGTTGAAAATGAGAGTGTATATATATATATATCTTTTAGCTCAAAAATTTTAAGTAATATGTTGATTAAATAAATAAATAAATTAAATAAAAATATAAGCCCAACATGGCCACAGTCACAAAATTTTGGTTACTCGTGGTGTACAAAAGTAATATATTTTCTCTGTAATGCATTAAGCTTACAACTTATTTGTTTATAAATTACCTTTGGAAATAAAATGTCAATATCGATACTTAACAAATTTATTTTCTTTTCCTTTTTGCAGCAAAAATTTTACTTTTCTATTGTATTTTTTATGCGGCGTTAACTGGATTCTTTGCTGCCATATTTGCGGTGTTCTATCAAACATTGGAGGACGATAAGCCGAAATGGATGCTTGACAATGGATTGATTGGATCGAATCCAGGTATAGCACCTTGAAAGACAGCATTCATAATATGCAGCATGAATGAAATCAAATGCATGAGATTCACAAAACTGTAATATAGAATTGAAATTGAAATTTTAAACAATTTATATTGTTTTAGGACTTGGTTTTCGCCCAATGCCACCAGAGGCGAATGTTGAGAGCACTTTGGTTTGGTACGAATCATCGAAGGAAGATAATTATAAGTATTGGGTTGAGGAAACTGCACGATTTCTGAAATGTAAGTAGAGCTCTAATTCTTTACCTTGGGTGCAAATTTTAATATTTCTTACTTTTAATCAATCTTAATTGATACATATATGCACATTTGTAAATTAAGACTTAAGACTTCAATATACGAAAATTTAATTTGTTTAAATTTCTTTACATTTCATATTTATGTACCACACACATTCGTTTTTTTTTTATTATTTTTTAATTTATTTTTTGTCAATAAACACAGATCACAGTAAGTGAAATATATCTTCTTTTTAAAAATAAGAAAAACACTTTATACCCTGAGCCAAATGCTAAATGAGTTTTAGAAGCTTCTTAACTAATCCCTTAAAGTATTTTATGAACCAAAAATTTGTGTATTTTATCTAAAACTAACAAACCTGTCTAACCTTAGCTTACGACGATATACCCAAGGGAAATCAAGTCAACTGCTCGTTTGATCATCCGCCACCAGATGGCAAGGTCTGCGGCGTTGAAGTTAGTAGCTTTGCGCCCTGCACTATCGATAATAACTTTGGTTATCACGTTGCCAGGCCCTGCATATTCCTTAAATTGAATAAGGTAATAGAACAATTTTGCCTTTTGTACAATTCACGCATATTAGTATATGACATCTCTCGGATTTATCAGATTTATAGCTGGGTGCCAAAAATTTACAACGATTCAAAATCTTTGCCTGCTGACATGCCTGAGGAGTTAAAGCAACACATCAAAGAGAAGCAGAGCCTGCGACCAAATGAGGTTAGTTTTCATCAGAAACATATAATTAATTGCTATTATTTTAACAATCTTATGTTTTCTAAATCTGATAGACTAACGTTGTTTGGGTGTCGTGCGAGGGTGAAAATCCAGCTGATGTTGAGAACATTAAGGCCCGCGATTATTATCCACGTATGGGATTCCCCCATTACTATTTCCCGTTCAAAAATATTGAAGGCTATATACCACCAATCGTTGCCGTACAATTCACCGTCGAAAGTAAGTATCTTACCTTTATTTACAGATACAGTGGGGAAATATAAAGGTAAATACTTAAAAGTCTTGTGAAATTGGCTTTCCAACAAATACGATAATTTTTTAATGCAAGGAAAACTGGTATTATCAGCTCGATTTGGGCTTTTGACTTCTGTTTTGAAACAGTGCCACAAATCAATGAGTGAAAGTGCGTGTTCCACTCCACATGCCTATGCAAGCATTAAATCAATGAGCAAAACTGTCTGCAATGGAAATTAAACTCAAACCAAATGGCATACCTCACGAGTTTCCGCTTCTTTCTTTAACCAGTTGCGTGTACAAACACAAAAGAGCTGCACGCGACCCAAATACCACGAAAATATTTATATACAAATAACAAAGAAGAAAATAATAAAAAAAGAGCCAATTTCATGGTACAGTAAACTATTCAAGTTGGAATAGAAGAACGGAAAAGGACTTAGCAAGCAATTAAAAAGGAAGAGCTCGGTTCTCAATGGTATAAGGGCCATTCAATAAACCTGCTTAGCGAGACGTTAAGGAAAAATGAAAAGATTATCCAGGTCAAGCGAACTAAAAACAATTTGTAGCGTAATGCAAATAATAAATAACTAATAATTTTCTTATTGTTTTGGCTTAATATTTTTATACCCTTCACATGTGAAACAGGGTATATTGAGTTTTGTCATGAATCTGTAACGCCTTAAAGGAATGATGGGAGACCCCATAAGGGTATAAGGGCCATTCAATAAACCTGCTTAGCGAGACGTTAAGGAAAAATGAAAAGATTATCCAGGTCAAGCGAACTAAAAACAATTTGTAGCGTAATGCAAATAATAAATAACTAATAATTTTCTTATTGTTTTGGCTTAATATTTTTATACCCTTCACATGTGAAACAGGGTATATTGAGTTTTGTCATGAATCTGTAACGCCTTAAAGGAATGATGGGAGACCCCATAAACTTTATATCAAAATGATCAGGACGAGCTCAGGAATTGTTTTTTGTCCGTCTGTCCGTCTGTCTGTTTCAACACGATTTCTGGCCAAACTGCTGAACCGATCTTGATGAAACTTTCACAGATTGCTTAGATCATGTCGAAAAATTACCAACAACTGCACAGAAACATAAGAGGGGGAGCATTGATTTTGCTGTGTGAAGGGTATCATAGTCTTGGCATAGCCAAAATTAACTATGTTTTTTATATATATGTTTTATTTAGAATCTGTCATGCTTTTTTTTACTGATCCCAAAAGTATGCTACACATTTAAATAGATGTGCAAATTTTTAATGTGGAATGTATAGTTTACAGTCGACCTACCATGTCAAGAATTTAAAGGGTACAAGGAAAAACGTCGTTATATAGAAATACATATGTGATTAAAAACTTGTCTTTTTCAAATCGAGTTTAATTAGAAAAATCACTTCGGCTTATACTTCAAGCCCGTTAGGTGAAGCAAATACATTTTCAGGAACGGTATTCCTTGCTTCTAACTCATGCACGGCCATGATATCCACAAAAAAATGGAGTTAGCCCTACAACAAAAATGTCTACGTCGCTAATCGATTTTGCGAGTCACAAATATATCACCAAGTCAGTGTGCACTGAGCATCATTCACCAATATGTATATGCAGTAATTCGCTTAGAAGAAGATTTAAACAATTCTTTTAGAAGTGGTTATGCACAACATTTTTTTTTACGATTTTGTGGCCCAGCTTCGAGCTTCCTGCATGGGCGCACACAGCGTGTATTTTTTGTGTACAATAATCTGCTTGTGCATCTAGCTGGCGACAAAAAGTAGGGTCCTCGAAATTAATTTGTTATACAGAAAAGTTCGTTGCATGGAAGTTCTACTGTTTATATATATTCTAAGAATACAACTTCTAAAACAACGTTGTGGTTTAAATTTCTTTTTAAGCATTCTATAACTATTGACGCTCTGCTCTTTTTTTCCAATTTGAAGCCGGCGTCTTGATCAATATTGAGTGCAAAGCCTGGGCTTACAACATCAAACATGATCGCTCGGATAGGAGAGGATCCGTCCACTTTGAGTTAATGGTCGACTAAGAAAAACGCAATGGAATCGCATCAGTAAAAGGCTTAAAGCTACAAAAACAGCGAGTTGGATGTGCGGAGATGCAGTGTGAGGCCAGAATTCGTAAGGGGATGGAATGAGACGGCTCGAACCAGGCATAAAATGAATATTAAGATGAAAGTTAAGCAAAAGTCACGCGTGACAAAACACACACACACACATACACAAAGTAGCAGCAAGCAAAAAGAAAAAACAAAACAAAATCAAGCTAAAGTAATAAAAATGCAAAATAAATACAGCAACAACCAAAGAAAAACTAAAAAAAGAGCTACAAAAATAAAAAAATAAAAAAAAATAATAATAATAACATGACTAAACCTAGCGCAAAAAAGCTAACACTACCCAGCGCCCTACACAAACATACACAAAAACACTAAATAAATAAAAGAAAGAAACACATACTTTATTTGTTAGGAAAATTTTATTTAGTTAACAATTTAGGCAAGAAATAGCAAATGGTTGAAATTGGCAAGCCATATAATTTAGCGCAAATATGATATTATAAAAAAAAAAACATATTGTTGTTAAAAGAACTTTACTTTGTTTTTGGTGTATTTAAATAATAAAGATATAAACGACAAACAGCGCAGCGAACAAAATATAAACAAAAAAAATATGCAGCATTTGTTCTTAATTCAATGAGAAACGTGTTAAATACATAAAAACCAAACATTATCTATAAAAAATAACTTAAAATAAGTTAATGAAAAAAAATATATGAACAATTGTAACGCATATATGTATACACGAATACATACATGATTACAAACATTGTGAACATAAAACTCCTTACCCCCCTCCAACACGAAAATTAAAAACCCAATTTCGAGTAAAAACTATAAACAATTTTCACACTTATCACAAAAATATAATTTGTTATAAATATAAAAACAGACAGCATTATGGCCATAAGCAACAAGAGCAAAGCATAAAATAACACATGTTTAACTAAAAATGTCTAAATAAAATACTAAAAAAAAAAAAAAATTGTGTAGATCTTAAATTTAATAAAAAAGGATGGAAAACAGCAATGAAACAAAAACAAATAGACACAAAAGAAGAAAGGTATAAATATACAAAAAAAAAAAAATAACAAAAAAAAAAACACAACACATTTATAATTAATACTCTTCACTAAATATGAAAATCGAAAAAAAAAGAAAAGAAAAACAAATGAACAATATCATTATTGTGAAAATTGCATCAAGATAAAACAAGAAAATATAAAAAATTAATATATGTATACATAAAAGAGTTGAGGCATAAACACAAAAATATAGCTGAAAGTAAAGTACAGAGTAACTGGTTACAATAAAAACAAAAGGAGTAAATAAAATTAAAAATATATTATGTATACACAGAATTCCCAAAGAAACATAAATAATAATAAAAACGAACTTAATTTACCAAAATAAAAAACCCTACCTTTTCGATATCACAATTTTCAACAGATATCCTAGGAAACAAGGGCGATCCACAACAGCCTCTTCAGAATGAAAGGAATAAGGCAGAAAGGGCAAAAAAAAAAACAAACAAAAAACAAGCGAGAGCAGCTGCAGTTTCCATATAAAATGACAACAGACCCAAACGCACACCCAAACATTTATTTTCGCAAATAATTTGTCCCATTTAAGTTGTAGAACTTGGTTTTTCATTTTGTTTTACCATCTTGTATTGACTTTTAAGACATCTTCAAGTATAGGCCTCAACTAGCTTAACAATTTTCTCGCTCTCTTGAGACCTTGCCCTACCCATAAAAATTAAAAAAATAAAAAATAAATAAAAAAATAAAAAATATCAAAAAATCAAATAAAAAATAAATAAGCTAAATCTCTTAAATGGCATACCAAGCTTTATAACTAACCCCTTTTTACCATCCACTTAACTAGTGCTAGTTTAAATTTAAGAAGCAGAAAGGGGCAAGAAAAAGATTTAAAAAAAAAACAACATAAAATGTTACAGATTTGCTACACATGCAGCAAAATTGCTAAATAATAGTTTAATGGAAAATGTTATACTTGAATATATATTATAAATATATTAATGACAACTCATTACTTTTACTAAATGAATTTCAAACCTTAACAAAATCGAACGAAAATTCAGGTTTAAGTTTCCAAATTCAAATTTGGCGGCCTTTTTAGACAATTTGGTTGTTATCAAATCATTTTTCAAAACCATTTAAATTGTTCGAGAACAAGCTTTTGGCTTTTTTACTAGTTCCTGGAAATAGCAAACTTCAATTTAACTTTTAGTAAAATAAAAATTGATAACATTTTTAGCAACAAATTTTAAATAAAATGAATTTCACACAATAGTTTTCTATCAACATTTTCTGTTGCTTGTTTTCCTATAAATTAAACAAATGCAAATTAAAAAAAAAGAAGATAATTAAGTAGCGAACAAAATGCTGCAGTTTGCATCAAGTAAAAAATAAACAAATAAACATGCGTTGTGAGATTTATTCAATTATTATGATTTTTTTTAAAAAATAATAATAATTTTCACTCACTGTCTGCTATTAAATGTCAGCAACTTAAATTTACTTTGCCAAAATTTCGAATTATAACGCACAATTTTTATTACATCAGATCAAGAATTAAAAATTATTATTATTATTATTTTTTTTTTTTTGGTTTGGATTTTATTTCTGACCTGGGCAAAGTGTGTTCCCAAAACCGCCGATAAATATTAGTAGTTTATATAGGGTAACAAAAGCTATAAAATATAATATTAAATGAGAATAAAGCGTAAATCATACATAATATATTTAAACAAACAAAAAATATATAAAAAAAAAACTGCCAAGTTAATGTTTGACCGTATAGCGCGTGTATATTTAAATTATTAACTACAACAAAATTGGCACTAGAATTTTGTTTAACAATTCCCGATGACAATTACGATCCAAAATTGTGGCATACTTTGCACTTATTAGCAAGCGGCAACTACTAAAACACACTTCATAGAGCGTATTAAACAAGTATATACTATATATATATATATATATATATATATGCATATATGTATAAACTGCCATTTTAACACCAAGTGTATAGAAAACAAAAACTTAAATACAAAAAAAAAATATAACAACAACAAAACTCTATTTTGTGTACAAAATATCAACAACAATTTTCGTAATCAGCACAACGCAAAAACAATAAATGTTTTTTAATTCTCAAAAAATGTAAGACATACAAAACTAAACATATTTCAAAAATGATAAAGAAAAAACTTCTTCAAAAACTTTCAAACATTTTTATGATTGGCTTTGCTTACAAATGTGGCAGTTGTTTATTTTTAGGATTTAAAGCCAACAAGCAAAAATGGCATTTATGCATTCGCAATATTTAAATAACAATCTTATTGAAATTGACTCAAGTTGCGCTGCTACGACTGAGTTTTATTGTTATTAACCACTGCCACGCCCACATGTGGGTGAAGTATTCCACAGATTTCAGCGTGAAGTGTGCAATTTTTTTGGATCACAATTTGCCCAACTCCCGTAAACCTTCTCGCAACGCGTGCAAATTGCAGAGCAAAAAAATTTATAGCATCTTATAGAAAAACTATAGGAAATATAGCTTGCAAAAAATTGGTTAATGCATATGGTATTTATAATTTGCAAACCCATTTGGTTGAAGCAATTATTACAAAAAAGTATTTATTATTTTAAAAATATGATATTTAGTTCTAAGAGATGTATACAATTATGCATACATACATATGTTACATAAATGGTAAAATATATAAAAAAAATACAGCATGTAAACTATAATTAAGAACGATTAGAACACCCACATTTTAATTTACAACAGTTAACCAGAACAGTTAAGAACAAATTCAGATTTAAGGCTACAAAACTTGCAGTTGGTTAAAATAATTTATCTGAAAAAAAAGGAACAGGACACATTATAAATATATTAGTTGGAGAATTGTAATTGTAGACAAAAGATTACCTAATAATTACAACAACAATACATAACTGTACCAAAAGCTAGTTGTTTCAAAGAAGGAAAGTTTAAAAACAAACAAAAACAATAATCACAATTCATTTGCTCTGATTTCAACATTAATTTTTAATGTAACTAGAACACAAAAAGATAAACCTAACAGAATTGCTTTAATTTAGTCTTAAAAGTGAAAATTATAGGTAAAAACCGTAATAAAAATACAAGAAAATCATGGGAAATTTAAAATATATGTAACATATATATATGTGTAACAAAATGAATGAAAAAAAAAAACAAATACTGCTTTTGTATCGTTTAAGTTTAACTATAAATCAATGACAAAGTTTAAACATTAAACGCAAAAACATCAGATGTAATAATAACAAATGAACTTACAACAAACGAGTAACTGAACATCAACAAGAACAACAACAACAACCAACAGCAGAAAGCTTAATTGAAATTGAAAAAGTCATGTGTATGAATAACAAAATACGAGAAACTGTTTGAAAAATTTTACTGAATTCAATAAAAATATTATGTTGATATGGAATTAACTAATTCCAAATAAACAAAAAATATCGAGTGCGTTTAAGTTTATTTCAAAAAACAGTAGCACCGCTCAATAATTTCCATACATTTAGGGTATTCAGTAGCTATGCGTAAAGTACTAAAGTGTTATATGAAAGCTTTACAACAAACACATAGAAGCATTTTTAACACAGCAAACATGTATTATATATAACACTTTACGCACATAGCATAGCTACTGAATACCCTAATTATTTTCTTAGATTACATGTTCTTACAATCAACACATACATATGTATGTTAATTTATTTTTGGAAACAATTCTCACTTGTTGTCATACGTACATACATATGCACATATGTACAAGACAGGTAAATTCATACATACATGCATATGTGATTGATTTATTCCGGTGTATTAACTAGAGATTACTAGCTAGTACTCTCAATTTATACAGCATATACAGCATATACACAGCGATTAAATCCTTTATTGCTTTTCATATTTTCTGAGTTTTTGGCATCACATGAATTTGCTACAGCTGTTTTTTTTCGTTCCGTAACATCGATATGAAATTTGGTTGCTATCTATCGCTTTGCCATCACGATGTATCGCAGAGTATTTGTTCAACAAGTATATATCGTAACTTTTTTGCCATTCACTACGAATTAAATAACATAGGATACATAATTTTTATTTTAATAAAGTATGGTGTGCGTATAAAGCACTATTAAAATATCGAACTTCAAAATAAATATATTAACACAACCAAATATTTTGTGTCATAATCGATGATGTTTTATCGGAGCTTGGAACCACTAATGGAAACCGATACAATTAATAAGTAGTTCGATGAGGTGAAAAGAACTAGTAAAAATTTCTTGAGACCGCGTCACTTTTTTTCATTTTAAACTAATTTAATAAAAACGTGAATAATTATTAAATATAAGTATTTGAATTCATAAAATTTGGAATTTCACATCACAACAATACGTAAACGCTTCAGCTGTGAGCGCACAACGTCAAAAGAGAAGAATTCACAGAGTAGAAGATTGCAAAAACGGCGTGCAAAAAAAAGGACGCCGTCGCCAAAACGTAAAACAACGCAGCATTCCAGCACATAATCCCGAGCATACAGACGCCCCACAATTATCACTAAAATGAGCAAAGATATTTACTACTCCGATAAATACTATGACGAGAAATTTGAGTACAGGTGAGTGAGGCGCATACAAATTTAAAGCGGGAAAATAATTGTGATCAATTTTTATTTGTGATTGAATATGTGTGTATGTAAAATGTACTCTTTCTCTCTCTCGTTTTGCAGACATGTGGTCTTGCCAAAAGAGCTCGTCAAGCTGGTGCCCAAAACGCATTTGATGACAGAAACCGAATGGAGATCAATTGGTGTACAGCAATCGCGGGGCTGGATTCATTATATGATTCACAAGCCAGAGCCGCACATTTTGCTATTTCGACGTCCTAAGACGGAGGAGTAAGCATACAACAAATCGCTCACATTCGGTTCCATACACACATGCACGCACAAATACACATACATATATAAACAGCGTTCAGACACAGCTGACGTTGCGGAGCAGCTGCTGCCGCTGCGACTGCGCAAATGGTGGTAGCTGCACAAATTTTGCGGCGGCGGCTTAAGTTCAACAACACAACAAAACCCACCAAAACACTCACATACAAACTACGCATACATTTTTTTTAAACACCTTTAACTATAACTTTTAAAATGCACTGCTAAGTTTCGAAGAGAAACAAGTTTTGCACCTTTTGGATATTTTTATATAAACATTTAGAAATACGTTGCCATATGCTTCTATATATATGAATAGAGTATCATAAGAGATTGCCATATGTAAAAATTAATCCATTTTTCCGTCACTGGCCTGCTGTTAATTCCTCTTATGCGCCTTTATTTAGCAACCCGTTTTTGCCAAGTTGAAAATTATCAATAGTTAAGTGAGACTTTATTTGTGTTAGGACTTCCACTTGGAAACGCGATATTAAAGATGCCTGCACATTTTCACTTTAATATTAAAGAAAATATGATTTGTGATCTTGAAAATTTTAATCAATACATAATGCATACGTTTAAACATAATATAAACTTATAATAAAATAAAAATAAAATAAATATGTATATTTATTGAGGAAACTTTCGGCGTTGATTGCTTAAAGTTTTTCAATATCCAATTTTAATAATGTTTTAAATAACACAGGTAGTTTTCTTAATACTTAGTTATTATCAGAGAATTTATAATCTATGAAAATATCAATTTAAAACGATATAGCAAAGTTTTGTGACGCAAAGTACGTAAAACAGACATCCACCTCAAATACTATCATATAGTATCTTAAAGAACAAAATAACTTTCGATTAACTTTTCAACTACCGAATTAAATGTAAATAGATTTCTAATATGCTTTGAAGCTCTAGATTAGGCAGGAAAAGTTGACTGATAAATGTATATAAAATAACTATCCGGAAATCCTATGAAATACTATATTGTAATGGTTAAGTATTGCAACAAGTATGTATTTACGATATTTAAAATGATTGAATGTTAAAAGCTTATCATGCATTTCCCTAAATGAATTTCCGTTTGACATTTAGACTCTCTTAAATTTGATATATATCTGTTTGACCAGACAATTAACAATTTGAAGCCAATTTGTAATTGATTGTAATCGATCCTTCATTCAAACCTACATTGCATATGCATAACCAGCTGACTGCTGACCAGCACACAATCGAAACTTTCAGCTTAACGAAGATTTAATTTTAATTAATGCCTTTTAATTGTAAGCTTGCATTATTCTTAACCAATCCGCTTAAGAATGATGTACACTAAATAGCTACGTAAGTGAACATTTTTATTGATGTTATTTTTATTCTAAAAGCTTTGTTAAGAATCCGTGATTTTGGAAAACAGCTAAGTGTTAAAGAAGTTTATCGACTTTTCCGTTTAAATTGTCTTTGAACTGTCCAACCCAAATCGGGAAAGCAGAAGATGGTATCTTCTATATAAAAATTCCGGCGCTAACTGTGTCCAGTAGCTGAACCGAAAGAATGTTTTCGTGACTGCTCAATGTGTGAATATATCTTGCTAAAGTCGGAGATAACTTCCTTGGCAGTGAACGTGAATTAAATTAGTTTTTTTTTTTTTTTTGTAAGGAAAGATTTTAAGATCTGTTGTTTTTGCATGATTTCTATTTCTTTGAATATTTATAAAGATATACGTATCTGAATATTTGTAGAAAAATAATACGCCGTTTGTTTTTATACTAACCATTGACGTTCAAGCATACATAAATATCTTTATAGCATAGAATTTGTGTATATAATGATACATTCCACTTTCCAAAATGAAGATCGACAGTTCCGGTAGAAATGCCTAAGCACGTTTTTGTACATATTCTCATGCTACATGCTACATAGTATATGTGGTTCTGTGGACAAATGCAAGGGTAACTCTGCTTGCTGGCTACAAATTCACCACTGAAGGGATGAGACTACGACAAAAGCGCTGTCAGCAACGGTAATTTACTCGCTGCTAGGCCCTGCCATTTATACGTAGTTATCAAATAGCGACAAAAAACCCCGATAAGCTTATTCGGTATTATATTTTATCATATTTCAAGCACACTTTCCATACAGGGAGTGTTGCAAATTTGTCATGAATTTTTTTTGTGTTTAAGCTCAGATGTCAAAAATTGTATTTGACACACATAATTTTAAAGTTTGTCAAAATTAAGTAAAGATTTGCAACCCAAATGTAATAATAATAATGTAATAACACCAACCAACGAAAATTACTTAATCTACATGTACAATTTTAGTCTAACATGTAATAGTCTTTTATCACAGCACATTGTAATGTGATATTCATATTTATGAAGCCTAGTATGAAAGGGTATCAGATCTTCAGCGTCTCTACTGCTGACTGCTGTTTCTTGTTTTTGTTTTTCCCACCAGCGTGCGCTGGTTTGTGTCACCAACAGTCGCCAACGGTCAGCAGCAGTAGAACTAAACCCCAAGGCAAATCGAATTGAAGCAGATCAAAGGCAGCTGTGACACTACAACTGTGTGTTGCTGATTTTTATTACTATTTATTATATGCGATGCGATTTGAGTGAGTATCACCATGGGGAAAGGCGGAAATAGTTAATTGCCAGTTCTTTATTTTTTGCATACCTTCGACGCTTTTGCTCAAACTTCTTAGGGGCGCCCCAAAACGTTAAGGGTTCCCATTACAAGTTCAAAGTTTTCATGATAAGGTAGCAGTTTTAAACAGAATAATTTAAATACACTATTCTATGCTAAGGTTATGAAGACGTGAAGCTTGTGTTTCTGGGGATGGAAGGGGTAATCTCTGGATGTACTAAACCGATATAGAAAATGTTTGTAGAAAGCTATGTAACTTGGGAATATCATAGGCTGAATTAATAATGTCAGTATGCCTCATAGAAAGTCATAACTAGCTAGATATTTAAACGACAGTTTTGTTCTTAGAGCGCTTTAAAAGAACCTTAGAGCAATTTCTGAGGAAGGTCTGGTAAACATCGCTACATTGCAGTGAATTTTAGGCTGCAAGCTGATTTGCAATGTGGAGTTAGGCGCGGAACACAAAAGGCTGATAGAAAGAAACAGTTTATCAGTTCGAGCGTCCAGCCGGTAAGTAATAAAATGATGGAAGGTATGATTCAAAATTAATCGTGGGGGGAGACCTGGTACTCATTCATGACAAAGAAGAGTCGGGCTTTCACGCGAATTGCAGACAAATTTGGAGAGCCAGGTACCGTGGTCAAGCGGCTTGACGATGTGGAATGCTGGATACAAGAGGCGGATAACCGTATGACCCCATTAAAAGAAGGGCATTTAGAGACTGACGTCCTATCAAAGGAAATTATGTTTTGTTTGAGTCGAGCAAAGCTTAAACAGAAGGCAATGGTACATAAATGAGAAAGCAGGCCGTGGCATTCAGATTCATAAGACAACACAAACACAGGGCTAACCCTCATAAATTTATCTGGCAAAGGAAGTTTTCAATGTAATGAACTCTTAAAACTTAGCTTTTGACTACTTGGGGCGCATGGGATAACGAATTTGAAAGCTCGGAATATCTGAACGTTTTGTTTTTATTTACATAGCTTAAATGTATGTCCTAAAAGAGTGAAGTCATTTAGAAAAAAACTCATATAGATGATGCTGGACCCAGAAAACCTCACGACTGCTCCTTTTAACTAAAACTTATGTGACAATCCTTTTACAATACATTTAAATAGGTCGCTGCGACTAATGGTAGAGGTTGAGTAAATTCCTTTTTTTTTGCAATGTCGGTCTGTCTGTCCGAGATTCTTCAAGCTAGAGACTTGAAGCTCTGCAAGTATCTTGGTACATGTGCATCTACATTTCGACAAGCCCATAAAATTCGAGGTGCAAATCAATAAAACACACATAGTATATCCCACAATTCACCAAGTTTTGAGGGAAGATTGCTGGTTATCGGCTTAAAAAAACTGGATATTGCATTATACGCGATACCGAAGGTAAAGAGTATATTGAGTTTGTGCAATGTCCGTCATAGTGTCTGTCCGTCCCTATGTTCAAAACTTTTTGCCACACCCTTCTAGCTAGAGACTTGAAACTTTCCAATTCTCTTTATCCATGGGATAGTAAATTTAAGTGTCAAGATTGGGGCTCTACTATAGCTGGGGGCTGGAAAATCGATAAGTTAGATAACTCAATACCGATAAATCCACATGTTTCGCACATCCTTACAGCTAGAACTACACATTTGGTAAGAAGATAGCAACTATCAACCCCCAAAAAAATGCATCAAAAATTTTGGAGCCACGCCCACCCATTACGCCCCCGCATTTTGAAGTCAGAAATGGCTATACCTCCCACAGATTTTTAGCTAGAGCCACCAGATTTGGTGGCAAGATAGTTGCTGATGACCCCCCAAAAACTGCATCAAAAGTTTGGATGGCACGCCCACCAATACTGCCCTAGCGGCCCCCATCCGCCACAACGCTTCGTCAATAAACGGGAATGCGTACCGTAATGTACCTTCCAGAGTTGTGAAGCTAGAGTCACCAAATTTGGTAGGAAGATAATTGGCAACGACCCCCAAAAATCTGCATCAAAGTTTTGGAACCAGTCCCACCCATTCCACCCCCTTTTCCCACCTTTTACAAACTTCGAGCTAGAGTCACCAGATTTGGTATGAAGATATCAATTGACATTCCATAAAGATCTGAAGCAAACATTTTGATGCCACACCCACGGTTGCGTCCGACTGCAACGTTTCCACTTGTTTTCTTATGTAACCTTAATATAGGGAATATATTCTTACTTTTTTCAAAGTTGTGATGAAAGCATTATGTTATAAGGACAAAGTTTTTTTTTTTTTTGAGAGTTGACTATTATTTAGGAACTTGCAATGAAGTTTTCAAATTGGTCTACTCCATCAGGTACTCAAAATTTACAACCACTTTCATTGAAGAAGTCCGAAAGGCCATCTTTAAAGCTCATTAGATTACCTGTCGAACTTTAAATAACCCCTTATAAAGAGGGAAAACGTTGCAGTCGGACGTAACTGACTACGGTATACTCTGATAACACAGTAAAAATAAGGGTAAAACGAGTCCTTATTGATAACGGGAAATCCGGTTGAAGCAGGGGTGCACGCTGCCGTTTAAAGATTGGCTGATGCAGATCTCTAAAGGATGCCGCTAGCTATATTGCCACCAAATTTGATTACTCCTTTAAATGGTGGGTGACAGAGGGCGGTATGGATGGGCTTGGCTGCCCAAGTTTTGCAGGCTTTGTGGTAGCTCTCTTTTAGGATATGTGAAAGATACACGCATTCAACTTTTTTTTTAAGAGGCGGTGGGGAATAGTTTTTGGCTTTAAAATTTTTTATGTATGCTTATCTTTGCGGGATGTCAACAGCTATCTTCTTACCAAATTTGGTAACTATAGCGGCAAGTATGTGGGAGATTTGTGAACTTATCGATTTTGAGTTATCGATTTGGTCGATTTTCCAGCCCCCTAGAAGGCGCAGAATCACAATTATGACTTTCGAAGAAGATGTTTGCAAAGTTTTCCAGCATCTAGCTAGGACTAACAGACAACATGACAGACATTGTAAAACACATCGATTATAATTAACTGTTTTTTGAAATTTTTTTATATAAAACTAAAACTTCTTAGTATTTTCCCAAATTCTAAGGCCATCCGAAACAAAACTCACTGAGAAAATGAGCTCCGCGCCAGTGGAACTTTTCAAAGCTAGAGACTTGAAATTCTTCATCAAAAGAATGCCACGCCCATTCGATCTGCTCTTAGCCCCTCGTCTTTAAAACCGGACCTTCGAGTGCATTCCAAAATGTTTGATCCAGAGTCAAAAAATTTGGTTGGAAGGTATCTGGTGACATCCCACAGAAATATGACACTCATTTTTTTTTCTACGCCTTCCCATAAAACCCAAGTTTTAAAGTCCGAAATCTTCATATCTTAAACAGTTAATGAGCTAGAGTCAATATAGTAGCTAGTGCAATCCCTCAAAGATTTGCATCAAAATATCTTTGAACGCAGCAAACACTACTGCTCCCATTTGCAAGCGGATCCCCACACACACGTTTTAATACAAGTTTCAGAGTACTCCACAATCGGCTGTGACCAACTGCAACGATTTCACCTGTTTTATATTCGTGTATGCGCAATTCATGACATCAATCTTTTATTTAATAATTTTTTTCCACCCGAATTTTCAGATATATTCTAGTATGTAGCCAATTTAATAAAAATTATTTAAAAATTCTAAGCTTAAACAATTTGAGCAAGCTACTGAATGCTTGACTTTACTTCAATCTTCGATACCATCGGATCAAGTTATTTCTATTCAATTATCACATATAATCATTACTTTGTATTTAGTTTTTTTTAAGTATCAAATTGGGGGCAGTGACACCTCTCATAGGGCCCGAGCCGTATTTTGGTGCAGGAAGAAGCACAAAACGCCAAGAGCTAAGGAATGAAGAGAGATATTTGCAAAGAAAGAGCTGGGCAAGGACACCAGGACTCAGACAAGCAAAGCTTCTCTTGGGTAGCTAAAGCTTCAAACGGTTTAAGCAAGTAATATCAATGGGTAAAAATAGACTCAGGATACTCCCGGTCTCTTGACAGGACATTCCAGACTACGAGGTCACATAGCTAGGTATAGTCAGCAGCCGGAATTTCAGACTCTGCGAAATTTAAGCAGAATCCTCCTTGCATATTATAGCAGAATGCGTACTCTTAGTAAGGAAAATAAATAGGTTTCTAGGAAAACATATTGTACAAAGTATCGATTTAGAAACCACGACCCGACAGTGACAACAACAACGCTTATTTATGCAACTTGCATTTATGCAACACCTGGGCCTGATGGAAGAGCTATAGGCCAAGAAGAGGGCACGATAGGTCTGTTGGGTCGCAGTGCATCCACTCCCAATAGAATAATAATCAAATTGTTCAAATTCAAATTATATATGTTTTTGATGCTATGTGTATATCAAAATCCAGATGAGTTATCGATAGTCTTTAGCTCTTAGAAGGACAGCCAAACGGATATTTGTACAAAACCACAGTTTTGATTAATTATTTTAAGATCGCCTGACCAAAACACCAAACAAAGAATACAGTAGCGCTGTAGTCCAGACAGTTTTATAAGTAATTGTGCAAGTTAAAAGTTCAGGGTATCTACTAGTCGAGCTTTCTCTGCCACAGTGTAAAACTTCTTGTTTTCACACTTTGTAATAATATTCAGATTCCCCCAGTATGAGAATAACAAATAATTTCGTAGTCTGGTTTTAACTATTTTATACATATTGAATGTGTTGACCAAAAAACATCTTCACATTGCAACTTTCAAAGCATGAAATAAATTTGTCTAAGTATTTATACTCGTTACCGAAAAAAAAGAGTATATTGGTTTCTTTCAATGTCCGTCATGGTGTCTGTTCGTCCATATGGTTGCAAGTATATTCCACACCCTTCAAGCTGGAGACTTGAAAATTTCCAATTCTCTTTACGATAACTGGGGGGCTGCCAAATGGATAGATTCGATAGCTCAACCCGATAAATCTTTCGATAAATATTTCGCACATCCTTACAGCTAGAACAACCAAATTTGGTAAAAAGAGAGCTACTAGCAACCCCCAATAAACTGCATCAAAAATTTTGGAGCCACGCCCACCTATTCCACCCCCCGCATTTTAAAGTCAAAAAAGCTTATATGTCCCACTGTTTTTTTAGCCACCAAATTTGGTGCCAAGATAGTTGCTGATGACCCCCCAAAACCTGCATCAAAACTGGATGCCACGCTCACCAATACTGCCCTATCCGAACCCCTTCGCAATCAGGCCTCTTTTAGCCGGTCTTAATACTGGTAACGAGTATACCGCAGTCGGTTGCGTCCGACTGCAACGTTTCCACTTGTTTTTATATTACACATACTTGTTACGTCCAAACGCATGTTTGCGTTGTGTCAAATGATTATTCACAAATTCTTAATTGTTTAAAGTGATAATTTATAATAATTATCCAACGAAAGTTTAACCTTTTGCTTACTTTTTTCAGTCTGTTACTAGGCTTGTAAATATTCAGACAAAATTAAAGAACATAATAATGCTTATAGGCTAAGGGGTTTTATTGATTGAAAAAAAGCGGATGTCGTTTCTTTTACACTCATTCTTTTACACTTGTTATGCGTAAATTTGCAATCGCAGATGTGCGTCGTTTAACAATAACCAGCTGATCAGTGCAGCACTATACAATAAGGAATCTAATGAAAAGAGTGCGCAAGGAAGTGGGCGACACCAAAACACTGAACTACTTTTAACGGAAAGGTACAAGTTAAGAATCGTTGGATAAATATATGTATATGAATTTATAAAGCGTAAAATGCTGATAATGAATTCTCTACAAAATTTGCAGGCAAAAGAAAGCGAAACTCAAGCAAGAACAAGACAGCTAATTAAGCAATGCTACGAGCGTCGCGTCGACGGCAACGCGTCGTATGAGTTACGTGTGCCCTGCATGCAATTGATAAGCACCACAGCGACTGCGATGGTGGCCGCGACGTCGACGCGTTTGATGAATGAAAGTAATCCAACACCCAAGCACAAAGGCACTCCCACACACACACACACACAAAACGTCACAATCACATACACACACGATGTCAATCTGTCATGAGTTGTGCAGCAGACGCTGGCAGCGCAGTCGAATTCGCAGTTGCAGTCACAATTTTTGCTCGCTCGTTGGCTACGTATCGTATTTGATTTTGATATAGTTTTTAGTACTATTTTATAATCAGGCAAGCCAAGTTGAGTCGTGTTCTGTTCTGTTCTTACTCTCTCAGTGTCAGCGGATTCTGTGGGACCGGACCAGTGTGAATTCTGTGATTTCGAACTGCGATCTGCGATCAGTCGTGCAGTCGTCGCGTGCTCGACAACAGCAAAACAAATATATACTTACACTTGACTCGTGTGCTTTTCAGTAACATATGTAAATACAAGTACATGTGTAGCATATACCTCGTGTGACCCCACAATCAACTGAATATATAGATTTTATGAACCAAAAGGGTTGATTATTTATGCTCAAAAAAATTTGTAAGTGTAATAAAACGAATATAAAAACCAAAATATAAAGAACAAAATCACAAAAATCATGTATATTAAATTATGAATAACAATTAGAAACAAAAACAAGACTGTGCAACACCTTGTGTAACAAGTGAATAAACAAAAACATGCCTTAAATATTTGTACATTGCCAAAAATGTTTATTTTTATGTCTTTCGTCTTTTTTTCTATTTCACTATAAGGGGTAAGTTTTCCAAAACATTCGCATCCTGACCACACGATAATCAAATGCTAAAAATAAATACCAAAATAATAATTGCAAGGATACAAATCTGTACACAACAGCGCCTCAAAACTAAGAACAGTTCCATTTGGTGCACCAACATTATTGATTCATTACACAAAAGTCTTTTAAATTTATAATTTTCAAAAATCACAATAAAATTGTGTTAATTCTAAGCTCGTTTAAGTTTTTGAATAGTGCCCAAATGTACAGCTTGGTCCCTTTATCAAGGGTAAATCCCAGCTTATTTCTCTTTGTATTTATAAACCTGTGCATGTCAGTTAATTTTGAATTGGAAAAAATAAATATAATTGAAAATAAGTATTAAGAAAGCTGAACTGTGTTATCCCTACTACTATCAACACCTCCACTGAACTGTGTAATCAATCCACTAACACATCCAGCGATTATGATTAATTTGTTAATGCATCGATTTTCGCTTACTGATTTTGGAAAGAGAGTGAGAGAGAGAGATAGAGAGAGACAGAGAGAGAAATTTCGATAGTTTGTCCTGATAAGCGCTGCCTGCAGCATTAGCTGCATCTTTCGCATCGTTTGGGCGATGAGTGGAACGCGTGCAGCAGAAAATAGGAAAACAAGCATTGTGGTGTCATAGGGCCAAGGCCATTTACCATTTTTGAGGGAAGGCCGTACTTCAATATGCATATGCCGCAAAGTTTTTTATTAGCTTGTTTTGTTTTATTACTTTTTACTTTGTATTTTGATTTTGTTTGCTTTTGATTTTTAATTATTTGCTTTTTTAGTCGTATTTTTAGCCAGGTTTGTTATTTATGATGCAGATTTCTGTCGTGTCTATAAATAATTTCAGGGTTTATGTGTAGGTTTACGTGTGGCTCACTTAACAGGCACTTAAATGCTGCATATTCCCTTGGCTTATTACTTAATCAGATAAATAAATGTATATCAAATCTATTATTGGTGGGGTTTGATTTTAAGAACTATCTTTAAAAAAAAAAAAACAACTAGGAAAGCACGCTGAATATTATACATAAAGCAAGAGGGCTGATGAACATGACTGTGTCGATTCAGCTGATCAAAATATAAATGTTTCAGGTAAATTTTTGATGCAGATTTTTGAGAATCATTATAAATAGAATACTCAGCAACCGATGATGGTAACAGAACCTTAACATCATATCTGACGAGATTCATAAACTACATATCTACCAATTAAAAAGTCTATAATACCAAATGTTTTTTGTATTCGTATAGAATTTAGTGTTTAAACATTTAAACATGTAAAGACGATCGGACTATAAAAACAAAATATGTGTCTATTATTGGTATACGACAACTGGGTATTTTAAAGCCGAACAGCTCATGGATTTCTATATTGTAGCAATGCATTTTGAGCCCGAAGACAACAATCAGATAAAGTCAAGAACGTTCATCAAAACTATCATATGATTTCTATTAGAATTTTAGTTGTTACACAAATAAGTGTACGCTTTAGTATATATTCATATCGTAAATACATACAATTGTGGCGGATAACGAAAAATTTCTAGTTCAAGTACAAATGTTGGAATATAAACATAATAGTATAGACAAGCCAATATTTTGTCATTTTTGAAATCATAAAAGTACCAATTAAGCTTGCATAATCTTAAAATAAACACTAAGTATATATGTTACGAGAAATAATTGTCGCACTAGATAAATATGATATAAAAATATATAATTTTTACTTTGTACTTAACAGACATTTTCTATTCTTCCGACTCAACGCCAGCTGGCACGTTGACAAAAGATCGAAGGAATGAATGTTTACAAAAAAAGAAATTGCTAAGCATCTGAATGTTGATGTTTTATGGGACAAGAGTTGGAACTTCTAATAATATAAGCAAATTACTAAAAACTTTATCCATGATAATTTAAATTGCTGGACACGGCTTTTGTAACACATTTTTTTTATTTTTTTTATATGTTGTCTGTTTGGGAGTGCTATTTCACTTGATATGAATAATTTGTAGCTTGCTGTTGCTTGGACTCGCAACGTTAGATGCAAATATTCATTAAATGTCAATGTTCTGGGTATACAAATTGATTTGCATTTCTAACACAACAACAGCAACAAACGTCCGCGTAGGCGTCCCAGTCTCATTTGTTGTCTAGTTTGCGAATGCAAAATTCATTAAAATGCCGTCATAAACTATAAATAA
This sequence comes from Scaptomyza flava, assembly GCA_030179655.1. NCBI lineage: Eukaryota > Metazoa > Arthropoda > Insecta > Diptera > Drosophilidae > Scaptomyza > Scaptomyza flava. The sequence goes on along the minus strand of JARNME010000029.1, from coordinate 25,434,221 downwards.
TTAAATGACCCTTTTATAGTCAAGTCAATGCTCAATACATGCAATTACGATTAACTTATAGTTAGTTAAAGTATGTTAATTTATTTGTGCATTGCTTTTCAAATAGCTGATCAAGCTGCGACAGTTTGATTTTTATACTCTGATAACAAAGGAAAAAGTATTTCCGGACGGAAGTTAGTCCGTCCGGACAAGCTAGAGACATGAAACTCTGCATGTATCTGTGTAGGCGATGAAGTGTCAAGATTAGATTTCTACGTCTACTAGGCGTCTGGGAAACAAAACCAATATTTAACAAAAGGAAACGTTGCAGTCGGACGCAACCGACTGCGTAATACTCGTTACCAGTTTTAAAACCGGTAAAAAGAGGCCTGATTGCAAAGGGGAACGGCTGCGGTAGGGGTGTACGGTGCGTTCAAAGATTGGCTGATGCAGATCTTTTGGGGATGTCACCAGTTATATTGCCAACATAATTTGTTACTATAGCTCAAAAGAGGCGGTGCGGCGTGGGAAATAGTTTGGTGGCGTGTCATCAGAATTTTTATTACAAATCTCTTTGGGATGTTTAAAATTGGTAAAGGAACAAGCATTCCCGTTTTTAGCGGTATGGGTGGGCGTGGCATCCAAAGTATCGATGCATCATCTATATTGACACCCAACTGGGTGGCTCAACAACTGTGGAATATATGGGCGTTTCTGATAATCGTATTTATCGTATAACCCCATTATTGTTACTTTATCTAGTTTTAAGTGCAAAGTTTCTAGCTTGAAGGGTGTCAAAAAACTATGCGTTCGAAAAGACGGAAAAACAGACAGACACTATGACGGATATTGCACAAAACCAATATTCCCTTTCCTTCGGCTTTAAATAGTAAAGCCACGCCTACCCATTTTGCCACCCGCACAACGCATTTTAAAATCGGAAGCGCTTATATCTTCCACAGTTTTTGAGCTAGAGTCGCCAAGTTTAACAGGTCTGTTTTAAAAATTTTGGTGGAACGCCCACCAATGACATCCGCACTTTAAAATTGGGAGAAATCACTAAATTTAGTAAAGAGTTAGCTGGCGAAACTTCCACAGCTCTACATTAAACAATATTTGAAGGCCAGGCCTACTCCTAACACCACCTTACATCCCCTTTGAAAGCAGACATCTATACACCATCAGAGTATTCCGCAGCCGGTCTCAGTTGGACAGCACCGTTTTCACTTGTTTATTTTAATAACAACAAAGTAGATTATTCTTAGCGAGATGCATATGAATAAGTTGTTTAATAAAAATCTTTGTATATGAAATTCATCACGTTAAATGTTACTAAATTGGAATAATTAAAATAATCGATTAATCGAAGGTCTTTAAAACTAAGCAAACTGAATATATTGCAAATTATATTTTGTTTCCAATAAAAAGTTTAAGGTTTTTATTTTTATTGTTCTTAGTAAAAGATGATCAATTATTCGGGCTATTTGATCTGCATATCTTGTTATCAGTAAGGTTGTTCAATTAATAGCCCTGGATCACATTTCACATGATCATCCCTATTTTTATTGGCATTGATGCATTCATTACATTTTATTAGGTGGTCGCGCTATGTTAATTTATTTGTTTGACACGAGCATACAAGTGAAAAATTTCTAAATTACACTCAATGCAACAATCAATTGCGATACATTCGCGAAAAGCTGCTGAGAAAAACAAACAATACATATGTGTTAAATCTTAATTGATGGCAAATAGCATTGAAACTCTAATTGCTTGGTACACATTTTTTTTCTGAAGATATCGCTTCCATATCAGCTCTATTAGCATGACGCAATAGCCGAGACCACTTAGTTGCGTTTAATCAAAACTTAAAACTTTGTTATCTTATATTATATTAAAAAAGTTGAAAGCCACTTGGAAACTTTAACTGTGCAAAAACTAAATGAATCAATATAATTTTTATATAATTTTACCATTCACTTGAAACCTTTTTTTTCAATTTCAGCTATAGTGCCAAGTTGGTCTAATTGAAACGTACTTTTGGTAAGACGAACCCGCCCGTGTGTACGGGCCTAGGGTATTGATCACAAACAGAGTCAGAATGACGCGACCCAAGCAGGATGCAAACAAATTTAAAAGCTTTATGCGGGAGAATGTGCTCACAATGGCCACCGTGATCGGTGTTTTTGTGGGCGGTCTCATTGGCTTTATTATCAAGAACAGTACCGGCGAGTGGACAAAGCGTGAGATAATGTATATATCGTTTCCGGGTGAAATATTTTTGCGGTGAGTCTGCTCTCGATCTACAAACATTTTGTTATGCTTTAATTAATAATAATTCGATTATAGCATGCTTAAGTGTCTCATAGTACCCTTGCTGGTATCATCCATAACAAGTGCAATCGGTGGACTGGATTTGAGCATGTCCAGCAAAATAGCGACGAGGTGAGTATACTTATTGCTCATACTTGGTCGAGAACTTTGAAATATAAACTTGATTATTCCTTAGAGCCATCACTTACTATTTTGTCACGACCCTTTCGGCTGTTATTTTGGGTATTTGTCTAGTCACAACCATACGACCCGGACAAGGTGCTAAAATTGTGGAAACACGCACGGAAACCATTGATAAAGTGTCAAAGGTTTTGACGCCTGATACATTGATGGATTTAGTCAGGTAGATAATACAAAACAAGCAAGCTGTTGATTCGCATTGATTTTATTTTTATTTTGAATTTTCCTTTTAGAAATATGTTTACGGACAACATAATACAGGCAACCATGTTTCAGGTAAACCAAACCTTGAAGAGGAAGTGTACTTAAATTGGGAAATTGGTAAAGAAAAGCAAGAGAGCAAATAATAAACATATATTTATTGCTATCGAAACTCTTCTTTCTCCAATTCGATAAGAAGATGAGAATGTGAGGATAATATTGAAGAATAATATTTGTACGAGAACAAATGTTTGTCACAAGTTGAAAGTCATTTCACTAATTGCGATAAAAATTGAGAAAGCGCTTGGGAACCTCCTTGTTTTCTGACGTGATGAACACTCAATTCATTAGGGCAGGTACTTAGATTGTATTTTGAATTGATGATGCCCACAACACGCATTCTTTCAATTTATCATAGCAGCTACATATGCCAATTATCCAATTGTGTGCTGTTGTATACATAATTTGATTAAAGCACAACGCGGCATATAATCAAAACTGACATGATAGGTTACTCTACTCTAAAGCAAAGTTCTTTCCGTTTCAATTGAAAATGGAAATGAAAGGGGGACCAGACATATGCATATGTGTATGGCAAACATACATATCTAATTTACGTACACTTTGAGTTTTCAATTATCACCGCAAGAGCAGTCTAAACTACGATATTCGCCATGTATTTCTGGATTTGTATAATATATACTATATTGTCAAACGCGAATTGAAACGAAGTGTTTATTTCGACATCTGTATTTGTATGTCTGTGTGCTTATCTATAAAGACAAAAACGTGGCAATAGTCATGTGCACAATTAGATTATTGCCGCTCTGAATTGTTGATTGTGCATAAAAATAAAGTGTGCAGGATGTATGATCTCCAAATTTAAAAGTACTTATTCGGCGGCCTTTGATAGGAAGTTCACTTGCTAAATTCTATAAATAACTTTATTTTATAGTTTATTTATGTCATTTCATGTAATGCAGCTATCTTCCCACCTAAGTTGGTGACTCCAATTTAAAAACTTTCAAAGATACAACCGGCTCAGATTTTACCAGGGGCTGAGGCGTCTGGGTGTGGAAGGACATCACCTTTGGTTGCTCTAGCTCAAAAACTTTGGAAGAAATAAGCGTTTCTGATTTGAAAATGGGGGAGGCTGGGGCGGAAAGGGTGCATTTGATGCATTTGCAAAGTTTTGTAACTCTAGCCGCAAGGATGTGGAAAATTTTTGGATCTAAAGATTTTCTGTTATCGATTAGGCTTAGAACACCAATTTTGACACTATATCTGTTCACTATAATTGTGAAAACTCAGAAAACAGTAGTTATTAAGTGTTACTTTGCCAGAATTAACTTCATTATCTAATATCTAATGATTATGCTGAGGTATCATTATTATCATATTTTGTTATTATAATTTTCCCAGTTTGACTGGAAGGTCCCAGCAGTCAGTACTCCCAAAACTAGTATTAAGTTTAATGTTATATACTAGATTTAATTTATTAAATAAATAAATCATAAATGTTCCCACTAAATTCCTAGTATAGCCCTTGAATATTCGTGAATCTAATTATAAAAAAAAACTGCTATAAATACAAGTCAGAAGAGTTAAGTCCAGATAGCCTTTTAAAACTTAAAGTCGGCAGGAAAAGAAATGTATAATAAAATATGTAAACCGTCCAAAATAAGACCAAATTACGACAAGGTATATATTTACATATCTAATAATAAGAACAAAAACAAATGAATTTACATATTTTGAATTCATTTTTTAAAGTATAATTCATAAACGCAGCAACAATGATAATGTATATGTTAAATATTAATTTTCAGCATCGCACGGAGATATTCGAAAACACCACAATTTCACCAGCACGTAAGAAATGTCAAATTTGAAGTGCCTATCGATTTACTGATTGGTTGATTTTACAGAGCCTATGGAGGATTGGGAGTTTAAGGCGGCACAGCGTGAGGGCTCTAATGTGCTGGGTCTAGTTATGTTTAGTGTTATATTGGGCACAACAATTGGTCGTATGCGAGAGAAGGGCCAGTTGCTGCAGGACTTCTTTACAACGCTAAGTGAGGCAATGATGACAATAACCTCCTGGGTAATTTGGTGAGTATGCAAAGCTTAAATGCATTAAAAACCATATGACTAGGGCTTATGTTTTCTAATGGTTGCAGGATATCACCTTTGGGTGTTGCATTTCTAATAGCAGCCAAAATTATTGAGATGGATTCTATTGCCGCAACAATACAATCATTGGGATGGTATTTCATAACGGTCATGATAGGTCTCTTCCTGCACGGCTTTGGTGAGTTTAAAGCATATTTATGACAAGTTTTCGAAATGATCGTTTTTATATTTAAAACAAAAAATTCAGGTACAATTGCTGTGATATTCTTCTTGGGTACTCGTCGCTTGCCGTATCGGTACATAGCCAAACTTAGTCAAGTGTTGGCCACTGCCTTTGGTACTGGCTCCAGCTCTGCAACAATGCCGTTGACCATCAAATGTCTGGACAACATGGGCATCGATCCTCGTGTAACTCGATTCGTTATACCTGTGGGTGCCACTATCAACATGGATGGTACCGCCTTGTATGAGGCTGTAGCAGCTCTCTTCATTGCCCAGTATCGTGAGATGAGCTATTCGTTCGGCACGATTGTGGCTGTCAGTATAACGGCGACCGCTGCTTCAATTGGTGCGGCAGGAATACCGCAGGCGGGCCTGGTTACAATGGTCATGGTACTGGATACCGTCGGTCTGGAGCCCAAGGATGTCTCACTCATCATCGCTGTTGATTGGTTGCTGTATGTATTTAATTGACTTTTGCCTAAATATTAACCTAAACGCTGCCACCATCAAACTTCTTTTGTAGCGATCGGTTCCGTACTACCATTAATGTAATGTGTGACGCTCTGGGAACCATTCTGGTTAACCATTTGTCGAAGAACGATTTGGCAAGCGTAGATAGGGTAAGTTCTTGTGAATTGATAGGTTAAACAAGTAAATCCTTTTTCAATAATATTACCATAAACCTTATATTAAATTCCAATAGAACAAATAATTTTTAAATTCTTTTCAAACACAGCTTAATGCTGAGCCCCATGAGCTGCTCGAGCTTGGTCCAAACGGACACGAAATGAAAGAATGAAGGCAGTCTTCTCTTGGCGCCTATAACCGCAAACGATGAGTGATAGAGGACAAGCAGGAGCGCGATGACGAGAGTCTTGAGGAGAAGAATGATTTTGTAATTTCTCGTTGTCGTAAGCTGGCCTCATCATTTGTTTTGCGGCTTAAAGCAGCCGAGACGCATTCTATTTCAAGCAATTTGGAACAGTTGTGAATACTTTCCAAGCAGCCACGAATTTATTATATCGATTGTCTTCAATTTTTTGACACTCGAAAAAATCAAGAAAGATAAACATGAAGATTAGACATTAATATTTCATTAAACATATTAATTATCATACTATCATGATGTAAATAATTATGAATATTATTAAATTGAATTGAGTTCAAATATCACAGTTTCATATTTAGTATTTAAAAAAGAAACACAAAAAGTAACAAGTTAAAAACGCGTATGATACGCAAAGATATTATTCTTGCAATTATTCCATAATTATAGAATAGACAATTTAAACGTTTAATAATTGTTGTTACAGCAATCAAATCAGAGATTCACTATATTGAATGTAAACAAACAAATTCAATAACACAATATGTAAAAGCATTAAAACGTAATTAGCAGGTTTTGCATTAAGACAATTAGAATTAAACACTTACTGAAAAAGAAAACATTTAAATGAGTTGGCTTAAATTTTACAGATATAATATTAATAATACACATTATTCCAATGCCGTTTCTAGTTCGTGTTTGAAATTGAGCTTTGTAAATACTTAATAGCTTAAGTATCACTAAAAATTACATAAACGATATAAGAACAAATTTCCAATTACCGAACGCCGAATTTTCTATGACAATAATAATGCTCTGCGAAAGCTCAAAGAAAATGACAACAAAGTTATACGTAAACATAAATAATACAAAAATAATACGTTGTAATAATATTTATAACCTGTTGTTTATTAAATTAAGTTAGGGACTTTGAAAAAAAAATGCAATCAAAAAACCGCAAAAAGTTTGTTATTTCATAGCAAAAAAAAAAAAACACATATGAATAATTAATTGAAAAATATGTTTTCATAAATTTATAAGCTGTTTCTAGATGTGAGTAGTTTATATGAATACAAATAAAAATTTTGGAATCTGAACATGATTCGTGCATATAAAATGAGGCATAACCAATGAAATTTCTATATATGTTGCATACATTAATATTATGCAAACACTCTCACACATTCTCCTCATTGCAAATCTTTTAAAAAACTTAAGAAGATTTAAAGAATTAAAGTTTTGAGGTGTTCTCTGGTTCAAAATATCACAGTTCTGGAAAGTGCCGGTAAATTGGTTTTTCAAAATTAAAGTCAAGTTCCAAACATCAATATTTACTTTTCATAACACTGTACCTATATTGGCACAAAATTTCGTGACCTTAGCTCTAAAACATATTTGCAAAGTTTCAAATCTTCAGCTTGAAGGGTGTCGAAAAAAGTAGAGTTCATACTACAGACGGACAGGCACACCATGACGGACATTCCACAAATCCAATATACTCTACCTTCGGTATGGAGTATATAAAGAACAAAGTTTCATCTCGCTAGCTTAAAAACTAAAGGACTACTTTTTAAAGAAACAGACGGATATAGCTATATCGACGTGTATTCAAATACTTGTAGCGTTCGGAGACAATTTAAATTAAATATATATATGGAAATAACGAATAGTTAACGACACTGATGTTAATAAAATACAAAATAAACCACATTACATACAACATTTAGTAGTAGTTTTCAATAGGTTTTCTTATTTTCTTGCACATAAACATCCTGACTACTGTTCAGTTCATAAAAAAGTTTTGAATTTCATTTCAACTTTGCAAATAAACTGAGTTTTCAGCCGTGTAAAAGTTCTGCTACCAAACTTAATCCAGCCAAATCTCATTTATTAAATTTGATTTCTCAGAGGTGCTGCAGCGCCATCAGTCAGTCTTGTCTTCTATCATGTATATAAACCATTTCCTAACATAATGGATTACTTTGATAAGTTCTCACAACATAGCAGCAATAAATAATTGACGTTAAAAATTAGGTTATTAGCATATTTTTCAACAAGAACATATTTATTTCAATGCAATGCACTATGAATCTGCCAGTTATTATGAATTTTTAGCGTTGCATTCTGCCTTACAATCGTCTTCATCCTCAAAGATATTTGCTGTGCATTGGCAGCCGCCATAAATGAATGGTTCGCATTTGCGAGTTGACTTAATGAATCGCCACATATGAAAGAATGCCCTGCAGGGACCCATTTGTGATGGCTTATCGTCGCATTTATCTAACTTTCAAAGTGGTTTAGTTTTAGTTATAAAACGTATATATAGGTTATATTCACCTCTGTTGTAAGAATTGGTGGAAAGTACACAAAGTAAAAGTACGATTAGCCCAGGTACAATTAATAATTTCATATTAATCGAAACTATTTTAATTTTAGTAACTTAAAGCTTGTCTGTTTTATGTCGCCTACTGCTTAGACTGATGAACATAAGCCAAGCACAATGAAATTTTAGGTTGCTTGTATTTAATATCTGTGTTAAATACATACAGCAATGTTTATTTTCATTGAACGTAAGATTAAGTCTTTGAATGCTTTTCAATTATTACTTGAAAGGCCATCAATAATGTAGCCATACACATATGCCTTCAGTTATTTTGGGTGTGCCCTTTTTAATATGAATGAGCTGATTATTATTTTGCGAGTCACAACGGTAGTGAAAATTCCCAGAAATTAAATTGCAGACACTCGACATGCCACCACAGAAACCACACACAAGAACACATACACCCACACACACACACATTTATTTCGATTTTCAGCTGTGATATAAATCAATTCGATATTTTAGCTTTGAAGAGTGTTTATAATGCTTGTTATCCAGACTCCGACACCCGTTGCTTATGTTGTTATTGCTGTATAATTTATTTTTAAATGGATTTCAAATTCTCTTTTGTTCTTTATTAACAATCTGAAAGCTATACGACTTGCCTAATTCTGTTCCTTTAAATTAAGAAAAAGGGACGTTATGGGTGGGTGTGGCTCCAAAATTTTTGATGCAGTTTTTTGTGGGTTGCTAGTAGCTATCTTCTAGCCAAATTTGGTAGTTCTAGCTGTAAGGATGTGCGAAATATGATAGATAAAGAGAATTGGAAAGTTTCAAGTCTCTAGCTTGAAGGGTGTGGAAAAAAGTTGCGTTCGTACAGACGGACAGACACCATGACGGACATTGCACAAACTCAATTTACTCTTTACCTTCGGTATCGAGTATAAAAAGGGCAAACATCTAAAAAATTACATTACTTCAAATTTACTGCAATTAAGATTTAAAAAGATTTACTTATGTGGTGACATTTGAAAGTTGTCTAAATCTCTTTGAAGCTGTTGAGCAGCAAGGGGAGTTTCAGCCGACGTACATAATTTTACATCATCAGCGTACATCAAAACCCGAGAGAACTTTATAACCGATGGAAGATCGCTTATAAACAAAATGTGGAACGCCTGAACTGACCTGAAACGTCTAGGAAACGGACCCTTTAAATAAAACCTTCTGAGTCCTAAGGATTTGGTAGTCTTTAATCCAAAGAACTAAAAAATTTAAAGCCCAAGAGTTCTAGTTTATGTATTAGGAGTTGATAATCTACAGAGTCGAAAGCCTAACTAAAATCAGTATGAATAACATGAGTCTACAATGAAGTAAATTCTAACAAGTTAGTGGTAGTAGATCTTTGTTTCATAAATCCGTGCTGGCACGGTGAAATAATAGATTTGCAAAGGTGTTTAAGATGGGAGGTTATTAATTTTTCAAAAATCTTTGGAATAGCAGACAACTTGGAGATACCCCTATAATTTGAACATTAGATTTGTTTCCTTTTTATGGAGAGGAATAATAAATGAATATTTAAAAATTTTTGGAAAGGAGCCTAGCTCCAGGGACAAGTTAAACATTTTAAGCAACGGCTTTAAAAGACCATGAGCGCAGTGTCTAGCACACAGCTTGGCACTCCGTTAGTTCCTGGGAAAAAAATAGGTTTCAAAACATGTAGATTATTTAAAAGTGTGTTTTCGGTGATTTTATTAACCCGATAAGGGTAAGGCAAACCGACTTGAGATTGAAATGAACTATAAGTCGTTTGAAAAAATTGGGCAAATAAATTTGCAATCTCCTGATCAGAACTGGCCTTCGTTTCCTCAAAGAATATTTCCGTTGGGAGTGTCGATGACATACGCTTCGCATAGATTAATAAACCTAACATAGATTGGAAATTAGCTGAACTCAGTTTACAGCCTGACTTAACGAAAAACTGCTTTACTTCTCAACAATTATCAGCTGCGTTTGTTTTGATTTTGGCTGCTATGCGTCGTCCCGTCATTTCTGATTTGTTTTTACCATTGCTTTGTTTTGATTATTGATAGCTGCTCGTGAATTTTGCTTTAAAGTGCAAGAGCGGTGACATGCATACATAGAAGAACGGCGCATAGTATGTATGTATGATTATGTATGTAGGAACATGATCGGGCTCAGCGTGTAAGTTATTATTGTAAAATTTTTGTGTGCTTCTACATATGTGTGTACCCACCGAGAGTAAAACCAAGCTATGAATGTTCTAGTCAGAAAAATCATGCTAGAAGATACCCTTTACCCTATATAAAGCGAAGCATACATTAAGACAAACGGATGCACATGGCTATATCGACTCGGTTGTTTATAAGGAATGTATTTATTAGTGTTTGAAAATTTAATAAATTTAGATATATTTTAATACCAAATAACGCTTATTTTAGCATTAGTTAAAGCTTTAAATGAAGTCTTATTTATTATGTTTATTTAATTAAAAACTCCCTTACTAATTGCCAAAACACAAGTTGTTCATGCCTAAAAGTAGGCAAAATCAAACATCACTTTCCGCGGCTCTCAATGCAATTCACCAACTCCTGCAACATTTTATACATGTTTCATACCACATTTTATACATTGTTGCAACCATCAACATGCTCTTGAATTTAATACCAAATATACTCTGAAACCAGGAACAAGTGTTTTTTTTCTTTCGCATCATTATTTAACGCGTACTCAATACCAAGGAGAATCGGTAGCGCCAACCCACCACAACATTTGGTCCTTCGAGCCGGATACTTCGAAAGGAATTTTCAAGAAAATTCAGGATTTCATCCCCCCAACTCCGCTCGCCCCAGCTTGCACGGGTGACTGCTACTGGGTCAAGGTCCAGCGTGGAAAAAAAGTTAAGTTCATTTTTTCTTATATTTTAAGAAAATCAAATGCATACAGTCCGCTTTCAAACAACATTACTAAACATATAAAAGCATACAGTCCGCTATATCTCCAAGACGAATAGTCAATTTCCATATATTAAAATTGCAAGTGCACTGGCTGTCCTCCATATTTGTATGTAAGCATAAATGTACATATGTACTTACATACATATGTATTACTACGTTTATGCTTGCAAAAAAGCATGAATTCAGATCATGCTTTTTTAAAAAAATACTAGCATAAACACAAAATCGTGATTTTTTCTACACACGTATTTTGACTATGATTTTTTGTGTAAGCAGTCTGGCAACGCTACTGTGTGAAATCAGCTGTTCCGCACTAATTAAATTGCTGCGAACAGCAGCTCCATTCTTGACTTTAAAAGACAACGAACCATCTCTGATGTTCGCGTTTGCCGTTGAATTAAAAAAAATTTGCATTTTCATATAACATTTTGAAGATTGAAATCGTTTAACGTTTTTCCTTTCTGTTTATCAGCTGTTTGTGCTGATGTGCTGCCACCTTTTTCATATGAAGCTGCATAGGTGGCTCCACCCTTCAGAAAAATCATGATTTTTATAAAATAGCATAAACAGGCGTATTTTAAAAAGCGTGATTTTAAAAAATCATGAAACAGCAAGCATAAACGTAGTATATGTACGCACATATAAAACATAAAGCGCCGCCATATTTTTTCCAACCAAATGCACTTCTAAGAAAATTGTCCACATAAATTATTAACAAAATAATAAGAAACAAAAGCATATCCACACGACGCTTTTTTATTTTACAATTAATGCATTTATTTGGTACACATATTTTTATCCATTTTATGTTTGACACTTACACTAACCAACACATATTCCAACTACACATTTAATATTCACTTATCCGCAACATATACTACATATATATACCATATTTAATAAAAAACAAGTAAGAAGGCTCTAGTCGGGAGAGCCCAACTAGAAGATACCCTGAACCCAGTTGCAATAAATATATTTAATTTATATAAGTCTTTGGTATACTGGCTTAGCTTCCATCGATTAAGTTCAATATCTCCGGTGTTTCTCAACCGATTTGGACGAAATTTTCAGAAAAGTTCTATCATTATCTATTACTTCAACCCTCATTTTTAGATTTTCCAAATTCGATATTTTATTGTTATCGATATTATGTGTATATCGGAAACCAGAATAGTTATTGATAATTTGAAGCAAACTTGTTCTGCTCATGGTATAGGAGAACTTAAATCCAAAATCTGAAGTCTCTAGCTCTTGTAGTCTCTGAGATCCACGCGTTCATACAGACGGACAGACGGACAGACAGACGGACAGACGGACATGGCTATATCGTCTCGGCTGTTGATGCTGATCAAGAATATATATACTTTATAGGGTCGGAGATGCTTCCTTCTGCCTGTTACATACTTTTGCACAAAACCATTATACCCTTATTTACCCATTTTATGGGTTAAGGGTATAAAAATAATAAATCCTACAACAAGTGCAAAGTGCATAAGCAGGTTGAATCCACCTGAGAATAAAATAAATAAAGTTGTTAAAATAATCCACAAAAATATATATATTTAAATAAACTTACACTTATTCCGATTGTTGTGTTTTGCATTATTTAGCAGCCGGCAATTGGCTGCATTTGCTGGTCATTCGCCCAGCTGTCTTTTTTTGCCTATGTTCCAACTAAAAAGAAAACGATAAATATATGAATAATATCTTTTTTCACTCACTTCCATATTGGTGTTATTAGTGATTAGTGAACTAACATAATACACAAGCATAAACAATTAACATAAGCCGCACCGAAATCACAGAGATATTAAATTATTTTCGGTGGCCGGCATAACCAAAACGTTTTCTACAAACATATGTACGTATGTAAATACATCCACGGTACTTAACTAAAACACATACACATCCATTTATAAGCGCAATCACCAACACAAGTTGCAATATAATTCTTTTAACATTTATTTGCACTACACACCATATTTTGTTCAATATTTATTAATAATTGTACTTACTTTTGTCAAATGTAAGTACATACACAGCCGGTAGCAATTAGTGACGGGCCGCCACATTCTATCGATTAATCGTATAAACTTAAGACGTTTTCACCATCAAACACATTTGTCGCGTTATCCAAATAAATGCAAATATCGCAATTTCATATATTAAGAGAACTTTTCGATTTCATTATTATTTATATTTGTTAAATATAAAACAAGTGGAAACGTTGCAGACGGACGCAACCGACTGCGGCATACTCGATACCAGTATTAAAACCGGTAAAAAGAGGCCTGATTGCAAAGGGGTACGGATGGGACAAGGGTGTACGCTGCCTTAAAGATTCTCCGATGCAGATAGGGATGCCACCAACTATCTTCCTTCCAAATTTGATGACTCTAACTGAAAGTTTGTAAGAGCTGTTGAAAGGGGGGCTGGGGGCGGTATGATTGGGTGTGGCATCCAAATTTTTACTGCAGATCTTTGCGAAATGTCAATTGCTATCTTCATACCAAATTTGGTGACTCTAGCTCGAAATTTGTTAAATGTGGGGAAAGGGGGGCTGGGGCGGTATGGGTGGGCGTGGCATCCAAAGTTTTGATGCAGATCTGTGTGGAATGTCAATTGCTATCTTCATACCAAATTTGGTGACTCCAGCTCGAAGGATGTAAAGAATGGGGAAAGGGGGACTGGGGGCAGTATGGCTGGGCGTGGCATCCAAATTTTTGATGCAGATCTTTATGGATTGTCAATTGCTATCTTCATACCAAATTTGGTGACTCTAGCTCGAAGTTTGTTAAATGCGGGGAAAGGGGGGCTGGGGGCTGTATGGGTGGGCGTGGCATCCAAATTTTTGATGCAGATCTGTGTGGATTGTCAATTGCTATCTTCATACCAAATTCGGTGACTCCAGCTCGAAGGATGTAAAGAGTGGGGAAAGGGGGGCTGGGGGCAGTATGGCTGGGCGTGGCATCCAAATTTTTGATGCAGATCTTTATGGAATGTCAATTGCTATCTTCATACCCAATTAGGTGACTCTAGCTCGAATATTGTTAAATGTGTGGAAAGGGGGGCTGGGGCGGTATGGGTGGGCGTGACATCCAAAGTTTTGATGCAGATCTGTGTGGATTGTCAATTGCTATCTTCATACCAAATTTGGTGACTCTAGCTCGAAGTTTGTTAAATGCGGGGAAAGGGGGGCTGGGGGCTGTATGGGTGGGCGTGGCATCCAAATTTTTGATGCAGATCTTTGTGGAATGTCAATTGCTATCTTCATACCAAATTCGGTGACTCCAGCTCGAAGGATGTAAAGAGTGGGGAAAGGGGGGCTGGGGGCAGTATGGCTGGGCGTGGCATCCAAATTTTTGATGCAGATCTTTATGGAATGTCAATTGCTATCTTCATACCCAATTAGGTGACTCTAGCTCGAATATTGTTAAATGTGTGGAAAGGGGGGCTGGGGCGGTATGGGTGGGCGTGACATCCAAAGTTTTGATGCAGATCTGTGTGGATTGTCAATTGCTATCTTCATACCAAATTTGGTGACTCTAGCTCGAAGTTTGTTAAATGCGGGGAAAGGGGGGCTGGGGGCTGTATGGGTGGGCGTGGCATCCAAATTTTTGATGCAGATCTTTGTGGAATGTCAATTGCTACCTTCATACACAATTTGGTGACTCCAGCTCGAATGTTTGTAAAGAGTGGGGAAAGGGGGGCTGGGGGCAGTATGGCTAGGCGTGGCATCCAAATTTTTGATGCAGATCTTTGTGGAATGTCAATTGCTACCTTCATACCAAATTTGGTGACTCTAGCTCGAAATTTGTTTAATGTGGGGAAAGGGGGGCTGGGGCGGTATGGGTGGGCGTGGCATCCAAAGTTTTGATGCAGATCTGTGTGGAATGTCAATTGCTATCTTCATACCAAATTTGGTGACTCCAGCTCGAAGGATGTAAAGAATGGGGAAAGGGGGGCTGGGGGCAGTATGGCTGGGCGTGGCATCCAAATTTTTGATGCAGATCTTTATGGAATGTCAATTGCTATCTTCATACTAAATTTGGTGACTCTAGCTCGAAAATTGTTAAATGTGGGGAAAGGGGGGCTGGGGCGGTATGGGTGGGCGTGACATCCAAAGTTTTGATGCAGATCTGTGTGGATTGTCAATTGCTACCTTCCTTCCAAATTTGGTGACTCTAGCTCGAAGTTTGTTAAATGCGGGGAAAGGGGGGCTGGGGGCGGTATGGGTGAGCGTGGCATCCAAAGTTTTGCTGCAGATCTATGTGGAATTTCAATTGCTACCTTCCTTCCAAATTTGGTGACTCTAGCTCGAAGTTTGTTAAATGCGGGGAAAGAGGGGCTGGGGGCTGTATGGGTGGGTGTGGCATCCAAATTTTTGATGCAGATCTTTGTGGAATGTCAATTGCTACCTTCATACACAATTTGGTGACTCCAGCTCGAATGTTTGTAAAGAGTGGGGAAAGGGGGGCTGGGGGCAGTATGGCTGGGCGTGGCATCCAAATTTTTGATGCAGATCTTTGTGGAATGTCAATTGCTATCTTCATACCAAATTGGTGACTCTAGCTCGAATTTGTTTAATGTGGGGAAAGGGGGGCTGGGTCGGTATGGGTGGGCGTGGCATCCAAAGTTTTGATGCAGATCTGTGTGGAATGTCAATTGCTATCTTCATACCAAATTTGGTGACTCTAGCTCGAAGGATGTAAAGAGTGGGGAAAGGGGGGCTGGGGGCAGTATGGCTGGGCGTGGCATCCAAATTTTTGATGCAGATCTTTATGGAATGTCAATTGCTATCTTCATACCAAATTCGGTGACTCCAGCTCGAAGTTTGTAAAGAGTGGGGAAAGGGGGGCTGGGGGCGGTATGGGTGGGCGTGGCATCCAAAAATTTGCTGCAGATCTATGTGGATTTTCAATTGCTACCTTCCTTCCAAATTTGGTGGCTCTAGCTCGAAGTTTGTTAAATGCGGGGAAAGGGAGGGCTGGGGGCTGTATGGGTGGGCGTGGCATCCAAATTTTTGATGCAGATCTTTGTGGAATGTCAATTGCTACCTTCATACACAATTTGGTGACTCCAGCTCGAATGTTTGTAAAGAGTGGGGAAAGGGGGGCTGGGGGCAGTATGGCTAGGCGTGGCATCCAAATTTTTGATGCAGATCTTTGTGGAATGTCAATTGCTATCTTCATACCAAATTTGGTGACTCTAGCTCGAAAATTGTTAAATGTGGGGAAAGGGGGGCTGGGGCGGTATGGGTGGGCGTGACATCCAAAGTTTTGATGCAGATCTGTGTGGAATGTCAATTGCTATCTTCATACCAAATTTTGGTGACTCTAGCTCGAAGCTTGTAAAGAGTGGGAAAGGGGGGCTGGGGGCGGTATGGGTTGGCGTGGCATCCAAAGTTTTGCTGCAGATCTATGTGGATTTTCAATTGCTACCTTCCTTCCAAATTTGGTGACTCTAGCTCGAAGTTTGTTAAATGCGGGGAAAGGGAGGGCTGGGGGCTGTATGGGTGGGCGTGGCATCCAAATTTTTGATGCAGATCTTTGTGGAATGTCAATTGCTACCTTCATACACAATTTGGTGACTCCAGCTCGAAGGATGTAAAGAATGGGGAAAGGGGGGCTTGGGGCAGTATGGCTGGGCGTGGCATCCAAATTTTTGATGCAGATCTTTATGGAATGTCAATTGCTATCTTCATACTAAATTTGGTGACTCTAGCTCGAAAATTGTTAAATGTGGGGAAAGGGGGGCTGGGGCGGTATGGGTGGGCGTGACATCCAAAGTTTTGATGCAGATCTGTGTGGAATGTCAATTGCTATCTTCATACCAAATTTTGGTGACTCTAGCTCGAAGCTTGTAAAGAGTTTGGAAAGGGGGGCTGGGGGCGGTATGGGTGAGCGTGGCATCCAAAGTTTTGCTGCAGATCTATGTGGAATTTCAATTTCTACCTTCCTTCCAAATTTGGTGACTCCAGCTCGAAGTTTGTTAAGTGCGGGGAAAGGGGGGCTGGGGGCTGTATGGGTGGGCGTGGCATCCAAATTTTTGATGCAGATCTTTGTGGAATGTCAATTGCTACCTTCATACAAAATTTGGTGACTCTAGCTCAAAGATTGTAAAAGGTTGGGAAAGGGGTTGGAAGGGGTGGGCGTGGCTCCAAAACTTTGATGCATTTTTTTGCGGGTCGTTGCAAGCTAACTTTCTCTTTATCTATGGGATAGAAAATTAAAGTGTCAAGATTGGGGTTCTACGATAACTGGGGGGCTGGCAAATCGATAAATTCGATAACTCAAAAATGATAAATCCGCATATTTCACACACCCTTACAGCTAGAACTACCAAATTTGGTAAGAAGATAGCTACTAGCAACCCCCAAAAAACTGCATCAATAATTTTGGAGCCACGCCCCCCCATTCCGCCCCCAGACCCCCCGAATTTTAAAGTCAAATAAGCCTATATCTCCCACAGTTTTTAGGCTAGAGCCACCAAATTTGGTGCCAATTTAGCTGATGATGACCCCCCAAAAACTGCACCAAAAGTTTGGATGCCACGCCCACCAATACTGCCCTAGCCACCCCCATCCGCTCCAACGCTTCGTCAAAAACGGGAATGCGTGTATCTTCCAGAGTTGTGGAGCTAGAGCCAGCGAATTTGGTAGGAAGATAGCTGGTAACGAACCCCAAAAAACTGTATCAAAGTTTTGGAGCCACGCCCACCCATTACGCCCCCAGCCCCCCCACATTTTGAAATCAGAAATGGCTATATCTCCCACAGTTTTTGAGCTAGAGCCACCAAATTTGGTATGAAGGTAGCATTTGACATTCCACAAGGATCTGCATCAAAATTTGGATGCCACGCCCACCATACCGCCCCAGCCCCCTTTCCCACTCTTACAACTTCGAGCTAGAGTCACCAAATTGGTATGAAGATAGCAATTGACATCCCACATAGATCTGCACCAAAATTTGAATGCCACGCCCAACATACCGCCATCAGCCCCCTTTCCCCACTTTTACAAACTTTGAGCTAGAGTCACCAAATTGTGTATGAAGATAGCAATTGACATTCCACAAAGATCTGCATCAAAAATTTGGATGCAATTCCACCCATACCGCCCCCAGCCCCCCTTTCCCCACTTTATACAAACTTCGAGCTAGAGCCACCAAATTTGGTATGAAGATAGCAATTGACATCCCACATGGATGGGCATCAAAATTTTTAATACTGGTATCGAGTATACCGCAGTCGGTTGCGTCCGACTGCAACGTTTCCACTTGTTATTAATTTGTTTTGTAAAAAAGGTTCTCTCGTCCGATAACGATTATTTATTACATTTTAAACAAAAAAAAATAAATACAAATTTCCAATATTTCCTTGCTATACATGACAAGGACATTTTTATCAAAAAAGAATATTCGTCTATTTTTGTCATCCGATCACACGACTTCTCCGCTCCACATCCGAGAGCATTACCAATAACCTATCTTTTTTTCTGTCTAATCTGTTGGGTATATGAAACCGGGTGGGAAATCAATTGATAAGAATTCACCAGCCGTGCCGAAGCGAGTTTCCGACCCCTCTGTCAACGCTTCGGGAAGACTTACTCCAGCAGCTTCCTCCTCCAAAACCAAAAAGGAATCGACTACAGTCGAAAGCAAGGGGGCAATCCGACGCACAAGCCCGCGTTTCCCAACAAAAGTAAATAGTCCGTGCAATCCAAAGCCATCCAAGCAAAAGCCCCAAATTCAGATTCATCCAGTCGACATGGCTTTAAATGACTTTATTTCAGTCACTGACAGACTAAGTCACTTCCAAGCCAGAATCTCTACACCGTCCGAGACAATTCCATCCCTACAGACCTTAAAAATCCGCCTTGAGCAAATACGATCGTTGTGGGATAAAGTCGAGTCTGAATATGAAAATTGCTCACGAACCATAAGCCGAGCTGAGAGTGACGATGAAGCAGTTATTCTGCGGTCAAAGTATGACTATTGTTACTCCGTGTATGAGACTTGCGCTGCTCAATTGAGTGAACAAATAGAACAAGCCTCCTCGGCAAATATCCAACCCATTCCACAAGCTAGCACAGTATCCAGAGGTTGTAGGCTTCCATCCGTGGACACAGAAGTCTTTTATGGTGACTACTTAAAGTGGCCTACGTTCCGAGATCTGTTCACAGCTATTTATATAAATAGCTCCAGTATAACCCCAGTGGAAAAATTATTCCACCTTAATTCCAAGACTGGCGGTGAGGCCAAAGCAATAGTCAGTAAATCCCCACTCACAAATGATGGTTTTGCTTCCGCTTGGGAAGCCCTTTACGAGCGTTTCCACAACAAGCGGCTCCTAGTAAATAGTCAATTAAAAATCCTATTTAATTTGCCAGTAATTAGTACCCTATCAGGTGCGTCTTTAAAGGATATCCAGAGCACCATCCAAAGTTGCTTAACAGGACTTGAGCATTCTCAGATATCCACCGGAAATTGGGATTGTTTGCTTGTGTTCTTGTGCTCATCAAAGTTACCAAAGCTCACATTGTCATTATGGGAACAATCCCTTTCCGACAAGTCAGCCATTCCGACTTGGCAAGAGCTGAATTCTTTCCTAAGCGAACGCTACCGCACCCTAGAAGCGGTAGAAGACGTGAAGCCAAACACAAGTCAAGCCCATCCAAGACAAAAAATGTGAACACTTTTGAAAGCAATATAATAGCAAAATCTCAATCTTGTCGACTATGTTCAAAAGAAAATCACCCAATTCGCCTATGTCCGCGATTTCTTCATATGTCTGTAAAGGACAGATGTTCGCAAATAAAGCTCCAGAAATTATGTTTGAATTGCTTCGCTAGAGGCCATCTCCTTAAAGACTGCACGAGTGCACACAGTTGCTTCACGTGCAAAGGTCGCCATCACACACTCCTTCACCGAAGCGACCCCCAGTCTCAAGCGCCTCATGCGACAGCCTCCAATCCATCCACTTCGTCAAACATAACATCCAATGTCCAAAGCTATTTCTCTGCAAACACACAAGGTGTTTTGCTCGGCACTGCCCTTGTCAATATTAGCTATGCAGGTACCACGTACAAGGCACGTGCACTGATTGATTTAGGATCAGAAGCAACGTTTATTACGACCCGTATTTTCAATTTGATTAAGCTTCCATTCCAGCCCATTCATGCCCAAATAAGTGGGTTAAATCAAACAGTTTCAGCCAAGCCTCAGAAGTTGTGCCACTTCTTAATAGGCTCCCCAACAAAGCCGAGAATTCAAATTGAATCCTCGGCGTATGTAATTCCTCATCTGGCAGGTAACCTTCCCTCCTATACAGTCCCCAAAGCATCTTGAAGGACCTGCCAAATATCCAATTGGCTGACCCCACGTTCTATAGGAGCTCGCAGATAGATGTGCTTCTGGGCGCAGATATCCTCCCGTCCATATTATTAGGCGGCTCCCGATCCAACATTTGCGGAACTCTGCTAGGGCAAGAGTCTATCTTTGGCTGGATTCTCACAGGCCCAATAGCCAAAAGTATTGGCTCATCTATTCGCGCGTTCACAACCAAGGTTTCCGTCGATCCTGACCTCCAATTAGATAAGCTTCTCACAAAGTTTTGGGAGGTGGAGGATCTTCCTCTAAGTCCGATAAAAGACTCGGATTCCAAGTGTGAAAGCAATTTCGTCCGCACCACAAACAGAAATAAAGATGGAAGATATGTAGTCACACTCCCCTTTCGAAACCCTGATCACATCCAGTTAGGACATTGAAGATCCATTGCGTTTGCTCAGTTTCTGAAGAACGAAAGCCGTTTGAAGCGAAACATTCCTCAAAAAGAGCAGTACGACGCCGTGATTCAGGAGTACATAGACTTAGGTCACATGAGACAAGTCCCTCCAAGTGTTGACTGCAACCATTTTTATCTGCGTCATCATGCTGTCCTCAAGCCAGACAGCATTACTACCAAGGTTCGCGTTGTGTTTAACGCATCCAGTGTGTCAACCAACGGCAAAAGTTTGAATGACGTCCTATACCCGGGACCAGTCCTACAATCCGATCTGACCGTACAGATCCTCAAGTGGCGTTATTTTCGCTACGTTTTTAACGCGGACATCACCAAGATGTACCGCCAGATCATGGTGCATTCCAAGCACACTCCCTTTCAGCGGATTCTGTTCCGAAACAAAAATAATGAATTGTGCGATTACGAACTTGACACAGTCATTTTCGGTGTCAATTGCGCTCCCTTGGCCATCCGAGTGCTGCAGCAGCTTGCACTAGATGTTAAGGAAGAATTGCCTCTCGCTAGTAACATTATTTCCGAGCACATGTATGTGGATGATGTACTAGCGGGGGCCCACTCCAAGGAGCATGCAATTCTAAAGATCCGAGAACTCCGTAAGGCTCTAGCGAGTGCTGGGTTTCCATTACGGAAGTGGACATCGAATAAGAAATTTGTTTTGAAAGAAATTCCAAAAGATCACTTGCTTCGAGATGATTTCTTAGAAATTGAAGAAGCCAGTGTCGCCAAGACGTTAGGAGTAAGATGGCAAGCCGACTCCGATGAGTTTTTCTCCTCCCCTTCCGCGTTAATTATGAGGAATTCTTTCTCCAAACGCGATGTTTTGTCGAGCATTGCGAAGTGGTTTGACCCTGCTGGATGGTTGGCACCTGTCATCGTGCGTGCAAAAATATTCATGCAGGAACTTTGGCTTCATAAGCTAGATTGGGATGACGTGCTACCAGAAGAGCTCGATCGCCGTTGGAGAGAATTTTTAACATGTTACCCCATATTGGGAAAGATCCGCATTCCAAGATGGTTACATTTCCAACCTTCTGCGAAACTGCAGTATCATGGTTTTTGTGATGCATCACAACGGGCATACGGCGCAACGCTGTACGCCCGTGTTCAAGTAAATGACCAGGTCTTCATGCATCTCCTCACTTCCAAGACCAGAGTGGCTCCAATCAAGACTGTTTCCCTCCCAAGGCTCGAGTTGTGTGGTGCAGTACTTCTCGCAGAACTGACCAGCACACTCCTCCCTCAATTAACCAGTGAAAAGGTTGATTGTTTCTTCTGGACAGATTCCACAATCGTTTTGGCTTGGCTTAACAAGCCCCCCTGCACTTGGACCACCTTTGTGGGTAATAGGGTCTCAAAAATCCAGCAAGCAACCGACACGGGGACATGGTCGCACGTCCGCTCTGAGTTTAACCCCACAGATCTAGCCAGTAGGGGAGTTTCACCACAGGAACTTCTGGACAGTAAGTTGTGGTGGCAAGGACCAGAATGGCTAAAACTCACGCAAGAGCAGTGGCCTTCCTCTTCTGGTTCCTCTTTGGAGACTAACTTGGAGCAGCGTTCCATTAAGGCTAACCTAGCGGCCACTCTCCCCTCCATGGACATTCTTGAGCGTTTCTCCGATTTCAACAGAGCGTTACGTGTGATAGCCTATGTGCATCGTTTTGTTATCCGCTGTCGAAAGGGATCCCAAAGCTTTCCAGACGAGCTCAGTATTAAGGAGCTGTCTGAAGTCCAAAACAGGCTTATTGTCGAATTTTCAAGGGCTTTGTTTGCGTTTTTGTATGCTTTAGCACTAAGGCTATTCATCCGGAAGCCACAACCGATTTAACCACCGAGAAGTTCCTCGCAGCATTTGCTCGATTCGCTGCACGACGTGGCTGTCCCCTGCAAATGTTCTCTGAAAACGGTAAAACGTTTGTCGGAGCTTCCAAGGTTCTTGATCGCGAATTCCTCGAAGCTAGACGAAAATGCATCCTCTCCAAGTATAGCCAACAAAAGCTATCTTGGCGGTTCAACCCACCAAGTGCACATCATATGGGTGGCTTGTGGGAAGCTGGTGTAAAGAGCTTCAAAGCTCTTTTCTACAAGTCCACTTCGTCCATCAAATACACGTTCGAAGAACTGTCAACGCTGCTCTCTAAAGTCGAAGCATGTCTTAACTCGAGACCAATCTCCCCCATGTCAGAAGATCCAACTGATTTATTAGCCCTTACCCCTGGCCACTTTCTGATCGGAGCACCGCTTTTGTCCGTATGCGAGCCCGAAATCAAGGAGAGTGCCATATCAATTCTGAACAGGTGGCAACGACTCAAGGCTCTCAACCAACAACTTTGTTTCCGTTGGAAGGAAGAGTATTTAAAGGAGCTGCATAAAAGGGTCAAGTGGCAATCCAAGGAAATGAATCTGCAGTCAGGACACATGGTCATCATCAAGGAAGACAACATCCCAACCAATGAGTGGCGCCTAGGTCGCGTTCAACGGACCTATTTAGGCTCTGACAATAATGTCCGTGTCGTAGACATCCTAACTACACGCGGTGTTATAAAGAGACCAGTAGCTAAGCTTGTTCTTCTCCCTAATGGACCAATTGCTCAAGCACAAAATCCAAACGCTCCTTCTAGCTAACAAGTCCGTTAATTCCATATTCGTTTGTGCTTGTCCACTCATCCCAGTATTCATAATATGCCACTAATTCTAAATACTCTATATTTATTATTTAGTTATCTACCAGGAAAGAAGATGGCTCCTCGGAAAGGAAATCCACGCGCCGCAGAGGACAGACGTACTCGAGGAATTAACTCCTTCCGCTGCCGAGTCTGTCGTGGCGTTCATCCACTCAAAAAGTGCCGCCGTTTCATGCGTGTGTCGGCTGAGAAAAGGCTAAGGGCAGTGCTTGCGAACAAGTACTGTCCTAAGTGCCTTGCCCATCAGCACTCGGGGTCAACCTGCCGACGAGAAGACAGGTGTCGTGTGTGTCAGGGTGATCACCACACCCTGCTACATATGCACGAGACGCGTCCGACCACGCCAGCGTCCATCCAGGCCAGGCCTCCCCGTAATGGATCCCCGTTAAGTTCCCATCAAGGAGTACCGAGCAGCCTCTCGCTTTCGTCAATTTTGGCGCATCAAAAAACCACCGTGATGCCAACGGTGGTCTTGAGGTGTGACACGGGCTCAATGGTATTCGACACCCGGGCAGTGGTCGACCCGTGCTGCCCCTTAAGCCGAATCGACACGTCACTGGCAAGGGCTTTTGGCCTTTCCGTCACCCGTATCGGTTCTGAAGGGGCATGCACGGCGAAGCTCAAGTCGCGGTGCTCCGAATTTCAAAAGGAAGTCATCCTACAAGTGGTGCCTACAATGATCCGCACACGGAGTGAACCAATCGCCGAACGTTTTCGCACTAACACCAACAATGTGGTGCTTGCGGATGACCGCTGGTTTCAGCCAGGCACGACAAGCATAGTGCTGGGAGCGGATCTCTACCCGGAAATCATCCTTCCCGGCGTAATCTCCAGCCAAGGAGGAGCACCTGTGGCCCAGAGCACTGTTTTTGGCTGGGTTCTGTCAGGATCCTGCAGCCATTAAGAAATCCGGATTTTTTTTTATATTGCAATACTGCAAGGGGGGCGGTATGTTCATGCCTAAAAGTAGGCAAAATCAAACATGAACTACCGCTCTCACTTTCCGCGGCTCTCAATGCAATTCACCAACTCCTGCAACATTTTATACATGTTTCATTCCACATTTTATACATTGTTGCAACCATCAACATGTTCTTGAATTTAATACCAAATATACTCTGAAACCAGGAACAAGTGTTTTTTTTCTTTCGCATCATTATTTAACGCGTACTCAATACCAAGGAGAATCGGTAGCGCCACCCCACCAAAACACAAGTAAACATATGTATATTATGAATATCATGTTTAAGTATCTCGAGTTAATTAATTTAATTGCGCAAAGTTCATGCAAAGTTAAACTACCCTCCCATCTAAGCGTCTAGTAATATAGGCAGGAAAATATCAGTTTTGCATTGCTGGTCATTCATACTCTTTCATGTTTTAGCTCTATGACACTTTCCAACAATTTTGCCATCGCAACTACCATACAGTTATGCAGCGATGAGCACAAATGTTGAAAGTGTATTCAGTTGTCACTTGTCCAAGGTATTTGCCGAAAACTCGGAAGGCCCAGCAAGAATGAAGCAAACGTACATGCATACGCATACTAACACATTTTAACCGTTCTTGCTTTCCTCTGGCCCGCCGCCTCTTCTTTAATGCACAGGCCGCTGAACGCAAAGCAAAACTGAAACAAAGCAAGCAACGTGCTGGCTGGTCGTTTATGAGACGCACAAACTGCGCAAAGTAAAAATACCCCTTGTCCTAATATTCAATTAAAGTCAATAAAATTCAAATACACAATTTTGATATACAGATAGCTTATTTTCAGTATATGAATACATAATACGTTTACTTTAGTCTTAGTTAATTGATTTATAAGCAACTTATTTTTCAGTTATGAATGCCCTTACTAACTGTCATAATATAAATGAACACATAATATATATAAATAATATTAAAGTATCTTACGTTTAGCTACTTAATTGCACAAAGTTCATTTGAAGTCTATACCACCCTTTCTTGTTGAGCAGCAGCAGGCAGATCGAAGCAAAAGTCTAAAATTGTCGATTTCAAATTTTGTGACAACAACAAGAGAACTGAAGTGCGGCAACAATTAATTATGCCTTACGCTTCGCACATTTTTCAATCAAAACAAAAACCTTGAACAATAATGACCGCTTTAGTTTTACTGCTACTTCTCTATCCACCAGCTGATGGTAAACAAACCGCCAGAGTAGATAAGCAAGCAGGTCTTTCGTTAAGTGCTGTTTCCCCTCAAGCGCGCTCGTTTCATGCGAATAATTTTTTCTGTTAAAGTTACCGGCTCTTATTTCCAATCTATGTTAGGTTTATTAATTAAAGGTGCGTATCCAGTACAGCGAAAAAAAAATTTTTCATACAAAATCGTCGCAGCAGGAATTGTTTTTTTTGGCTACGTGTGTTCTAGGTATCCAGCAACGTAGCAAAAAATACTAAACTGCTTATCGATAGTATCGATTTATTTAATATGTACACACTGGCGCTGGGCGCAGGAAATACCAAATCATATATCTTTTTGTGCCCAGGCCAGCAAGCACATTTTGTAAAACGTTTATAAAAACTTATAAATAATAATGGAAATAAAAACCAAAAAACGGGTGGAAAATTTTAGTCACGAGGGGAAGATTTTGCTTATTAAATCTGTCGAGTCGCGACCATGCCTTTGGAGGTTGACAGAAAAAAAAAAACATTTTGACTTTATTTCGGTGAGACAGACATGGGAAAGTATTGACACTGCAACAAAATATGCTACCAACAACGGAATAAGCATATTCGCACTATTTATCTTTCATTTTTTATTTTGTGTTTGTGGGTTTGTTTACTTTTTAAATTTGATGCCTTAGTGTGACCATGTATCTCTTAAGCTATAGAAGGCAAAATTCCATATTTTTACCACAAATTAGTGGACTATGGTCACACTATAAAATCTTGTGCCCACGCTTCCAAAATATATCACAAATTCCTACCAGGAATTTTTTATTGTACTGGAACCGGACCTTAAAGGCTCAAAAAACAACAAATATTTTTGACCAGCTTTAAAAAAATACGACTCGAAAAATACTCGCTTTTGATTTGAAAAACGACTCAAAAGTTAGTTAAAGCTGCTGTAGTATACGACATCTCAAAATCAGTCACAAATGCCGACCAATATATAACACAAAAATGTGATTTGTTATCAAAAAAATAGTTCATAAATGTTTACTTTCCATCATATGGTGACTGGAAAAACACCAGTTTGTCATTCAAAATGCTTGCTGGGATGCGCCGTTCTTCTATGTATGCATGTCACCGCTCTTGCACTTTAAGGCAGCGTTTACAATGTCAGCGTGAGATTGGAAAATGTTTTGTTCCTGTCTGACACACATATTTTTCACATAAGTTTGTCTCCCTCATTTCCAATCTGTAACCGGTCTCGCTTGCATCTCAGCTTTTAGTGGAAAAAAGCTATTCGAAAATTGAGTTTTAAAAGCTGTCAATAGGTGTCGCATTTTCGAAAATAGCAACATGTGCTTGAAAGCACCAAAGCTCTAACCTCTATTTTACTCAAAATAGCTGTCAATAGGTGTCGCATCTTCGTAAGCTCCAATGTTTTTACCACTATTTTACTCAATGCAGAGGTAAATGTTAATATAATTCACTATTTAATATTTATTTAGTACATATTAACGCATATATAACAATAAAATCATTGTTTTGTAAGAAAAGCAAATCGTTTAATTTTCGCGCCATTTCACATGTGCAAGCCGAGTTCGAATCAGCTGATTGCACCATCATGATCGCGCGCCCAACACCGTCGAGCACTTCCCTGCGGCTGCTCCTCTTCAAGTTCAGCAGCAGCAGCAACAGCTGCTTGCATCATCATTGCATGATGAGCTAGTAAAATTGCTTGTTTTCTTCTCATTTTTTAATAAATAAACAATTCTGCTTCCGGTTTTCATTCACTTTATAAATTTTTGCCACAAACATGAAACAAGCATCAGCTGTTCAAAGCTCATAAGCAGCTGTAATACAATTTCGAAAATTCGAACTGGTTTCCACGCTGACATTGTAAACTACCAGCTTGGATTTCAGATTTTTAAAAGCTTCAATCCAAGCTAAGCTGACATTGTAAACGCTGCCTAAAGCAAAATTCACGAGCAGCTATCAATAATCAAAACAAAGCAATGGTAAAAACAAATCAGAAATGGCGGGACGACGCATAGCAGCCAAAATCAAAACAAACGCAGCTGATAATTGTTGAGAAGTAAAGCAGTTTTTCGTTAAGTCAGGCGAGCTGGTTTTCATGCGTATAACTTAACAGGGCTGTAAACTGTGTTCAGCTAATTTCCAATCTATGTTAGGTTTATTAATCTATGATTTTAGTATTCCAACGCGTCCGGGAAGGTTAATTAATCAACACCTCCAACGTAGGATGGTATAAGTCTTCGGGATAAGGTATAGGCTGGGAACGGGAAACGGATGAAGATGATGAATCCGAAACAAAAATCAGATCAAGCATTTTGTCAACAGAATTTTGGATAGCATTAATTTGACTCAATGACATCCCAAGTAAGTCGATTAAAAATTAGGAGTCAGGGCACCAGAATCAGGACAAGAAATCCAAGTAGCTTCAGCAATGTTGAAATCACCAAGAACTACAAGAAAATCGCGATCAGAAAGCAGAGACAGATTGAAAGCAGATAGATGTGTCTCATAGATAGAGGGATCAGAGGATGGAGGTATGTATATACGAACAAGTGATAAAAATGTTAATAGCGTAAATATTTAGCTTTACAGCAATAAAGTCTGAATCAAAAGAACCATCTAATACAACTGTTTCAGAAGGAAAGTCTACATTCACAGCAATAAGCACTCCACCACCACGCCGAAGAGTACGGTCCATTCTATAAATAGAGAATGTACTACATAGAGTTTCGGAATCGAGAATGTCTTGCCTTATCCAGTAAAGGCAATGACACGAAAAGTGAAAGAAAGACTATTTAGATATAAATTATTGAGTTTACTACAAAAACCTCTTACATTCTGATAGCCAATTAAGAAGGAGGATATTAATCGAAAACCTAATCAATCGACCTACTTATTCTGTGAGATTTTCAAAAACTTATATGTTTTTATATATTATATATGATTATACGCATATTCTGGTGCACGGCTAGGTCAGCGAAAAACAATAAGCAAGCGAAATATGAACAAATAAGCAGAATGTACACAGGCTCATATGCATATGCATGCAAAACACGTATAACTTTCACAGTGTTTGAGCTATTGTCACCAAATTTGCTTAGAGGAAAGCTTGTGAGATCCACCAAATATGCGCATCATAAATTCGAATGCCACCCTAGCCTCCCCGACTTTTAAAAACCGAAAGTGCCTATACCTTCCTCAGAGTTTATGCTAGAGCCACAAAAGATCGAAAAATGTTTGAAGGATATTCCTTTTTGTAAACAAACTATTTGTTTTTTTTTTTTTTGAAGTATTGGATAAAAATCAAAATTTGACAGCATACCTAAATTTTCAGATTAAACAAAAGTACAAATTCAACAATTCTAACAAAACAATCTACGAAATCGCGCAGTGTCGGCCACCATGTCCGAAACAATGCACTATTTGCAGCAGCTGAGCAACACTCAGTTGATCATCTTGTGCCACAATTATAATATAGCGCCAAACCATGTTGCCAAACTCAGTAGGCGACAAGTGGAACGCCTCCTCCATGTAGAAATTATATCTGAAAGAGCCAAGTGGTACGCTCGCGAATTATTGTACGGAGCTCAATCTAGGGTGTATCCGGACAATCGAAATGCTTGGCAGCCGGATGACAGCTCATACGACGATGAAAAGTTTCCTCGTTTGCCACTTTCATTGTGGAGCTATTTGGCTGCAAAGGAACAGGAAATGCATCGGATTAGTGGTGGCGACGAACAGAAAGAGCTGGAACCGATGAATCAGCTAGCACTGTGCGAGGAAGAGGAGGTCCAGGTTGAGGAGGAGTATAAAAACTTTCAATATAGGACTATAACTAAACTTAATCCTGAGCATCAGCCTGAGCATCAGCCTGAGCATCAGCCTGAGCATCAGCTTGAGCATCAGCCTGAGCATCAGCCTGAGTATCAGCCTGAGCATCAGCCTAACCACGAGCAGCAGGACATTAATGGCTCGAAATCAGAGAGCGAATATCATTCCTTTAGCAGCAGTAGCACATATGAATGTATGCCGTCTACTAAGACCTCAAAGACATCTTTCCATTGCAATTTAAGCCAACAACAAAAAGCTGAACGCCTCTTGTGTTTCAGTGGAAATGTTTTGATGCCTTCAGAATCCGATGTAGATCTCTCATTGGAGCAAGAGCTGTGCACAATCAACTATTTTAGCCCGGATGACCTGCTGGCAGTAGAGCTTACCAACACCAGTATACCGGTCAATAATGACTCCTCCAGTTCGACGTTTACTAGTCGTCGTCCACCTTTTTGGCGCTATATACTGAAAGGACTTTACTGTGATTCTCAGGGTAAGCTAGATGTCGATAAGTTACGATATACGATTTTCTGCTGTGCTCTAGTCGTTTGCACTTATGCGGGTGTGAAAATGCTACAGGATGCTTCGAAGGATTATTTATAATCAAAGCGGGATAAAGGCTTATAAGTGCTTATAGGCGCTAAAATATGGAAAACAATTTTGCAAATAAATGTTATAGAATTGTTTGTGTTCTTATAATATAACTAAAAATCTATGAAAAATCATAAACATTTTTCTACCTCGGAGTCCAGCTGGATCGGACACTGACTTGAAGAGCCAACATTACGGCAGTTAAAACAAAATCATAAGGTAAACTAAAAAATCTCAACTAGCTTTTTCATTCCAATAAGCTTCAAATAGCCACTTAGGCTCTGTTGATAAAAAGCCATTTTAGCCCCAACTTTAACCTACGCCATCCAAGTATGGGGAACTGCTGCTAAGAGCTAGCTTAACAGACTTAGAGTAGTCCAACCGCGGGATGCACGTCATGCATCTGGGCTTCCCTGGTACGTGACAAATTGCGTCATTGAAAGGGACCTGAAACTTATGCCATTTGTGGGCCAAATCAACTTCCACAGCAGCCGATATGCTGGCAGGCTTGTGGCCCATTCAAATGCGATGGCGAATGATCTCGTTGACCCCATCTCCCTCCGACGTCTGAAGAGAGCCCATCCCAGTGATCTCCTTACCCGCAGGGTATCCTAATCCTATTTTCCTATATATTTTTAATGCATCATAATATGATCCCATATTACTTTTTTAAGAAGTTACTGAATTTCTTTTGACATATAATAAATTGAAATTAAAATAAAAAGCTATTATTTTTTTTTAATGTTAATTGTTTACGCCATATTTCTTAATTGCTTTTCTTCGTTGTCAGTTTACTTTATAAAATTTACTTTTTGTCAACTAGACAGAAAGTTTTAAAAGTATATTTAAAAAAAACTTATGTATCAATTCTTTTGAAAATACTCTTATGTAAATATCTCACAAATTGAAACTTCCTTTCGAACGTTTTTATTGTTGCAATAAATTAATAAAAGGTATTTAAAATTTTCAAATGTACAAAATGTACAATATATAAGATATATATTTTTTTGATGTGTTAACATGTATACGCGCGGTAGCGTGACTATTAAAAGTCACGCACTATCAAACTTCTCTGCCGTAACTCACATGCATACATCGCTGCTGTAACTAACAAAGATAGGCAGTCAAAAATTGAAATAGTATGTGGGTTTTGTTCAACAATTGTCTCTGCTTGTTGATAGTAATGTTGTTGCGGCAGAGAAAAGTGAATTAACGAACGCTGTCTGTTGCTTTGCATTTGCTTTGTTTTGTTTAGACTAAGATACCCTGCTAAAATATAACTTCTTTTGTGGATATGTAGTTATAGATTATATTTGCAATATTTTGATTAGCAAAGGTTGGCGTCAGCACACAATTGAAAAATAACTAAAAACAGTTTAATAACATATCATCTTCCAACATTATAAGAGTATCCAACATATGTCATTCGTCTATTATAATTCTGTATTCCTTCTTTTGTGAATACACACACACACTTACAGACTAACATAGCGGACTTCTTTCAAAAGAGAATGAACTGACGAATGATAAACTCAAATTTAAAAAGTGAACCCAACTCAATAGTCGTTACGAAGAAGACGGGACCGGCAACGCAGCCTTGTAAGACCTCTCTCGAGATGATTAGGGTGCGATGAGAGCTTGTTAAAGTAGGTTAGGTTAGGTTAGGTTAGAGCGGTAATGGAAGGCTTAAAATTACCCCCCCCCCTCCCCCACTCACATAGGCCATGTGTTTTGGCCCGTTGTGGTGCCGCGTTTGGACTTAGTCCAAAAACCGTCTACCCAGACAATGAGCGTGTTTCGCCGCCTTTGAGGGCGTGGTCCCAGCCCGAGGTTTGAATGAAGGACAGGATATTTTTCGGTTTAATATCCGCAAGTTGAGTGAGGTCCGATAAAAAGAAGGACCCTAGATAGCGATATCTATTTTTGCAGAGTGCCGGACAGTCGCAGAAAAGGTGGGAAACTGTTTCCTCCTCCTCCTCGTCACGACAGCTTCGGCAGAAATCATTAAAAGGGGCTAGAAGTCTCGCTGCGTGAGACCCCACCAGCCAGTGCCCCGTAATGGCCCTGATTACGGCGGCACAGCCTAATCTGCTTAGGTGGATTAGGTCTGAGGAGCGCTTTTTGCAGCGCGTTGGCCAGGTTTGCTTAGCAATCCTACCTGAGGCGGTGGTAAACTGCCACCCCTTGTTTGCTTCGAGTTCGAAGTTCGATCGAACTCTGAGCTTCCAGCTGGCCATGAGAATACCCCAGCCCTCCTTGTCTGTGAGAAGAGGCATGGTAGTGCCATGCCTTGCAAGCTCGTCTGCTTTGCAGTTGCCCTCGATGCCTTTGTGACTGCTCAGCCATCTCGTGTAAAGATCTGCGGCAGTTCGTGACGGATATCGAATTGGATGATATCGCTTTTAGAGATTTGATAGCCACCTGACTATCGGAAAAAATTCAGATTTTACCTGCTGAGCATTCACATTCGGAAATGCATAAGAGTGCTTCCTGTGTGGCAGCGATCTCAGCTTGAAATACGCTGCAGTGATCAGGAAAGTTGAACGATTTGTTGATAGACAGCTCCTCGCAAAAGACGCCGCCCCCTACCCGTTCGTCTAGCTTGGAGCCATCGGTGAAAATTTTTACTGAGTCTGCCGGCCCTGGCGTGCCTGAGCACCAATCCTCCCTTGGGGGGACTAGCGTGTGGAAAGGGGTGTTGGGGAATTCCTGAGGACAACAATAGTCCGTGTTTGAGGGGATAAGCAAGTTACCCACTAGAATATTAGAGTGTCCGAAATTCTGCTCGGACCACTGCTTGGTTTCTCTCATGCGTAGGGCAGAGAGAGTTGCTACTAATTTTCCCATTTGGTATATTGGTAGGAGATTTAGTATATTGTCCAGAGCCTCAGTTGGGGTCGTTCTGAGGGCCCCTGTTGTGATCAGTCCAGCGGCACGCTGTACTTTGCCAAGCTTGTGGACTGATGTTTTCTTAGAAAGCGTTGGCCACCATACTGACACTCCGTACAGTAGGATGGGGCGAACTATGGCTGTATACAGCCACAGCATGATGTGGGGTGCCATCCCCCATTTCAGTCCAATGGACTTCTTACATGTGTACAAAGCGACTGAGGCCTTCTTAACCCGTTCTTCGGTGTTAAGATTCCAGTCTAGTTTGCTGTCTAGAGTGAGCCCTAGGTATTTGGCGGATTTACTGAAGGCAAGTTTTACCCCGTTTAAGGTTGGGGGTTTGAGGGGAGGTATCTTATACTTCCTAGTGAAGAGGACTAAGTCAGTTTTGGCTGGGTTAATCCCTAGCCCCTTTGAAGTGGCCCATGAGGACAGGGTTCATAGTGCGGAGGTCATACGCTCGCACAAACTTTGGGGGAATTTACCCGAGAAGGCTATAGCGACGTCATCCGCGTAGGCTATCACCCGACAGCCCCCTCCCTCTAAGGAGCGCAGCAAGCTGTTAACAGCCACATTCCAAGGTAGAGTGGAGAGAACACCTCCTTGTGGGGTGCCTCTCTTGACGGCCCTGGCAATGGTCGAAGACCCCAGTGTGGCCCTGACGATCCTGCATTTGAGCAGTTGATCAATCAATTTCACAATGTGGTGTCCAACCCCAGCTCCGACAAAGCCTCGGTGATTGCGCCCGGTAAGACGTTGTTAAAAGCGCCCTCAATGTCTAGAAAGGCTATAAGGCAGTACTCCTTGTGGTGTAGTGCCTTTTCTACTGTGGATATAACAGCATGGAGCGCTGTTTCAGTGGATTTGCCTTTTTGGTAAGCATGATGTGCTTGAGAGAAATGATCGGTCTTGATCGAGAGTCTGATATGTATACTCATCACCCTTTCTAGTGTCTTTAGTAGAAAAGATGTAAGACTGATTGGACGAAAGTCCTTTGGGATAGTATGTGAGGCCTTACCGGCCTTCGGAATGAAGACGACCTTGGATTCGAGCCATAACGTGGGGATCGAACCGGTTGTCAGGATATCTGAAAAGATTTTCTGAAGCCAGTTAATGGCAGTATCTCCTGCATATTGCAGTTGGGCTGGAATGATTCCATCCAGCCCAGGGGATTTGTAGGGCGAGAAGCGAGAAGAGAGAGAGATGGTATCCCTGGAGAAAAGGTCGGTGGAGACTTGCTCCTGGAATTCTCTATGGATAGGGGGCCAGAAACATGCGACTGAGCATCCGGGGAAGTGGGTTTCCACCAAAAGTTCCAGTGACTCCAAACTGGTCGTTGCCCACGAGTCGTTGGGTCCTTTAAGAAAGCCCATGGGTGCTTGTGTGCTGGAGAGAACTTTCCTAAGCCTAGCGGCTTCTGTGGTACTCTCGATTGTGGAGCAGAAATTCTGCCAAGCGGAGCGTTTAGCTTGTCTAAGTGACTTCTTGTAGGAGGTTAGTCTGGCTTTATAGAGACTCCCCTGAACCTTGCTTTGTTAAAAAGCTTTCGCGAATTTTTTCGAAGCTCGCCTATTTGTGGGGACCACCACGGTGGTTTTGTTTTCCCTCTTGGTTTGCTCTGGGGGCATGACATGTTAAGGGCGGACTTGCATGCCTCCGTGAGTTTGTTTGTGAGCAGCTCTGTGTGCTCGGGCGAAGGGGGTCCCGTTGGGGGATGCTCTGGAATGAGTCTTGTAAGACATTCTTTGAAAGTGGTCCAGTTCGTACGTCTAACGTTTCTGCACCATTTAGGCTTTGGGATATCGAGAGAGAACACTAAATCGATATACCTATGATCAGAGAAGGAGTGTTCATCTAGCACTCTCCATCTTGTTAGTCTCTGGTGAAGGGAGGCTGTGGCTAGCGTTATGTTTAGGACTTCTTCCCTATTCTTTGTAATAAAGGTTGGGTCGTTTCCTATATTACAAATATTCAGACTTGTCGTGAGGATATAATTAAAGAGTAACTCACTCCGTTCATTTATATCCGAGTTGCCCCACTGATGGTGGTGAGCGTTGGCGTCGCAGCCTATGATCAGCTCGGTGTTTGTCAATTCGGAGTCAGCGAATAGCGCACGAAGCAGTTGATGAGGGGGTGGCCCTTGATGGTCGTGGGTCATGTATGTTGAGCTGAGCCTGATGTGACCCGACTCGGTTCCTGAATGAGGACAACGTCTACTCCGCATTGGCTTGTGCGGAGCAGCATAGCGATTGCAGCCGCCTTACAGTGGTGGAGGTTTATCTGAAGAAGTCTTAGAGACATCTTCACGTTTCGACTCCACCACTGTCAGATCAGCCTCTTCGTCTGTGTCTGCGTCGAGGTTGATCATGTTGGCCATGTCTTCGGCTAGGTCAGAGTCTTCTGACTGGTGGGCGTCACCTGCATTGGCATCAGCCACCGCGTCACTTTCGGTGACAGGGCCATTTGCACAATGGGCTGTAGTGCCACCTGCAGAGGCCTCCGCCGTTTGCTGGTCACTAGGAGCTTCTAGCGCCGCAGGTGCGTCATCTTGAGCCAACGGCTTGCTAGCGGCTTGCTAGCGGTTAAAGTAAGTATTTTACTTTTTGTTCCGCTGGTTCTCAAGATCTTTGACTGGGCTCTTTGGACAATGTCGATGTGTTGCGTTGTTGCAAGCAGTTTAGCGTTTCCTGACGATTAGCAGGCTAGTGTGTGTTCTCTTTACTTCTACGCCATGTAAGTCTTCTATCTAGTTGTACGCCCAGATACGTTAGGTTAGGTTAGGTTAGAGCGGTTACCAAGGAGGGATACCCCCTCGGCGCACTAAGGCCGCACTCGGCCCATTGTGATGCCGCGAAAGGCTCTGAGACCCCTCTATCACTCTTGGTATGACTCCGCATCATGAGTCCATCCTGTGACTTGGATGTACCTTGCTACATCTTTGGGTCTTTTAGTCGCAAGTTCAGATATATCTTCGAAGAAAAAGTCACCAAGGATTCTTTGCCTAGTTTTGCATAAGGCCGGACAGGTACAAAGAAGGTGAAGAACTGTTTCTTCTTCCTCCTCGTCTCTACAACTTCTGCAGAAGTCGTTGTGTGGGACCAATAATCTGGCCGCATGTGCCCCCACAAGCCAATGCCCAGTCATCACTCTGGTAACAATAGAGCACTGGTTCCGGCTTAGGCCAGGTTTAATGAGCAATACGTGAGTTGTGAGTGGAGAGCTGCCATACTTTTTTGGCTTCCGTCTCGACGAAATCTCTTGAGTCTACAGGATGCCATAGGTATACCAATGCACTCTTTGTCTGGAAGGAGTTCCATGGCAGTTCCTAATCTGGCAAGTTCATCAGCGATGCAGTTGTCTTCTATGTCCCTATGTCCTGGGACCCATACTAGGCATATGCTAAACTGCTCTGCCATCTCGCTTAGAGATTTGC
Organism: Scaptomyza flava; assembly: GCA_030179655.1. Classification (NCBI taxonomy): domain Eukaryota; kingdom Metazoa; phylum Arthropoda; class Insecta; order Diptera; family Drosophilidae; genus Scaptomyza; species Scaptomyza flava. The sequence goes on along the minus strand of JARNME010000029.1, from coordinate 25,397,653 downwards.
GACAGTTATGAACAGCATTAGAGTTCGACATGTACGACTCCAGCGATCTAATTGCTGCTTGGATGTCTGTGAGGATATAGATTTTACTGACATTACACCTATGTGGAATGCAACTTAGTGACTCCTGAATTGCTAGCACTTCTGCCTGGAAGACGCTACAGTGGTCAGGGAGTCGAAAAGCTTTGCGTAAGTTAAAATTGGCGCAGAAAATGCCGCCTCCTACTCTACCGTCCAGCTTTGAGCCGTCTGTGAAAATTTCTATAGCTTCCGCAGGTCTTGCGGGCAAGCCTTCTTCCCAATTCTCTCTAGTTGGAATTAGGGTGGTAAGGGGAGTGTCTAAATACACCTGTGGGATCTAATAATCCGTGTTGTCTGGTATGAGTGGATTGTCTTTCAAGATACTTGAATGTCCAAAGTCCTGGCCTATCCACTGTTTGGCTTCCCTCATTTGAAGCGCTGACATAGTTGCTATTTTCCGCCCCATCATTTCGACAGGTAGGAAGTGCAGTATGGCGTCAAGAGCTTTACCCGGGGTCGTACGTAAAGCTCCTGTTATGCAGAGCGCAGCAGTTCGCTGCACCCTTCCTAATTTCCTGGTGACTGTTTTCTTGTCAAGTGCAGGTCATCAGACAGAAACACCATAGAATAAAATTGGTCTGACTACCGCAGTGTAGAGCCACTGGACAACTTGTGGAGTCATGCCCCATTTAAGTCCGATTGTCTTCCTACAGGCGTATAGAGCAACATGTGCCTTCCTTATACGCTCTTCAGTATTGAGATTCCAGTTTAATTTCTTGTCTAGAATTAGACCTAGGTATCTTTCTGAGTCACTAAAGGACAGTTCAACCCCATCTAGAGTTGGTGGCTGTAGAGACGGAATTTTGTATTTCCTCGTAAACAGAACCAGTTCCGTTTTGGCAGGATTAACTCCTAATCCAGATCTTTTTGCCCAACCGAAAAGCCTAGCAAGGGCTTCCGTCATTCGGTCACAAAACGTCTGCGGGAACTTGCCTCAAAAGGCTAGGGCAACGTCGTCTGCATAGGCTACCACTTTGCACCCTCCCCCATCCATGGACCGCAGCATTTGGTTTTCTGCCACGTTCCATAGAAGAGGAGAGAGGACTCCGCCTTGTGTGTTTCTACGATCTACGGATTTGGTGACAGTCACTGCCCCCAGTGCGGCCCTTACGATCCTGCATTGGAGCATCTGATCGATCAGGTGCACAGTCAGGGAGTCAACCCCCAAATCCGTCAGCGAGTCGGTGATAGTCTTAGGAGTGACGTTGTTGAAAGCTTCCTCTATGTCTAGGAAAGCTACTAGCGTATAGTTTTTCTCTGTGTATAGACTTTTCAATGTATGCAGTAAGTGCATGCAGTGCGGTCTCGGTAGACTTGCCCTTAGAATAGGCATGCTGAACTGGTGAGAGAAGCGATATGGGAATAGTGCTTCTCAAATGAAGACAGAGCAGCCTCTCCATCGTTTTCAGTAGAAAAGACGAGGGACTGATAGGTCGAAAATCTTTAATTGTTGTGTGCGAGGGTTTTCCGGCTTTTGGGATGAAAACCATTTTCGATTCTAGCCATGGCCCCGGGATTATACCACTATTAAAAACCCTGGAGAATATGTTCTTAAGCCAATTGATGGCTAATTTCCCCGCGGACTGCAATTGGGCAGGAATGATATTGTCTATTCCTGGTGATTTATAGGGTTTGAAGATCTTAATTGCCCGATGGATATTGCTTTCACTGAGTAATTGCAAGAGCTTCTGTGTCTCCCCGCTAGCGTGCAGATCACAAGGTCTTGACGATCTACTTCCCCCCGGAAAATGTGTGTCCAGGAGTAAGGTTAGTGATTCTTCACTGGATGATGTCCACTCATCGTTTGCATTCTTGATGAAACCAAGAGTCTGAGGAGTTTTACTTAGTAGCTTCCTTAGTCTGTCTGCTTCTGAAGTACTATCTATCTCTGAGCAGTTTTGCTTTGCGAGGCTCCTTTTTGAACACGGAGCGCCCTGCCTTGTAGTCAGCCCATGTCTGTTCGTCATTTTGAGCCTTTGCTCTATTAAAGAGTTTTCTGGCAGCTGTTCTCAACTCTCCGATTTGAGCAGTCCACCAGATACGTTACTTCGTTTGCTTTCGGAAGTGCGGTGTTGTTTAACGTGAGCGGTGGAAAACCTTGTATGTTAAGGGTTGAAGTTACTTGCTTACATTTTTTAAACTCGATACCGAAGGTAAAGAGTATATTGGATTTGTGCAATGTCCGTCATGGTGTCTGTCCGTCTGTCCGTCTGTCTGTCTGTCTGTCCGTCTGTCCGTCTGTATGAACGCAAGTTTTTTCCACACCCTTCAAGCTAGAGACTTGAAACTTTCCAATTCTCTTTATCTATGGGATAGTAAATTAAAGTGTCAAGATGGGGGTTCTACGATAACTGGGGGGCTGGCAAATCGATAAATTCGATAACTCAAAACCGATAAATCCACATATTTCGCACATCCTTACAGCTAGAACTACCAAATTTGGTAAGAAGATAGCTACTAGCAACCCCCAAAAAACTGCGTCAAAAATTTTGGAGCCACGCCCCCCCATTCCGCCCCCAGCCCCACGGCATTTTAAAGTCAAAAACGCCTATATCTCCCACAGTTTTTGAGCTATAGCCACCAAATTTGGTGCCAAGATAGGTGATGAGGACCCCCCAAAAACTGCATCAAAAGTTTGGATGCCACGCCCACCAATAATGCCCTAGCCACCCCCATCCGCTCCAACGCTTCGTCAAAAACGGGAATGCGTGTATCTTCCAGAGTTGTGGAGCTAGAGCCAGCGAATTTGGTAGGAAGATAGCTGGTAACGACCCCCAAAAAACTGTATCAAAGTTTTGGAGCCACGCCCACCCATAACGCCCCCAGCTCCCCCACATTTTGAAATCAGAAATGGCTATATCTCCCACAGTTTTTGAGCTAGAGCCACCAAATTTGGTGCCAAGATAAGTGATAATGACCCCCTAAAAACTGCATCAAAAGTTTGGATGCCACGCCCACCAATACTGCCCTAGCCGCCCCCATCCATCCCAACGCTTCGTCAAAAACGGGAATGCGTGTATCTTCCAGAGTTGTAGAGCTAGAGCCTCCAAATTTGGTGGGAAGATAGCTGGTAACGACCCCCAAAAATCTGCATCAAAGTTTTGGAGCCACGCCCACCCGTTTCGCCCCCCCTTCCCCACTTTTTACAATTTCGCTGAGTCACCAATTGTTTAGCAATGCTTCACAAGAGCTGCACACAAATTTGGACCATGAAGCCATAGCCACAGCCCCCTTCCCGACAATTCGGCACCAAGGCAGATGCTGCATCAAAACTTTGGATGCCACGCCCACCCATACCGCCCCCAGGCTCCCTTTCCACACATTTAACAATTTTCGAGCTAGAGTCACTAAATTTGGTATGAAGATAGCAATTGACATTCCACAAAGATCTGATTCAAAAATTTGGATGCCACGCCCAGCCATACAGCCCCCAGCCCCCCTTTCCCACTCTTGACAAACTTCGAGCTGGAGTCACCAAATTTGGTATGAAGATAGCAATTGACATTCCACAAAGATCTGCATCAAAACTTTGGATGCCACGCCCACCCATACCGCCCCAGCCCCCCTTTCCCCACATTTAACAATTTTCGAGCTTGAGTCACCAAATTTGGTATGAAGATAGCAATTGACATTCCACAAAGATCTGCATCAAAACTTTGGATGCCACGCCCACCCATACCGCCCCAGCCCCCCTTTCCCCACATTTAACAATTTTCGAGCTAGAGTCACCAAATTTGGTATGAAGATAGCAATTGACATTCCACAAAGATCTGCATCAAAAAGTTGGATGCCACGGCCACTCATACCGCCCCCAGCCCCCCTGTCAACAGCTCTTACAAACTTTCAGCTAGAGTCACCAAATTTGGTGTGAAGATAGCAATTGACATTCCACAAAGATCTGCATCAAAAATTTGGATGCCACGCCCACCCATACCGCCCCCAGCCCCCCTTTCCCCGCATTTAACAATTTTCGAGCTAGAGTCACCAAATTTGGTATGAAGATAGCAATTGACATTTCACAAAGATCCGCAGTAAATATTTGGATGCCACATTCACCCATACCGCCCCTAGCTCCTCTTTCCCCACCTGTTACAAACTTCGAGCTAGAGTCACCAAATTTGGTATGAAGGTATTAATTGACATTTCGCAAAGATCTGCAGTAAAAATTTGGATGCCACACCCAATCATACCGCCCCCAGCCCCCCTTTCAACAGCTCTTACAAACTTTCAGCTAGAGTCACCAAATTTTGAAGGAAGATAGTGTAAGGTAGAGATTTTGGCCGGGGTATAGATCTCAGTCTAGCCAAAGTTCTGCGTTACAAGAAATTTATTACAAACACCAGCGACGCCTTGTGAAGTACAGACATGTGTAATTTAGGCCGCCTGACATCCGCGTTGGTCGAAAACGGCTGAGTGATCGGGGGGGAGGTGTACTGGGCAGCCCTCAGTACGAGTACCACTGGTCACTCAGACTGTTTCAAAACGGGGTTAGGGTATCGCGCGCGTACATATGCGCAAGTGTGCGCAAAACTTAGCGATCAACGTGTGTGCGCGTCGGCGTGCAAAACTGACAGCTGCAAGCCAAAACTAATTTCCTATCAATTATATTCAGACCGGCTACTCCACGAATTCACGTTCCCCGAATATGCGTGGGTTCGATTAGACCTCTCTGCACCAACTAACTCGCGCCGGTCTCTTCCTCGGCGTTGATCGCGTCGTGGCCTCTCCCGACCGCTGGGTCTTCGGGTCGCGGCTCTCTCGTGCGCCTCTTCTGTCGCCTTATGTATTACATAGCTTCTTGCCTTTTCTTATATGTTAGTGCGTAACTAAGTGTTGACTTCTTTTCGTGAAACACATGTGTTAAACACATGTGGACTTCTTGCTGTTCTTATTTATGCTAAACAAATCTAACTAAATGTTGGCTTCTTGCCGTTTCTTATCTGTAGCTGACTAAATGTTGACTTCTTGTCGTTTATTATATATATGTTCAATGAGAGTTTCGTAACTTAATGTGGGCTTCTTGTCGTTTCCTATATCTATATATAAATGTGAATTCGGCCCGCTTGGCCTACTTCACACCCCCCCCCCCCTTTCTTCGTGACCGTGACCGTTCCGTCGCGGTGTGGGGTCACGGCAAAAATCTTGCCGCCGGCAGCGGCCGTGAAGCGGTTGCGTCGTCCTGACGAGCCTACGTTGCGGAGCCTCGCGCGGATTTCCTTTACCGCTTTTGTCGTCAGAATTTCCTCGTTCGGGTAGCAAGTCCAAAGCCAGGGTACCTGCACTCGTTCTTGCCTAGATCGTGATGGTGTGGGTTCCGAGCTGCGCGGTAGGTCTTCTCGCTTGTCTTCCAGCGTTGCGTCCAACCCTTCCTCCCATCCAACGATCTCATCTGCTGTCTCCTGCTCTACCTTCGGCGATCCCCATTCTGCCCATTCTTCTTCTGTCGGGTGCGGCGGCCCAACGCGGATGGTCGCCTTCTGGTCTTCTCGCTCGGCTTCCAGCGTTGCGTCCAGCCCTTCTTCCCATCCAACGATCTCGTCTTCGTTTTCTTGCTGTACCTCCGGTGACTCCCATTCTGCCCATTCCTCGTCCGTCTTCGGGTCTTCTCGTTTGGCTTCCAGTGTTGCGTCCAGCCCTTCTTCCCCTCCAACGATCTCGTCTTCGTTTTCTTGCTGTACCTTGGGTGACTCCCATTCTGCCCATTCCTCGTCCGTTGGCACGCCGGTCGCTTCGGGTGGCTGCTGCGGCCTTGGTTGCAGTTGTCCAAAGCTATATGTCGTCAGCTCCATTATGCGGATCACCATCCCCTCGAGCGTATCTTCGATTGAGGCTTCTGTGTGTACGTGCTTGTTCACGAGTGCTGTGGGGCTTATCATTTGCTCGTACGTGTCGTTTGTTGCCACACCAATTCCGGACGAACGCTCACGGGTATAGCCCTCGTGGCTGGCGGGCCCCTCTATGGCTTCACTGCGGCTCCTTTTGTCTTTAGCTTCCATTGCCTGTGGGTAAGAAATTGTGTATATGTTATTATTGTGTTTTATACGAGATGCAGATGTTTTTTTTTTTTTTTTTTTTTTTTTTTATTTTAGTGGGTTTCTGGGAACGAATAAGTGGGGAAAAGAAGAAGGCAAGACGTGTGTGTCTGCTTATGATGGGCATCGCCTTTCGCTTATCTTCGCTTCCTGTTGTAGACTCGCTGTATCGTCTTCGTCTTCGTGTTGGAAAGGTTTCAATTGCGAGATGCTAGCCGTCCTGCTCTTACGCTCCCCCTCTTTTGCTATTCGCACGACATTCGGAGAGATGAATCTTTTAACCCGATATGGTCCCTCGTATTTCGGTGCTAGCTTTGCAGCGAACCCATCGCTGGCTTTTGAGAGTTGGTGGGTCCTCAACAGAACCAGTTCGTTGATCGTCGGCCTCCATTCCCTCCTTCTCATATTGTAATTCCTCCCTTGGTCCTTTGACGCTCGCTGTTGGTTTCCCTGCGCTATCTTGAACACTTCCCTCAGGCGGTCCGCTTTCTCCCCAGGTGTTTGCGATGCATTTCCTGTACCCGGTGTCTTCTCGTCGTATAACGTTGCTGGCAGACGCGGTTCTCTTCCCTGCATCAGGAACGCCGGGGAAAATCCTGTCGAATCCGCAATGCTCGAGTTGACTGCCAACGAGATTTCGGGTATTAGTTCGTCCCACGAACTTTGACTTCCCGAGATATACTGCGCTATCATCGTTTTCACCGTCCTGTTGGTCCTCTCTGTTGGATTCTCCTGTGGGCAGTATGGGGCCGTATGTTCCACTTCTACGCCTATCGAGTTCAAAAATGCCTTGAAACTTCGGCTTGTGAACTGGACTCCGTTGTCGCATACGAATTTCTTGGGTACGCCGAAACGGCATAAGATTCGTTCGCGAAAGGCTTTCTGTAGAGTTGCTGCTGTTGCTCTTTTTAAAGGAACCAGTTCTATCCACTTCGTGAATGCGTCGTGGAATACTAACAACATCGTATTGCCCTGCTTTGAGCGCGGCAGGGGGCCCACAAAGTCCGCGCACAGGATGGCCATTGGCTCCGCCACTTGGCGGGTTAACATCTGGCCAGCTGGCTTCCTCTGCTCCGTCTTGAATAGTTGGCATTTTTCGCAACGTCTAACGTACCTGGACGCATCTCTGAACATACCTGGCCAATAATAGCGCTGCGACAGCCTCATGACTGTTTTCCGGATACCCTGGTGACCGGCGGTCGGCGCGTCGAGGCATTCCTGCAACACCCTCCTCTTATGGTCCTCGTCCACGCATAGTTTCCACGGGATATAGTCTTCGTCATCCGCCCGGTGGCCTAGGTGGCGGTATAACTGCCCGTTTTCTTCCGTGTAGTCTGCGTATTTGGCTGGTTCTTTGGCTATCTTTTCTCGTAACCCTTGGATCCATTTCCCCTTTGACTGCTGAACCACGGCTTGCTGGCACTGCTCCAACGGGTCTCGCGACAGCGCGTCTGCTACCACGTTGAGCTTCCCTTTCCTGTACTTCACGTCGAATTGGTATTGCTAGAGCTCCAATGCCCACCGTGCTATTCTTCCCGTCGGGCTTTCGATGGAGTTCACCCATTTTAGAGCCATGTGATCCGTCACGACATCGAAGCGGTATCCCTCTAGGTAGCATCTCAATTTCCGAATTGACCACACGATCGCCAGGCATTCCTTTTCTGTCGCGGAGTAGTTCATTTCCGCCTTCGAAAGTTTCCGACTCGTGTAGGAAATTACCCTCTCCTGTTGGTCGATCTTTTGGGTGAGCACCCCTCCGATGCCATAATCGCTTGCGTCTGTCTGAAGCGTGAATTTTTCCTGGAAATCCGGGCAAACCAATATCGGAGCGGTTGTCAAGCACCGTTTGAGGCTGTCTAGTGCTGTTTGCTGCTCTTCGTCCCACGACCATTTCCGGGTTTTCTTCAACAAGCCTGTCATAGGCTGCACCATCGTAGTGAAATTAGGCATGAACCGACGGTACCAAGACGCCATCCCCAGGCACCTCCTCAGCTCCTTTTTGCTAGTCGGGGCTTTCAAATTATTGATGGCTTCCACTTTGGCAGGGTCCGTCTGGATGCCTTCGCCGCTCACCAGATGCCCGAGGTATACCAGCTTCCTTTGGAAGAAAGAACATTTTATTCGATTCAACTTCAGATTAGCCTTCCTCAGCCTGCGGAACACTTCCCTCAAGTTCTCTAAGTGTTCTTCCTCTGTTTTGCTGACTATGATGATGTCGTCCAAGTAAGCGAACGCGTGGGGCTCCATCCCAGGGCCGATCACCGTATCCAGGGCTCTCTGAAATGTAGCGCCGGCCGAATGCAATCCAAACGGCATGACCTTCCACTGGAACAGCACTCCCGACTGTCCGCTGCCATGGGGATTTGCCAATAGCCGTGTTTCAGGTCCAACGTCGATATAAATCGCGCATTCCTCAACTTCTCCAAGATTTGATTAATCCGGGGAACGGGGTACGCGTCGGGTACTGAGTGTGCGTTGAGCTGTCTGTAGTCGACGCACATCCTCCGTTCATTCGTTTTCTTGCGAACGAGTACAAGAGGCGCGCTGTGTGGGCTTCTCGACGGTTCTATGTCCCCTGCCTCAATCAGTTCGTCCACTTGTTGGTCGATCACGCGCTGCATTGCAGGGTTTTTGGGATAGTACCTCTGCTTGATCGGCTTGTTATCCCTCATTACGATGTGGTGCTCGGCTATGTTGGATACACCTCGTAACCCCTCGAACAGTTGCAACTCCTCCTTCAGAAACTTCTGTATTGCGGGGTCCAAGCTCGCTGGCCATTGTTGCTCTTCTTCGTTAACATCTTCTTGTTTTTCGTCGGGCTCCGGGTGCCTTCCCTGGGGTACAGCCACGCCTGCGTTACCCAATTGACCCAACGATGGCTTCTCAACGGCTGACGCTGCGTCTCGGTTTGCCTCTCGCTCCTCTGTCGTCGTAACCTCCTCGCAGGATTCCCTCGGGTCACTTCCTCGCAATGTTGGAGTCTCCGCCTCGACCTTGTCGGTGCCCTCGGTCGGCGCTTTGGCGCTTTGTAGGATCAACTTCGCTTCGCCACATTGAACCGTCGTACCTATCTTACACAGAAAGTCCATTCCCAGAATGAGATTATCCAACATGGATGGCATTACCAGCAGATCCATTGTCACTTCTTTACCTACTAATTTTACTTTTGTTCGCAACAGCTTGCAAATGGCGACGCTCGACCCGTCGGCTAAGCGTGTGGTTGCGGTTGCAGAGAAAACTTCCCCTTTCATCTCTATCTTGCGGAAAAACTCCTCGCTTACGAAGCTCCTAGTAGCCCCCGTGTTGACTGTCGCTTCTGCACCTCGGTCCCCGACTCCTACCGTGGCGACTATGCGATTATTTTCGACTCTAAGAGGGTATACTATTTCTGGGACTGACTCGCGCCGACGCCCATCCGATCCCACTCCGGATGACGCGGCTGCTCGTTTCCCGCTCCCTTTCCGCAACACATACTGGTGCTCACGCCCTGCGCGCCACACTGCCTACAGCACAGCACCTTTGGATTTGAGCATTCGCGGGCAAAATGCCCTTCCTGCGAACAATTATAGCACACGCGACTGGTTCCCCTCGGCCTCATATGCTCTTGCCCCAGCATGCCGTTCGAGATTTCTCCGCTTCCCCCTGTTCTCACGTTATTTGGGCCATTCCTCGCCAACGGTAACTGCGCTGGCGGGTTCCGGAAAGGATTGTCTTGCCTAGCGGGCGTGTCCACGACCCTAGGCCCTGGTGAGTAATCGGCTCCTGTCATACTCCTAACTTCCATTGCCTCCCGGTTTTGCTCTGGAATACCTTCAAATTCTGCTGCTAGCTGGGTCAGTTGAACAAGTGTCGCGAAATCTCTTCTGCGGATATAGAGTCTGTACTCCCGGGCCAGGTTCTCATAAATACGATTCAACTCCTGTTCTGCCCCGTACCCGGCATGGCGCATAAGTCTCCTCAGATCGACCATGTATTCTTTGTACCCCTCGCCAGTGCGTTGCCGACGGGCCCTAATTTGGTCTTCTAGCCTATCAAAATATCGTGGAGGTAGGAAGAACTCCAAAAACTCCTTTTTAAATGCGACCCAACTCGCGTCACTGAGGTCGCTCGTCGAAAACCAGCATACTGCCATGCCAGTCAACGCTTCGCTCATAGCCCTGGGCATCCGGTCTAAGTTGATTTCATACGCTCTCGCCCGTTGTTCGAGCGCCTCTATAAAAACGAGCGGATCCGCGTAACCGTCGAATCTGATACCCCACTTTCTGACCAGCTCGGGGACGACCATGTACTGCCTACTACTGTCACAACCCCCGCAGTTGGCGCTCATGCGCGATCTATTACCCTCCGGGACTACTTGTGTCCTGGTCACAGGCAGGCTAACCTGCGGCACCACGTGCCCCCCGGATGCTACGCCGCTTTGAGTCCCTTGCCCCTTCACCGTCAGGTGTTGTGTACGGCTGGTCGGGAACAACCCCCCTGGTGACCCTGACAACGTCAGCAGGTCGGACTCAGATTTCTGACGCTGTCGTGCGCTTGGGGCGAAAACGTTTAATGGCACGGGTGATTCAGGTATTTTCGCGAAGCCCGTTTCCCACTCGGCTAGCCGCGTCCACACTCCTGTGTGGTGATTCCCATCTTTTATGAACGTACATACCCGTTTTCGTAATTCCTCTACCTTCCCTGAGTGATCCAATCCTAGTTCTTTCGTCAGGTGTTCCAAATCCTCCTTCCGGCAGTGGTAGACCCAACGTACGCCTACGCCTGGGTTGACTCGATCCTCCAGCGGTGTGTCATTGGGCTTGCTCATTTCGACCACGCTAAGTCATAACAATACCCTAGATTTTCTTCCACCAACTAAAACCAATCGACGAGCAATTAATAAAAATTTTATTAAAGTTCGGGTTAAATTTTTTTTTTTTTTTTTTTTTTTTTTTTTTTTTTTGAAATTTCAATTTCTATTAGTGTTTTATTTTTCCCGAATATTAGTTTTTATTATTCCTTATTATTTATTGTTTGCTATTATCTATTTATTTTTTTTGTTGTGTTATTTGTTATTATATTTATCTTGTTATTATCATTATATTTATTTTATTATTTATTTAGTTTAACTTTCGTTTGCAAACCACCGCTTTGTAACCAAATCTTCTTCACAAAAAAAAAATAAAAAAAACCCAATCACAAATATTCTCGTCCCACTGTTCGATGCCTACAGCTGCGCTCGAAACCAAATGACTTCTGATTATACTGCGCGTGCTGTACCTTTTATCGTTGACCCGTTGCGCAGTGCCGCTATGTGATCGGCGTTCGCCTTCTCACCGTCACTTTCGCTGCGCTGCTAACCGCACAAAACTTGGTCGCCCTTTTCGCTTGCTTTGCTATACTCGTTGCCGTTGACCCGTTGCACAGCGCCGTTATGTGATCTGCGTTTACCCTATCGCCGTCACTTTCGCTAAGCCGCTAACCGCACAAAACTCGGTCGCCTTTTCTTGTCTTAAATGCGCGCACGATAACCAGGGTATCGTCGGGTATACGCGGATTGATTTCACACTTTACACTTGTTTGTAGCACGTTTGGGGGTTTTATTCCCAACTTATGCTACGTCTGTTTCACTTTTGGTCCCTGCTCGGGCGCCACTTGTAAGGTCGAGATTTTGGCCGGGGTATAGATCTCAGTCTAGCCAAAGTTCTGCGTTACAAGAAATTTATTACAAACACCAGCGACGCCTTGTGAAGTACAGACATGTGTAATTTAGGCCGCCTGACATCCGCGTTGGTCGAAAACGGCTGAGTGATCGGGGGGGAGGTGTACTGGGCAGCCCTCAGTACGAGTACCACTGGTCACTCAGACTGTTTCAAAACGGGGTTAGAATATCGCGCGCGTACATATGCGCAAGTGTGCGCAAAACTTAGCGATCAACGTGTGTGCGCGTCGGCGTGCAAAACTGACAGCTGCAAACCAAAACTAATTTCCTATCAATTATATTCAGACCGGCTACTCCACGAATTCACGTTCCCCGAATATGCGTGGGTTCGATTAGACCTCTCTGCACCAACTAACTCGCGCCGGTCTCTTCCTCGGCGTTGATCGCGTCGTGGCCTCTCCCGACCGCTGGGTCTTCGGGTCGCGGCTCTCTCGTGCGCCTCTTCTGTCGCCTTATGTATTACATAGCTTCTTGCCTTCTTATTTATGCTAAACAAATCTAACTAAATGTTGGCTTCTTGCCGTTTCTTATCTGTAGCTGACTAAATGTTGACTTCTTGTCGTTTATTATATATATGTTCAATGAGAGTTGCGTAACTTAATGTGGGCTTCTTGTCGTTTCCTATATCTATATATAAATGTGAATTCGGCCCGCTTGGCCTACTTCACAATAGTTGGTGGCATCCCTATCTGCATCGGAGAATCTTTAAGGCAGCGTACACCCTTGTCCCATCCGTACCCCTTTGCAATCAGGCCTCTTTTTACCTGTTTTAATACTGGTATCGAGTATGCCGTAGTCGGTTGCGTTCGACTGCAACGTTTCCACTTGTTTGAGCCTGATATTCTGTAAGAAATTTTTGTTACTCAACTTGAACTATTTTTGTTGCCTTTACAGAGCAATTACAGTAAGTCAAATTAAAACAGCACAACGTGATCTGCCCAAAAGACGCCTGATGCGTCATTCGGACTATAAATTCGCAGAACAATTGTTCATTTTTCGACATTGTGCCTTAAACAAAGATTGCACAAAATATTTTTGCGTGCAAAACTTGTTTTATTTAAATAAGCTGATTGCTACTAAATCGTTGCCATATCTATTCAAAAATGCTCTACTTCGTTGCCAGAAAGAAACTAAAATGTGAAGTGTGAAGTTGTGACAAATTAGGTAATTTTTATACTCGATACCGAAGGTAAAGAGTATATTGGTTTTGTGCAATGTCCGTCATGGTGTCTGTCCGTCTGTCCGTCCGTCCGTCTGTCCGTCTGTCCGTCCGTATGTGTGCAAGTTTTTTCCACACCCTTCAAGCTAGAGACTTGAAACTTTCCAATTCTCTTTATCTATGGGATAGTAAATTAAAGTGTCAAGATGGGGGTTCTACGATAACTGGGGGGCTGGCAAATCGACAAATTCGATAACTCAAACCCGATAAATCCACATATTTCGCACATCCTTACAGCTAGAGCTACCAAATTTGGTAAGAAGATAGCTACTAGCAACCCCCAAAAAACTGCATCAAAGTTTTGGAGCCACGCCTCCCCATTCCGCCCCCAGACCCCCCGCATTTTAAAGTCAAAAAAGCCTATATCTCCCACAGTTTTTTAGCTAGAGCCACCAAATTTGGTGCCAATTTAGCTGATGATGACCCCCCAAAAACTGCTTCAAAAGTTTGGATGCCACGCCCACCAATACTGCCCTAGCCACCCCCATCCGCTCCAACGCTTCGTCAAAAACGGGAATGCGTGTATCTTCCAGAGTTGTGGAGCTAGAGCCAGCGAATTTGGTAGGAAGATAGCTGGTAACGACCCCCAAAAAACTGTATCAAAGTTTTGGAGCCACGCCCACCCATTACGCCCCCAGCTCCCCCACATTTTGAAATCAGAAATGGCTATATCTCCCACAGTTTTTGAGCTAGAGCCACCAAATTTGGTGCCAAGATAAGTGATAATGACCCCCTAAAATCTGCATCAAAAGTTTGGATGCCACGCCCACCAATACTGCCCTAGCCGCCCCCATCCACCCCAACGCTTTGTCAAAAACGGGAATGCGTGTATCTTCCAGAGTTGTGGAGCTAGAGCCTCCAAATTTGGTGGGAAGATAGCTGGTGGCATCCCTATCTGCATCGGAGAATCTTTAAGGCAGCGTACACCCTTGTCCCATCCGTACCCCTTTGCAATCAGGCCTCTTTTTACCTGTTTTAATACTGGTATCGAGTATGCCGCAGTCGGTTGCGTTCGACTGCAACGTTTCCACTTGTTTTTTTGCTTTTGAATAAAATGAGAACATATGCTTTATTATGCAAAATTTTTGAAATATGCATTTAAGAGTGATATATGCAAAATGCATTCCTGAGCAAATAGCTGTTCTGTCTATAATGAAAGGCCAAAATTTTAAATATGTAGCATTTGAGCTTATTTGTAAAAAGCTATAGCCTCTCCGATTTGAGCAGTCCACCAGATACGTTACTTCGTTTGCTTTCGGAAGTGCGGTGTTGTTTAACGTGAGCGGTGGAAAACCTTGTATGTTAAGCGTTGAAGTTACTTGCTTACATTTTTTATACTCGATACCGAAGGTAAAGAGTATATTGGGTTTGTCTGTCTGTCCGTCTGTCTGTCTGTCCGTCTGTCCGTCTGTATGAACGCAAGTTTTTTCCACACCCTTCAAGCTAGAGACTTGAAACTTTCCAATTCTCTTCATCTATGGGATAGTAAATTAAAGTGTCAAGATGGGGGTTCTACGATAGCTGGGGGGCTGGCAAATCGATAAATTCGATAACTCAAAAACGATAAATCCGCATATTTCACACACCCTTACAGCTAGAACTACGAAATTTGGTAAGAAGATAGCTAATAGCAACCCCATAAAAACTGCATCAATAATTTTGGAGCCTCGCCCGCCATTCCACCCGCAGCCCCCCCCCCGCATTTTAAAGTCAAAAAAGCCTATATCTCCCACAATTTTTGAGCTAGAGCCAGCAAATTTGGTGCCAAGATAGGTGATGATGACCCCCCAAAAACTGTATCAAAAGTTTGGATGCCACGCCAACCAATACCACCCTAACCGCCCCCAGATGCCCCAACTCTTCGTCAAAGACGGGAATGCGTGTATCTTCCAGAGTTGTGGAGCTAGAGCCTCCAAATTTGGTAGGAAGATACCTCCTGGCAACGATCCCCAAAAAACTGCATCAAAGTTTTGGAGCCACGCCCACCCCTTCCACCCCCTTTTCCAAACCTTTTACAAACTTTGAGCTATACTCACCAAATTTTGTATGAAGGTAGCAATTGACATTCCACATAGATCTGCAGAAAAAATTTGGATGCCACGACCACCCATACCGCCCCCAGCCCCCCTTTCCCCACCTTTTACAAACTTTGAGCTAGAGTCACCAAATTTGGAAGGAAGATAGTTGGTGGCATCCCCATCTGCATCGGAGAATCTTTAAGGCAGCGTACACCCCTGCCCCATCCGTACCCCTTTGCAATCAGGCCGCTTTTTACCTGTTTTAATACTGGTATCGAGTATGCCGCAGTCGGTTGCGTCCAACTGCAACGTTTCCACTTGTTTATACTCGATACCGAAGGTAAAGAGAATATTGGATTTGTGCAATGTCCGTCATGGTGTCTGTCCGTCTGTATGAGCGCAACTTTTTTCCACGCCCTTCAAGGTAGAGACTTGAAACTTTGCAATTCTCTTTATCCATGGGATAGTAAATTAAAGTGTAAAGATTGTGGTTCTACGATAACTGGGGGGCTGGCAAATCGATAAATTCGATTGCTCAAAACCAATAAATCCACATATTTCGCACATTTTTACAGCTAGAACTACCAAATTCGGTAGGAAGATAGCTACTATCAACCCCATAAAAACTGCATCAAAAATTTTGGAGCCACACCCACCCATTCAGCCCCAAGCCCCCCCCCCGCATTTGAAAGTGAATAAAGCCTATATCTCCCACAGTTTTTTAGCTATAGCCAGCAAGTTTGGTGCCAAGATAGGTTCCGCACCCGAATAGATTTGTTTAATTCCATTCCTCGGGATTCGAGGCTTACATTTGTAAGTCGGACGGGAGAGATTTGTGGTTTGAGTTAACAGGTTCCTCGGATAATCATTCAATGAATCTACTGCTGTTTTTACTTCATTAGAGAAGTCACAATAATAAACAAGTAAGAAGGCTCTAGTCGGGAGAGCCCGAAAGGAACATACCCTGAACCCAGTTGCAATAAATAATTTAAATTTATAATTGACTTTGGTATAGTGACTTAGCTTCAATCGATTAAACTCGATATCTCCGGTGTTTCTTAACCGATTTGGACGAAATTTTCAGAAAAGTTTTATCATTACCCATTACTTCAACCCTCATTTTTAGATTTTCCAAATTCGATATTTTTTTGCTATCGATTCCATTTGTATATCGGAAGCCAGAATAGTTATCGATAATTTTAAGCAAACTTGTTCTGTTCTTGGTAAAGGAGAACTTATATACAAAATCTGAGTTCTCTAGCTCTTGTAGTCTCTGAGATCCGCGTGTTAATACGGACGGACGGACAGACGGACATGGCTATATCGTCTCGGCTGTTGATTGTGATCAAGAAAATATATACTTTATGGGGTTGGAGATGCATCCTTCTGCCTGTTACATACTTTTTCACAAAACCATTATACCCTTATTTACCCATTTTAATGGTTAAGGGTATTAAAAGCAGACTTCAACCACGTAGACCAACGCGTTATACATGGCTGCGGTGGCAGAGGTACACCTGGAAGAATGCGCTCAAACTCGACACAGATTTCGTACTTGAGATCAAACTGTTCACTATAGGAAACTGTGAACGCTCAAAATCTGCTGGTCTGTTTTACCCATGCGAAAAGCAGGTCAAATACATAATTTAGGGTACAAATATACATATGAAGGTGCATCACATACATTTAAATCTAGACTTTAACTCACCATTCGGCCAAAGTAACTACAAACTATCGTTAACGAAAGCGGCCACAGTGGTGGCATTATTAGCATAAACAGTATCAACGTTAAATAAAAAACGTATTTTCCGTTCATCTAAGTCACTTGTTAATGCGCCGAACACAAAGTTGATGACCATTCGTTGTTTAGATAACCAAACATAATTATTTTCGGCTTTTCTAACTAGCTCCTGTAAAGTTTTATTATACGGAAGAGTCACGCATCGCTGTCAAAACGTTTCAAGTTATGTTTCACCGATAGCCATGGCTTGTTTTTATACTCGATACCGAAGGTAAAGAGTATATTGGTTTTGTGCAATGTCCGTCATGGTGTCTTTCCGTCTGTCCGTCTGTCCGACCGTATGTGTGCAAGTTTTTTCCACACCCTTCAAGCTAGAGACTTGAAACTTTCCAATTCTCTTTATCTATGGGATAGTAAATTAAAGTGTCAAGATGGGGGTTCTGGGGGGCTGGCAAATCGATAAATTCGATAACTCAAAACCGATAAATCCACATATTTCGCACATCCTTACAGCTAGAACTACCAAATTTGGTAAGAAGATAGCTACTAGCAACCCCCAAAAAACTGCATTAAAAATTTTGGAGCCACGCCCCCCCATTCCGCCCCCAGCCTCACGGCATTTTAAAGTCAAAAACGCCTATATCTCCCACAGTTTTTGAGCTATAGCCACCAAATTTGGTGCCAAGATAGGTGATGTGGACCCCCCAAAAACTGCATCAAAAGTTTGGTTGCCACGCCCACCAATACTGCCCTAGCCACCCCCATCCAACGCTTCGTCAAAAACGGGAATGCGTGTATCTTCCAGAGTTGTGGAGCTAGAGCCAGCGAATTTGGTAGGAAGATAGCTGGTAACGACCCCCAAAAAACTGTATCAAAGTTTTGGAGCCACGCCCAACCATTACGCCCCCAGCCCCCCCACATTTTGAAATCAGAAATGGCTATATCTCCCACAGTTTTTGAGCTAGAGCCACCAAATTTGGTGCCAAGATAAGTGATAATGACCCCCCAAAAACTGCATCAAATGCTTGGATACCACGCCCACAAATGATGCCCTAGCCGCTCCCATCCACCACAACGCTTCGTCAACAACGAGAATGTGTGTATCTTTCAGAGTTGTTGAGCTTGAGTCACCAAATTTGGCAGGAAGATAGCTGGCAACGACCCCCAAAAATCAGCATCAAAGTTTTGGAGCCACGCCCACCCATTCCGCCCCCCTTTCCACAACCATTTACATGTTTGAGCTAAAGTCACCAAATTTGGTATGAAGATAGATATTGACATCCCACCTAAATTTGCCGCAAAAATTTGGATGCCACACCCACCCATACCGCCCCAGCCCCCCTTTCCCCACCTCTTACAAACTTTGAGCTAGGTCACCAAATTTGAAAGGAAGATAGCTGATGGCATCCCTATCTGCATCGGAGAATCTTTAAGGCAGTTTACACCAGTGCAGCATCCGTACCCCTTTGCTATCATGTCTCTTTTTAGCGGGTTAAATACTGGTAACGAGTACACCGCAGTCGGTTGCGTCCGACTTCAACGTTTCCACTTGTTAAGACTTCCTTTTTAAGGCTAACCCTAAGATTTACGGCTAGAGTGTTTGGATGAGAGCTTTTACAAAAAATCCCCAATCCTAGGAATTTTGAGATCTTTTTCAATGTCTCTAGTAGCATGTACCAATATTTGCAATACTACCGAAGTTTCTTCGACTACTCAACACGTATTTTAATAAGTTTGGTTTTCGCAGGGCTAAATATTGATGAATAACAAGTAAGAAGGCTCTAGTCGGGAGAGCCCGACTAGAAGATACCCTGAACCCAGTTGCAATAAATATATTTAATTTATATAAGACTTTGGTATACTGGCTTAGCTTCCATCGATTAAGTTCAATATCTCTGGTGTTTCTCAACGGATTTGGACGAAATTTTCAGAAAAGTTCTATCATTATCCATTACTTCAACCCTCATTTTTAGATTTTCCAAATTCGATATTTTATTGTTATCGATATTATGTGTATATCGGAAACCAGAATAGTTATTGATAATTTGAAGCAAACTTGTTCTGCTCATGGTATAGGAGAACTTAAATCCAAAATCTGAAGTCTCTAGCTCTTGTAGTCTCTGAGATCCACGCGTTCATACAGACGGACAGACGGACAGACAGACGGACAGACGGACAGACGGACATGGCTATATCGTCTCGGCTGTTGATGCTGATCAAGAATATATATACTTTATAGGGTCGGAGATGCTTCCTTCTGCCTGTTACATACTTTTGCACAAAACCATTATACCCTTATTTACCCATTTTATGGGTTAAGGGTATAAAAAGCCACCTTACTTGAAAGGGATAACTCGTTAATCGATGCATGTAGCCTTGCGTAGCACCGATCGCTGGACTATTTTGTATGGCTCTAAAAATGCAGTCTTCTGTCTATAAAAAAAATATAAGAATGCGTCAACTTTTAGTTGAAATTGTATGCCTTTAATGTTTGTTGGATTACAGCTATTAGCACTTTATGTTGCGTCACTGAAAAGCAAAGCTTCCCAACATAGTTCTGGAGATAAAACGGAAATGAAACTGTAATTATATTTATGGTAAACGCCAAAAGCAGATGGCATAGAATTTGTGTAAGGTTATTCAACGTTGGCTTGAATACTATGAGTGCATATTAAATGGGATTGCATAAAAATAAGCCGTTGGCAACGTCATCAACGCAACGTGACGACTGCATTGCACATTTGGTTTAGCCACCAGACAGGAGCAGGTGAGAAATTCTCACTGAACGTGGCAAACTATGCGCAAGCTTAATGACTTTTGGCAATTTCCCTAACTTGAATCTGGTTACACGCCATCCGTCATTTGCCCCGAAGCTGACGAAGACGCGTCGACTTCCGGCTTGTCTTCCGGCTGCTTGGCAAGGTGTTGCAGTAAATTATCTAAAATGTCGTAAAGTCTACACACAGCTGGCTATTTTAGTTGCCAAATATTTATATAATCGATAAATTCGATAACTCAAAAACGACAAATCCGCATATTTCACACACCCTTACAGCTAGAACTACCAAATTTGGTAAGAAGATAGCTACTAGCAACCCCCAAAAAACTGCATCAAAAATTTTGGAGCCACGCCCCCATTCCACCCCCAGCCCCCCCCCCCCCGTCGCATTTTAAAGTCAAAAAAGCCTATAGCTCCCACAGTTTTTGAGCTGGAGCCACCAAATTTGGTGCCAAGATAGGTGATGATGACCCCCCAAACACTGCATCAAAAGTTTGGATGCCACGCCCACCAATACCACCCTAGCCGCCCCCAGATGCCCCAACGCTTCGTCAAAAACGGGAATGCGTGTATCTTCCAGAGTTGTGGAGCTAGAGCCACAAAATTTGGCAGGAAGCTTTGGAGCCACGTTCACCCATTTCGCCCCCTTTTCCCCACCTTTTACAAACTTTCAGCTAGAGTCACCAAATTTGGTATGAGTATAGCAATTGACATTCCACAAAGATCTGCATCAAAACATTTGATGCCACGCCCACCCATACCACCCCCAGCCCCCTTTTTCTCACTTTTTACAATTTCGAGCTAGAGTCACCAAATTTGGTATGAAGATAGATCTGCATCAAAACTTTGGATGCCACGCCCACCCATACCGCCCCCAGCCCCCCTTTCACCACTTTTTACAATTTTCGAGCTAGAGTCACCAAATTTGGTATGAACATAGCAATTGACATTCCACACAGATCTGCGTCAAAACTTTGGATGCCACACCCACCCATACCGCCCCCAGCCCCCCTTTCCCCACCTTTTACAATTATCGAGCCACCAAATTTGGTATGAAGATAGATCTGTATCAAAACTTTGGATGCCACGCCCACCCATATCGCCCCCAGCCCCCTTTCCACACTTTTAACAATTTTCGAGCTAGAGTCATCAAAATTGGTATGAAGATAGCAATTGACATTCCACACAGATCTGCATCAAAACTTTTGATGCCACGCCCACCAATACCGCCTCCAGCCCCCCTCTCCCTACTTTTTACAATTTTCGATCTAGAGTCACCAAATTTGGTATGAAGATAGCAATTGACATTTCACAAAGATCTGCATCAAAAACTTGGATGTCACACCCACCCATACCGCCCCCAGCCCCCCTTTCCACAGCTCTTACAAACTTTGCGCTAGAGTCACCAAATTTGGAAGGAAGATAGTTGGTGGCATCCCCATCTGCATCGGAGAATCTTTAAGGCAGCGTACACCCCTGCCCCATCCGTACCCCTTTGCAATCAGGCCTCTTTTTACCTGTTTTAATACTGGTATCGAGTATGCCGCAGTCGGTTGCGTCCGACTGCAACGTTTCCACTTGTTTTTTTTGCTCTAGGATGTATCGGAGAATGAAGATGACAAGTCCGTAGTGAAAGCTTGTTAAACTTTGAGGTCAAACACATATCAATTTATTCCTGCTGCTAATAGTGTTCTTATACTCTGATATCAAATATATAAAAGTATAGTGGTTTTCTTCCGTGTTGCTATGTCCGTCTGTCTGAAAACAAATTATCTCAATACCAATCAGCACGTTTTAAATTTAAGGCCAATACAGAAAATTTATAAGCGGTACATGAGTTTTGACGACCTTTTAAAGTCAGTCAATAAAAATGTTTTAGCACGACCAGATTCACCGCCCTGTATCCTGTACTCGTAACATATTTTCGAAGACTGATTGCTAGTAGATTAAAATCTATCAAAGCCCCAAACGTTTATAGAAATGTTCTTCTTTTCCTTTCTTTCTTTCACAACAGATAAGCTATTAATATGTTTGAAACTAATTAGACAAAAACTTTGAACTCTTCAAGCAAATCACGCTTAGTCAGATTTTTAGCACCCTCTAATCGGTCTAGACTATAATTGATTTTATCCTGGCTTATTGCATTTTCAGCTCGATTTCCCCAATAAATCAAATGGCAAGTTATTCCGACGATTATTAGTTTAATGAGGCTAACAACACTGTACAAACAATAAGATTGGATGAACTGTTCAGCAGCGAACTTAGCTCGTTTGGCTTACGGTTTGGTTTTAGTTTTGATTGATTGAGTTTTATATGTGCATAAAACAGTCAGTATGTCTGGGTACGTGCATACTGAAAGTGTAGTATACTGCGTTACAAAAAAAATTGCATTTATTTTAATCTTAAAAATATCCGGTGCTTCTCAAACGATTTAGCTAATATACAAAAATTCTTTATTCAAAATTCCCACCACAAATCTAGGAACTTGAAGCTTTAAAGTATTAAGTTGCATACATATATACATACTGTTATTATTTTAAACTATGTCATAAAAACAACAGCTTTCGATCTGGCAAATGCTGTTGTATACTTGATATTTTTTAAGGAATTAATTTTGTGTTGTCATACATAACTATCGATTTCTGGATGACGAGCATAAAAACTTAACTTATTCAAGTTCATAAGCGTAGATTGGTGTTGTTATTTGTTTTTGGTTATTGTTACGCCTGCTGCGGAAAAAGTTTAAAGAAGTTTTGCGCGGTTTTCAAAACTTTTGTCTTGATTTTGTTGGTTTGCGAGCTTTTGACTTTGACTGACTATAAAGTTAAGAATGGTTTTTTGTGCCTTTTGTTGTTTGTTTGTTGTCGAAGCATTTGATGAATTTTTTGTTTTTGTCATGGCTTATGCCAACTTTCTAGTTAGTCGAAATTATGGTAATAAACTATATACATATGTTTATATTTATATTCTATACAAGCTTACAAAATTTTTAAATTTTGCGGTAAGGATTTGAGCCAAACAGAAATTTAATTCGTCACTTAATTATGAGTCAATGCACATTTTGTGATCAGGTATATGCATGTACATATTAGGTGGGTTGGGTGTGTGTGTGTGTGTGTGTGTGCTGAATTCATATGAGCATCATCTACTACAAATGGCTAGCAGGCTCATTAGCATATTCGATGTGATCCGAAGTGAAATCCAAGTGCTTTATTGCATCCCCAAGGGTAGAGCTGTGTTCTCCACAAACTCGAATATTGCCAACAGATGCTGTCTTAAATGCGAAAAGTAAATATGTGCATAGTATTACAGTTTCAGTTTCCAGCAAACAATATGTGCGGGCTTGGCTTATTTAACCACCTTCCCACACTTGCTGCCATTCGGGAGCCTACATGCTGTTTACTCAGGCATTGATTGTTGATTGTTGTCACTCTGGCCGATGCTCATTAATTACATAGTCAATAGACTGAAATTGCAATGGTAATTTGATTTAAAAGCAATTTATGAACACAGCTTAACTGCATACAACAATCTAATAACAGGGGTATTTGCTATGCTTAAATACTTAACTAACGGATTGCCGATAATCAGAAATTCTAAACAATTAATGCACTTTAATTAGTCAAAATTAAAAGCAGATTAAATGATGTATTTCTAACTCATAGCAAATCTCATCTGATTTCCACTTGTAACACTCTGATAACGAAAATAAAGAGTATATTGCTTTTGGGCAACGTCAGTCATGGTCTCTGTCTGTCCGTCTATCCAGATTTCAAATTAGCTATATGTAGAACAAGTTTGTTTTATATATTGTGTACTCTTCCTGTTTCCGACATAATACACATGATATCGATAAAAAGAATCTTCAATTTGGAACACTTGGAACACTTGGAACTTTGACTATAGACAAAATAATAAACTGGGTTTTGCAATTAACTCTCAACTGAATCGAAAAGGAATGCGATCAAGACGAACATTGCACAAAACCTTTATACTCTTTTACCCTTTGTTTAAGAGCATTAAAAGTTTGCAATCACTTAATTTCAATAATAAATGAATCAACCAATTAAATGGACCAGAGGAGATTTTTCTCTGCGAACAAATATGTGGTATGGTCGACAATATTCGATTATTTCAGTGCCATCATAAAGCCAAGCCTTCAAGCTACCGATAAAAGCTCGCACACGCTCCCAAATGTAAATCCTTCAAAGAGCTGACTCTGGTTCATACATTAAAGTATTAACGGCTTATTGGAAAACACGAACATAAATTGTAACAGGCAACACAAACATACTAAAACATGAATGTATTTGTAATATGAACCTCGTCTATTTTTATGATCCCAAAAACAAAATAAATGTTTAAATTAAATACACATTAACATGCTTAAAGGCTTAAGAAACCAAAAACAAACCAAATATGTGCACATGTCAGCAAAATAAATTTAGTTACCCTTAATGAAAAATGTCCCATTCATTATGCTGCTGATTTTTGTGATTGTTTTGGAGGAGTACAAAAGGAATCTTAATTAAAGACTTTTGCGAAAACGTTCATACACAAACGCTATGATGTATTTATGTAGTACGTTTTCAACAAATTTCGAGTTAGTATTCAATTAACGTTAATACGATGAGTGATTTGAGTATTGTGCTTCCCTTTTTCTTTATTTAAAGGAACAGAATTAGGCAAGTCGTATAGCTTTCAGATTGTTAGTAAAGAACAAAAGAGAATTTGAAATCCATTTAAAAATAAATTTTACAGCAATAACAACATAAGCAACGGGTGTCGGAGTCTGGATAACAAGCATTATAAACACTCTTCAAAGCTAAAATATCGAATTGATTTATATCACAGCTGAAAATCGAAATAAATGTGTGTGTGTGTGGGTGTATGTGTTCTTGTGTGTGGTTTCTGTGGTGGCATGTCGAGTGTCTGCAATTTAATTTCACTACCGTTGTGACTCGCAAAATAATAATCAGCTCATTCATATTAAAAAGGGCACACCCAAAATAACTGAAGGCATATGTGTATGGCTACATTATTGATGGCCTTTCAAGTAATAATTGAAAAGCATTCAAAGACTTAATCTTACGTTCAATGAAAATAAACATTGCTGTATGTATTTAACACAGATATTAAATACAAGCAACCTAAAATTTCATTGTGCTTGGCTTATGTTCATCAGTCTAAGCAGTAGGCGACATAAAACAGACAAGCTTTAAGTTACTAAAATTAAAATAGTTTCGATTAATATGAAATTATTAATTGTACCTGGGCTAATCGTACTTTTACTTTGTGTACTTACCACCAATTCTTACAACAGAGGTGAATATAACCTATATATACGTTTTATAACTAAAACTAAACCACTTTGAAAGTTAGATAAATGCGACGATAAGCCATCACAAATGGGTCCCTGCAGGGCATTCTTTCATATGTGGCGATTCATTAAGTCAACTCGCAAATGCGAACCATTCATTTATGGCGGCTGCCAATGCACAGCAAATATCTTTGAGGATGAAGACGATTGTAAGGCAGAATGCAACGCTAAAAATTCATAATAACTGGCAGATTCATAGTGCATTGCATTGAAATAAATATGTTCTTGTTGAAAAATATGCTAATAACCTAATTTTTAACGTCAATTATTTATTGCTGCTATGTTGTGAGAACTTATCAAAGTAATCCATTATGTTAGGAAATGGTTTATATACATGATAGAAGACAAGACTGACTGATGGCGCTGCAGCACCTCTGAGAAATCAAATTTAATAAATGAGATTTGGCTGGATTAAGTTTGGTAGCAGAATTTGTACACGGCTGAAAACTCAGTTTATTTGCAAAGTTGAAATGAAATTCAAAACTTTTTTATGAACTGAACAGTAGTCAGGATGTTTATGTGCAAGAAAATAAGAAAACCTATTGAAAACTACAACTAAATGTTGTATGTAATGTGGTTTATTTTGTATTTTATTAACATCAGTGTCGTTAACTATTCGTTATTTCCATATATATATTTAATTTAAATTGTCTCCGAACGCTACAAGTATTTGAATACACGTCGATATAGCTATATCCGTCTGTTTCTATAAAAAGTAGTCCTTTAGTTTTCAAGCTAGCGAGATGAAACTTTGGTCAATGTATTTTTCTTGTTGCAGTTAGATCATTTATCAAAATCGGGCAAATCGGTAAGCCATAAATGCATTATCTATTTAAAGATTTTTCTTTGAAAAACAAGAAGGCTTGGCAAGTGTATATAATATTTGGCAAGCCGAATACAGCTACCCAATTTTGAGCGCAAGTCACAATGATTATAGTTAAATTAGTTAAAATAACAAATTCAAAGAATGAATACATGAAATACTCTATGTTTGTTTCTCTTACAAATAATATTATTTTTTCTTGGGGACTTTGTTAATATAAGCTTCTCAAACAAATAATTTTGTTAAGAATTGTCAAGATAATATAATCAATATAGTCCATAACATGAAGGCCGAATAAAAGTCTTGTTAAGCTAGTTACACTATCACTTTTTTTTTGTTTTGAGATTAGAGACATAACGAAGGGCATTGTTTAGAGATACAATAAATCAATTCTGGCTAGATGCTTCGCACTTGTCAATAAAGTCTCCTTCAAAAAGGTGCTGCCACGGTTCATGCGAGCGTTTTATTGATTCTTACCGGTAAATAATGCCGGATGAATGAAAGTTGTCTGAGAACACTATACGGTTTTCCTAAAGCTATAAATAGCTGGTCATTCCATGAAAGTGTCCTATTTATGTTATATCCATACCGGACATGTGTACTTAGATAATCGCTGCTTTGTCAATGTTGAGCTTACACAAACGATTAGACTTCGCCCACTCACTTACAAGATGCAGATCTTTATAACACAGATTTACAAATTGACATAACTGGTTTGAATAACGATTTAATAAACTGTTGGACATGATCAGCATACAAATGGGTGTCTTCACTTGGACAGGACACTCGATAGGTCGTTAATATACATTGAACAAAACAATGGACACAGTGGACAATGAGAAAGTTTAAATGTTATTTGTAGTGACGACCGATTTGTTTTACACTCGATACCGAAGGCAAAGAGTATATTGGCAATGTGCAATGCCCGTCTGTCAGTCCGTCCATCCGTATTTTGGAGACTTAAAACTTTGCGAATATCTTTCCCTTACTTAAGATATTACATTTTTAACTTGTACGTCTTTCTTAGCTTTTTTTTTAGAAGTATTTCATGGTCCAGCGATTCAAACGCAGTGCTTAAGTCAAGAAGAGTAAGCAGGGAAACTTCGCTGATGTCCCGTCTAATCCTATTGTAACCAACTACTTTTAATATCGCCATCGTACAACTTCTTCTTCTACTTAACCCTGATTTAGCATTGTGCAATAATTTGTGTGCGTTTAAAAAGTAAGTTGGAGAGGAACCGCATCGTTACCCGCCGTCAAAGAGGACATAACACGCTAGATCTTCCCTACCGCTGAAATTCAACTCCCCCATCTGCACCCCTTTAGGCCCAACCACGTTGCCAAGTCACACAGAAAATGCAATTTATGTGTCAAGGCTACCAAGTAGCAATACGTAAACTGCCTTATCATTAGCCGTTCCAAGACTTTTGATAAAAGATAGTAGAATGGATTCTGGGCGGTAGTTGTTATTTGGAAATGCAGTTTGTAAGACATTGGCCAGTCTCAATTGTTTACAAAAGATCGAAGTAGTGAACCACTGATTTGGTTTATGAAAATCCTAGTTTTGGATTCGATTCATTCAGCCCGACTGTATTTGATTTCATTTTACTGACAGGCTGAAGGACTTTACATTGACTGAACCAACAAAAATCAAACCATAGAACGCAAGAACGGAATATGGACAGGAATAGACATGTTTAGATCATTTACGTCTACTTCGTCGTTGATCCCTTTTTCCACACTTCCCAACCTTTTGTTATTTATCTCGTTCCAAGTTTGTCTATTAATTATTGCACTTTGCAATTTATGACTAAAGTATTCACGCTAAGCTTTAGCTTCTACACGCCCTTTTTATACCCGATTCGGAAGGTAAGGAGTATATCGGTTCTCAGCCAATCCACTGCCAGCCCCCTCCCCCCCCCCCCCGCCCTCCCTCCACTACTTTTAAGTCTGTATTAGCATTTTGTATCAAAATGCCACTCCCACATAGTATGCCAGTCGCCTTTTTAAAAACGAAAATCGCATTATCTTCCACAGTTTTCGTGCTATGCCACATTTGGCATTTGGCAATTCAGCTGGTGATATCACCCAAATCCCTTATTATCAGTGTGTTTCGCAGACGGTTGGGTCCGGCCGCAACGTTTTCACATGTTTGATTTGCTGATATTGTTGATTAGTCTGGTATCGTTTCCACATCCGGGAAGCTTCGATTTTCATATAGAAAAGTGTTTTATTTTATTGTTGAACTATGACTGAAAGACTGGTTTTATGACATTAATCTAGCGGGAAACATGTTTGTTGTGAAATAAATAGAGTATTCCAGATAATATAATGAAGTTATATATGTTATTTAAATATAATCTAGAGCAGTTATTGTTTAAAATAATGTTGTCCATATTTTAAAATTCCCTTAAAATATATATTATTAATTATATGGTAATTAATGGTAATGCTGTTCTTGTTAATTATAGATATGTCGTTGGTAAGAAATTTCAAATAACTGAGAGCAGAAATTTGATCATGTAATTAAATTTTAACATGCTTTTGTTTAACTTGACTTGTCTGTTTGTTTGTTTGTACTGGATTCTTGTAGTCAAATTTCCACCAAGTCCCCGACTAGCTAGAGCTCTGAAAGTTTCACCAAAGATGTGTTTTAGATGACAATTCATGTTTTTAAAGTTTTTGGCACGATAAAATATTTAATATCATGAAAAAATCACCAAAACCAGTTTTCCCTTTTGCTTAAATTACTAATTTGACTGGTAAAGTTGACAAGCTTTGGTGGCACAGAAAGAAGACTGCCGCTTTACAGGCTGAAGGTCGTGGTTTCGACCCCCGACCAAGACATACTATTTCTAATGCTCTATGTATTTTGTTATGTAAACTTTTTTAAACTACCGATTATGTATGTATGCAAGAAAGCGTATGAGAGCTAGAGTACGTTCATTATGTACGTTCATTAAGTACAAAGAACAAAGTAATAAGAATGGCATCGGTTAGCGCGAATAAGATCCGTTCGCTGAGGTAATACACCCCAACACACCCCGAACGGTCAACTTGAGCAGTCCACTAAGCCAATTTAACGGCAATTCTCGGTACATTCAGCTACCAACAACCATTCAGATGCCCTCACAAAAAAAGCCTACTACGCACCTCACGTACCAACTTAAACGCGCCCCCTCAATTCAATCAGCCATTGCGGCTTTTGGGTAGCTCTGTGCTCTGTTTGCTGTGTGTTGTGCGCTGTGTCTGTCTTGCCGTTTGGCGTTGATGTGTTTATTTAATATGCAGTGCCTAACACAAATTAAAACTCTTTTCCAAACACACTCGTTAACACACACACACAAACTTGAATATGCTCACGTAATAACAACGTGACAACAAGACACTGTTATTGTGTTTGTATGCTTCCTGTTATTAGATTTTCCATTGCAAACAAACTTCACTTGACACTCGTGCCGAAAGTTACAATGCATGTGTGTGTGTGTGTAAGTGTACGTGTCCATGCATTGATGTTTTTAATACGTATTAAATCATTGACTCAACGATATAAAATCATTGTATTAAAGGTTGTAAGACAATATATAATAGATATACAGCAATACATTTTTAATTTTTTAAAAAATATCTTTAATCGGAACAGCAGTATTACTTATTTTACTTATTATTTATACATTAAATTTACCAACTACGGTGGGAGGTAGGCCCAGCGCAGGCCTCCCACAAAATACATTGCATGTAGACCGCTGTATTAAATTGTATATTGTAACAGGCTAAGCATTTAACAGAAGTATAGTACGGTGGAGGTTAATAGAATAAGCACAGCATAAGGTATCATAGGAGACCAGCGAGAGAAGAGCGTAGGTCGTGCGCGGTCTCACGACACACGATCCAAATGTCGCGACCCACAAGACGAGCAAAGGCACGCTCAGGCCGAGCGCGAGACCGGTTAATAAGTCGGCAACCGGGATTTTGGAAGTGCGGTCATGCCCCACGGGAGAGAGTAGATGACGGGAGATTAAAAGAATAAGACGTGATGACGGAAGTTTGCGGAGAAGAAAGATTAGAAACGCAACAGTAAATTCGGACACCAGCGTTATACAATTACAAGGATTAAGATAAATACATATAGACAATAGAAGATAGTGTAATCCCAGGTGAACAAAAGGAACATTAGAAGTAAAAATTAAAAGAAACATAATTTACCCAAAAACCCGCGTGCCCCAAAACATATTTGCATAGAAAGCGAGTTACTACGAATTCTCGTGCCAGCCGGCAGTCAGTGTACATTCGCCGAAATTAAACTCTGCATGGTTAAAGGCCCCTGTGCAGAGGGCTGCCTTGAACGCTTCCCTAGTCACCCAGTCGTTTCGGCAGCGTGACCCCAACTTTTGGGGACTTAGAGACACTTGCCTGCACTGCATGAAGCGTCGCTGATTATACATGAACATATCTTATGACGTGGGCCTTGGACAGACTGAGATCTGTACCTCGGCAAAATAGCTACTTTACAATGGATAAAAATACACAAACTATAATTGCAAGTTATATGCATTAAAGGAAAAATAAACTGGAATATATATAATATAGTTGCAAGATTTTTTGCAAAAACTGAGACAAAACAAAATCCTAATCAATCAGAACATATATTAAGTCTAAAAAAGGTTATAGACGAATGGGTTATTCAAATTTTCAATGCATGGTCTAAATATATTGATGCCAATAACAACATTCAGTTTGGCGTTATTAAAAATGTAACAATGTTTTGAAGAAATTATAAAAATATGCATGAAATATTGAAGAAAACAATTAGGTACCCAAAAAGCCCGAATGCCAAGCCAAAATTAATTGAAATTTTATTTCTCAGAAGAGAGCAAAAATCAAATTATTCTTGAATTAATTTTCATTTTGTGTGTTGCCTATTTTCTTTTCTATTGTGTGTGTGTGTGTGTGTGTGTGTGTGTGTGTGCGTGCGTATGCCACTTTGGCCGACTTTCAGTTTGGCTTATGAAACTCCAAGGACCAGGCCATCAGGGACTCTGTTGTCCCTCTTCAAGGTGCAAGCCAATATTTGTAAGTGTGTGGGTTGGTTTTTTTTTGTGTTTGGGTGTGCCTTTAGTTAATTGAACACTTTAAATGATTACGCCTACGCGGCACATATAACGGCTGTTATTTATAGGCGCTGGGCGTGATTGTGCCTATAATCTAATAGCCAAAAAGCTGTAAAATATGTATTTATTTATATGTTTGTATTTATGTGTGAGCGTGCTGTTCTGTTGTTCAAGGCATCTGACAACTTTTTGACGGGTGTCAAAGGCGTCATCAACTAGCATTTGGCTTAAGCATATTTAACCTTAACGAGCTTAATTTAAAAAGAGCGCTTGTGTAGCACCTTTTCTGCTCGTGCTATTGCATGCGTGTGCTTAAGTTGGTGTGTGTGTTTGTGCGTGTGTGTACCTGACAGCTTTGTTTGGCTTACTCTTTGCATATGCTCTGAATCTGAAATTCTGTAATAAGCTTCTTTTGTGTTTTTTTTTTTTAATATTTTTACACTCGTTTTACATTCACATGAAAATCTTTCAAGACCCCAGATCGCCAACTTTTCCAGCCAGGATTTCAATACGTCTGTTAAAACGTTCTAAAAATATTTTGTTTGTTAAAAAAAATGAAAATAAAACAACCAATAAGGCACTAGGAAGTTCAATAAGGAGAACCGACTTAAAAAGCAAAATTCGTAAGCGCCACGATAAATAATCGTTTAGATATTATTTTTATGTTATACATATGTGCAAATCGCTCGATCAAACAAAGTTCGTTAGCTCTAACTCTGTAGCAACAACTATCACATTAAACCACACAGTATTGAAAAGTCATAAGCATACCATTGTTAACATTATTCTAACATACCGAATGATTCGCTTAGATGCAATTTGTGCAAGCAAAAACAAAAATGTCCAACGAAATAAATAAAAATATGAGAATATATTGTGAAATTTCTCTTAAGTCAACTGCTTTCGCATATTAACGGCTGTTTACATTTTACCATCGTAAATAAATTTATTTTACCAAACAAACCTGTTCGTTTGATACCTTTATTGAGAAAGTAGTGAGAAAATATGTATTGTATAAAGGGCTATCTTGGATGTACAATGATACCGAATGTATTTAATTGAATTGTCATCAAACAATCAACAATAACGGTAGAAAACAAACTGATCTCAGCTTTTGTCTTAGTGCGACGGCAAGAAAGCGAAATGGCTTCAGCTCGACAACTGTAATTTTTGGACGTGAAATAAATTCTTATTGATATATAGTATGTATACCTTGAAATTACATTATATAATTACATACTAACTCGTTTTTAGAATTATTCGTTGAGCACTAGCACGAAGACGTGATGAAGCAGTGGAAAGCTCACAGCTAAAATCGACTTAGCTCTCACACATGAAATAGTGGTAAGCCAACATTTCTAGGATTTAGTATATAAATTTAAAATTGATTGTTTAATACTTTGACTTACTTTGTGTTTAAGTGCCTGTAATCAATTATTTTTGAAAATACATTTTCCTGCTTTCTAAGGAAATTAGTTGGGCAATCACCTAAACTCCTTGTTGGAGGGGGTCGAGAAATGATATGCAATGAATAAATGCTGCTCGAGCGCGTCGGCATAATCGACCGGGAACAAAGTGCTTGAGAAATCGTTGAGCTGAAACAAATCTCGATACAATTTAATGAGCCTATTACGAAAAAGCATTCCCAACGCCATTTAATGGCTTCCGTATGCAAAATGGCCAAACGAAATATATCTAGGGTTCAGGGTTTCGCCTAGTCGAGCTTTCTCGATTTGAGCCATTTTACCAGTATTATTAATATATCCTACTTTATTCAATTCTCAATATAAGAGCATTATGATTAACATATAATTTTTTGTGAGTTTAATATTTATTCTTAGTTAATTAATCCATTACCACTGTGTCTTGGAAAAACGTGCGACACGTGCTCGACTCTAGTTGGTTGTACTAATTGGCGATGCGGGCAGCTCTGCCCCTTGACAGTATATGGCACGCAAACTTTTGCCACCTATTGTTGTTGTTCATAATATGTTTTGCAAGTTTCGTGAAAACGCCAAAGGATGGTGAACCCGATGGGAGTAGTTGCTAAGCGTATTTATCGTCTTACCTTCAATATATCCAATATCTTTAATAATATATCTCGAACTCAAGTTACGGACCTTTTGGCCTCATTGTTTTTCAGTTCCGAGGTTCTGGTTTCTGGAAAAAGTAATCGGTAACTTACAGTAAACTTCCGCTGCTCATGGCTACATTAGCTTTTTTTGGTAAAATGAATTCCCTATCTCTTATAATCTTACACATCCAGACGGACACACAGCCATATCAAGTAATGTACAAAACCAATATTTCCTTTAACCTGTTTCAAAAGTTAAGCGTATAACAAATGCCATATTTGTATTAATAAAAACATTTTTATAGGTTAAACTACCACAAAGAGTGACTAAACACTATATTTGTTGTACAACTTTTTTAAGAGTCATTAGAAAAGCCACCACGTTTGAGATTCACAACATTTCCATTTAGAAGTCATAAATTAGAGGGTTATATAAACATCAGCAGCAAAAACTATGAAATAACCAGTCATGAAAAATCTCAAATTATGTGCCTGAAATTATTGTGTGTATTTATGTATGTATTTATGTATCTCCATTTACGTTTGTATGTATTGTGCAAATCTTTACTCACACGCGCAAATCGCTACACATAATTATGCTAACGAGTTTTCCAAACCAACAAAAGGGAGTAGAAACAAGCGGACACATTTTAATTACCAGGAAAATGTAAATTAACCAAGCCACCTAAGACAACAGCACAGTCTGTTGGGGCAACGCACGACAGGAGCAGCTGAAATACAATTTAATTATATTGTTTATGCATGCGAACCTTTGTGTTGGAATCTAAGTGCATATGTATAAATAATGGAGGCTCTACAGCTGTTAAGTATACTACAAAAAACTCGTTGACTGCGCCTCGGTGATAACTTTTTTTCAGCAGTTGGCGATTGGCACAAAATTACAGATGCGTTGTGATAAGAACAATGAATATGGCCGTTCAGAGCGGTAAAATACCCTAGAACTATACTTATACTCTGAAAAAAGCGTTGTACGAATAGACTAATAATGGTTATTTAATAATTTAGCACCTTAAATGAATATGCTTGACATGTGTACATGTTAAATCAAGAATTATGTAAAGTAGTGATTTTGAGCCGAGGTACAGATCTCAGTCTGGCCAAGGCTCGCGTTACAAGAAATATTTATATTTGCCGAAACACAATTGCTAACTGGAGGTAAAGTTCGTCAGCGTCATAATGCAAAAGGTCGCGTCACCGATCTTACTGGGTGATCTGGGTTGGCGAGTGGATTGTCACCGCACTCTTACCACAAGCCTCAGTTATTACTCTTTCCAAGCCCAGGTGATTACCATAGGCTGGATAAACTACCATTAATACGCGCTACTGGAATGCCTGGGCGATTTGAGCTGGCAAGTGGATTGTCACCGCACTCCTACCACAAAGTCCACAGGTTTCTCTTCTCTTCCAAGCTGAAGCGAACGCCATCAGCTGGCGAAGCACTTTATAATGCGAATCGAAACGACTCAACCTAATGATGCATACACGTGGTTTTGGGGTTAGAGTATTTCTGTCTTTCGAACCTTTATTTCTATATGCCTTCCTTAGATGTTCTATATTACGCTTACTTTAGTCTTGGCTACGCTTCTATTCCGTTTTCGCTCTCGTCAACTGCACTTAGCGACCGTTTAACCTTACTCTTAATAAATTTTTCCGCCGACACGTCTACACGCCTTTGACCCGAATTTCTAACTCCCTCGCCGGTCGCGTGCTCAGCCCGAGCGCGCCTTCCTTCTTCGCGTGGGTCGCGATTGTGGATCGTGGGTCGTGAGAGCGATCATCATCGATCATTATTCGCCGATCTGGCCGTTCGAATATTCTGTTAATTTGCTTAAGCCAATATGTTATTAAAAGCTAACGAACATAATTGTAACATGGTAAACTATAATATGATAAAGAATGAATGATTGTAATGTTAATGTTTGGCAAGCTGTTAATTACTCTTAATAACTAATATTATATATTATTATCATATAAGGGTGAGAACGACTTCTTCTCATTTGTACTTCATGTACTTAGCTTAATTAAATGACTATATATTCTTTAATAATAAATTGTGAGGGAGGCTAATGTTGGCCTACCTCACAATTACTATGAAATAGTAAAATCAAAACTTTTCATTATTAATGTAAAGTGTCAACCTGTTAACACTGAAAATCGCTAGAAAAAGTATGAAATTAATGAGATCAAACATAACGAACAAGAAATATGAAATACGGGGTTTTTACTTAAAGTTAACGGATGCATTGGCCCTTGCGCTGTTGCCGAAGTATAACTAAATCCTTCGCGAAAGAAGTATGATGTCTGCTCATTAATTTGAATAGGGATCATAGAAATTCTTAATATAAAAAAATTAAGAACTAACAATGCTGGAATTGTAGGGAACATTGTATTATAAATATTTATTTTTGAATATGCGTGTATTCTAAAGTTATATATGGAATTGCTAATTTTGCCTGCTTCGAAATATCCGTGTTTTGAAAATACAACATAATAAAGAACAATTTCATAAAAGTTTTAATGCACAACCTCAAGTCATTTATATGTAGTAAAACTTATTAAAATATTTGGCTGTGCGTTGGTGGACTTAGCCATATTTAAAGCCGTAGCTAAAACTTAAAATGCGTTTTTCTCGACATTTCGCATCGTTTTAGAAGTCGATAGACGTCCGTTCCGAAACGGTATTCGATTTTGATAACCAAAGTTATTGTAAGACATGTTTAACTAGGTCAAGCGCTAAGCTTACTTTCAGTTCAGATCGATTATGCAGCCACAACTCAAAAATTTAAATCAAATCTTATTAAGAATCCGAAGTTTTGACCTAGATTTTCTGTTAAGGCAGTGATTTTTCAATTCGTATGATTTTGTTTCTACCCTTCACACATGTGAAACAGGGTATATTGTGTTTGTTATGAATCTGTAACGCCTTAAATGAATGATGGGAGACCCCATAAACTATATATCAAAATGATCAGGATGGGCTCAGGAATTGATTTCCGTCCGTCCGTCCGTCTGCCTGTTTCAACACGATTTCCGGCCAAAATTAACTATGCGGCATTTGTTTTAAATTATCTTGTCTATAAGAAAACAAACCTTCGTCAATCCTAAGTGGCATTTCAATTAATATTATATGACGATTAATATTAACTTAATGCATTTTAAAATCAATGAAGAAAATAAAATTGCTCTTCTAGTATCTTTCAAAGTGAACCATACTCTCATTTGAGATTTCACGGATTATACTACATCAATCGGTTTGTTTTGTATCGATATATTATACTATAATTTATAATTTGTAATATATTATGTTACTATAAATAATATCTTAGCTGTTGTGTTCTAGTTTTTTATGTATTTTAAATTTGATTTTTGACACTTATTCTAATCAGAGCTATTATAAATCCTAAACAATTTGTTCTATATGGTCTTTGTTGGTAAATTATGCGCTATCATTTTCATTCCATTCGAACGAAGCCTCAGCTAAGCAACTCCAATATATGCCTGCTTGCTGCCGATGGCAGTGATGATTACCAGACCATGCCTCACACACCTCGTTAAGTGGCAATCATTGCGGGTTATGTGTGTATGAGTTTGGTTGGATAGACGGTGTCTTTTACGGCTCATTTAAACCTTTATCAAACTTTTATTACTTGACATTTAATGCAATTGTACAAAATCACAGATTACAACTGCATTTACTTTATTATAATTACAAATACTTGTTCACTGAATAAGTTATCAGACCATTTTTAAAATGTTTCTTACCTAATTCGATTGAACTTCTTTTTTGCATGTGTGTCTGCTTCGGTGATTTATCTTTTCACATGGTTTTCTAGCCGGCAATGGATTAACTTCTACGTTAAAAGTGTAAGAGTGCTTCTATTTTTACACGACCAGCATCTATATGCAATAAGTTTAAGCACATTTATACTTCAAAAAGATAAAACTAGAGCCTGAATTTGTTTGCTAAAAACATCTAACACATATTAAAATATTGCTTTGATTACTGATCTTAATTTAAAGTTGATATCCAGTTGGTTTGAAGCTATGTGCTTTATGACACGCAGATCTGCTCCAAAACTTGACATTTCATAAACGATAAACTTGAGTCAAAAATATAAAAATATATAAACAGCTACATTTACGATCTATACGAAGATATTATGTTTAAATTGGAAGTACGATAAATAACGAAGGTCGATTCAAAGCGAAATAAAACCCCACATTATAAAGTCAGCAACACCTAAGGAAGCACAAACAGACAACAGTTTGTGCCTAATGTCACAGGCCAAATTGGTTGGCACTCAAAAGCAGCTGCACGAACATCCTGTGCATCCTGTTGAAACTAAGCAACATAACAATAACCATTCTCGTCTGGCGGTCCCTGCTGTTCTAGTGCTGCTTTAACCCCACAAACCACCACATAGACATTCCCAGACAAGCAGCATTCTATTGTATCCTGTACGCCAAATTGGACCAAAGAAAAATCTGACTTTATTTTCTTTAGAAACTGTAACTGTTTGTTTTTTGTTATTATATATTATATTTAAATATTCATATTTTCTATGTTAAACTTATTTATGGGATTTAGCAAGTTAATTCAATTAATGTATGGTTAAGAGCTTGATATATCACAATTATTTTACGTGTTAGCTCATGATAATTATCACATAATATGCGGTACAAATACATATATATATTTATAAAAGTGTTGTAAACATTTAAAAAAACAAAATTTTGTATCTTTTACAACCTTTTTTAGACTTATGCGCCATCGTGCTGCGTTGCCTTATCAAGTGTGTAAAAATGGCAACGCCAGAAGCGACTATTGAAAATTTGTTCAACAGTCAGTTTTGCAAACAGAATGGAATAACCGATTGGTTGCTTACTTGCATATTTCGATACACATATCCGCACAGTGATATCTCAATGAACAAAATTAAATGAAAACATTCTTTATATTAATAAATAGTTAATGTAACCGTAACACGAATGCTTTGTAAGCAATAAGTTTTGTTTAAAAAAAATTATATTTATTATGATAATAGTGAATCGGGCTGTACGGAATTGGAGAATAAGATTTCAACATACACAGGTGAATGTCTGATTAGATTAGAAACTTAAGAAAAATATTTCACTATTTGATTGTAATGATACACATATAGCAAAAGGTTTAACTTTGAATATGTGCATTATTTGAGGTGTCGGAGGACCGGCTCACTTATATAACTAATTTAGCTTTGTTAAAGGTAACTAATATACAATAAGACATCACTGTTAAACAAACGTCGAGAAGAAGCTGATTAGCTTTGCAGATATTCCTGTTAGGGTATCCAATCAGCGGGGCTGTTCTTTCTTGTTACGAATAACGGCTTTGTGCAAGCATAAAAATCAGTAGATAACAGGTGGCACAGGAGACACAGGAACTTCTCCATCCCTCAAGTTCTAAAATCGTCAGCGGTAAAAAAATAAAAACGGAAACAGTAGCAGCGACATTGTCAACGAAGAATAAAAATGTTATAAAAAGAAAATAATAATAAAAGAAAAATAAAAATATTCAATTTTGTATATGTACATATATGCATACATCTATACATGTACATATATGCAAGAGGCGTTGCCGGGGTGTTGATATTAAAAAGAGCCATTAGCTATAAAAATACTTAATATGGAAATATGCGCAATGCTTTGGGGTGTTTACGTAAGAAAAAGAAGTAATGAAAACAACTAAAGAAACTGTCGGCGCTAAAGTTGACATGTTATGCCTGGCATAAAACCGGGACGGGGTCAGTGGATGCGAAAGCAGGCAAGCTGATGACAAGCAGGCAACTGTTAACTGTTTATACATTTGCACCTGCCACAGCATTCACTTGTACACACGTGCGTATACGTAATATTATATGTGCTGTGCGAAATTTCAGCAATGCTTGCTTGTCTGTAATTTGTGGGCAAATGGCAAACAGCCAGTGGCAAACAGTATAAATATACATAGGTTAAAAGGGTTGCGGCTTTGCATCAACCAGCGATTGCGTTCACTAAATCTGTATTCAAACCATGAACTCAAATTTTAACGCTTGACCTATTTCCCACATTTATAAATAAAACAGACATATATTGAAAATTCAAAATACAAAAATACATCAACGATTTTTACCACATAAAATAGTGCTGCATAACCATCGATCGAGTCACAATTCGAATGTTATTGTTATTTCTATTTTAGCATAATAAATTTAATTTACTAACAAGTGAAAACGTTGAGGTTGAATGCAACCTACTGTGGTACACTCTGATACCTGCATAAAAACGGGTGGTAAGATTGGTTTCTGATTTCAAAATGCGGGTGGCGGGTAGGCATCAAAACTTGTGATGTGGTCTTTTTTGGTAAATAACAGTAGCAATATTCGTACCCAATTTGGGTTACTTTAGCTAAACAAAAGCTGGGAAATATGTGGAGTTATCGCTTGCAGCTTACTTTTAACCATGGGTAGAAGAGTAAAAAAAAATATAAATTCAATTTAAAAAAGTTTTTCATCGAATCAACCAAAAAGATTTTAAATGATCGCTTTAATAATGAACCAAAACAATCTTGTCAGTTCACGATAAGCTTCTTTGGAATCATTGCCACTTAATTCACTGAATTCAACAGTATCTAACCCACTTGGCTGTGGCTAAATCACAATGACTGCATTTGCTTTACGTCACATGGACAATTACTTAGGCGTCAACGGGGATTATCTGCTAAAATTGTATGCGTACGTATGTGTGTGTGCCCGTAGATTTTAAGGCGGTGAAAACAAATACTGGAAGGAGAGTGCAGAGTTGTATAGTGAAATGAAACTAAGTTAAATATTAAATAAATGGATTTATGCTAATGCGCTGACTGGCGCTTTGAGCATACAAAATTGCTCAATTGCCTTCAATTGCGTACACTTAGCGCCCGACTGCATTAGGCCATCTGAGGCTCTACGCGGCGGACGGTAGAGTGTAGTGCTATGAACTCTCTTTATTTACTCTACATATACCACATCTACTATTTGCTGTTTGTCTGCGGTCCCCAGTGAACCAAACCGAGAAACAGTTCCAATTAAAGTTTTCGCGTTGCTTTTAATAACTTGAAAATTGTTTAAAGCCTTCGAATTGAATTTAAGCGCTTTCCTGTTGATGTAGGTTTCAATTCAAATGCTCAACATGTTATGTCTGCCCCGAAACTATATATAGAAGTATGTAGTACTAAAGCAGCGGAAAGCTTTTCAAGTTCGGCTTTTCTATGAAACTCATCTGACAACTGCTGAATTGATACTCTTGTCTTCCTTGTGGTGAGAATGCGCAGTGTGGTCCAGAGCATCTCACTTGTTAATGTGTGAAAGTACACAACAAAAAATTACGCTGTTGTTTGATGCACAAGAAAATATTATAAGCTAACAATTTATATATTGTGCGGTAAAAATAGTTTACAATGTGTTTTGATTTTTTCGTTAACATACACATATATACTTAATTAAATATTTAATATAAGCAGGAAATTGTTTAGATTGAATACATTTTTATTGATATCCATTATATGTTTGAAGTTTTATGTTTAGTGCTATTTAGTGAATAGCAAATGAGTCGACAAACGCGCTTCTATAATGAGGATAATCAACTTGCACTAACCATTCAGCACTCATTTCGAACATTAATTGCTAGCAAAACATCATCTTAATGAGAGCAAATACAATTTTGTAGCTAGCAGATACTCATAAACAAGAAGACAGAGTTAAACATATAATCAACTAAAGCTGTTGCATGCATTCAATACGACATAGTCGGGCGACTTTACAGCAACTTATAAAACCATTAAATATGACAACAATTGCGTTAGGGCCAAAACAGTTTAGACCAAGGAGCATTCTGTGACCAGTTTTGCTGCTGCTTGGGGCAACTTATACAGCCAGCCGCAAGGCAAGCACCTGGCCGCGCGCCACACACGACATGTTAAAAATACATACACATACACACGTACGTATGTACATATGTATGTAGTATGTAGTTCATGCATGTGCATAACTATTACACGATACGCCTTGTTATCCTGAGCATTAAAACTGTTTTAAAGAAATGCCTGCGGTTCTCAGCCAGCCCATTCACATGATACCAATAACAAGAGCGTCAACCCAGGGCTTAGATACTTAAATACTTAGAATGCACGGCTATTACGAGCAGCGTGTGTTCGCATTTACATAAACGTGGTGCAAGGTTTAATATTTTCTGGGCCATTAGCTTTTGGAAAATATCGCATACGCTTCAGAAACTATGCAAATACCTGCTTAAACATGCATGAATGAAAGTTTCGATAAGCTTATTAGGAAACTAATTAAAAATACAAAAAATTATAAAAATATGCATTGATATACTATTTATTACCTTGAAAATAGTTTCAAAATTAATTTAATCTGCCTGTTTTGTTATACTGTTAAGCATTCGGCCAAGTTAAAACCAATCAAACTAATCAATCCAAACTAAAAAGAGCTGTCAAAAGAGTGTCAAATGAGTGGTACAATGACATAGTTTGTATTTTTATTAACAACAATTACAGCAAAAAATTCGATTTAAAGTAAAGCCAAACACTTTTGTCAATATGTGGTGTTGGTCAGAAAAGAACAAAAACAACATATCAACAAAAATCAATGTCATCAACAATAACAACAACAAGCCCAACAAGTTTGCTAAGTAAAGGCA
This sequence comes from Scaptomyza flava, assembly GCA_030179655.1. Classification (NCBI taxonomy): domain Eukaryota; kingdom Metazoa; phylum Arthropoda; class Insecta; order Diptera; family Drosophilidae; genus Scaptomyza; species Scaptomyza flava. Next base: position 25,355,958 of record JARNME010000029.1, on the reverse strand, counting down.
AGCGACAACAAAAGGAAAAACAATGCCAAATTGAAAGGTAAATGTGAAAATCGTGTTTTAGTGTTTTCAACACTCTCAACTTTGATAATGGTTGTTTTTGTTGTTAGTTGTAGGATATGTGGGTTGGTAGGAGAATAGTTGGATGTGACTTTAAGACTGGAAAATACCAGGCACTTTGGCAATTATCAAGTTTATGCAGCTGACAACTATTAAAAATTTGTTTTAGGCCAGCTGATTAAAATGTTTGTGCTTTCAACGTGGCGAATGCGCAATCTGCAAATGTCACGCCTGCCAAAAGAGAAAGAATAAGAGACAGATAAAGAAAGAGAGTGAGAGAGACAGAGAGACAGAGAGACAGAGAACAGAGAGAGAGAGAGAGAGAGAGAGAGAGAGAGAAGGAGGGCACATTGTCAAATTGTTCCTTTTAGCTCTAATGTGTGTATGCACACAGCTAATTAGCCACATGTGAGTGCAGTTGGCAGTTTATGAAGACAAGTAAAATACAATCATTAGTATCATTGTTAAGTCAATAACAGAATGCTTATTATTATATGTGTTTGCTTATTTATTTAACATTAGTGCGCTGTGCTTTGTGCTTTTATTAACAATACCAATATGACTTTTACAAGTGTGTTTCTAATAAACTCAAAACCTTATGTAAAAGCAGCTACATTTTACCTGCAGACATTGTCTAACATTATATTTTAAATTAGCTGGCTAGTATCTGCCTTTTGATGCCTCTTCACAATTTTGCTACTGTAATTGTTGTACACAAATTTGGTGCTCATAAGTGTGGAAATGTGCTTAAATGCTAATTTACCCAAAAACCCCTCGCAGCAGCAGCAACAGAGGCAACACCAGCTGTTGTCCAGTATCTCCTATTGCGGAACTGCACTCACCAATAAATTATGCATGGGTTTGGGACCATCATCATTGGCATCGTCATCATTGTTCGGCTTGCGGCTGACCGCTTCTCTTTATCTATGTTTGGATTGAGCACAGGGTGTGTAAAAGGGAAAGGGGCAGCACCAGCACCTGAGCAGGGTGGCATTGTTGTTGATGTTGGCGCTACTGGCAAAGTGTTTGTTATTGTTTTCCTAATAGCTGAAAGCGTTGACTTTGTTGATGCAGGGGGGTTTGCCATAATAATATGCTGCACATACTACAAACACAAAGAATCGAAAGAGTTGCCAAGCATTATTGTTCAGTGCTGACAAGTGCTGTTGATGTTGCTGCCATACTGCGATATGGATTTGTATTTAAAAACAAGACTTGACTTTGAGTGCGCTACAAGACCAAAGAAAAAGGCTGAATAAATATGGACACAATTTTAAAACAACGAAACATTTCATATTAGAACCCATTATGCAATTTTTTAGCTATAAATTTTATTCTTAATTATTATTAGATTTTGATTTGAAACTTTAGCACAGGTTTTATACGCATGTTGATAATTCAAATTTTGCAGTATATACCAACTGTATACAAGTATTGAAAAGTGTTAATATTGATCCTAAGAGTAATTATTACATGTTTTATATTAATGAAAACCTCCAAGTTTTTACATTTTACATTTCACTTTGCAGTGGAGCAGAATTTGAGGATTTGAAGAAAGCGTGATAAATGTTCCAACAAGAAGACGTTAAAAATATTAATGCAAAAAGTAAAATACAGTATTTTATACAAAGATCTATGAACATGATTATGAGCCCGATTCGATACAAAATAAACAGTAGCAAAATTTCCGAATAATTGGTATGCAGGATTTTTTTAAAGTTCATTTAAAGCAATTGGACAAAAAATAAAACGTTAAAATAAACTACTGAAGGTTTTCTATAAGATAGATTTTTTATTCAAAATTATGGTAATGCCTGCAGCACTTTAGCTGCATCCTATGTGCTCACGCTAGCTTTCTGCCCTCCGAACAAATGTATGCAATGCTGACGACAACGAAATATTTGCCATAGTACAATTAGCGTGATTTTTGTGGGCACAGGATGCGACACGAAAACACAAAGATCCAAATATTGCCACAAAGTCGAATATGTAATATCCTTTGCTTTGAAGTTGTATCCCAAATATATAATTTTATGTGCAATTACTTTATTTAAAATGATTTTAAAATACACCTTTAAAGCGGTTCTATCAACTTATTGTTCATACCACAAACCAATAAAATTATTCAATGTCTATTTCACTTTTCATTACAGACTTATCAGAAAAGTGTCTGTTAGTTAAAGATTACTTCAATTACCCGAGCCGATAAATTGGTTTTTTGTTTTTTAAATCCGTTTCGACATCCCTTCCATAAATTGTTGTATCGATAAATGTAGCACTGCAGGTTTCGCCGACAATTCGTAGAACTGTTGCATCGATTCTTACCGCTAGCAAATCTATCAATTGTTAGCTACGTTGACAACGAATGATAAAAGCTTATTGATTTACCTTAACAAAAAACTTTAAGTGGGCAGAATTAATCTTAATTAATTAATTTTTTTATACAGAAAATCTGTACTAACATAATGTTAAATGCGAAGAGCATCAAACGGGCCTTAACAACCAAAATAACCTATGATACTCTGTGATAGACTCTTGATGGCAAAGTCAACGTCACCGCCAGTTGGTTTGCAATTTGTATGCGCTGCACAAAATATTCACGATATCAATTTGTCTCGAGACGCGACAGACAACAGCGGCTGTGACAGGACCCAGATCCGAAGTCCCAAACAGATCACGTAGAATGCGAGTGGCAAGGCAGCAGGTAGTAGATGACACCCAACATTGTTGTTACTTGATTCAGTTATCTGTTGTTTTTCTTCGTCATCTTCTGCGTTTTTATGTTCTTTCGTTGTTATTCTTATTCAGGTTGCAACTGCGTCTGTCAAACTGTCTGTCTTTTTGTTTTGTTCTGCGTTGTTGCAGCAGCTGCAGCAGCGAAAGGTAATAAAGGTAAAACTTTCTATGGCTAAAGTTTTATGCGCACGATTTGACAAGTCAGAACAAACTTCCTCCTTCTCTCTATCTTATTATACCCTGCACCCATGGAGTTCATAAGATGTGTATATGGCCCGATATCTTAAGCTTCATATTAATCTGAATTTATATATTTGGTCTTATCATTATTAAGTTTTGAATTATTGCACATTCAAACTAATTTAAGCCATAAAATAACCATATGTAATCTTATAACCATACGCATTCGGTAGCACAATAAAAAATAGGGTGTCATAAATTCGTGCAACGGTGACTTAATTATCTGAGAGTGTATTGAGTGCGGTCACAAAAACGCGCAAAAACCGGAAGTTAACTTTGTATACATTGTAGTTGTACGTTTGTGTGTGTCACGTGTTCGCACATCCGAGATGTCCCTCTGCCCATTGAGTGTAATGAGTGTGAAAAGTTCATTAAAGTTGCACGTGCAACATTATACACACTTACATTTAACACTCACAAACTTACATATACCCACACATATTTGCAATTTAAAATGCATATCCAACACAATCCCCAACATTGCTTTTTAAAATTGGGCGTATGCTGACAGTGCTTCAGTCATTATATTCACATTAGCTTGTATATTATTTAAATGCTCTTACATCCGCCATATTGCATAATGAACAGCCATAAATCATGGTGTTTGTAGGGTGAAAAAAAAGATTTTTTATTTATAATTAATCTTAGGCAAACTACGAGACAAAAAATAGCAAAGGCCCAAAAAAACGAATATTGAAAGATGCAACCCGGACAGACAAAACAGACACTTTGATGTAGGTGAAAAAGTTTTCGTGAAGAACAACAAGATTCAAGTTGTCCCCTTGGCGTTCAAAAGTAAAAGTACAAGCAGACCTGGGAACGTCTGTCCTTTATTGGTGTTGTTGGAGGGGGGGGGGGGGGGGGGGGGGCCTTAGTCCACAAGGACAGCCTCAAGAAATATTTATTTTTATTAACCAATCAAATCGGTTTGTGGTAGAAATGTAATATGCACGATTTTTATTTTTTCTCATTATTTTCTTTTATCTTACAGGATTGTGAACACATAATTGACTATTCGCGGTCTTATTATAAGCATTTGTGTAAGAACAGCGAGAATACTTGAGGCACTCGAGTAATCTGTCTGGATTTACAGATATTGCAGACGATACAGAAAAGTTCGCCAAACTATTTCCCCAGTCGCACATGCGCAAAGAGATCACATTAGAAGTCTTTCGTTCGTATTGAAAATGCAACTCAGAATAGACAGGTGCTTAGATTTTCTTGGCACAGCACTTAAAATAGAAGCAGGCACTCCAGACGTCTCCGATTTTGAGAAAATTAGAATGACCTAATCACAGTTGTAATAAGCTCACATCATCAGCTCACAGATTATTATTATTATTATTATTATTGGTATGAGGATCGTGCACTACGACCACTATTGTGCCCTCTTACTGTTTTGTGAGTTACAGCTCCTCGAACAGCCCAATCGATCGCAGGAACGCGACGATGTGGCATGGTCGGAGAGCCCTCATCTCCTCTGTAGACAGAAAGAGGCTCCCCAGAAGAGAGAGCCTCAGTCGACTGATGACGAGACACACTTCAAGCAGGTGCTCTGGAGTCTTATCCCCTTCCAGACAAAGTCTGCAAAGACTGTCTTCCCCTAACTTGAGATTGTGCAGATGCTTGTGCAGTCTGCAGTGCCCGGTCAAAAAACCCGTGACTATACGAAGATCCTTTGCTCACTCAGACAGTCCTCAGGTCTCTCTTGTTGTAACTACCTAGAATCGCAGCTCTGTCTTGCCCATGTGAAGACCGCCAGCGTCCTCGCATGCATGAGCAGATCGATACGACTTCTCTGACTGATATCCCGGTCGTAGTCCACAAAGGTCAGGACGTGGAAAGGAGTCCTGGCTCCTCTCCTGGCCATAATATCGGCAACATCATTGCCGGGAATGCCCGCATGTCCTGGTACCCAATAGATGGTGACTGTGTTGTTACTGCCCAACCTGTTGAGTGCTCCTATAAATTGCCAAACCAGCTTGGAGACGATCTTGTAAGCCCTGAGTGCTTTGATCGCTGCCTGGCTGTCGGAGAAAATGGCTATGTCTCTATGAACGTATCCCCTCTTGATGTTAAGGGAGGCACATCTTTCAATTGCATGCACTTCCACTCGGAATATGCTGGCGAGCTTACCAAGGGGTTCATGATATTTGAGCCGGGGTCTGCAGACTCCAGCTCCAGCACCCTCCTCTGTTAGTGATCCGTCCATATACCATCTATTAGCATGTGGCTTCACATTATAGGTGGTCGACAGACTAGTCCACTCTGCTTTGAGCTCCGTTTTAAAGAGCTTCTCGAAACTAAAAAGGTCCATCTGCGCATCTTGCGGAAAGGCCAACAGCGTGCCAGTTGCATTAGTGACAGAAGCGATTGCGTTCGCTCCTGCCATTCTCATAATTGACCTGTTCGCACTGTGTTTGATGTAAACATGGAAAGGCGAAAGTACTGTCAGCTCACAGATACTATTAACCAAATTATCGAGGCAACGAAAATGATCTTGTTCACAGCTTACATTTGTACATTGCAATGTTGGCAAGAAATATAATGTTATTAACAATAATTCAAAGTTCTGGCTAAGACAAACAAAATAAATCATTACGTTTTTGACCATAATGATTTGATGAGTCTAGTTAAACACACTTTCAATGCGCCTAAAGTTGGTTTAATGGAAGCATCTGACATCAAAATCATTCAGTCCGACAGTATTATACAAAAGTATATCGCATACTCTAAAGAAAAGCTGATTTGAAAAAATATCATCGTGTTCCCCGTATACCCCAACACACAATATTACAACTAGAAGATGACACTGTGGCCCAATGCGAAGACGATATATTGCAGTTAAGGTTTGCACCACACAGAGAAAAAAAAATTAAGATCAAATGTTCTTAATTTTTCAGACTTTTCGTTCTTATTTTTTTGGTATTAAAATAAGAACAGCGTTCTTAAAACATGTTCTTAATTTTGATTTTGTTCTTAAATTATGAACATACGTTCTTGATTTAAGAACCGTATGTTTATATTGGTCCATTATAAGAACATTGGTTCTCAATTTGGTACAAATAGAACCAATTTCGTTCTATTTGTACCAAATTAAGAACACTGTTCATAAAATGTGAACGCATTTACCACCCGAAGCTGAGCCGAAGTTTCATTGGTTAACATTAAACTTAACTGCGAACGAAATTAGTTCGGCAACAGCGCAATAGCTAAGGCTTCCGCGTGGTAATCGAGAAGTCTCAGGTTCGAATCTCGGCACAACGCATTGAAGTTTCATTATCGGTAAGAGTATACAAATGATTTTAATTTATATTTAAAATATTTCTCTAGCATAATAAAGCTATTAATTATTATTAGCCATTAACAAAACAGCTATAAACAGTACAATACTTAAAATATCTCCCCCCATAGCCACAATACGTTATATAACAATATTATAGTAGCTTATATCTGTACTAGAATTATCCACCAATTAGAGTCTCAAGATACTGAATTCAGAGTATTAAAAAATTAAATTTTTTTTTTAAAAACAACAACTAATGCTATTCAAGTTCAAGCACCAATTGTTCTTAAATTAAGAACCAATGTTATCGTATTAAGAACGGTTTCAAGAAGATTTCGTTATTTTCGGCCTTAAAAATTCAGTTCTTAATTTAAGGAAACCGTTCTCAAATCAAGAAAATCCGTGCTTAGGCAGTTATTGTCAACGGATGTTCTTGATTTTGCACTAGCGAGAAAGGATTTTTTTTTCTCTGTGTAAGCTTAAACCAACATGCGCATCACGCCATAATGTAGTTGTCGGCAAGCTAGCTCACCGTAATCATGAGCAATAACGGACAACTCTTGCGACTTAGCAAAGGTATCCGATTGCAGCGCTGCAGGGGCAACCCCGGAGACATTAATAAACGCGAGCTATACCTTAGCTTGCATATTTAAAACTGTTTTTACTAATTTTGCTGGTATTAACGTACACACAGAAAAAAAAATTTTAAATCGCATAATTTACACTTAGATTCTAAAATTTTTCGGAACGATTTTCGGCCTACACATATAATTTTAAATTCTAAAACTGGAATTTTAAATTAAAATTTTAAAATTTAAATTTTCGGTATAAAATTTTTTATTTTATATTTAAAGTGCTTGAATTTTAGTTTTCACAATGAAAACTTTTTGATTCCAAATGTTTTCATTTTAAAGTTGAGCATTAGAAACCTTAAGTTAACTAAAATAATTTTTGAATCGAAATTATGTTACATCCCGATATCAGTACCTAAAACCACATTGGTGGTTATAATTCATGAAGAAATATATACTTTTAGATTCTATAAATCAATATTAAACTTTTATCTTGGGGCGCACGGATGCACACACCACCAGTAGCAGCATTGCGTGATAGCTCTTTGTTAATAGTTATTAGATTCCTTCAATGTATATGAGTGAGAAATATTTACATACTTTGTGTAAATCATTTGTATAATTTTAAATTAATTTTTTTAAAACTTACCGATCACGAAAAGCCCATTACCTATGCCTCGACTCGAACCTGAGACCTTACGATTACCACGCGTATGCCATAGCCATTGCGCTGTTGCTGACTTTGTCTTACAGACAGTTAATTTTAATACAAACTACACATAAGAGCGCCTCTCTCTCTCTCTCTCTCTCTGTTAAGCGTAATTTTAAAGCGATTCGTACTGATTTCTAAAATTTTAATTATCAAATTAAATGTGCTCGTTTTAAATATGTTTTTTAATAGGGAAAATTATTAAATTTAAAACTTTTCATTCGAAGTTCGAGTAGTAATAATGGAGCACTTTGCTTCAAAAATGAAAAAGCCTTAAAACAATATTTTTCAATTTAAAATCTAAAATTTAAATTTTGCATTTTACAATTTTCCTGATATCTTCAAATTTAAAATAGTAAATTACGATTTATAAAAGTTTGCACTTTAATTCTAAATCGATTCGTACTGATTTCTAAAATTGAAACTATCGATTTAAAGGTGGTTGTTTTAGATGTAGATTTTAAAAGCGCACATTCTTAAATTTAAAATTTTAATTTTAGGTTTAAGAACTAGTTATTCAAATCAACGTTTTTCCGCATTGATTTTAATACGAATCGTTTTAAATTTGATGTTTCAATACGATTAATTTTAAAATCAAAAATTTTCGTATTGAAATTAAGAAAAAAAAATTTAAAATCTGAATCTAAAATTAAAATGTTTGGTTTTACGTCTTATTTTTTTTCTCTGTGTATGGCTTTTTATGTTCTGCACCCATTAGAAATGGGTAACAAGAGCTCTATGAAGTTGTGTAAGCCTATGTAACGCCCGGAATTTAAATTCTTCGACAAATCGACCAAATCTCTAAATCCTTTACCATTCTTTTTTTATATTCTTGATAGCAACCCACAGCCACAGCCCTTCTCTTTTCAAAGCACAGGGAACTTCCCTGGTGTGACACAAACAATTATCAAAACAGGCAGAAACAACGATTTAGACGAGATCTTTGATAAATAATGTGGCATGTAAATAACAACAAATCAATTTTAAAATAGACAGCCTGCTACACAGAGAGGTAGACAGGCCAGGTCCGAACTCAATGTCTTTCAATGTCAAGCACCACACCGACAACAATGAACCCTATTCAAATGCCACCCACACAGCTTTTACGAGTGTGTATTCTGTCGTAGCTGTCAGTTGGTCATGACTGATTCTCATTTCAGAGTGTTATTCAGTTAACAAGATTGTATATAACATGACCAGATAATTGCTGGCATTTCCTAAATTGAGTTCGCTTTGTAGGAATAGAAAATTGATTAATTGCTTATTTGTTGGCACTCAGTAACTCAGTTTTCTTTAAAAAAAAAAAAAAAGTTACGGTTGTTAACCTAAGCAACGAATACAACTATCCAACACGAGCATCTTATTATAAAAGTGGATCTGAGACCATTTAAAATAATATGGGGCCATGAAACGTTGCAGTCGGACGCAACCGACTGCGGTATACTCGATACCAGTATTAAAACCGGTAAAAACAGGCCTGATTGCAAAGGGAAGCGGGTGCGGCAGGGGTGTACGCTGCCTTAAAGATTTTCTGATGCAGATGGGGATGCCACCAGCTATCTTCCTTCCAAATTTGGTGGCTCTGGCTCAAAGTTTGTAAAAAGTGGGGAAAGGGGGGCGTAATGGGTGGGCGTGGCTCCAAAACTTTGATGCAGTTTTTTGGGGGTCATTGCCAGCTATCTTCCTACCAAATTTGGTGGTTCTAGCTCCACTACTCTGGAAGATAAACGCATTCCCGTTTTTGACGAAGCGTTGGGGCATCTGGGGGTGGCTAGGGCTGTATTGGTGGGCGTGGCATCCAAACTTTTGATGCAGTTTTTGGGAGGTCATCATCAGCTAAATTGGCACCAAATTTGGTGGCTATAGCGCAAAAACTGTGGGAGATATAGGCTTTTTTGACTTTAAAATGCGGGGGGCTGGGGGCGGAATGGGGGGCGTGGCTCCAAAATTTTTGATTCAGTTTTTTTGGGGGCTGCTAGTAGCTATCTTCCTACCAAATTTGGTAGTTCTAGCTGTAAGGGTGTGTGAAACTTGCGGATTTATCGGTTTTGAGTTATCGAATTTATCGATTTGCCAGCCCCCAGTTTTCGTAGAGCCCCAATCTTGACACTTTAATTTACTATCCCTTCGGTATCGAGTATAAAAAGCGGCGATGCTGGGCAATTTTTGTTTTTTTTATGTCATCAGCTATTATTCTACCATATAAGGTCGCTCTAGATTCCAAACTGTGAAAGACATACGCAGTCCTGTTTTTGAAACGGAGAAGTGTCGATGGGGCGTTGCATTTAAGCTTTTCTTCAAATCGTTACCAGCTTGTTGAAATATAGCAGTTTAATACTGGACAAGTTACCTGATTAGCAGCTACACTTAGAACCCTTTTGTATTCCTTTTTACGTCAATTTCAAAAATAAACTTTTATAAACAGCCTTGACAAATGCAAGAAAGTATTAACTGATTTTTTAAATAGCACGGAATTTTCAAAATTTGTTTATATCTTTTTACAGTAAAGCAATGGAGATGATGTGCGTTTGCATCGCGGCATTATTGCAGGTTCTGGGCTACTCCGTGTTTATTAAACAGTCGGAGGATGAGTGCTCGCCTGCACCGCCACTTGGAAGCTTTCTTTTTTTGTTTGCGACAATGTGTTTCCTTTGGGACATCAACATTTATCCGTGTCGTTTCCAGCACATGAACAAAAGCTGGCAAATGCTTGTTGACCTTGTGGCATGCATACTTTTGGCAGAAATTGCAACTCTTATAATTTGGTGTGGCCTGGAACGGATTGTATACTGGCTAACGCAACAGCTGATCCGAGTCTTATTTAAGGAGAACTGTAAAATGGACCATCTTAATTACTGGATACATGGCCTATCGACCAGTTTGGTGGGTGGTTCTCTACTCTGCTTCATCATGGAAGCTACCAAGTGCAAGTTGGGCTTTCCGTGGAAGCAGTTGTGGTGCATGATAATAAATATTTGGCGAATGGATAGCTGCGAAAGGCGACGCACCTTAAAGGCCTGCCAGCTGGCCATGTATCCGCCTCAACAATGTAATAATGTGCAGGAAGAGCAAACTGATTGTGATGAAGATTCAACTAGCGACTGATTGTTTGAGTCTGCCACGAACACATCATTGCCTGGCATTCCCTGTTATTACATTTTAGCGTGTGTGTTGTGTGTGTGTTCTATCCATTTGGAATTATATTGTGAAGTGATCTTCTATGCTTTACGCAACGACGATTAGTTTTCTTCATTCCCGTGTCAAACAACCCAAAACACTTTCTAAAATTTTTCGACTATCTGTAACAATAAATTTGGTTGCGCGAACAGAAATAGCAAAAGCGCAAAAAACATTTAAGTTGCGTGTTTTTTAAAATTTTTTTTCTCGCTCTATATGAGTTGGTTGCCAGCCTCAAAAGCAAGTCATTAGCTTTTGATATAGTCGCATACGAACAATTATTTTTCTGGCCCATTTCGCTGTTCTTTAATTGTACAAATTTATATGTATGTACACATAATTTGTAATATGTTCAATGTTGTGAAACTAGTCCACGAGGTTAGCTTTTAAGCTGCCGGTGAGCATTATTAACTCATTCTTTAAAATAAAAGCCAAATATAGAACAAAAGCCAAAATAGAAAATAAATGCACACTTTTAATCCCTGCTTTTGGAAGTTAAATCAAAATAGTCAACAGAGTCATTACATTTATCCTGACCTTTGTCAAAATTTTTATTGAGTGCTGATTTTTAATTATTTTTAAAGTTTAGATTAGTAAGGATATCATATAATCGACAGATGGTAGCATAAGCAGACTCGATGGAGCCATTTCACATAACTCACAATTCATTAAAAAAAAAAGCAAGAAATATAGCTTTACTTGACCAGCTATAAAAATTCCTTTAAAATTTTTTAAAAATACGACAAATGTCGTACATATAAGACACGTTATATAAGGCGAATAATCAAAATGCTTATATGTACAAGCAAAACTTAAACTTTCAATGTGCATTGTTTGCAATTTAGATTTTTGGTCTCTTTTCCTTTAAATTTATTTCACTGTTTTGTTAGCGTTTTATTTTCACATTTGTATTTTGTGAGAACAAGGCAAACACATACAAATAGATGGAATAAAAACCAGGGACTCAAAATAACCATTATTTTTAAAAATTTAACCGAAAAGGTCTCAGTAAGTCAACCAAAAACAAAAAAAGTCTTGCATTTAACCATTACAATCGAGGGGAACAAATTTCGGTCATATTTAATCATTATTTTGACCAAAAACTTATATTGGCTATATGTGGTATAACCATTATTTTGTCCAAAAAATTTATTGGTCAACAAAGACCTTTATTAATTTTTGATTAAGTTTTGGTCAGCTAAGACCTTTATATGTTAACGTCGCTTCTCTGCATGGCATTGCGTCAACCCAGCGTGCCTTCAGCTGGGTTAACGTATTTAGCGGACATCGCCATGCAAAATAGGTCAACAAGCGTCAACGACTGTCACAGAGTCGTCGATACAGCGTTCATTTTGCGTCGTTCGGCAGTACTGGAGGGATTTTAATAAGCAAACACATACAGATAGATGGAATATAAACAAATTTCAATAATGCTTACGAATAAGTATGATTAAAAATAATATAAGAAAAATCTTTTTAAAAAAAGCTGTGTATTTTTTTGTTTATCAAGCTATTATTTTTACTTTTTGACTGTTTGGCATTAAGTTAAGTTTCAATGGAAATGCAAATAAGTAAGATATAAACATAGTATATTACAATATTTTTGCATTGGCTACCTCAGGATAGACATCAAAACAGTTGGTTGACTAATGGAACACAGTTGCAGCTGACATTGTTTTTGTTATTGTAGTTTTCTATTTTGGCAGTGACGTTCAATTACCATCAATCATTGTTAGTTAGAGCACAAAGTTTTTGGAGCACTGGTTGCTGCACACACTTCTAAAACAATCAAAATCCGTAAAGGCAACACAAATACACAGAATGTATTCTTTTTCTAAGGAAGTCAGACGAAAAGTTCGCATCTGCTAACTTTGATTACCCAGCTAAATTTTGCAGATGAAAAAACATTGTATTTGATTTGCGAAGAGCACGTTCGTTCGTGGCTGACAAATAAATAGAAAACTGGATGCTTCACGATATATTAGGTGTGTTTATTAGCTATACAATTTTGATTTAAAGCAGGAAATATGGGAAGGATTTGCATTTGCCCGACAAAATATGAATATATGAATAATAATAATAATAGTAATAATAAAAATAATAATAATAATAATAATAATAATTTTTTTTTTTTTTTTTTTTTTTTTTTCGGGGAGGGGAAATGCCTGTGCGCATCTCTCAATCTGCCGCTGCAGAGAGGTATGTGGGGCTTGCACCCACTAAAACCCCTCCCCTGCCGTCGACCAAATCGACTCACCTCGGACACTAGCCTGGAACCGTTTAACACATTACTTCAGGCAAGATCCTTCCTGTGGCCCTTATCGCCATCTTCTTCTTTCTCATATTACATTTTTGTTCGCCTAAGCGGGTAGTTCCGGGTTGTGCTCACGGCGTGTTCAAGCTCGCTGCAAGCTCAATTTCCTCCTGAGCTCGGTCCATATCGGCCTTCTTTGTCCTTAGCACCCTCTGTACGTATTGTGCCACTCTTCTCCAATTCGTCTCACTCTGGAGCATCACTGCTACTATAGTGTCCGGTGTTATTTGGCTCTCTGCTTGCTGAGCTAGCATCACTCGCTGCCTTTCCCATTTTTTGCACACAAAGAAAGCATGTTCGGCGTTGTCTCTGCTTCTGGGACAGTACAGACAATCATCTGATTCTGCCTTTCCTATTCGATGAAGATAGTGGCGAAAGTAGCCGTGTCCCGAGAGTAGCTGTGTCAGGTAGAAATCTACCTCGCCATGCTTCCTCGTTATCCACTGCTCCACGTCTGGGATGAGACGTGCCGTCCATCTTCCTCGACTTTCCCTCTGCCAGAGACTCTGCCATTCGCGGATTGTGTGGGCTTTCTCGTCTTCTTGGGGCGCTATTTCACCGTCGGACGCAGTTTTCCTTAAGAAGATAGCACGCCGCTCCTTAGCAAGGAGGTGTATTGGTGTCACTCCAGCGATCACCAAAACCGCAGGCTCCGACACCGTGCGATAAGCCGAGGCCACTCTCAAAGCCCCCCTTCGTTGGACCTGTGCGAGCCTCATCCGGTACATTTCTTTTTCCATAGAGTTGGCCCAGATCTCTGCTCCATACAGCAAGACCGACTGAACCGCGCTCATCAGCAAGCGGCGCTTGCTGGAAGACGGGCCCCCAACATTGGCCATTAGCCTACTGAGTGCAGCCACGCCCCCCGCGGCCTTGTCAGCCGCTTGCTTGATCTGTTGGTAGAAGCTCAGTTTTGTGTCTATTAGCATTCCAAGATATTTTACTGCAGGTTTCGACATGATTGTAGCATCTCCGACTCTCACTGGGATGATCGTCTGTATTCTCTTCTTTGTAAGGACTACAACTTCCGTCTTGTGTAATGCAAGTGATAGTCCATGCTTTGTCATCCAACTTCCAACAATTCTCATCACTTGGTTGAGCTTAAGTTGGGCTCGTTCTAGATCCCGCGCTGCAACCAGTGCAGCAACGTCGTCAGCATACCCAATAAGGCAAGACTCCTCTGGCATTTCCTCTCTCAGTAGTCCGTCGTAGGTGGCGTTCCATAGATCCGGTCCTAGGATAGATCCCTGAGCCGCCCCCGATGTGATCGCCTTTCTCTTAACTCCCTCTTTGGTCTCGTAGAGGTGTCCTCGATCCGAAAGGTAGGAGTCGATCATACGGAGCAAGTACGCCGGCACTCCGAAGCTGTGTTCCAGAGCCTCCATCATGTCTGTCCAACTGGCCGAGTTGAACGCATTGTTAACGTCAAGAGTTACTAATAGAACCACTCGTCGAGAGAAGTGGTTATGGTCCTCGGCTCTTTTGACCGCTGCAACTACCTCAAGAACCGCATCCCTCGTAGACCTGCCCGACCTAAACCCGTACTGCCTCGTCGAGAGCCCACCGGCGTTACAAATTGCTGTTTTTAGCCTAGACTTCATCAGCTTTTCCATCACCTTTCCCGCTGTGTCTAGCATACACAACGGACGGTAGGACGATGGAGAGTCCGGATTGCCTTTTCCTTTGCTGATCAGTGCCAGCCTTGCGGTTTTCCAGCCTGTGTAGAATACGCCCCCTACCAAGCATGCATTATACATGCGCAGTAGGAGTCCTGGGTTCAGTCGGTACACTAGCTTCAGAACCTCACTTGGTATCCCATCCGGGCCTGGTGCCTTTTTATCTTTCATCGTGAGGACCGCCTGCTCCAGTTCTTCCAGAGTAAACAGAGAGATTTCTTCAATTTGGCCCCAATGCCTCTGCGGCCTTATCGTGTGCTGGGGAAACAGAGTATCAATAATGCTCTCCATCAACGCGGCTTCTTTGGGTTCCACAGGTTTCAGAGCCCCCAGCTTCTGTGTCACGAGTTTGTAGCCCAGTCCCCAGGGATCCCTGTCTACATCTTCCACCAACTCCCTCCAACAACGGGCCTTGCTCTGATTGATGGCTCGACGCAGTTCCTTTTTCGCAGCCTTATGGTCAGCCGATCTTTCATTAGCTTCGACTCGGTTCCTAACGCGTTGCGCGGCACGTCGAAGCCTGTGGCATCTCCTGCGCAGTTCCGCTATCTCCGGTGTCCACCAATAAACAGGTCTTTTACCGTGTCGGGGCCTACTGCGGGGCATGGATGCCTCACACGCCGTCCTTATGACACTCATTGTCGAACCCGTCAGTGTCTCCGCTGTTACGCCCCCATTCCGATTAACCTCCTCCATCAATGCAGCGCTGCCATCAATTTTCCTCTGGAAAGCCTCGGTCATCATCCTCGCCAGATTCCATCTAGTGAATTGCCTTCGCGTCTCCCTGCGCTGGGAGCCACCGTTTCTTACATCAAATGTTATGTATTGGTGGTCACTACCAGTGTAGTCCTCAATGACCCTCCAGCCCTGGACGAGTGGTCCGAGGCCCTCTGAGCCGAACGAGAGGGGAGGGATTGTTTCCCCATATCCCGGCCTCCGAAAGGTCGTCGCGTCTCCTATATTCAGAACTATAACCCCGCTCTTGCAGCCATTTCCAGCACGAGCTTACCCCGGCCATCAGGGTAGGGCATACCCCATTCCAGGGCTTTCGCGTTGAAGTCTCCGGCCACCACCTTGTGTCCAGAAAACCCCATCACTGCATCTTCCAGTCCATCCAGCTGTCTTCTGTAGCTTTCGATCGTCTGGTTAGGCGTTAAATAGCAGCTAAAGAAGGTCACCGCACCACATCTCACCCAGACATATCCATCACCTCGACCATGACTGGCGACATGAACCTTTCCAGGATCCAGCACCCAGATAGCTGCAGTACCGAGGTTATCGGAGAACCAAGAGGTGGACTCCGCATTCCGATACTGCTCACTCAGCAGTAGCAGGTCGGTCATCTTCTCTATTGCCAACTGGTGAAGTAGGTCGTTGGCTGTTCGGCACCTATTCATGTTTGCCTGGAGAACGCGAATCATGGCGTTTTCTCTCTGGCCTTCTGGAGCGCTTCTCTAAACGTTCTGCAGTTTCCGGACCCAGGTTTGTGTCCAATCGCCTCTTCGCCAATGCCTTTGTCGGCACATATGAAGCAGCGTACCGCCGCGTTACACGTCTTGCCTCTATGCCCAGCTGCCCCACATTTATAGCACATGGAGCTTCGATCGGGCCCCTTGCACCCCTTGGCAACATGTCCATATCCAAGGCATCTGTAGCAGCGCGTCACAGTTATTCTTTCCCGCAGTCGGCAGCTTACCCAGCCAATGCGGATCTTACCACGCTCCAGGAAGTGAGATGCATCGGACTGATCCATCTCAACCACCGCCATCCTTTGTCCCCTCATCGTTCCGGGATGAATCCAACCTTAACATCCCCAAGATTGGGCACATCCCGTTTAAGGGCTGCTTTAATATCGGCCACCTCTGTTAGACAGTCGATGTCCCGGATCTCCATAGAGCACCTAGGTTTCAGGGAGGAAACAGCTGCCTGTCCACCGAGCGCCGCCGCAATTGAGTGCCGAAAGGCAACACTGTTCTTGGTCCAATTTCGAGTAAGACTCCCCCAGTTCGGGTCTCTCGGATAGTCCTTATTTGGACGCCTGTGCTTTCCGGGTTCACCTTGTCTTTCATCTTCTTTAGTATGTCGGCATAAGACTGACCTCCCTCGGGTCGAATCAAGATCGCCTCCGTTCGTGTCCTGGCTTTCATCCTTCCCTTCTTTTTCTTCCCGGGAGCTGGTTCATTCCTAGGGACATCTTTCTTGGCCAAGGGAGCTAGAACCTCGGCGTTCTTTTTTGCTGCCAGCTTAAGCACCCGTTTTGTCCTCTTCGAGATGACCAAACGTTCTGGGTTAGTTTCCACAGTCTTAGTGCGTTTTTCAGCATTCTGCTCCGCAGGGTTAGAAGCTAAACGTTTCTCTGTTGGCGTGTATGTTTTTTCCTCCTCTTTATTTTGTGTACTCTTTTTTTCTTCTTCCACTAGGCCGTCCCAAATTGACCTGCAGGCCTTCATAGCTGAGAACGTTTCCTCCAAGGTGGCAAGGCCATGCTTAACATCGTTGGAGATATTCTTCTGCCGGTTCGTTGCCGCCTTCATATTGGCAACTACCTCAAGGCACCTTTCCATTAGGTGTTCTTCCTCCCTTCGAACTTGCGCAATCTGTGCTCTCGTTGACTGATTTGGCTTTCCGGTCTTCGTAGTATTATGTGGGGTATCCTTACTAACGGTGGTAGCTGTCTCCCCAGTCTGATTAGTATGGGCTGGGAAGAGCTTGGGCATCCTTTGAGGGTTGGGTGCAGAATTGATTGATGGCAAAACCGTGACTCCAATAGCTCGTGGTGGAGTCCTCTGCAACCTGGAACTTCTCTGAAATGGTTGATTTCCCTCCCCTTTTCTTATCTCGTCGTTTGGCGCTTCCGCTGGCGGCACCTCATGCTCACTTGTCTCAATATCAGCAACGCAGGCCAAGTGGTCCACCTCCGATGCTTCGCGGTTGCATGATCTCGACGCCCCGGGGCCCGCTCGAACACCCCTGTCGGCCGCCGGTACTGGGGATCCGACCCCCTGCACCGTAACTTTTCCTCCTATATCGACACTCATCGTTGGTTTTATTTTAGGGTTCCTTCCCTTAGGACTGCTCTTAGCGACACAACAACACGCCTGGCTTGACGTGCTTTGGTTCGGGCCCCCCCACCACGACAAGGTGGCAGTCCGCGGGGGGAATAATAATAATAATAATAATAATAATAATAATAATAATAATAATAATAATAATAATAATAATAATAATAATAATAATAATAATAATAATAAGAATAATAATAATAATAATAATAATAATAATAATAATAATAATAATAATAATAATAATAATAATAATAATAATAAGAATAATAATAATAATGATAATGATAATAATAATAATTTTTTTTTTTTTTTTTGGGTTGGGAGGGGAAAATGCATTTACGCACTTCCAACTAACGTCTTAGTTAGGGAGTGTGGGGCTCGCTACATAGTAGAATACCCACTAAACAACCCCTCCCCGTTGGGCCTTTCTCCACTTCGGAAACGCTTTCGCAATACTTCGAAGTGGGGCCTTTATGCGCCAGGCGCCGTTTTCTCATAGAAGCATGAGCCTTAGTTATTAGATGAGACATCTAAGCACTAAGCTCTTATCTGCGTCCAGACACCCTATTACGACCTCTCATCTAGGTCTTTTTTCTTGCTTCTTAAGATTTGACTGATGAAGGCCGCTACTTTCTTCCAGTTGTCGTCTCTGATGATCATCTTTGACACAAGGTTGTCCGGTGTTATTTGACCGATCGTATAAGTCGTCTTCTTTCTAATGTGAAACGCACACAGTGAAAAATTGTGTGCTCAGCATTGTCGATCTCGGCGTCGCCATACACGCAGCTGGCTACTGCGCTTTTCTCTATCTTGTGTAGAAAGGCACTAAAATATCCATGTCCTGTAAGCACTTGGGTGATGTAGTAATCTACGTCCCCATTCTGACGTTCGACCCATGCCTTAAGGTTAGGTATGAGCCTGGCTGTCCATCTTCCTGTGCTCTCGCCTGCCCATCTTTCTTGCCATAATGCTAACGTTGCCTGTCTACATGTTTCTGCGGTTTGCCTAGAATATTGTCCTAGTTGTCGTAGCTCGTAGATTGTCTTTCGTTCCTTAGCTAAGAGGTCTATCGGTATCACGCCTGCGATGGCTAGTGCGACAGCGCCGGACACCGTTCTGTATGCACTGTTTATCCTCAGTGCGCTCATTCTCTGAATAGCGAGTAGTGGCTTCAGCCTACTTTTGGTTTCCAAAGTCTCTGCCCAGATTTCGCTTCCGTATAGCAGAATGGAGTTGTTGATCTCCATCAAGAGTTTTCTCCTTGCTTGAGTTGGTCCGCCGATATTTGCCATGAGCCTGCTGAGGTTTCTCGTTGCCTCGGCTGCTCTTTTTTTAACGTACTGAAGATGTGGCTCGAATGTCAATTTGGTATCTAGTCTAACGCCCAGATATTTGATCACCTTTTGTGTCCTTATATGACTGTCGTTGACTCTCATATCCACTTCTAGAGGGATTCTTCTACCGGCTATTACAATCAGCTCTGTTTTTTCAGTCGCTAGCTGCAAACCGTGTGCGTCCAGCCAGTCCTTGACTCGTACCATCACCCGAGTAAGTAGCCTCTGTGCGTATTCTGTGTTCCGCGCCGTGATCACTGCTACTATGTCGTCTGCGTACCCCACTAGAAAAGTGTCTTCAGGCATTTCTATTCGGAGGATTTCATCATAGCTTATGTTCCAGAGTTCCGGCCCAAGAATGGAACCTTGTGCAGCTCCTGAGTTTATATTTATACACTTTTCGCCTGAGCTGGTCTTGTATATTAATTTCCTGTTGCTGAGGTAGCTGTCAATTATGCACATTAGGTATTCCGGTATGTGCGATCGTCTCTCAAGTGCTGCCAACATATCTGTCCATCTGACGCTGTTGAACGCGTTTTTTACATCCAGCGTTGATAACAGGGTTATGGGTCTCGAGTAGTGGTTTCCTCGTTTTGTCTTGAGCGCCTCATTCACCACCTCTTGGATAGCTCCTATTGTAGACCTGCCTGGTCTAAAGCCGTACTGCCTGGGAGAGAGACCTCCAGCACGTTCTACTGCCACTGCTAATCGGGGCTTAATCATCTTTTCTAAGAGTTTCCCTGCTGTGTCTAGCATGCAAAGAGGGCGGTATGCGGATGGCGTCGTAGGGTCTCCTTTTCTCTATTTGCGCTTCCGTCGTACGACGTGTTGTCCTGGCGGGTCTTGGGACATGCGTGGGAAACAGTGTTTTGACTATGTTGTCCATCTGTTCTTCCTCAATGTCTGGCGTAGCACTCCTCTTTCGTAGTTTTTTCATCACGATTTTGTATCCCAGCCCCCAAGGGTCGATGTTCACGTCATCGCATAGTGCTTTCCATTTTTCCTTTTTGCTGTTGCGAATGGCAATGCTAAGGTTTTTCTTGGATATCTTAAACTGGGCTTCCTGTTTCGCGAAATTTCCTCTCCGTCTTGCCCTGGTAAGCTTGCGCCTATTCTTAATGCATGTCTCCCTGAGTGCTTTTATTTCATCCGTCCACCAATAGACCTCTTTTCCTGCTCTGTGTGGGTTGCCTGTTCAAGGCATTGCGGCATCGCAGGCTTTTATTATTATCGTCATGGTTTTGTTGACGATGTCTCCCTCACGTTCTACCCTTGCTTGCCGGTCTATTTCGTGGATAAGGATCGTCCTGTTGAGCCGATTTACATTCCATCTGCGTCTCCCAGTTGTTTTATTGACGTCGGGTGGTCGTGTTTCTTTGAGTTCGAACGAGATGTACTCATGATCGCTTCCATTGTAGGTATCTAAGACCTTCCAGTCTATGATTTGGCCTGCGAGCCCTTCTGAGACGAGCGTTATATCCGGGATTGTACCAATGGTTCCTGGCCGTCTGAATGTCGGTGCTGAGCCGACGTTTGCGACCACAAGTCCGAATCTTGCCGCCATATCGACAACCTTACGGCCTCTTGAGTTTGTCGAGGGCATGCCCCACTCTTCTGCTCTTGAGTTAAAATCATCTGCTATGATAAGGTTTCCGTTCATTTGCAACGCCGCGTCCTCGATGTGATTTAGTTTCTCTTTGAAAGTGTTGATGTCATCGTTTGGCGTTAGGTAACAGCTCATTATGTTGTACTTCTCTATGCGTGCATGAACGAAGCATCTTCCTTTCGTTGAGTTGTGAACAACAGCCTTGCTTGTGCCCGGGAACCATATTGCGGCCGTCTTCGATTCGTCTTCTAGCCAGCATCCATTTGATTTGTTCCTGTACTGCTCGCTGATTATAACTAAATCTGCTTGCTGTTCGAGAACTATTTGGGATAGCAGAGCATCTGCTGTCCGGCTTCTGTGTAGGTTTGCTTGCAGAATTATCACTTTTTGGTCTTTCCGGGTCCGGCTTTGCAGTAGGTCGTTCCTGGTATGTGGTTCGTCTCTTTGTGGCCTTCCTGTGTGCATAAACAACACTTTGGCGTTTTCGTGCAGTCCTTCATTTATGTCCTCTTTCCGAGCATCTCATGCATACATCTCTCCGGTCTGTTCCCCTGCAATCCTTCTGTAGGTGTCCCACTCCAAGGCATTTAAAGCAACGTTTGATGTCGAGGCATGATTTAATTCGGCATCTTGTCCACCCAACTTTGATCCTCTGATCCTTTAGTAATTTTAATGCGTCTTCCGTTGCCATGGTGACGAAGGCGCGTTTTTGCTCCGAACTGTTGACCTTTGTCAGATGTACTTCAAAATCCTGACATACGTCGCCTACCGCCGCTTTTATTGCCACAATGATTTCCTCCTCCTCTGTCAGACTGTCCAAGTCGCGGATTTCTACCTTAGTCTTTGGTTTGATAACCCTTACTGACCCATTCTCTTTGATTGTGTCTCTTATTGTTTGACACAGGGTGTCCGTTTTGCTTCCTTTTGCTAGTTCTACTAGCATGTCCCCCTTCATTGTTTTCCTTACCGAGCGTATGGCGTTGTCGGCTTCTTCTGTCTTCATGTTTTCTCGTAGTTTTTTAAGTACGTCAGCGTAGCTTTTGCCTTCTGCAGGTTTAACTAGTAGTGCGTCGGGCCTGGGCCGTGTCCTTGTCCTTTGGTTAACCCCACTTTTAGCAGATGCCCTAGTGCTTGATAGTGCGGTCTCCTTTTGTTTGTCGCTCTTCGGCTTTCCTTTTTTGTGTGAGACAATTTGAAAACCGACGTCATCCGTCTTATTTTTCTTCTTTCTGCTGGAGTCTAGCGCTGCTGGGCTAGTAGCGGCTTTCTTAGGTACCGACACCGGAGTTTCGTTTCCCTCAACTGGTTTCTGCGTAGAAGCCTTGTATGCCTCCACCAATCTCTCCTTTTCGGCAATGATCCAGCTTTTCCTGTAATTTTGCATCACGTCAAAAAGCTCACTTAGATCCGAAGCGCCGTCCTTGACATCCATGCTTATGTTTCGCTGTCTGAGCATGGCGTGTTTCATCTTCCTCAGAACTGATCTGCACTGTGCCAGTGTCTCATCCTCTAGCGCTCTCATCTTGCTTATCAGCGCCTGCCGGGGTGAGCTGTGAATTGGCATCTCACTTTGGCTACGCGAAGGCGATTGCACATCTACTAGCATTGCACTGGATGTAATCTGGCTCCCAAGCGCTTGTAACGCATGCGGTGTACCCTGCGGCAGAGGTTCTGCCCGCGTTGCACTTTGTATAGGCGACCTTGCGATCATGCTGCCTCTGTTAAATGCTCCTCCTTCTTCACTCTTTCCTGTTTCTTCGTTTAGTTTGTTGTTTTCATTATTGTTCATGCTATATGGGTCCAAACTTAAAGCCGCTATCTCGTCGCACATGTACAGTCGTCCGTAATGTCCCGTGGGTCCCTTTGCAAGCAGTGAGGTCCACGCAAGGGTTGACAAAAGACCTTATGAGTGCCTTTGTTCAGAGCCAGGACGGACGCTAAGCAGGAGTTCTCTCAACTGCACCTGTACCACCAATTCAGTGGTGTTGCGATTTGAACGTACTTGAAGACTCGCAAAGTTTTAGTAGGACGGCGGTGACTGCAACATTAGCCCAACAGCCATTTCGTCAGGGGTTCAATCTGGGTACTCAGGTGTTGGATTGCCTTAGTCATCGGCGACGGATCTTCTTTTTTGTCTACCGATTCGGAGAAAGACGTAGAAAGTAGCCGCCCACTATGGGTCAGACGCTAACCAGGATGCCGCCCGATCCGGGTGCAGTCGCGTCTTGGATTTTCTCCGACAGCCTTAGCCACGAATATGGCTGAGCTGCGGAGCGCCTTCTCACCTTAGCCAGCTCTTTATCTGGATAGATAAAGAAGCTGTTTCCGGAGTCGCCACGTGGAGGCGGTGAGATGCTTGGAGTTTGTCGAATATGGATCACGCTGGGCTTTTCCAGATAAAACCGATCAGACGCTTTACCATACCGGCAGAACTCCCGACTCCATAATAATAATAATAAGGTTTTTCTTGGATATCTTAAACTGGGCTTCCTGTATCGCGAAATTTCCTCTCCGTCTTGCCCTGGTAAGCTTGCGCCTATTCTTAATGCATGTCTCCCTGAGTGCTTTTATTTCATCCGTCCACCAATAGACCTCTTTTCCTGCTCTGTGTGGGTTGCCTGTTCAAGGCATTGCGGCATCGCAGGCTTTTCTTATTATCGTCATGGTTTTGTTGACGATGTCTCCCTCACGTTCTACCCTTGCTTGCCGGTCTATTTCGTGGATAAGGATCGTCCTGTTGAGCCGATTTACATTCCATCTGCGTCTCCCAGTTGTTTTATTGACGTCGGGTGGTCGTGTTTCTTTGAGTTCGAACGAGATGTACTCATGATCGCTTCCATTGTAGGTATCTAAGACCTTCCAGTCTATGATTTGGCCTGCGAGCCCTTCTGAGACGAGCGTTATATCCGGGATTGTACCAATGGTTCCTGGCCGTCTGAATGTCGGTGCTGAGCCGACGTTTTGCGACCACAAGTCCGAATCTTGCCGCCATATCGACAACCTTACAGCCTCTTGAGTTTGTCGAGGGCATGCCCCACTCTTCTGCTCTTGAGTTAAAATCATCTGCTATGATAAGGTTTCCGTTCATTTGCAACGCCGCGTCCTCGATGTCATTTAGTTTCTCTTTGAAAGTGTTGATGTCATCGTTGGCGTTAGGTAACAGCTCATTATGTTGTACTTCTCTATGCGTGCATGAACGAAGCATCTTCCTTTCGTTGAGTTGTGAACAACAGCCTTGCTTGTGCCCGGGAACCATATTGCGGCCGTCTTCGATTCGTCTTCTAGCCAGCATCCATTTGATTTGTTCCTGTACTGCTCGCTGATTATAACTAAATCTGCTTGCTGTTCGAGAACTATTTGGGATAGCAGAGCATCTGCTGTCCGGCTTCTGTGTAGGTTTGCTTGCAGAATTATCACTTTTTGGTCTTTCCGGGTCCGGCTTTGCAGTAGGTCGTTCCTGGTATGTGGTTCGTCTCTTTGTGGCCTTCCTGTGTGCATAAACAACACTTTGGCGTTTTCGTGCAGTCCTTCATTTTATGTCCTCTTTCCGAGCATCTCATGCATACATCTCTCCGGTCTGTTCCCCTGCAATCCTTCTGTAGGTGTCCCACTCCAAGGCATTTAAAGCAACGTTTGATGTCGAGGCATGATTTAATTCGGCATCTTGTCCACCCAACTTTGATCCTCTGATCCTTTAGTAATTTTAATGCGTCTTCCGTTGCCATGGTGACGAAGGCGCGTTTTTGCTCCGAACTGTTGACCTTTGTCAGATGTACTTCAAATCCTGACATACGTCGCCTACCGCCGCTTTTATTGCCACAATGATTTCCTCCTCCTCTGTCAGACTGTCCAAGTCGCGGATTTCTACCTTAGTCTTTGGTTTGATAACCCTTACTGACCCATTCTCTTTGATTGTGTCTCTTATTGTTTGACACAGGGTGTCCGTTTTGCTTCCTTTTGCTAGTTCTACTAGCATGTCCCCCTTCATTGTTTTCCTTACCGAGCGTATGGCGTTGTCGGCTTCTTCTGTCTCATGTTTTCTCGTAGTTTTTTAAGTACGTCAGCGTAGCTTTTGCCTTCTGCAGGTTTAACTAGTAGTGCGTCGGGCCTGGGCCGTGTCCTTGTCCTTTGGTTAACCCCACTTTTAGCAGATGCCCTAGTGCTTGATAGTGCGGTCTCCTTTTGTTTGTCGCTCTTCGGCTTTCCTTTTTTGTGTGAGACAATTTGAAAACCGACGTCATCCTTCTTATTTTTCTTCTTTCTGCTGGAGTCTAGCGCTGCTGGGCTAGTAGCGGCTTTCTTAGGTACCGACAACCGGAGTTTCGTTTCCCTCAACTGGTTTCTGCGTAGAAGCCTTGTATGCCTCCACCAATCTCTCCTTTTCGGCAATGATCCAGCTTTTCCTGTAATTTTGCATCACGTCAAAAGCTCACTTAGATCCGAAGCGCCGTTCTTGACATCCATGCTTATGTTTCGCTGTCTGAGCATGGCGTGTTTCATCTTCCTCAGAACTGATCTGCACTGTGCCAGTGTCTCATCCTCTAGCGCTCTCATCTTGCTTATCAGCGCCTGCCGGGGTGAGCTGTAAATTGGCATCTCACTTTGGCTACGCGAAGGCGATTGCACATCTACTAGCATTGCACTGGATGTAATCTGGCTCCCAAGCGCTTGTAACGCATGCGGTGTACCCTGCGGCAGAGGTTCTGCCCGCGTTGCACTTTGTATAGGCGACCTTGCGATCATGCTGCTTCTGTTGAATGCTCCTCCTTCTTCACTCTTTCCTGTTTCTTCGTTTAGTTTGTTGTTTTCATTATTGTTCATGCTATATGGGTCCAAACTTAAAGCCGCTATCTCGTCGCACATGTACAGTCGTCCGTAATGTCCCCGTGGGTCCCTTTGCAAGCAGTGAGGTCCACGCAAGGGTTGACAAAAGACCTTATGAGTGCCTTTGTTCAGAGCCAGGACGGACGCTAAGCAGGAGTTTCTCTCAACTGCACCTGTACCACCAATTCAGTGGTGTTGCGATTTGAACGTACTTGAAGACTCGCAAAGTTTTAGTAGGACGGCGGTGACTGCAACATTAGCCCAACAGCCATTTCGTCAGAGGTTCAATCTGGGTACTCAGGTGTTGGATTGCCTTAGTCATCGGCGACGGATCTTCTTTTTTGTCTACCGATTCGGAGAATGACGTAGAAAGTAGCCACCCACTATGGGTCAGACGCTAACCAGGATGCCGCCCGATCCGGGTGCAGTCGCGTCTTGGATTTTCTCCGACAGCCTTAGCCACGAATATGGCTGAGCTGCGGAGCGCCTTCTCACCTTAGCCAGCTCTTTATCTGGATAGATAAAGAAGCTGTTTCCGGAGTCGCCACGTGGAGGCGGTGAGATGCTTGGAGTTTGTCGAATATGGATCACGCTGGGCTTTTCCAGATAAAACCGATCAGACGCTTTACCATACCGGCAGAACTCCCGACTCCATAATAATAATAATAATAATAATAATAATAATAATAATAATAATAGTAGGACTAATTATTATAATAATAAAAATAATAATAATAATAATAATAATAGGACTAATTATTATAATAATGAAAATAATGATAATAATAATATAATAAAATAATAATAATAGTAATAATAATAGGACTAATTTTAATAATAATAAAAATAATGATAATAATAATTTTTTTTTTTTATTTTTTTTTTTTTTTTTCTTTTTGGGTTGGGAGGGGAAAATGCATTTACGCACTTCCAACTAACGTCTTAGTTAGGGAGTGTGGGGCTCGCTACATAGTAGAATACCCACTAAACAACCCCCCCCCCCCCCCCCCCCGTTAGGCCTTTCTCCACTTCGGAAACGCTTTCGCAATACTTCGAAGTGGGGCCTTTATGCGCCAAGCGCCGTTTTCTCATAGAAGCATGAGCCTTAGTTATTAGATGAGACATCTAAGCACTAAGCTCTTATCTGCGTCCAGACACCCTATTACGACCTCTCATCTAGGTCTTTTTTCTTGCTTCTTAGTTTTGACTGATGAAGGCCGCTACTTTCTTCCAGTTGTCGTCTCTGATGATCATCTTTGACACAAGGTTGTCCGGTGTTATTTGACCGATCGCTTGTATAAGTCGTCTTCTTTCTAATGTGAAACGCACACAGTGAAAAATTGTGTGCTCAGCATTGTCGATCTCGGCGTCGCCATACACGCAGCTGGCTACTGCGCTTTTCTCTACTTGTGTAGAAAGGCACTAAAATATCCATGTCCTGTAAGCACTTGGGTGATGTAGTAATCTACGTCCCCATTCTGACGTTCGACCCATGCCTTAAGGTTAGGTATGAGCCTGGCTGTCCATCTTCCTGTGCTCTCGCCTGCCCATCTTCCTTGCCATAATGCTAACGTTGCCTGTCTACATGTTCTGCGGTTTGCCTAGAATATTGTCCTAGTTGTCGTAGCTCGTAGATTTCTTTCGTTCCTTAGCTAAGAGGTCTATCGGTATCACACCTGCGATGGCTAGTGCGACAGCGCCGGACACCGTTCTGTATGCACTGTTTATCCTCAGTGCGCTCGTTCTCTGAATAGCGAGTAGTGGCTTCAGCCTACTTTTGGTTTCCAAAGTCTCTGCCCAGATTTCGCTTCCGTATAGCAGAATGGAGTTGTTGATCTCCATCAAGAGTTTTTCTCCTTGCTTGAGTTGGTCCGCCGATATTTGCCATGAGCCTGCTGAGGTTTCTCGTTGCCTCGCTGCTCTTTTTTTAACGTACTGAAGATGTGGCTCGAATGTCAATTGGTATCTAGTCTAACGCCCAGATATTTGATCACCTTTTGTGTCCTTATATGACTGTCGTTGACTCTCATATCCACTTCTAGAGGGATTCTTCTACCGGCTATGACAATCAGCTCTGTTTTTTCAGTCGCTAGCTGCAAACCGTGTGCGTCCAGCCAGTCCTTGACTCGTACCATCACCCGAGTAAGTAGCCTCTGTGCGTATTCTGTGTTCCGCGCCGTGATCACTGCTACTATGTCGTCTGCGTACCCCACTAGAAAGTGTCTTCAGGCATTCTATGCGGAGGATTTCATCATAGCTTATGTTCCAGAGTTCCGGCCCAAGAATGGAACCTTGTGCAGCTCCTGAGTTATATTTTATACACTTTTCGCCTGAGCTGGTCTTGTATATTAATTTCCTGTTGCTGAGGTAGCTGTCAATTATGCACATTAGGTATTCCGGTATGTGCGATCGTCTCTCAAGTGCTGCCAACATATCTGTCCATCTGACGCTGTTGAACGCGTTTTTTACATCCAGCGTTGCTAACAGGGTTATGGGTCTCGAGTAGTGTCTTCCTCGTTTTTTCTTGAGCGCCTCATTCACCACCTCTTGGATAGCTCCTATTGTAGACCTGCCTGGTCTAAAAGCCGTACTGCCTGGAGAGAGACCTCCAGCACGTTCTACTTGCCACTGCTAATCGGGGCTTAATCATCTTTTCTAAGAGTTTCCCTGCTGTGTCTAGCATGCAAAGAGGGCGGTATGCGGATGGCGTCGTAGGGTCTCCTTTTCCTTTCCCTATCAGTACTAGTCGCTGTATTTTCCAGGTATCGTGAAAGCTCCCATAAGTATACACGCGTTGTACATGTCGAGCAGTACATTTGGCCGACTTTCTGCAATAACTTTCAGAACTTCCGAAGGGATGTTATCGGGTCCTGGGGCTTTCCTTATTCCTTAGGCTGCAACAAGCTGCCCTCGTCAGTTCCTCGTTGGTGAAAAGCTCTATTTGCGCTTCCGTCGTACGACGTGTTGCTCCCTGGCGGGTCTTGGGACATGCGTGGGAAACAGTGTTTTTGACTATGTTTGTCCATCTGTTCTTCCCTCAATGTCTGGCGTAGCACTCCTCTTTCGTAGTTTTTTTTTCATCACGATTTTGTATCCCAGCCCCCAAGGGTCGATGTTCACGTCATCGCATAGTGGCTTTCCATTTTTTCCTTTTTGCTGTTGCGAATGGCAATGCTAAGGGTTTTTCTTGGATATCTAAACTGGGCTTCCTGTATCGCGAAATTTCCTTCCTCTCCGGCTTGCCCTGTAAGATTGCGCCTATTCTTAATGCATGTCTCCCTGAGTGCTTTTATTTCATCCGTCCACCAATAGACCTCTTTTCCTGCTCTGTGTGGGTTGCCTGTTCTAGGCATTGCGGGCTCGCAGGGCTGTTTCTTATTATCGGTCATGGTTTTGTTGACGATGTCTCCCTCACGTTCTACCCTTGCTTGCCGGTCGTATTTCGTGGATAGGATCGTCCTGTTGAGACCGATTTACCATTCCCATCCTGCGTCTCCCAGTTGTGTTATTGGCGTCGGGTGGTCGCGTTTCTTTGAGTTCGAACGAGATGTACTCATGATCGCTGCCATTGTAGGTATCTAAGACCTTCCAGTCTATGATTTGGCCTGGGAGTCCTTCTGAGACGAGCTGTTATATCCGGGATTGTACCAATGGTTCCGTGCCTTCTGAATGTCGGTGCTGAGCCGACGTTTGCGACCACAAGTCCCCAACTCTTGCCGCCATATCGACAACCTTACGGCCTCTTGATTTGTCGAGGGCCTGCCCCACTACTTCCGCTCTTGAGTTAAAATCACCTGCTATGATAAGGTTTCCGTTCATTTGCAACGCCGCGTCCTCGATGTGATTTAGTTTTCTCTTTGAAAGTGTTGATGTCATCGTTTTGGCGTTAGGTAACAGCTCATTATGTTGTACTTATCTCTATGCGGCATGAACGAAGCATCTTCCTTTGCGTTGAGTTGTGAACAACAGCCTTGCTTGTGCCCGGGAACCATATTTGCGGCCGTCTTCGATTCGTCCTTCTAGCCAGCATCCGTTTGATTTGTTCCTGTACTGCTCGCTGATTATAACTAAATCTGCTTGCTGTTCGAGGACTATTTGGATAGCAGAGCATCTGCTGTCCGGCTTCTGTGTAGGTTTGCTTGCAGAATTATCACTTTTTTTGTCTTTCCGGGTCTGTCTTTGCAGTAGGCATCGTTCCTGTTATTGGTTCGTCTCTTGTGGCCTTCCTGTGTGACATAAACAACACTTTGGCGTTTTTCGTGCAGTCCTTCATTTTATGTCCTCTTTCCGAGCATCTCATGCATCCATCTCTCCGGTCTTGGCCCCTGCAATCCTTCTGTAGGTGTCCCATCCAGGCATTTCAAGCAACGTTTGATGTCGAGGCATGATTTAATGCGGCATCTGTCCACCCAACTTTGATCCTCTGATCCTTAGTAATTTTAATTGGCGTCTTCCGTTGCCATGGTGACGACGGCGCGTTTTTGCTCCGAACTGTTTGACCTTTGTCAGATGTACTGTCAAATCCTGACATACGTCGCCTACCGCCGCTTTTATTGCCACAATGATTTCCTCCTCTCTGTCAGACTGTCCCAAGTCGCGGAGATTCTACCTTAGTCTTTGGTTTGATAACCTTACTGACCCCTTCTCTTTGATTGTGTCTCTTATTGTTTGACAAAGGGTGCCGTTTGCTTCCTTTGCTAGTGTCTACTAGCATGTCCCCCTTCATTTTTTCCTTACCGAGCGTATGGCGTTTGTCGCTTCTTCGTCTTCATGTTTTCCTCGTAGTTTTTTAAAGTACGTCAGCGTAGCATTTGCCCTATCTGCGTGCCGGTTTAACTAGTAGTTGCGTCGGGCCTGGGCCGTGTCCTTTCCTTTGGTACCACCCCTTTTAGGCAGATCCCTAGTGCTTGATAGTGCGGTCTCCTTTGGTTTGTCGCTCTTTCGGCTGTCCTTTTTGTGGTGAGACAATGTGAAAACCGACGTTCATCCTTCTTATTTTTCGTCTTTCTGCTGGAGTCTAGCGCTGCTGGGCTAGTAGCGGCTTTTCTTAGGTACCGACACCGGAGTTTCGTTTCCCTCAACTGGTTTCTGCGTAGAAGCCTTGTATCCCCCACCACTCTCTCCTTTTCGGCAATGATCCAGCTTGTTCCTGTAGTTTTGCATCACGTCAGAAGCTCACTTAGATCCGAACGCCGGCCTTGACATCCATGCTTATGTTTCGCTGTGCTGAGCATGGCGTGTTCATCTTCCTCAGAACTGATCTGCACTGTGCCAGTGTCTCATCCTCTAGCGCTCTCATCTGTCTTATCAGCGCCTGCCGGGGTGAGCTGTGAATTCGCATCTCACTTTGGCGACGCGAAGGCGAATTGCACATCTACTAGCATTGCACTGGATGTAATCTGGCTCCCAAGCGCTTGGCACGTCATGCGGTGTACCCTGCGGCAGAGGTTCTGCCCGCGTTGCACTTTGTATAGGCGACCTTGCGATCATGCTGCTTCTGTTGAATGCTCCCTCCTTCTTCACTCTTTCCTGTTTCTTCGTTTAGTTTGTTGTTTTTCATTATTGTCTCATGCTATATGGGTCCAAACTGAAAGCCGCATCTCGTCGCACATGTACAAGTCGTCCCGTAATGCCCCCGTGGGTCCCTTTGCAAGCAGTGAGTCCACGCACGGGTTGACAAACGACCTATTAGTGCCTTTGTTCAGATCCATGACGGACGCTAAGCAGGAGTTCTCTCAACTGCCACCCTGTACCACCAATTCAGTGGTGTTGCGATTTGAACGTACTTGAAGACTCGCTAGGTTTTTAGTAGGACGGCGGTGACTGCAACATTAGCCCACACGCCATTTCGTCAGAGGTTCAATCTGGGTACCAGGTGTTGGATTGCTTACTCAGTCAGCGACGGATCTCTTTTTTGTCTAACCGATTCGGAGCAAGACGTATACAGTAGCCGCCCCTATGGGTCAGACGCTAACCAGGATGGCCGCCCATCCGGTGCAGTCGCATCCTGGCTTTTCTCCGACAGCTTAGCCACGAATATGGGCTGAGCGGCGGAGCGCCTTCTCACCTTAGCCAGCTCTTTATCTGCGATAATAATAGAAGCTGTTTTCCGGAGTCCCCACGTGGAGGCGGTGAGATGCTGGAGTTTGTCGAATATGATCACGCTGGGCTTTTCCAGATAGAACCGATCAACGCTTTACCATACCGGCAGACTCCTCCGACTCCTCCATATACTAATAATTATCATAATATAATAATCTAATATAAAACAATCATAGATATAATAATAGGACTAATCTATTATAACTATAAAATAATGATAATAATACTAATCAAAAATAATAATAATACTAATACTAGCATAATAATAATACTAATACATAATAATATGATAATCTGTTTTTATTTTTATTTATTTTTTTTTTTTTCTTTTTGGGTTGGGAGGGAAAATGGCCTTTACCGCACTCCAACTAACGTCTTAGTTAGGGCGTGTGGGGCTCGCTACATAGTCGAATACCCACTAAACCACCCCCACCCCCCTTCCCCCCCGTTAGGCCTTTCTCTCCCTTCGGAACGCTTTCGCCATACTTCGAAGTGGGGCCCTTTTTTATGCGCCAAGCGCCGGTTTCTTATAGAACCATGAGCCTTAGTTATTAGATGAGACATCTAAGCACTAAGCTCTTGTCTGCGTCCAGACACCCTATTGACGACTCTCATCTAGGTCTTTTTCTTGCTTCTTACAGCTTTGACTGATGAAGGCCGCTACTTGCTTCCAGTTGTCCTTCTCTGATGATCATCTTTGACACAAGTGTTGTCCGGTGTTATTTGACCGATCGCTTGTATAAGTCGTCTTCTTTCTAAGGTGAAACGCACACAGTGAAAAATTGTGTGCTCCAGCATTGTCGATCTCGGCGTCGCCATACCGCAGCTGGCTACTGCGCTTTTCTCTATCTTGTGTAGAAAGGCACTAAATATCCATGTCCTGTAAGCACTTGGGTGATGTAGTAATCTACGTCCCCATTCTGACGTTCGACCCATGCCTTAAGGTTAGGTATGAGCCTGGCTGTCCATCTTCCTGTGCTCTCGCCTGCCCATCTTCCTTGCCATAATGCTAACGTTGCCTGTCTACATGTGTCTGCGGTTTGCCTAGAATATTGTCCTAGTTGTCGTAGCTCGTAGATTGTCTTTCGTTCCTTAGCTAAGAGGTCTATCGGTATCACGCCTGCGATGACAGCGCCGGACACCGTTCTGTATGCACTGTTTATCCTCAGTGCGCTCGTTCTCTGAATAGCGAGTAGTGGCTTCAGCCTACTTTTGGTTTCCAAAGTCTCTGCCCAGATTTCGCTTCCATATAGCAGAATGGAGTTGTTGATCTCCATCAAAAGTTTTCTCCTTGCTTGAGTTGGTCCGCCGATATTTGCCATGAGCCTGCTGAGGTTTCTCGTTGCCTCGGCTGCTCTTTTTTTAACGTACTGAAGATGTGGCTCGAATGTCATTTGGTAGTTAGTCTAACGCCCAGATATTTGATCACCTTTTGTGTCCTTTTATGACTGTCGTTGACTCTCATATCCACTTCTAGAGGGATTCTTCTACCGGCTATTACAATCAGCTCTGTTTTTTTCAGTCGCTAGCTGCAAACCGTGTGCGTCCAGCCAGTCCTTGACTCGTACCATCACCCGAGTAAGTAGCCTCTGTGCGTATTCTGTGTTCCGCGCCGTGATCACTGCTACTATGTCGTCTGCGTACCCCACTAGAAAAGTGTCTTCAGGCATTTCTATGCGGAGGATTTCATCATAGCTTATGTTCCAGAGTTCCGGCCCAAGAATGGAACCTTGTGCAGCTCCTGAGTTTATATTTATACACTTTTCGCCTGAGCTGGTCTTGTATATTAATTTCCTGTTGCTGAGGTAGCTGTCAATTATGCACATTAGGTATTCCGGTATGTGCGATCGTCTCTCAAGTGCTGCCAACATATCTGTCCATCTGACGCTGTTGAACGCGTTTTTTTACATCCAGCGTTGATAACAGGGTTATGGGTCTCGAGTAGTGTCTCCCTCGTTTTGTCTTGAGCGCCTCATTCACCACCTCTTGGATAGCTCCTATTGTAGACCTGCCTGGTCTAAAGCCGTACTGCCTGGGAGAGAGACCTCCAGCACGTTCTACTGCCACTGCTAATCGGGGCTTAATCATCTTTTCTAAGAGTTTCCCTGCTGTGTCTAGCATGCAAAGAGGGCGGTATGCGGATGGCGTCGTAGGGTCTCCTTTTCTCTATTTGCGCTTCCGTCGTACGACGTGTTGTCCTGGCGGGTCTTGGGACATGCGTGGGAAACAGTGTTTTGACTATGTTGTCCATCTGTTCTTTCCTCAATGTCTGGCGTAGCACTCCTCTTTCGTAGTTTTTTCATCACGATTTTGTATCCCAGCCCCCAAGGGTCGATGTTCACGTCATCGCATAGTGCTTTCCATTTTTCCTTTTTGCTGTTGCGAATGGCAATGCTAAGGTTTTTCTTGGATATCTTAAACTGGGCTTCCTGTATCGCGAAATTTCCTCTCCGTCTTGCCCTGGTAAGATTGCGCCTATTCTTAATGCATGTCTCCCTGAGTGCTTTTATTTCATCCGTCCACCAATAGACCTCTTTTCCTGCTCTGTGTGGGTTGCCTGTTCTAGGCATTTCGGCATCGCAGGCTTTTCTTATTATCGTCATGGTTTTGTTGACGATGTCTCCCTCACGTTCTACCCTTGCTTGCCGGTCTATTTCGTGGATAAGGATTGTCCTGTTGAGCCGATTTACATTCCATCTGCGTCTCCCAGTTGTTTTATTGACGTCGGGTGGTCGCGTTTCTTTGAGTTCGAACGAGATGTACTCATGATCGCTTCCATTGTAGGTTTCTAAGACCTTCCAGTCTATGATTTGGCCTGCGAGCCTTCTGAGACGAGCGATATATCCGGGATTGTACCAATGGTTCCTGGCCGTCTGAATGTCGGTGCTGAGCCGACGTTTGCGACCACAAGTCCAATCTTGCCGCCATATCGACAACCTTACGGCCTCTTGAGTTTGTCGAGGGCATGCCCCACTCTTCTGCTCTTGAGTTAAAATCACCTGCTATGATAAGGTTTCCGTTCATTTGCAACGCCGCGTCCTCGATGTGATTTAGTTTCTCTTTGAAAGTGTTGATGTCATCGTTTGGCGTTAGGTAACAGCTCATTATGTTGTACTTCTCTATGCGTGCATGAACGAAGCATCTTCCTTTCGTTGAGTTGTGAACAACAGCCTTGCTTGTGCCCGGGAACCATATTGCGGCCGTCTTCGATTCGTCTTCTAGCCAGCATCCATTTGATTTGTTCCTGTACTGCTCGCTGATTATAACTAAATCTGCTTGCTGTTCGAGGACTATTTGGGATAGCAGAGCATCTGCTGTCCGGCTTCTGTGTAGGTTTGCTTGCAGAATTATCACTTTTTGGTCTTTCCGGGTCTGGCTTTGCAGTAGGTCGTTCCTGGTATGTGGTTCGTCTCTTTGTGGCCTTCCTGTGTGCATAAACAACACTTTGGCGTTTTCGTGCAGTCCTTCATTTTATGTCCTCTTTCCGAGCATCTCATGCATACATCTCTCCGGTCTGGTCCCCTGCAATCCTTCTGTAGGTGTCCCACTCCAAGGCATTTAAAGCAACGTTTGATGTCGAGGCATGATTTAATTCGGCATCTTGTCCACCCAACTTTGATCCTCTGATCCTTTAGTAATTTTAATGCGTCTTCCGTTGCCATGGTGACGAAGGCGCGTTTTTGCTCCGAACTGTTGACCTTTGTCAGATGTACTTCAAAATCCTGACATACGTCGCCTACCGCCGCTTTTATTGCCACAATGATTTCCTCCTCCTCTGTCAGACTGTCCAAGTCGCGGATTTCTACCTTAGTCTTTGGTTTGATAACCCTTACTGACCCATTCTCTTTGAAGGTGTCTCTTATTGTTTGACACAGGGTGTCCGTTTTGCTTCCTTTTGCTAGTTCTACTAGCATGTCCCCCTGCATTGTTTTCCTTACCGAGCGTATGGCGTTGTCGGCTTCTTCTGTCTTCATGTTTTCTCGTAGTTTTTTAAGAACGTCAGCGTAGCATTTGCCTTCTGCAGGTTTAACTAGT
Source organism: Scaptomyza flava (assembly GCA_030179655.1). Classification (NCBI taxonomy): domain Eukaryota; kingdom Metazoa; phylum Arthropoda; class Insecta; order Diptera; family Drosophilidae; genus Scaptomyza; species Scaptomyza flava. The sequence continues at coordinate 25,320,225 of JARNME010000029.1, read as the reverse complement.
AGTGCGTCGGGCCTGGGCCGTGTCCTTGTCCTTTGGTTAACCCCACTTTTAGCAGATGCCCTAGTGCTTGATAGTGCGGTCTCCTTTTGTTTGTCGCTCTTCGGCTTTCCTTTTTTGTGTGAGACAATTTGAAAACCGACGTCATCCTTCTTATTTTTCTTTTTTCTGCTGGAGTCTAGCGCTGCTGGGCTAGTAGCGGCTCTCTTAGGTACCGACACCGGAGTTTCGTTTCCCTCAACTGGTTTCTGCGTAGAAGCCTTGTATGCCTCCACCAATCTCTCCTTTTCGGCAATAATCCAGCTTTTCCTGTAATTTTGCATCACGTCAAAAAGCTCACTTAGTTCCGAAGCGCCATCCTTGACATCCATGCTTATGTTTCGCTGTCTGAGCATGGCGTGTTTCATCTTCCTCAGAACTGATCTGCACTGTGCCAGTGTCTCATCCTCTAGCGCTCTCATCTTGCTTATCAGCGCCTGCCGGGGTGAGCTGTGAATTTGCATCTCACTTTGGCTACGCGAAGGCGATTGCACATCTACTAGCATTGCACTGGATGTAATCTGGCTCCCAAGCGCTTGTAACGCATGCGGTGTACCCTGCGGCAGAGGTTCTGCCCGCGTTGCACTTTGTATAGGCGACCTTGCGATCATGCTGCTTCTGTTGAATGCTTCTCCTTCTTCACTCTTTCCTGTTTCTTCGTTTAGTTTGTTGTTTTCATTATTGTTCATGCTATATGGGTCCAAACTTAAAGCCGCTATCTCGTCGCACATGTACAGTCGTCCGTAATGTCCCCGTGGGTCCCTTTGCAAGCAGTGAGGTCCACGCAAGGGTTGACAAAAGACCTTATGAGTGCCTTTGTTCAGAGCCAGGACGGACGCTAAGCAGGAGTTCTCTCAACTGCACCTGTACCACCAATTCAGTGGTGTTGCGATTTGAACGTACTTGAAGACTCGCTAGGTTTTAGTAGGACGGCGGTGACTGCAACATTAGCCCAACAGCCATTTCGTCAGGGGTTCAATCTGGGTACTCAGGTGTTGGATTGCCTTAGTCATCGGCGACGGATCTTCTTTTTTGTCTACCGATTCGGAGAAAGACGTAGAAAGTAGCCGCCCACTATGGGTCAGACGCTAACCAGGATGCCGCCCGATCCGGGTGCAGTCGCGTCCTGGATTTTCTCCGACAGCCTTAGCCACGAATATGGCTGAGCTGCGGAGCGCCTTCTCACCTTAGCCAGCTCTTTATCTGGATAGATAAAGAAGCTGTTTCCGGAGTCGCCACGTGGAGGCGGTGAGATGCTTGGAGTTTGTCGAATATGGATCACGCTGGGCTTTTCCAGATAAACCAATCAGACGCTTTACCATACCGGCAGAACTCCCGACTCCATAATAATAATAATAATAATAATGATAATAATAATAATAATAATAATAATTATTTTTTTTTTTTTTTTTTTTTTTGGGATGTGAGGGAAAATGCATTTACGCACTTCCAACTAACGTCTTAGTTAGGGAGTGTGGGGCTCGCTACATAGTAGTATACCCACTAAACAACCCCTCCCCGTTGGCCTTTCTCCACTTCGGAAACGCTTTCGCAATACTTCGAAGTGGGGCCTTTATGCGCCAAGCGCCGTTTTCTTATAGAAGCATGAGCCTTAGTTATTAGATGAGACATCTAAGCACTAAGCTCTTATCTGCGTCCAGACACCCTATTACGACCTCTCATCTAGGTCTTTTTTCTTGCTTCTTAAGATTTGACTGATGAAGGCCGCTACTTTCTTCCAGTTGTCGTCTCTGATGATCATCTTTGACACAAGGTTGTCCGGTGTTATTTGACCGATCGCTGTATAAGTCGTCTTCTTTCTAATGTGAAACGCACACAGTGAAAAATTGTGTGCTCAGCATTGTCGATCTCGGCGTCGCCATACACGCAGCTGGCTACTGCGCTTTTCTCTATCTTGTGTAGAAAGGCACTAAAATATCCATGTCCTGTAAGCACTTGGGTGATGTAGTAATCTACGTCCCCATTCTGACGTTCGACCCATGCCTTAAGGTTAGGTATGAGCCTGGCTGTCCATCTTTCTTGCCATAATGCTAACGTTGCCTGTCTACATGTGTCTGCGGTTTGCCTAGAATATTGTCCTAGTTGTCGTAGCTCGTAGATTGTCTTTCGTTCCTTAGCTAAGAGGTCTATCGGTATCACGCCTGCGATGGCTAGTGCGACAGCGCCGGACACCGTTCTGTATGCACTGTTTATCCTCAGTGCGCTCGTTCTCTGAATAGCGAGTAGTGGCTTCAGCCTACTTTTGGTTTCCAAAGTCTCTGCCCAGATTTTGCTTCCGTATAGCAGAATGGAGTTGTTGATCTCCATCAAGAGTTTTCTCCTTGCTTGAGTTGGTCCGCCGATATTTGCCATGAGCCTGCTGAGGTTTCTCGTTGCCTCGGCTGCTCTTTTTTTAACGTACTGAAGATGTGGCTCGAATGTCAATTTGGTATCTAGTCTAACGCCCAGATATTTGATCACCTTTTGTGTCCTTATATGACTGTCGTTGACTCTCATATCCACTTCTAGAGGGATTCTTCTACCGGCTATGACAATAAGCTCTGTTTTTTCAGTCGCTAGCTGCAAACCGTGTGCGTCCAGCCAGTCCTTGACTCGTACCATCACCCGAGTAAGTAGCCTCTGTGCGTATTCTGTGTTCCGCGCCGTGATCACTGCTACTATGTCGTCTGCGTACCCCACTAGAAAAGTGTCTTCAGGCATTTCTATGCGGAGGATTTCATCATAGCTTATGTTCCAGAGTTCCGGCCCAAGAATGGAACCTTGTGCAGCTCCTGAGTTTATATTTATACACTTTTCGCCTGAGCTGGTCTTGTATATTAATTTCCTGTTGCTGAGGTAGCTGTCAATTATGCACATTAGGTATTCCGGTATGTGCGATCGTCTCTCAAGTGCTGCCAACATATCTGTCCATCTGACGCTGTTGAACGCGTTTTTTACATCCAGCGTTGCTAACAGGGTTATGGGTCTCGAGTAGTGGTTTCCTCGTTTTTTCTTGAGCGCCTCATTCACCACCTCTTGGATAGCTCCTATTGAAGACCTGCCTGGTCTAAAGCCGTACTGCCTGGGAGAGAGACCTCCAGCACGTTCTACTGCCACTGCTAATCGGGGCTTAATCATCTTTTCTAAGAGTTTCCCTGCTGTGTCTAGCATGCAAAGAGGGCGGTATGCGGATGGCGTCGTAGGGTCTCCTTTTCCTTTCCCTATCAGTACTAGTCGCTGTATTTTCCAGGTATCGTGAAAGCTCCCATTAAGTATACACGCGTTGTACATGTCGAGCAGTACATTTGGCCGACTTTCTGCAATAACTTTCAGAACTTCCGAAGGGATGTTATCGGGTCCTGGGGCTTTCTTATTCCTTAGGCTGTAAGCTGCCCTCGTCAGTTCCTCGCTGGTGAAAAGCTCTATTTGCGCTTCCGTCGTACGACGTGTTGTCCTGGCGGGTCTTGGGACATGCGTGGGAAACAGTGTTTTGACTATGTTGTCCATCTGTTCTTCCTCAATGTCTGGCGTAGCACTCCTCTTTAGTAGTTTTTTCATCAGCCCCCAAGGGTCGATGTTCACGTCATCGCATAGTGCTTTCCATTTTTCCTTTTTGCTGTTGCGAATGGCAATGCTAAGGTTTTTCTTGGATATCTTAAACTGGGCTTCATGTATCGCGAAATTTCCTCTCCGTCTTGCCCTGGTAAGCTTGCGCCTATTCTTAATGCATGTCTCCCTGAGTGCTTTTCTTATTATCGTCATGGTTTTGTTGACGATGTCTCCCTCACGTTCTACCCTTGCTTGCCGGTCTATTTCGTGGATA